>OX454265.1:10909703-11622203 GCA_949715065.1 Periphyllus acericola
TTTTACCCCCGACGTCTTCGCTACACCGCGATTGTACACGTGATGCACTTGGAGACATTTTGCCAGTCTCGCGACGGACCACTGCAGGAGCACGAGTCGATTAATATATTTGGAACGGTGTCCACGCCGGATGGAAATGCCCCTTTACGCGCGCGCGTGTCTATTTATGCGGCCGCTAACTGGGTCACACGGTTCAGGTGCGCGTAAAACACGGTTGGAGGGTTATCCCCCGTGCGCACGGTAGTGCACCAGTGGCGTCACGGTTGCAGCAGCAGCAACAGCAGCAGCAGCAGCAGCAGCAGCAGTATTTCTAGACTCGCCCGCACCCGGTGGACCCGCTCTGTGTCAAGGACGTTCTACGACGACCGCGAAGGATAAAAGGACGACAACATTTCGCTCCGTGATTTTTTCACGAGGAGAAAGTACCCGGCACATAATAATATACCCCGGTCAAACGATGATAACACCGTTTGAACGACAACGATGACTGCGGTCACGGGTTTTAAAAGTGAGCCGCGCTCGTTTGTTGAATGAAACGTCCCACGCACGGCTGTGGGTTGCGTTTCCCGTCCGAACACTCGCACAATTCGCCGACGATTGATGTAGAATAAATTACCGAACGCCACACATACGACCATTAAAGCTTCAATACATCAGCACGCTGGCCTCCTCATTTTTTTTATCTCAAACGATTGTGTTTCCGGGTTATAGTATTATAGGAGTAGGACCGAACCGACAATGTTCGTAGAGTAAAATCCTGCACGCGTAGTCCGAGCCAATTTGGCGACTGCATTTAATATTTGCTCTGGCCCGGAGAAAAATAAATAAAAGTCGAGGAACACGGTAGAGTTGCGATAGTGTTTTCTTTGAGTTTTAAAATTAATTATTATGGTCAAAGTATGTCGGCGAGTTAGTGGGATAAAAAATTGTTTATTTTTTCTTTGAAATGCAGAATGATTGTCAAGAATGTTCTGGTTAAACGATAATCATTAGATATTTCACTAACGAAATAAACGATAAAATTGATACATCAAAACGCTTAACAGCAGGCAATCAAAATGACATTTTCCAACAACAAAAATGCTGATATGTTTAAAAAGTTAATAATAACACGAATTTAAAATTAAAGCTTTGATGTTGGCAGTTCAAGTGTATACTAATCGTTTGAAAGAAATGTTCAAACAATAATCGTTGATAATCCGCTAATAAATAATATTCTTATTAGATTTATACGAATTGACACGACGGTTTGGCAAACGTTCTTTTTGGAAACCTCGCTGCGTTCGTATATAAATCATGCGAGCAAAGAGTGTCTATGCGCGTATCGTGCGTAGATGCATCGTTTATCACTATAGTGATCATCTACTGACAGGAATGAAAGAAATGTAGAACACAAGCGTATCGATGCGTACGTTTTGCTGTGGACGCGCGCGGAAGAGTCGACTGGACGGCATTTCTGCGACGCGCGTAAGAACGGCAGTTGTATGACCAATACGACTAATACAGCTACTATACGGAACGTGCGAGACACTGCACAAGTCAAAAGTCTGCTGAGAGCGATAAGTGTCGACAAGTCTAAGAACAATACGATTTCAGATTCCCGGGGGGGGCGCAGGATGTTCCCGACGAGTCGTCCAACGACCTCGGCCGAGCGCACAACAGTTGGTCGAACGGTGTAAATAATGCGGCGTTTCGCGAGACGACGGTCGTTCTAAATCCATTTGCCGCGGTCACTGTGAACAGCACCCATCATTTCACGTCACTCCTCGTATACGCACCGATGACAGCGTCGGCTCGACGGATAAGTTATACATTATTCACTATACCAATTATATTTACTATATTCTATATGCAACTACAGTACCTTGACAGTGTTTACAACAGCATTTGGCATCTGGTACCTCTGTGCTGCTGCTGACCGGCATAATGACCCAGTGACTCTACGGGAGACGACCTCCGCGCTCGCCGTTCCTCCCATAACACGCGCCCCTCGTCGCCGCCGCGCGCATTACCGTCGTAGAACGCGGGAACCGCCGCCGTACCTCCGCCGGCGCCGATGATGGTGGTTTGTCGTCGTCGTCGTCGTCGGTGTAGTCGGTGTACGGGCCGACCGGGGCTCCGTGTTCATCAGTCGCGGCGCGACGGAGAACCCGACAAAACGGCGACGGTTACGGTGATGACAACAATCGATCGTTGGGTCGGGAGATCGAAAAATTTCGCAAACGTGTGTGTATATACATGCGTGTTGCGTATGCGAGTGCGGGTGGGCACGACGGAGAGTTCGAATTGTGCGTGACACTTTTGCGGAAGCGAATCGGTCGGCGGATACGCACACTGCTCGTTGTATATCGAAATATGTATAGTGTGGAAAAAAAATTGTACACCGTTCGCACTATACGCGGGATAGGCTGGCGTTTCGGCGTCTGCGGGCCGTATGCGCGAGGAACGTGGTCCCGGGGACGTCGAGCGCGCTCGGCATCAGTCGGACGCGGAATTCCTTGGCGCCCGTCCAGGATCACCCGTGTGCGTGTGACTCACGTAGGGACTATACGAGCAGGAACCCGTGACACCGCAGCCGCCGCCACAGCTGAGTACCGCACCCCGAGACCCACTCTGGTTCAACCCCCTGTTTCGGATGTATTAGGCATACGACGGTTGGGGGAGGGCAAGGGGTATATATGAGATTTCCGAATATGAGGGATCGTATTATTACACGTCCACACGGCGACGGACGAAAAAAAAATGTTCAATATATTACCTCCACTCCGGGTACACGATTTTCCTGAACATACAATTCTCACGTCTTCCCAACAACACACCGCGACGGTGGATGGGTAAACGGGGGTAGGGAATTACTTGCAACATCACAAATCAATGTCACCGAATTTATCACACAGTATATATGTACAGCTTAGGCGACGGGAGGTAATACGTTACGAACATTTTTCGAGTGTGGCTAGAAATTTATATAATTTATTAATCGCGTGTAAAAATGTGCAGCTAGATCCTAGAGGAGATATATTTAGAACTCGATGAGTCCGCGGTGGATTTATGGCCCGGTGTGGGCAGCCCGTTAACGATGCACTTTTTCGCGATTTTCCCGCTTCGGGGTCAAAAAAGCGTTAGTGCAATGGAAGCCACACTGCGTTTCGTATACGGGGGAGTAGAGAAATACTGTAGTCGTCGTCGAACTCAACGGAGCATACGACACAAGAATCCAAGGGCGGTATTCGCGCACCGTACAAACGAGATAAGCTATAAAAATGCCACTGACGCGAGACTTAACCCAATTATATTCATTATAACGGGGGGAGCTGCGTTTGCTTACTGTTGCACTTGTGTGCCCGTGGTCAAATATTTAATTAAAATTGCATTCTTGGCGTGTTCCTGGGCAATGCAGATACCTCGGCAAATCGCGACGGAACACAATAACTGCGCATAATGACGATTGACCCCGATATTTTCGACATTATTGGTGCGATACAAATATTAACACTGATAACTATAGTTCACCTACACACGTCGTCTATGAACCGTCGAACAAATAAATAAATACCGACACGCATGTAGTACTATACGTCTATAAAACAACATTTGTCCTTGAAATATTACATCGACAAAAAAACAAAAACAATAATATAAAATCAATATCAATAACGCATTATTTCATACAAATTACATATTACATTACGTATTTACAGGTACTGAAATAATAGCACTGATTTCTATCTTATATTTTCCAATCAAATAATAATAATAAAATAATAATATAAAAAATACTTTTAATATATACATATAATACAGATATACATAATAGAACACATTATATAACATAATAAATAATATAATACATCAATGAGGAATCAGTAAGCATGAAAACTGAGTTTACCCGAAATGATCGAAGTATGATTATAATAATGTCGAGCAAACAAAAATAAATAAATGGAAAAAGAAGATTTAAAAGTTTAAATTCATACAATAAACTTGTATGAAAAATGTTAGACGTCAAAATGAATTTCCTTAGAAAGTAATTATTTTCACTACAACAATATGTTAAGAATTCCTGGCACTATATCATGGAACTTTAAGTGATAGCAGACTTACTTAACTAAACAATTTATGTAAACATTATATAATACGATCACTGTTGTTGGCAAATAAATGATCATATTTATTATAATTTCATCACATATAAAATGCTTTACAATTTTTTTTAGGGTGGAAAAGAGCAATCGAAAAACCTAATTTAATTTATTACTTTTGTTACAATGTAAGTGAAGTTTTAGTGAGTATTTTTAACTCTTTTTGTACTCCATTTTTACAAAATTATAATTGAAATATTGATTTAGCACTATATAATGAAATGTTAAAAGCAAATATAATACGGTTTTATTGCATATACTTGTAAGAGCGGTAAAATAAAATTCAACATTGTGTAATATTATTTAAATTTTGAACAACTAATAAAGCTAGATTACGATCGAGAAACAAACAATATATCTATAAACAATGTTTGATATTGGCTGCACTTCAATAGAAAATCATTCAATTTGTAAAAAATTTCAAATAAAAAGAAGTATTAAAAGAGTTTCCTTCGTCATGAATACTAATTAAATTAAATGTACTCTAAACTCTAAAGTGATTAAAAAAAAAAAACAAGAAAATATTCTTTACAAACATAATATATATACGAATACATACAACAGTTAAGATATGACTGTACTGGAAATAATATGTCATTACGCATATTATTCCTCTACAACTGACCAAGTATACATATTATTATTAGAGTTTAACTTCCCCGATGGTGTATGTAATCACTAGGAATAGGAAGAAGGACATGAGCGCAAATCCTCGTGGGCGCACCTCAGTAAGAATAAATCCAACCAGCTGATCAACAGGTTTATACGGTTGTTTCACGATGTCTAAGAAAAAGAAAATAGTATACTGGTTCGCCAAAGCAAAGATATATATATATATTTTTTTTTTAATCAAGGTGGGCGACGGCGACGGCGATGGGCGTAATAATGCAATAATATCCGAATTACGAAGACAAAATAAGAACGGAAAAGACGCCCACTCCACATGAAATACACAGTGTTTTATTTTGTAAAATCTATAAATTATAACAAAAAAAAATGCTGCCAACTACTTTTAGACTTTCCTGGTATTTTTTGAACGAAAACTTTTTTTAAGCTTAATAAGTTAATATTGTTACTATAATCATAAAACAATAAACTAAACGAATGATAAACGCTATAATATATAATATATGATTGTCGGGTTCAAACATCTAAAATTCATAAAAAATAAAAACCATAAACAATTAAACCATGATTGATTTTTTATGTCAGGAATGATCAAATTTTATAGCTGATAAAATCAGTTTCGACAATTTTCCATAACAACAATGAATTTATTAGAGCTAACACACTAAGATAGTATTTGAAACGATTAAGTTGCTTTGAAGATAAACGTTAACTATCACATTATAACATTATAATTAATAAACTTTGAACTAAATTTTCATAAGGTTCTAATATTTGAATGTATAGTTTACATAGTAAGAAATTTATTTTTAATAGTTAGCACAAACCACCGACTACAAACAAAAATCTGAAATACTGCCAAATCAAATTAAAAAAAAATTCAGTTGTTTTCAGTTATAATAAATATTTGTGAAAAACCGAAATCGATGAGTAATGATGTATATATAATGTAAGTATGTAAATGTGACTAAAGAAATAAATTATAAATTTAAAGGTGTAGTAACAACAAAAAGTACATAACAGGAAAATTCCGAACAATACAATGCTGCATTTAGTATTGTATTTTTATGTCTTTAAATGCAATAAAATATATTTTTTATAATACTTCGGAAAATTAATGTTGGTAGGTACTCATTAAAAAATTATTTTAAAAAATACCACCAATTAATGTAATCATAACTTATATTGCAATGCCAACCTAATGTATAATTTACATTAATTTAATAATATATTAAATGTTAGGTGCCTCCAAAGTAAGCTTATCAAAGTACATATAAAATTTAACATCAAATATTTTAAGTTATAATTACAAATTGAGTTAAAAGCTAAATGATTATTATATGATGACATTATCTACTAGTCATTTAAAAACTAAATTTAATAATAATGCTTACGTATAAAAACTAATCATTTGTGATAGTCTGGTTATTTGAATATACAACTTCAATAGTTATTATTAATAGGGACAATAATACTACAAAGTAAATTCATTCGATACATAGTTTATAAGTAAGTTTTTCATCAAAAAAAAAAACAGGTTAAAATACTAAAAGTACTAAAATAAAACGAATATTTATGACAAAACACTAAAAATAATTTATTATACAAGTTCATATCACACACATTGTTCGAAACAAAATTGCATTCAGCTTTATTAGGTCAACCGATACATATAGCATTTTATGAAATTATTTCTCAATGAAAGAATAAAGCCAAAACAAATGTTAAGGTCTCTACTGAAAATTTAGTAATTTTCACTTATTTGCTTTTGCTCAATAGTTAGATACAACGGATTCATTATCGATATAAGAGCATATTGTTTGAATTCGTATACGTAGTGTTTCATGCTGTACTGTATACGTACAGATAATTTTAAAATTAATATACAATATACAATTAATTAAACATTTTCTCAAAAATATTTAACAATACTCATACATAAATACATATATATATATATATATATATATTTTGTGAAAAATAATAACACTATATTTATATATACATGCATCGTGAGCTTTAAATTTATAACTAATTAAAAAGGTAGCTGATCAAAGACGAAGCCAAAATTGTGCATTTGGATCGTTGGCCGTGAATCGCATGTGTATATATATGTATACAAATTATGCACGGCTAACGCTAAAGAACGCGGCTAGCGTATCACGAGTTAAAATTAAAAGATTGCATATTTTTACATAGCTAAGACTAAACCGAGCGCGATTTATCATTGCGATTTAATAGTGTCGTTTAAAACGTCAGAAAAAAGTTAATAAATATACGTTTACACGGGATTATTAGGCGGGGAGCGGGTAGCAGGAATAAGTTGGTTCGGCCGCGAAATTAATAATACAATGGCTGGCTCAAGTCGCTCGTACGAATGAAGCGGCGCAATCTTACGACGAGAGACGGGCTACCTAACCGCACAAGAACCACGTGACGGGAGCTCAAGAGTGGGCGGAAGACGAAGTTCAATGGTCATGATTCGGAAAATATGCATTTCCATGTTTTTGCATATTTTTTAATGTTTGGCCTTATACTCGTATATGCATATAATGTATATTTTTAAATATTTATAACTATTTACACGAAAATCTAATTTGTCATGAACGTAAATACATTTTGTAATCTAATGTCGGCATTGGATTTAGGAACGATGAGCGTCTAATTCATACGATTACAATCGCAAGCCTCTTAAAAACGTATCTTAAAATTTAAGAACAAAATGTAACATATTACATGCTCAATCATTGTAAGCTTACCTAATTAGTATTTTTATCTCGGTTTTTATTGGTTACGACTAAAATATACACACAATAAGAATGTGAGCAGTTAAATCTTTCTTTATTGTTTTAAGATAAAATTGCATATTATCCAAATTTTAATTGCACATAACACAGCGAATTTTGTTGTTCTTTTTTTTTATTTAACGCATACGCGTACACATATTTCATTGTTTTTTTTTTTTTAGCAAATAAAGTTCCTAGCACTGGTCATGACCCTCTGGTCGACGACTTGCGGGTCATAATTATTATCACGCGATGGTCTCGCGTGGTATATAATAACCATACGACGCACAGAAGAACCCCCCCCCTCTCTACCAACCACTGTAGCAGTCACTGTTCAAGGGGATAACTGTACAGTACACTGTACACGATTCGCGCTGCACGGCGACTTACACACAGTACCGTCACGCGTGGGACTCACGAGCTGTCCCATAACTTTCGCGGGGACCTGCCCGATCCTGTGCGCGCCCGCAGTAACACGTGACGGGGACGAATAACAAAACAGGGGGAGGGGAGGGACCGTATGTAATGGAATTTCACATGTAATCGGACTGATGATGGGATGGCAGCAGCCGGACGTTGTTTGTGACAACACACATGCACAACAAATTACTGTGCATTTACGGTCCGTTCGCCCACGTGAATTGGCACGTGTTACGGACATTTTTTTTTTTTTTTTTTCGCCTTCGCCTTCGCCACCGAAAAAACATGACCCGGCAACAGCGGTTATTGCGATTTTTATTTTTGAAACCAGCGACGGCGCACCGCTCCGCACCGGCCGCGCAGACAATTCCAGACGCCTCCGGACGACCACGGGTCGTAGTCGTCGTCATCGTCGTCGTCGGTGACGCGCGCGCGGCCGCGGAAGCCGTAGGGTATATACGTGCGCACGCCGGATCGACAGAACTTTCCGCCGCGGTGATGTACACGCATGTTTTCCGCTCGCGACGTGTTTCCCTCCCTCCACACCCCCACCAACACTTCGACACGTCCTACACGACTGTTTTACCCTGACAACTCCTCCGAGCCGCGCGCTTCTCACATCGGTACCGTTGGACTTTCCAACGCGCGCAACACCACCACGTGCGTTACATTCGCGATACCTAGCTTCCCCCTATATGGGTACACCCTAAACATATTCATACGCCCGCGGCCACCCCTATACGCTGAGGCGCACGCTGCAGACGTACCACAGCAGCTAGTACACGGGACCATTTTTTAACCATGCTCGCCACCTGTTTTTGCCCTAGTAACCCTGACAGTTTGTCGGGATGTGTTGGGGCTACACTAAATTAGGTTTTTTAGAAACGTTATATTTTTAACACAAAATATTATTCGGTTAATTTTCTTAGAATTTGTAATGTAGTCAAAATTCTGAATTTTTCTAATTGAAAATTCCGTATTGCAAAATTTTCGGTACCGCAAATCAGTAGCAATTAGCGATTCCATGTTAATACAAATCATACCGTAAAATAAGATGTCATAATATAAAGACTATTTATCTAAAATTACTTAAAGTTCAAATGTTGATCTCGATACATCAAAATTCGCAGAAAAAATGCCTCGATAAAATGCCACAGTTAAAAAAAAATTATCGCTACAGGACACATTTCATAATGTGGCATAAAAAAAAGTTATAATAAACATAGGTTATACGGTAATTTTTTTAAAAATAAATCCAAATTTTTATAGCCAAAAAAGGGGGCGGAACTATGGTTAAAAAACCACACTGTCTACAGTATAAACTATATATTATCGTTAAGGTGACATATCTTAGATCTCGGGGAGGGGTTAAAATATAATTATATCCTTAATGCGTGTACTAAGTATACCTCGACAAAATAATTATTTTTTCAATCAAGCAGAAGTCATACAACTGCTGTTTAACGAAAAAAAGTAGAAATTACTAATAATAATAGTAAATATAATATTAAATACGTTGCCAATAAATAATATTAATGTATATTATAAATATGCATTTGGGATAAATACTAGTTTTTTCCTTTATATACACCGTTATACAACAGAGAATTTTAATTTCGAGATCAAAACGATTATTTCACTCAACCCAATTGTAGTATATGTCCACACATTAATTTAAAAACACTTATTAAAAATACTTTTTTCATAAAAACAACTGATTTACAAGACTTTTTTAGCTGAATGATCCAGTTGAAAAGAAATTATCATTCAACCCAACCGTGGGTGTAAAAAACCATGGACGGACAGCATTTTTATTGGTTTCTTCTGTTATTTATTGTTAAACTCAGTGGTTATTTGGCAAAACCTCGTTAGACATAAATTTTGGTTGACGGGCAGACGAAAATTTTGGCATAGAAATTTTTAGATTTAAATGTTCTGGTGTATTAATCAAATTATTTACAGAAAACTTTAGGAGAAATCGAATCATTTTTTTTAAATTTACACAAGAGTTGATTTTTAGGAGGCTAGGACGGTCATACTTAATTAGAGAAAATGTTTTTTTTAAACCGTAAAAAAAGTCTAATTTTCTTCATTATATAAATTTGATTTGTGTAAAGTACACTTTTAAACATAAAGAGATTGATTGTGTATGCTAATAATCAATCAATATATTATTTAATCTATTTTATTTTCCCAATCGATATATAAAATATTAACTTAATATCAAATTATAATATAAATATAATAACATTTATAATAATAGTGTATTTTAAAAGTCATCTATTTAAATGATTAATAGTAATTTTATTCTAGTTTATTACATTTATTTGTTGTTTCAATTGAGCAATAATATATTAAAGATTTTAAACAAATCAATATTTTTATACAACATAATAAGGTTAACTGTTTAAAAATCATGGAAAAAAATATTTAATTTAAAATGACTGTGCTATTAATTAAGCATCATATTAAAACCAATTATCTTTTACTTCTTTATACAAGAAATAAAATTCACATCCTATATGATTTCAGATTTTTTTTTTTTTTTGGATCAATTCCATTTTAATTTATTGTTGCTATTAATTTTCATGTTTTAATTTAACAGAAATTTAAAACAAATTACTTATGACTGTTAATAGAAAAAATATAATATAATACATAATCAGTAGTTATTTTTTTACAATAGCCGATAATTTTGATATAGAGTATGTACAAATGTGGAATTACACTTTACTAAAAAAGCATTTTAATTTAGAAAAATAATTCAAATCTTTAATATCAATATATAAAATTTTTTTCCATTCTCATGTGATTTCAAATGCAATTTATATGCAAGAAATTATCATACACAATAAATATAAATATATGTTTTATAAACCGTAGCGAATTTACGAAAGAACTATATGAAGGATAAATATTCTTTGGTTTTATTTTTATAGTTTTTTATAAAACCTTTATAAATACTGTTTAGTCACCAATCAAAGCGAAAAGTATTTGATTTTGCAATGATATAATATAAGAGTATATCTATATTTTTTTTTTCATTTCGTATTACAAATACCTAGCAATTTCAATAAATTTACCAAAAATTAAATTATTGAAAATGTATAATTGGAAAGAAAAGCAAGGCCTATGTCACATATTATTCGAACTAATCAAATAATAAGCACATGTCCAGCGTATGCCCCCATAGAGAAAGTGCAACAGTTCGCTAAATGACGGACACAAGACAAATTGAAATTCTTTCTGCTCGCATTTAAGGTAGCAACACGTTGTAAATCACGAAAAATAACAAGCACACATGTAGTAATAATTTTAGGGTGAACATTTATACAATTTTGACAATGTGTGCTTATTTATATAAAAGAAAAAAATACAAGCATAAATACGTCTCTACAGGCGTTTAACGTGACAATTTCCACGGGCTCACAAATCATATTTGCTGGCATTGCCGTCAGGACACGTACGTTAGCTGCAACATACCACATACACGATACCACAAGTTATCGGACGCCTCTCTTGAACACAAATGTAATTTATTTTAAAACTGGCGATTCCTTGAGCCATTCAATTAATTTTCTTAATTTTTTATTTACGTTTACGTTCATATATATTATATATAGTTCTTACATGTACTGAAGCTTTATAGTATTATTATTTTCAAGTGTTTTGATATGACAGTGTACTATATAAAAAGACAACCACTTAGGGCCAGTTGTAAAGTTCTATGATTAAACATCGATTAGCTAATCAGTGATCAAATTTTAATCAATGATTAACTATTCATGTGTTGTATAGTTGGTATAATGGCTGTGATTAGTTAATCGATGATTAAAATGAGACTAATAAATTATTGTATAATTGTTTACAATATTTTCATTTATTGTTGGCACCAATTCTCGCTTTATCACAGAACTACAGATAATATTTATGATATCAATTTTTGACAATCGATATCAGTCAAAGAATTCGTTATCTCTCCAATGCGTAAAATGGTCTGTCCTTGGTCTTAAGATTCTTTGACGTCTGGGAAAAGCAATCATCACCATCAGGTCGTTAAAATCATCATCTTCGATATTAGAATCGGATTCAAAAAAATGTTGGTCGTTATCGAAATACATTAGATGAATAATGATGAATAACGATGAATATAAAATGAAAATGAAAAACGCAACAGCTAAAGAATATAATTGAAATAAAACTTAAATTACAAACAAGTTATAACTGAACTGATAAGATTTAAAAATGATAACATGAACAATAATCAGTGGTTAAATAGTTAATCACAGTTTAACCGACCATTATTGGTTGGTTAACTAAACATTCGTTTAATCATTGATTAAACATTTGACATGCACTGTACAACAGTACAAATGTTTAATCACTGTTTAATCATTGATTAAGATTTAATCATAGTTTAAACGAGCACTGTACAACTGGCCCTTAGAAAAGTCAAATTCGATAATCTAAAAGATGTTTAACAATTCACCAAACAACGTCCTATCCACCCCATCAACACACGATTTTCATTAAAAATATATTTTATGAATAAATTAACATCAAGAAATTTGTAAGACGTCGGTGTTAAAACTTCTATTTTTACCCAGATATGAAATATCGCTGATGTAGACATATTGGCGAGCGTTTTCTCTGTTTATTATTATTGTTATTGCTGGAAGGAGTAAAAAAATTAATTGCGCGACGACCATTGGGGTTATGTATTACACAAGCGCACACATACACACACATGGGTACTTATAACACGTAAATGATAAATAAATCCTGTAGAAAGGGAAACATATCTGTAATCAAACAAAACGATAAGAGTTGCAAGCCAAAAATATAAACAACATTTTAGCGTGGTATGGGAGTTGCACATAAATTCTTTGCGTATACAAGTTAAATGATAAAATCAAGAATAAATTTATAGAAGAAAAAAATGATCATCAAGTATAAATTAAAACACACAGGATTTCGTAAGAAAATTTAAAACTGAACCTGAATACCTAAAATATCAATTATAATAATATAAGTCTACATCTTTATTATTTATATGTAAAGTATATACAATACAGTTAAAATAATACGATCGTAGTAAAAGTTTGACATTGTTTAATCGTGACATATTTTCTCAGTTAAAAATACACAACTATACTGTTAACCAATTTTCTGGAAAGCGAGCATCTTTTTAACCTTTTTACTATACGTTAATACATCATATTATAAACGTATCTAAGACTAACATTTTTAATTAGTCATACGTTGTAATATTAAATATACCAAATACAGATTACATAATTACTTCAAAATTATAATATTTTATGCAACTCATTGCATAAAATTTATTGAACCTAACTTCAAGGAAGGCAAAAAGAGTATATTTGTCCTCCTAAGATTTCTTAATAATTTTTTTACATTTTAAATTTCACTAGCACATTTAAGAAATATAAAATTGAGGTTTCTTTTAAAAATAATCAATGGGTAGTTACATACTGTATTGATACATACTGTAACATATCAGTACATTTTTGATGTGGTCTGTATAGAGTCCAAACGTTTCAGAAATACTGTAGTAATTAAAAATATAAGAATTTAATAATGTTACTATTAAATATTGTGATAAAAATTATAACATCGTACATAATGATAAGAGCCCTCTTCCCCTATCAAAATATAACATACCAAGGTGCTCAAATAATAAACTGAATATTTAAGAAATCAATAATCAGTACATTTTAGAAATGAAAATGCGACATTGTCATTTAAGATAAAAATGTTTTTAAGTTTTATGGTTAAAAATAAAATCTAACACTTTTATTTGAAGTTTATACAACATAAACATAATTATAGAGTACACGTTTTAGTGGATTGTTTCAGTCTTTAACATTCAATTTATAAAACGTTTTTTTTCAAACATTTATATTTTTAATAATAATATATATAGCATAATTGTATTTTTCTCATTTTATAAACAGCTGAAAATGTAAAACAAATAATATGTCGTTAACATATATTTCTAATTGATTCAAATAAGGTGTGTATGAACAACTTATTGAGTAGGTACTTTTTTTAATTAAATAATTACATTGATGTAAGAGCTAGAGAAAAATATATGACAAATGCAATAATAAATTTACAGTTATCAGAAAATTGAAAATATAACATTGAAATATGTTGTAAAAATATTAAATAAAAAAAAAAGGTATTCATACTTCTACTTCTGTTTAAAGTTAATAAGGTAAATATTTATATATATATTTATATATATAATAGGTCAATATATATCACAAATTCATAAATTATGTGGGATTACTAAAATGAAGTAAACTACATTGAATAATTAAAGACTAATCACAACCTAACACAATTTTGAGTTTCACTTACTCATTATCAAATACGCAAATACAAACAGACACTGCTTTGATGTAACCAAAAGAGACAACATGCGCAAAAAAATGCTTTGAATTTCTATTTTAAAACTGCGAATCCAATCTAAGGGGACAAACATCCTGTTTCTTTAATGCACTTAAGCGAAACGTTAATGTTAAAAAAATTTTGGAGAAAATATTCTCTTACATAATTCAATAGTACATCAATACGAACCAAATTAAATATTTTATAACAATAAAACAATTTAAAAAAAGGGAAGCGATATAATTATTTTATATATATATATATATATATATATATATATATATATACACAATTAAATGATACAATAATGTATATGTATGTCGGTGTCAGTCAAATCAGTCAAATAAAATTTAAAATTTTATAAATACGTAAATAAATCTATTTTTACATTTAAACCATATAAGATAAAGAAAGAAGCATAAAAACTAATTTAAAAATGAGCTTTATATTTGAGCATACTATATTTATAATTCATGCCATTATGCAATGAAAGTGCTGCCATTGCATCATCTATTTGTTCTATATGTGTCGCTATTATTATTATTGACTAGATAAGACAACCAACAAGTATTTTATGAAAAAAATAAAAATAGTCAGGTATATTAAGGACATTATTAAGCCGAATCGATCACAAAAGCTTAAATGGAAAATATTTTGATAAAAACAATAAAATTATTTCATTCGTAAATAACCCACATATATATATTATTTGAAAATATTTTGTAGTAAGTACCTACTCAATGAATGTACATGTAGCCCAACCCAATACACACACACACACTCACACTCATTCGTAACGTTAATTGTCACTCGGAAGTAAAATAAATACACTGCTAATCAACAATAACGACAATATATTAGAGTAAGGTGAAATTACTTTTACTCGCAGCTGACCTACATACATTATTTCAGTGTTGAACCAGCCAATTAGACTATAGTCCGGGATATTCAAGATTTTTTTAAATTATGTTTCTATGGGTGCCTACAGATTCATGTCATATATGATTTAAACTCTAAATTCAAATGGCAGAACTCCACCTAGGATCATTAAAAAAAAAATAGGGGGTAAATTTGAAAGAAAATGTAGGCTAAACGGGGAGTCAACTATTCTAAATTTAGGCCGTTAATACAGTAAGGAAAAACAAATTGAGCCCGAGTGCCAACTGCCAACTATAATCCTCATCATGAACGGTTCCAGATTCATAGCCGGCAATTCTACAGAATAACTGGACTGAAGGAGTAAAACTAATGATGAAAAAGCCGGATAGTTTAAAAATGTCGGTACCTAATGAATTTGTTAACATTAAAGTTCAAATTCTGGTGGGAGATACTAAAAAAAAATCATAGACATCGTTTGCCGTCAATGTTTACTTCTTTATGCCCCAGATGCAATGCTCGAAGTGTCACATAAAGCGTATAATACTGATCGTCTACAGAGAGTGAGAGTGCGTGTGTATGTGTGTGTATATATATAAATAAAATATATATAAATGAAACGAATATAAGATAAAAAAAATTAAAATAAAGACAAGCCATTAAAACACAGGCCGGATGGCAATATAGTATTAAAAACATTCATGCTCCAGTTTTTGGTCGTACACACAGACACGAAGGCTACTAACATTAGTATTAGAAAAAAACTAACTCATTCACTGGACCTTTTTAAAAAGACACTTTTAAAAAGAAAACCAGACATTTTTAAACTAATTTGAAAATAATATAAATATATAATACATTATACGTTACACCAACGAGGAAAACAAATGTCTATGGATATTATTTATTACCAAAGAATATGTTAAATTAAAAAAAAAAAACAGAACTAGAAATGTACACGATGCTACTACTAAGAGGTGAATAAAAAAAATGCGTTTGCAATCGCTCTTGATCATAAATATTGCGTTTTTACAACTTTAAAATTAATGTTCTTCAACCACACATTTATCGATCGCTATTATACATAGAAACTATATAAATGTATATAGTATTTCCCATTATTTGTTATAGTCGGAAATAAATATTTAATGAGCTTTCAAAATTCTAGTTTTGATGAACAGTTACTTAAAAAAAACTGTAAAATGTGTTCTACACATCAAAAAATAAAGCTATACAAAACTGATAATAGCGTTTGAAAATATTCGAAAAAATACATATCAGTACTAATAAAGATAAAAATAAATACTCGAAAAAGCCTTATTTTATCATCCATTTGATTCACATCTAAATTATTATTCATGAAACCTCTTAAGGTTTTTCTGAGTTTAAGCCTTATATGCAAGTCATGTAACTGAATTAAGAGGAATCATGCAATAACTTATTTATTTTTCTACTTTAATTTTGTTTTTATTGCCATATGCAAAAAGTCTGATGAAAAAATGCGCACAAAAGAATAAATATATTTTGTATCATATAATGTATCTTATCAAAGAAAGTGCTATAATAACAATATTATTCTAATATAATTTCATGTACCATAACACTTTAATTAATTATTTAGATAAAATAATACATATGTCATTCAAACTCTTAGTTTTTGTAGACAAGAATAAATTAATATTTTTAAACAATTTGTTTAGGTTAGATTTTTTGGCATTATATAAAATAATGTACTGGAATAAATAACCCGATTTCTTAGTCAACTGCAAAGACATAAAAAGAAAAGGTCTTACAAAATAAACTAATCGTAAAATAGATAAGAAAACATGTATAGTTTAATGTGTTCTAAACGTGTTTTAAACTAACATAAAATATACTTAAATTTGGTATCAACGATTGGCATTACATAAATACATTTATAACCTAACAACCAACATAATGTAAACTATAATGAACTAAACGTAAGTAATTAATTATATATTATAGTACACCTTTTTTTGTTTCTAAAAACTAAATTAATAGTAATATAAAACACAATTGAATGTATTTTAGATGTTTAGCAAAATAAACAGATGACTATAAATTAAAAATTTGACAAAACTTCTAATAATACTACTAATAATTAAAAATGATAAATATAATGAATTAACTAATAAATATATTATTTATAAAATATTTGGATATAAAATCCAATCTAAAACAATGAACAAATATTATAAGTCTCTACTTTCTAGCATAATTTGCATTTTTCTATTTAAATAGTATATATTTTAGGATAACTAAATATCATATTTTGTAGGTAAGTATTAATTTTGGGTGAAAGTATTATGATAAACTGTTCTCGCCTGATCCTCGGTTCAAACAGGAAAAAAAAAGGGTAAGTATTAATTTTACCTTACTTTTAACTATTGCCACTATAAGAAATTTACAAAAAATATATACTCAGGTATATTTCACTGTTATTATTTTTAAAGCTTCACAATTTATGATCATATAACCTAACCGTTTATTTAAAATATGAAAAAAAATCAATACTATGGATTTTTTAACAAATTAAATTGACATACTTGGGGGATTTTTGTACTTAGTAATGAAGCATAAGCCGAAACAACGTTATACTATTGCACATGTGTTTTTCTCGCATAGGCTTATCGCTTATCTATGTAAATATTTGCAAATGTCACGTACCTATGCGATTTTTAGCTTGTATTATTTATGTTACTTACACAAACAACTAAAGGAATATAATATAATAATGTTAAATTGTTAACCATATAGTACTAAGAAAATATAAATTTACAACATGGCGTTATAAATTATTATTATTAGTGGAAATATCGGTTAATCCACAAAGACTGAAAGACGCCATTTACTTTCCACCCGCAATAAATATGAGAGCCTATAATATGTATATGGCCGTAAACTTAAAACAAGAATATCGGCGATCATGTTATAGAACGAAGTGTTTTATGATATAATATTCTCTCCGAAATGGCGGTGTTTATTGCACGACTCACAAGCAATAATTAATTCCAATCGTTATTGTTGATAAAAATAAAAGATACTATTCACAACAGCCGGAGCAAAGGCTGCAAATATTATAAATTAATTAATTATTATAATATACAGTCAATATGTATACATCGCAACACGCGATTTAATCGTTAACTCACACAGACAACATAAAATATTACATATTATATTATTATCTATACGACTATACACTTCATACTGTCTGACGTTACACCACAACAATTATTGTAATCCAGTCATTTAGAAAATATGCAATTCAGTAGCCCAAAGAATGCTGTTTTCTGGTCTAAATATATTCGCGAGCCATTTATTTTTTGTCGACCAAAAGCCATTTTTCCACCCACGTAATGGCTGACCAGCTGAGAACGTTTCCAAGCTATATACACACACTCAATACCACGAGTTTTGTTCAGCTTCTGCCGCAGCATATATTGCTGTACGCACGAGGACCACGCGACCTGCACTAATCTATGCCTATATAGTATCGTGCAATCGCTGACAACCGTTATATCTTCGGACGAACGGCAATTCTGCGTAATTAAAACGTTCAGTCACAAATAGGCCTACCCATAAATCTGGAGTTTCCCGGTGGTATAATCCTTTTGTACTTACTCGGAAAATCGTAAAACCCAAACCCACTCTGGCCGTACACCATACCTATATATATATATATATATATATATATATATATATATATATATATATATATATATATATATATATATACACTCCTTAGTTAGTATTTGATACATTGTAATCCAAAAAATATAGGAAATTTGAAATAACCGTCAAAGAAGTAAAAATAAGAAATTAAATAATTGTATTATTGAAAACATAATCTACATTATATGCCATTAAGAATTCAAAGGTTAACAATAAGTCTTACAATTAATGTCTATAAAATGGTGTTTATAAGTTCATTTTTACATTATACATTCCAGAAATCGAACGCAGACATTGTGCATGGCTCTTTCCAATACCTCCAAAGTCAAATTCTGCAGAACCTAAAGCTATGGGATCACCAATTGCGGTTACCGCAGTATAGTGAAACAATTATGGTAAAGATAACTGTCATTGACGACCCTAGTTTTGTTGCTAACTTGTTAATGTCAGACAAGTTACATTTCCATTTCAGGAATGCATACGTCCAAATGGACACCATCTTAAGGACATTAATATTAAGAATGACATTTTTAAGCTTTAGACTCTTAATGACATGTGGATTCTGTTTTCAATAAAAAAAAATTGTGTTTATACATATTTTACTTCTGCGAGAGTCATTTCAAATTGTGCCATTTTTCTGGAAAACCCTGTATTATAATGTGCGAAACGTGTGTCGTTTTATATATAATTTAAACATAATTATATACACATAATATACATGTGCAGTATGCACGTCCGTAAAATGTATAATGCACACGATCCGCGAGAAACCAGTGACGATGCGGATCGTGCAAAAAGTATATTAGCAACACGCGCGGCGGCCGGCATCGGGGCGCGTATGTACGTGAGGCAGAGAAGCTGCTGGTCACTGCGCGAGCGCGCGCGTATCAATAGTTTTGCAAGAAATTCATCACACGCAGCCATAGAAATCCATTACCACAGCATAATATACTATATACAAAAGTAGTATATAAAACAATAATACGATATGTATTACAATAATGACGATAATATGCTAAAGTTGCAGAAAAACCTGCGTGTCGTTAACGAGTACCTACATATATTTTATAAAACAATATACGCAGTGTACTGCGTGGCACTTTTAACGGTCGTTCAGTCAACAGACGTTGATAAGATCCTAAACCAAATTGTGTAAAATGTTTCTTCCTGTTTTATAAATATACATCAAATTTTTTTAAACTTTTTCCCCGAAAAATGAAATACATTGGCACATGCGCTCGTTTCACACACAAACTACTGCAGTTACTTTTTGTTTGCTTGTAAAAGAAAATGCATACTTCAATTTAATAAGTAAACGAATATTTATACGATTCATCGACCACATAAAATAATCACCTCACTTAATGACGATCGCAAAAAAAATAGCGAGGATTATAATTAATATTTCCTTCCGAGGGAAGAACAAATTAAGCATGCACACCGTGATCGTCGGTAATTAGATGGTGGATGGACGGATTATGTTTTCATCGATTGGTTATAGAAATAAATATACAAGGAGAACATGAGCGAGTCACGAGGAGAAACGCATCAATTTGTACAGGTAAAGAGACTTTATAAGAGAGTATAGTTGGACGCCCCTGTATAATACACCGATCAGTTCCGCAACAACGATTAATCCGCGGTCACATAAAGAAAGACGTCACACGTTTCGTGCGACTGGGCCTTATCTCAATCGCCGACTAACATCAACTTTGAAATCAGCAAGCGATATTTTACGTATATCATGATGGAGGAGGATATTCTTCGGGACGGACATCGTAGTACAGTACAATATGATGGTGCAAAACTACGGGTGAGCGTGTGCGTACGTGAGCACGAGCAGGAGTTCCAGTTAAGCCAAATAATAAAATAAGGCCATAAACCATGTGCCAGCGCCAAACATAAAATGAGTCATTTGTTTTCGTATGACACAAAAAAGCTCTAAGCCGCTGCTCCGGGTCCCGCGAAGTGGTGCGAGCGGGGGCGAGACAGTCCGGTGGCGCTATTTATAGACGAAGAGTTTCGCTGGCCGACAAGAGAAAATGGTCAACAACTGTACTCACGCACAGGCGCACAGTTCGTGCGTATTACACAGCGGATGATTTGCGGCCAAATGCGAACGGCGTGATGCACGTATACGGGGAAAAAAAAATTATTACGACAAACGAAATTGGAATAATAATATACAGCCAATAACCAACAATGGCCATGGGCTACACAGTACAAACGGCACGCGCCCGATCTAACGATGGAAAAATTGTGACACGCAAAAATGGCACAAAGCAGCTCTCTCGGCAAGACTGCAGTATTCGCCAATGGGATGTCCCATGTCTCCTCTAAAACCATATTTCCGCCCGGCAGTCCCTGCGACTATATATTTTGTCGCTCACCATGTACCGAAAGAAAACGAAAACCAGAAAAACGTTCAAAGTACGTTCCCAAATCCAACACCTGACCTATCGACGAAAAAAATATCAGTCTTTGATGGTTTTCCAGTTTCCAACATCCTCTTATAATAAAGGTTGAATGACTGTTGTACATTTCAAAGGTTTCAAAGGTTTGGTAACTTAATTTTCAAACTCATTGACGCCGAAATGAATCCCCACGATATAACATTGTATGAAAGTACTAGTCTCCATCTGTCCAGCTTGTAAATAGTTTTTTTAAATCCTATCATCCCTAAATTCCCTGCTGAATTCTCAAATAATCATATAAAAAAAAAACATTACACAGTTATAGTAAAATTCGCACTGAATACAATTTGAATAAAACACAATATCTCTTATTACGTAAAACATATTAATGATATGCATATCAATTTTATACTAATTAGGTATCTTTATGTTCGTCATAAGAATCGTGTACTATAAATTTAAAATAAATTAAACCAATATTTAATTGGGAAAAAAAAAACATTTGTTATAAAGTATTCATTCATAATATATTATCAAACATACAAAGATCCTTTTAGTTTTTAATTTTTAATTTTGTTAGTACTAACGTTTTAATAAAAATCAAACAATTTTTTGAAAAAACGTGAATACCTTATAAATTACATTTATAATCTTGATTAGAAATTTTCAAACAATAAAAACTAAATATATTAAATTGTTAAAAAGTTAACCAACTGAAGTGGGTAAATGTATTGTACAATTAAGTATTACTAGCAAAACTTTTCTACAAAACAATATAACAAACCAATAAAGGTACCTACTCTACACAGTTTCCGGGCTGTGCCACCGAAACAGTTTATTAAATGGAAGGTAATATAACAAAATTATTATAAATAAACAATTTCTGGTTGAAATTTGACATAAAAAAAAATTTTACTATCACTTTTATTAGGGACAAAATTAATTTTAAATACCTATTTAACTAACTAATTATTAACTAATCAACTTATGGTTTGAAAAATATGTCATACATAACTATATAATGTTATTATTATGGTGATGTCTAGAAAATATGTACCTATTAGTAAATCTGTTTTATAAAAAAAAATGAAATAATCAAGTAAGAAACTCCTGTCTGCAATAATTGTCATCTTATATATAATAATTATGAAATAACAAAAAGAACATCCAATTTTTTTTTTTAACAAATCAAACAAATTTATTGGGTTGGTGATTAGTTCAAAATAAGGAACTATTATTCTCAAAAATGTATATAACTACAAAACTCAGTTATTACAGCATAACAAAACATACTTGTATTCAAATGCCATTAAAAGGACCATGGTCAAATTGACTATTTTCAATCTATAGAAAAAACTTAACCAAACCTATAACAAAAAAAAATAATAATCATAAATCTTACTGAGCATATTTGTTATTTTTTATCTAGTTACAAAAATATGTTGGGTATATTGTATAATTCAAAGAATTGATATTTAACAAGGTGAAGTATCTCATAATAAAATATTATAGCTTCATAATGTTTTAATAAGATAATGAATTCAACATTCATAATTTATGTACCTATTAGGTATACATTTATATTAGTATTCAAGTAATGAAATATTTAACTATTCAAATATGTATAATTTAATCTCTAGGAATTCTCAATAATTAGTTGAATAAAAATATATAAACAAATTCACTTTTGATCATAGTTCATATTTAATGAAAATGAAATGATCATTATTGGACTCATTATTTATGTAGGTCAAGGTTGGATAAATAGTCTGTAATTGTTATTGTAGTTGAATTGGATACATACATGTACTGTTTAAAATACAAAATTAAATATGTAGTAGGAATTTAAGTATTTACATTTTACATTTATTTTTTTTTAAAAAAAGTTAGTAAATTTCCTAATATAATATACAAAATAAAAATGTTTAAAATATTGGTACTATGAAAATGAGAAGTACAAAACTAAATTAATTTAAATTTAAAAGATGAATTTACAATAATCAAATTACATATTAGCAGGTTATCATATTTTATTATGCAAGTAAACACTGATAAAGAGCATTGCATTAGGTATCTCCATACATACCATATAAACTGTAAATCATACAATGTGTAGATAAGTAAGTGGAACGAAGAACATAGACCATTATTTACATTTACGTTTACCTACCTTGGAAAACATTGTTATTTAAATAATACAGTTTACCTAATAACAATTCAATATTAAACAATACCAACACCATAAATATTCCTACGAATCATAAAACTGAGCACGATAGATGTCTACCGAATATACAGCCACATCGAAAGGTAATCATGTGTTAGTACAAGCTATAAAAATTTAATTCATTTTCCCATCAAAACAACAACCAAAATATTGCAAATGAAAACCGGTCGGTTGGGTGTTGCGAACGAAAGACGAGACGACTGAAAAAAGCCAATCGCCATCCACAAACCATTAATCACACCGTCTACAGACTCCGAAACCCGACTTTTAGTCGATATTTCTCCTATTACTAGTTCAAGTCAAAAAAAAAAAAAATTAAACTCACATAAAGTTTACGGGCGAATTCCGATGGGTGCACTATCGGCACGGGTTCATTTCCTTCGTTCGTCCACGTCTATCACGGATTGATCTCAGGATTAACAACATTGACACTAAGGATTATTTACATTATACACAAAAATACAACAAAACACAAACTAAATAAAGATAACATTGACTCGGTTAATCGAAAATTAAAATATTTTTTTTTATGTGTAGGTAATTGACGGAAAATCGTATAGGAAGTCTCCCGTTTCAATGATAAGCACGGCGACAACGTAACGATATTGCAAGCGAACTACAACATCACGTTGGCGGTGCTGCTGATCCGTATCACAATCACGAACGTTCGAAAAAAAACCGTGTTTATTGTTTTGTTTCTTGATAATAACATTGATCGGAATATCGTCGGTTTTCGGTATCCTTTCAATGTGCTTTAAATTTGAAATTAGTTTCGTCTAACAGACACATCATTGTTCATTGGCGGCATTGAAGTATGGAGGAACTGCCTAAATTGGAACATTTGTCGTTGGTTTCAAAAATATGTACAGAATTAGAAAATCATTTGGGACTCAACGACAAGGATTTGGGTAAAACATTTTTGATACAAGACGGTTTTCTCAAAATATTATTTTATATGATATTATGTTATTTTGTGCTGTCACATCTCCACGAATAATCGATAATAATTTATGTTTTTTTTCAGCTGAATTTATCATTGATTTGGCTTATAAAAACGATACATTAGAAGCATTCAAGAAAGCTCTGCTGAATAATGGAGCTGAATTTTCAGTAAGTTTTTTTCTGTTATTTTTAAATATGATTATTTCATGTATTATTCTATAATAGTAATATGTTTATAGGATTCTTTTATTGCCAATCTGTTACGTATTATACAACACATGCAACCGAAAACATCAAAACACACAGGAAAAAAATCAAATGAAAACACCAACACAACCGACACACTAGCATGTAAATTCCCTGGCTTAGCTATACCTAATGATGCTGTTGAAGTAAATGATCCTATTAGTGATGTCATGGCTGAATTAGAATCGTTTGCACCAGCGTATAACTCAAAGTATGATTACTTCATCTTTAAATATTAATATACCTAGCAATACTTTAGAATTATTATGAGTGATGTTTAATCAAATTATTTTATATTATGTAGCACTGAAAACAAAATCAATGAGTCAAAACCTTCCGATAATAAACGTTTATCCAGAAGTCGATCAAAAAGTCATGATCGGCAACATAAACGACGCAGTTCTAAAAATAGAAGTAGAAGTCGAGATAAACATCGCAGAGATAAGAGTCGGGATAAACGTAGGGATAGGAGTCGAGATCGTAATAGAGATAGAAGTAAAGAAAGACATAATGATCGAAGTAATAATCGTAATAGAAATCAAGATAGAAGCAGAGAAAGACGAAGGGACAGAAGTAATGATCGTCATCGAAATCGAGATAGGTATGATCATCGTAATTCTAGGAGAAGCAGAAGTAAAGATGGGCCAAGAAAAGAAAGACATGAAAAAGAGTATGTTATTTTTTAAACCATTTTTAAGATAATCTAATTTGATTTTTGAATAATTATTATTGGTTTACTTAGAATTGAATCGAAAAGCAAATTTCCGGAATTGGGAAAAGTGTATCCTGGCAAAGTTTTAAATATTGTCGACTTTGGATGTTTTGTGCAACTGGATACGTTCCGGCAATCCCAAGGTCTTGTACACATATCACAACTACGTCAAAAAGGAAGAGTAACTTCTGTGAGTGATGTAGTTTCTAGAGGTGATAAAGTTATGGTAAGTAATTATGATTTAATAAATCATTATTGTGTCATAACCTGATAAGTTTCCAAAATATTAATTTGATAATTATAGGTAAAAGTCTTAGCAATAAGTGGTAACCAAAAAATATCATTATCCATGAAAGATGTTGATCAAGAAACTGGAGAAGACTTAAATCCAATGATACAGCCAGGCGATTTAGAGTAAGAAAGAAAATATATTAAGAGATAATAAATAATTTTTTTACGAGTACATGAATTATTATTATTTTAGTGAAGATGATGATATGATGGGCGGACGTAACCCTGATAGACCTACTTCTTTATTAGAGCTTCAAACGGTTGCTGATGCAGATGAAATGACAAACTTGAAGCGCATGAACAAAATATCATCTCCAGAACGTTGGGAAATAAAACAAGTATGTTACTTTAAAACTAAATTATTTTATTATTTTATTGTTTGGTATTTACTAGATGTTATCAGCTAATTGTATTGACAAAAGTGAATTGCCTGATTTTGATGAAGAAACAGGTATTTTACCCAAGGACAATACTGAAGAAGAACAAGATATTGAAATTGAAATTGTTGAAGATGAACCTCCATTTTTACATGGCCATGGAAGAAATCTCCACGATCTCAGCCCTGTATGTATTTCAAATAAGAAAAAAATTTCTCTTAATATTCAATTATTTTATTAAAAAATATAAACTCACATATTTTTTCTATGGAATGAAATTATAAGACTTTTTGTATGACTATTAATTATTAGGTCCGTATTGTGAAAAATCCAGATGGTTCTCTAGCACAAGCTGCTATGATGCAAAGTGCTTTATCAAAGGAACGTCGAGAACATAAAATGTTACAGCGTGAACAAGAAATGGATTCTGTTCCTAAAAATGTCACTAAAAATTGGATAGACCCTCTACCAGATAGTAAGTCATTATTTTCATTCAAATAATTTAGTTCCTTTATTAATTTATAAAAAATAATACAGATGAAAGTCGGCAATTAGCTTCAAATATGCGAGGTATTGGTCTGACTGCCCAAGATGTACCTGAATGGAAAAAACATGTTATTGGCGGCAAAAAAAGTTCATTTGGTATGAAGACCAACTTGACTCTCTTGGAACAAAGACAAAGTTTGCCAATATACAAACTCAAAGATGAACTCATCAAAGTAATATTTGGTTTAAGTGGCATATGTAAAAATGCAAATGTAAATTTATATACTAATTTAGGCTGTGACTGATAACCAAATCTTAATTGTCATTGGAGAAACTGGTTCAGGAAAAACTACTCAAATCACTCAATATTTAGCTGAGGCTGGGTTTACCTCAAGAGGTAAGATCGGGTGTACTCAACCTAGGAGAGTGGCAGCTATGTCTGTGGCAAAGAGGGTAGCTGAAGAATTTGGGTGCAGATTGGGCCAAGAAGTCGGTTACACTATTCGTTTTGAAGATTGTACTAGTCCAGAGACCGTAATCAAGTATGAATAACGATTTTTTCATTGTGTTTTGAAATAAATTAAAAACTATTTTATTGATTTAAGGTACATGACAGACGGTATGTTGCTGCGTGAATGTCTAGTGGATTTTGACCTTAAAAACTATTCAGTGATCATGTTGGATGAAGCTCACGAGAGGACAATAAATACTGATGTCCTCTTTGGATTATTAAAGCAAGCGGTCACTAAAAGAAAAGAACTGAAGCTCATTGTAACATCCGCCACTCTGGACGCTGTGAAATTCTCTCAATACTTTTTTGAGGCACCCATATTTACTATTCCTGGACGTACATTCCCTGTAGAAGTGTTATACACTAAAGAACCTGAGACTGACTATCTTGATGCATCACTTATTACAATTATGCAAATACATTTAAGAGAACCACCCGGTGATGTATTGCTTTTCTTGACTGGTCAAGAAGAAATTGACACTGCCTGTGAGATTTTGTACGAGAGAATGAAGTCTTTGGGTCCAGATATACCAGAGTTGATAATTTTACCTGTATATTCAGCTCTACCTAGTGAAATGCAAACGAGAATTTTTGAAGCAGCCCCTCCTGGATCAAGAAAAGTATAAACAAAAATATGTTTATTAAATTATTAGGGTTTTGATTCTTAGAGTAATTATTATAATTTAAACTATATCTGTTACTTATTTATTTAGGTTGTAATTGCTACTAATATTGCTGAGACTTCTTTGACAATTGATGGAATTTATTATGTCGTAGACCCTGGATTTGTAAAACAAAAAGTTTATAACTCAAAAACTGGAATGGATTCTTTAGTTGTCACACCAATTTCCCAAGTATGTTTATTTTGTATCCATCATTTTAGTTGCACATGTGCATTATTTTTATTATAGTTATGTACTTTCAGGCTCAAGCCAAACAAAGAGCTGGACGTGCTGGTCGTACTGGACCTGGTAAATGTTATAGACTTTACACCGAGAGAGCATATAGAGATGAAATGTTACCTACACCTGTACCCGAAATACAACGTACAAACTTAGCAACTACAGTATGTTATTAAATAATTAATTTTATTAATTTTTCGTTAAGTTAGAGTCTGATTATTTCATTATTCATCTTTTAGGTACTGCAACTGAAAACTATGGGTATTAACGATTTACTTCACTTTGACTTCATGGACGCCCCACCTGTTGAAAGTTTAATCATGGCCTTAGAGGCGTTGCATTCTTTGAGTGCGTTGGATGATGAAGGCTTACTTACCAGATTAGGAAGACGAGTATGATTTTGTATTAATTAATTTTCCTATATAATGATATTATATAAAACCAGATAATATTCAAGAATTTCTTTAGATGGCAGAATTCCCATTGGAACCTAACCTTTCAAAAATGTTGATAATGTCTGTTCATCTTCAATGTTCCGAAGAAATATTAACTATCGTGTCCATGCTTTCTGTTCAAAATGTCTTCTACAGACCTAAAGACAAACAAGCATTGGCTGATCAGAAAAAAGCCAAGTTCAATCAGGTTGAAGGTGATCATTTAACACTTCTGGCAGTGTATAACTCTTGGAAAAACAACAAGTTCAGCAATGCTTGGTGTTATGAAAACTTTGTACAAATACGAACACTAAAGCGAGCACAAGATGTCCGTAAGCAATTGCTTGGCATTATGGATAGGTACTAATTGAATTACACTTTTTTACGAAGTATATTTCTTCATATTTTATTTTTATGCTATTTTTAGACATAAATTAGATGTTGTATCTGCTGGTAAAAACACAGCTCGTATACAAAAAGCCATTTGTTCTGGATTTTTCCGTAATGCATCTAAGAAAGATCCACAAGAAGGGTACCGTACTCTTGTTGATGGTCAAGCTGTCTACATACATCCTAGCAGTGCATTGTTCAACAGACAACCCGAATGGTTTGTTGTCCTTACTAAATAATAAATATAGTTACATTTGTTCGTAATAATGTATAATAATAATTAAATATAATAAATTATTAGGGTAATGTATCACGAGCTAGTTCAAACGACCAAGGAATACATGCGTGAGGTTACAACAATTGATCCAAGATGGCTGGTCGAATTCGCACCAGCGTTTTTCAAGTTCTCAGATCCAACAAAGTTGAGCAAATTCAAAAAGAACCAACGTTTGGAACCACTTTATAACAAATACGAAGAACCAAATTCTTGGAGAATTTCCAGAGTTCGAAGGAGAAGGAACTGAAGTGGTTGTGTTTTGTGTTCTTAATTTGACTAAATTAATATTGTAATATACAAAATATATTTTATACACAAACATAAAAGTATAAAAACTGATACTATGCATCAATTTATTATTATAACATATATCAATATTCATTTGGCTGTAGCCGATCTGGCAAATTGTACGATCATAGGTTTGTCCTTTAAAATATAACCATTGGTTTCTTTTAATGCCTGTTGAGCATTTTCTACACATGGTAATGTTATGAATGCTTGACCTTTCATACGTCCTTCTTGCATCAACCGTACATCAAACCTACAAGTATAAATAAATATGAAGATAAAAAATAAAAATAAAATGATTTAATTTTACTTACATTGTTCCTGGTTTAATGTCACCTGACTTGATGAATCTCTTATATATGAATTTCAAGTCAGTATCTAATACGGTTTTCGCTAGATTTTTTATGTATAATCTACACGAAGGAGCTCCAGGATAATAGTTTTTAAAAATAGGCATATCCTTTATATCGTTTGCAGATAGCCTGTTTGTAGCTAATTCTTCTTTACTGATAGAATCCCCTGTTATATAATCGTTATCAGACTCACTGTCTTTTTTAATTTCTTCGTTGGTCATACTTTTTGTGGAATATATCACTCCAAATCCTCCTTCAGTGTTAGCAATCGGACCATCTTCAGCAGGTTTCAGTTCCGCTGATACTATGACTTCAATTTTTTTCGGCACCTCACATTCAACGGTGTCGAAAACATTAGCCAATTCAACTTTAGGTTTTTTCTGAGCTGTACCAGTGACTGCTTGTAAACGCTTAGGAATCATACGTTTGTAATTTTTTCTTCTAGTTGAAGAAAGCTTAGACTCAACATGGTTGATACGTTCGCTTTCACCATCACTTTCCATTTCAGATTCGGAGAGTTCTGGATCAGTCTCAACGGTTGTGGTACACTTATCTGCAGTTTCGGTTTTCATATAATTTTTCAAAGAGCAACCTTCAACAGGTTCAAACGGTGCTGGAAGGTTCATGCGATTCATCAAGTGAAGAACCTGGTAGTAGAACTTCTGATTGCAGGCTAACACATTTGCAATATTAGACAGTATGTGAGGATTTGGGTCGGGATAACTGTAACGCAGGTGATGAGGAGGTGGTTGGTTTAAGTCGATTGCCGTGGACCAGCTATTTAACTTTTTCAAATAAGCCTCTTGTAATTTTTTTACCTCATCCACATTGCATTCTATTTCTAGTAGTGGCTTGGGACAATTCATAAGATTGACGTCAAGATCATTTAGAGACAATTCGACTGACAGCCTGTGGCCAAACAGTTCTTTTTGATGCAACCGTTGGATAACAGCTTCAGCGAATTCTTGCGATTCAAACCTAATTGAAAACACATAGTTACAGTAGCTGTACAAAGTTAAATTGTAGCCGAAAAAAAACACAAGACGTACCTGGCATATGCAATACTTCTGTTCGATTTCGATGTCAATATTTTTACATATTTGGCACCAAAGTACTTGAGAAATTCTTCTTTATCCTCGCACGAAATGTGTGGAGGCAAATTCCGTACTTTGACTGTAGCTGAGGCCATCGTGTCTACAGTTATCAATGCGCAATAGCGACAGATACTGAAAACAGTGTGTCAACAATGCAATATCATGTATTAGTGGCAATCCGATTAGCAAAGAGTACCTCGACCAGTGTAATTAACTGGACTGCTTGAAATTGCGTATCCGAAGAACCGGTTGTAAAATTATAGACAATAGTATAGTCTCCTTCATCAAACGGCAAACTGTAAAAAACGAGGATACCCCCGGTATATTCGGTGCGAATTCTAACTCACCATAGTGGCTAAAATCACAGAATAGATTTATAATAAATTATAATAATAATTTAACATTGTTAATATTACGAGTCTATTACCTTAAGTTTTCGGCAAAATTCAGAGGTAACGGCGATATTATTTAAGTCGACGAAAAATAAATGTTTACGAGATAGTAGACGCGGTTGTTCTGTGATAATAATATCTATGGAGATAAGAATAAATTGATAAACTGATAACCGTCTTGGTAAATAAATGATAACGGTTGAAATATCTTATTTCTGATCACTTGCCACTTGGGCAGAGAAGACGTCATGTCATGATTGTGATTTGTGACTTATAAATTTGATTCTGAGCCTCCATTTTATAAAAAACCAAGACACAAATGTATCTAAGTCATAAGAATCACAAGTCACTAACCCTTACGTTAAAATAGGTATTTATTATTTTTATATTTTGTAATAGGATAGATCGATTTTAAGGATTATATTTCGTCGGCATTTGGTGCATAGTTATTGCATTCATATTTCATTGCATCTTTTTAGTGCATTCATGCTCATGACCCATCGTGCCTTAGAAATTGGTTAATCGGTGCCTTTCAAAAACTGCCGTGGCACCACAGGCACTCTAAACTGCCGCCGCCGCCGTATATAATCAGACGGTGCAATGCATGTTCATATTTTAGGTTTTGAATGTTATTGGTTTATTGCTTGTTAGGTATATTGAGGAGCAAACCGTCGATCGGTGTGTTTTACTTGTAAAACAATATTTTAATTATTGTGTGTGTGTGTACTGCAGTAGAATATTTATAATCCATTATCCTTTCCCTTTTGTCTGCTATTTTTCGATACGCAGCTGCGCGATTTTCACTCTCAATCAGATTCTATATCTAGTAGCAGAGCCCAACTTAGGAATTTTGGGGCCCGGGTCTAATTTTTTGATGGGGCCCCAAAATTAATTATTATCTAAATTCTAAATCATCAATTTAAATTATAAATACAGTCTTTTCGCTCTATGAGATTTTCATATTCAATTTATTTTAATAGATTGTAAAAAAAACGCTCACAAAAACGGAAAACTGGTGATATTTCTAGATAATGCTAACTTAATCATAATGATAAAGTGCTTTTGGCCAACTTTATCTTAAAACTTAATACCTGTATCTAATTTTATCGATTAGAGAATAATCATAAATTCCATGACGATACGTGACAAACGAAACTACTTATACGTAAGCAATAATATCAAAATTTCAAAGTGCCACTTTACTGATTAAATATCAACAGAGGACCGGGGCCCCAAATAAAATCGGGGCCCGGGGCTGCAGCCCCCCTAGCCCCCCCCATAAGTTGGGCTCTGTCTAGTAGGTACGTCAGCCAGAGCATTGGGACGAGTGAAATAATTATTGCTGCTCGTAATAATAAATCGTTGATTTTTTTTTTCTCCAAAATAATACTGTTTCAAGAATATGATGAACAGAAACATAAATAATCATGCAGTGGCTGGTCTTTGAAATAAACTGGTCAATAAAAATAAGGCCGACTCAATTTTTTACATGATGTATAAAAAACCACGAGGCGTCTGAATAAAACTAATTGTTTCTTTACATTAAATTATGTATAAATAATACCAATGGCTGTTAGAGACTGATTGTATACGTTTGATTCGTAAAACACCAGTTCGATTCTCACCCAAATGTTTTAAAGATATCCTGTGATAAAAAACACCTGGATGATAAGAATTATCTTACACCTTAATGATAATAATAGTGTTATCCAACAATAAATTAGATATCATTTTATAAAATAAAAAAATAAATAGAAATAGTAATAAACATCGGTGGCATGAGTAGCGGTGGCAGTGCCAGAAGCCCACAATTAATCCTACTAGTTCTTAATGCGTTATGGGAATAATGAGATTTTTATACAAAAAATAATATGAAACTGATGAAACTTAGATATAGGGATGGGTCTTTTAAATTTTAAACCAGTACCATTGATGATTGATCTCGAAAAAATGATTGTGAGTGAAAACCGTGTTCGTTTGATCACTTTGTATTTCTAATATCTTCGTCCGATTTTAAAGTCAAAACTACCAGTGCACACCAAACTTATAATGTATCAATCTCTCTTGCGTCCAATATGGGCATATACAATCCAAATTTGGGGCTGTGCAAAGCCGTCCCAAATTCGCACGATACAAGCATTCCAGTCCATTACCCTCCGTATGATAACGTCTGCTCCTTGGTTTGTTTCCAACTCTTCACTACACTCTGACCTAAAAATTGAGTCGGTTGACCAATTAGCCACCAAACATTACAGATCCTTCTACTTAAACTACCTTCCCATACTAACCCGTTAGTATCACAAATCTCATCTATTCAACCCATTAATTCCATCCATAGGCTCAAAAGAAAATATTGCAGAGATTTGCTAATCTAAAATAAATTCACGTTGGGTTCCATCACTGGTTGGCCTCCCTCTTCAAATTATTCAAGTTAAACATGTACATAAATTATCTAATTTACTTATTGTGATGTTAAACACAGATTGTAAATATCCTAAAAAAAAAAAAAAAATATCTTTTGATTTTATTACCATGTTAGTTCATCTTGTTGCATGTATCTTTTGACTTAGACATTAAAGATTGTTTTTTAATCTAAAAAAACTGAGTGGTTTGGTTTTTAATTATGTATATATAACCTAGTTAAAGTGTAAAATTTCGTGAAATTTATTATACTTACTGTTGATAAAATGTACGTATTCCATTAAACTATACAACCAATCGTTTTATTTATTATATAAAATACCTGGTTATTATATATATACGAGTAGGTACTATAACCGATTAATCATATGACATATTATGATCTTCAGTAACATATATTTTACATTATCATTTTATTATGAGTACCTGTATTCTTTTATTTACAACTAATTTTTTTTAGTGGATCTTTCATAATAATTCATGATTGAATTTTCATAAGCAAAATGTAATGATGATAATTTCATTGTATTTTATATTTATTTGGTTCTTATGTTGATACAGATCAATACGGATTATAAATGTTGATGATAGAACGATTCGTATCCGAACAGTATACTACTACGTTCAATAATAGACCTCCAGGAGCGTGAATAGATATTTCATGAAGCACGGGGTTACTTCGTTCAATCACCATTCGGGTAGCCAACACCCCGCGACAACGACCTCGTTAATAGCAAAATTAATATAATATGCCAAGAATGATTTATACGCTCTATATAATAATATGTATATTGGAGGTACCCATTGATTATTGCAAATAGTATTTCAAGTATTTATCATTTATAACCAACGGGTATGACCAACATAATTTTGATAATATAATATAATCGCATACATCCGGTCGAGTTGATTACAATTAATAATTATAATAATGAATACGGGACTGGTATAAGATTACATCTGAATTCGGTTTGGGTTATTATACTATTAGGTTCGCTGTAACGTGGCTGTATCCTGTGGGACGTAGGTACACATTTTTTCGTGCTTCATAGCCTTTATAGGTAACAACAATGGGTAACTGCAGTGTTTCGACAACAATACGTCTAAGTATACACCTAACAATATTTACGGTTCACAAAATGTCGGAACTAAGCATATATAATATATGAATAAAATTAACTGTTGACGTATTTTCTGTAAACCCATTATTATCACTATGAATGTTCCATGACCCTTTTTTCGTAACATTTTCTTTGTAGCCAATAACATTTTTTCTTACCAAAAATCCGCAAACAAATTTTATAAGCATCAGAAAATGAAATTTTGACGAGACGGGTAGGTAGGTACTTCATTGAATTGTGATCGCACGATGTATTAGTTAGTTCAAAAATCTCATCTGGTTGATATTCTATAAATATTAATCGTAGCGTCTAGAAACATTTACTGAGTAGGTCCTTATGAAAGCACTAAATAAACGAATAATTATTTTCGAAACCTTCTTTTTTCTTGTTGCAAAAGTTAGAGCATTAAAAGTGCAACTTACATTATTAAGAAATTCAGTTCTATAACTTTATCGATCGTCTTTAGAAATATAATCTGATCCACCCTATACAGGACGTAGACAATTTTTTTGTGTTTGTTCCACTATGACAGTGGCGAAACGAACGTAGTCTTTGAGAAGCAGTCGCTTCTCGATTTTTTAGGTCTAGGGGTGGGTGGGTCACTGGGTCGTGGGTGAAAATATAAAAGTGACAAACCATAACTAAGTATTAGTATAAGTATTTATTACACTTTATAGAGATATTCAGATATAAGTACTATGGGTATAACTGTATAAGGGTATTGGGTTATAGCACTAGTGCTTATTGAAAAAAAATATATTTTAAGTATATAATAGGTACTTATAGATGGTGGGCGGGTGGGTATGTACATTTTAGGTTGCTTATGGGTAATTTTAGGTTCGTTTCGCCACTACACTATGATAATCCGTTCGTCTAGCGTAAATTATGACGTACTTCATAACGAAGATAAAAAAAAATTGTATAGTTTGTAAAGAACGTACTTAATTGTATTATGTTATTCGAATTCCGATCATTTTCAAACGGGTTTTGTTACACATTTAGTTTTCGTACAGCAATAATTATTGCTGCGCGTCGAATAACAAAAAAAGAAAAAAAAATTATGTACACTATTCGTTACCACTATTAGAGCTAGTGCACTATACTCTCCGACGATGCGAGCGCTACAGTGCCCGACGATATTGTTAAAAGTACTTTCCAAGAAAACAAACCAGATGTTAATCCGTGTATACTACGGTCCTGGCAATAACGTAGAAATGCGTGCGTCATCGCGGGCACATCTCACTCACGTCCACCCGTTTACCGCCCTCGGAAATGCTCATCGCACTTTTGTCCGACATAATATAAGGGTAGGTATACATAGGTGTAATGTGTATACGTCCAGCCGTTCGTTGCAGTCACGTTCAACACACCTTAAGGACCGGTAGTAGCTGTTGTACCTGTATATTATACCGCATACGCATATATAAGCACCTCGTGTCCTTTGCAGTTCTTAAACGCATTTGCGGTTTACGGGGATTAATCGGTTTCGAAAAAAATATCCATCGACTCCGCCGCCGTAACAGTTCAAAACAATTAACTATCGATTCCGCAGGTTGCTGTTCATAGAGATTAACATCAATCAGTAGGTAGCAATTATAGAGATTACATTAGGGTGACCATACGTCCCGTATTATACGGGATTGTCCCGTATTTCAACTTTGTGTCCCGTTGTCCCGACAAAAGTAATACGGGACGCATTTTGTCCCGTTTTTCCAAGTCCGTCCCGTATTAATCCCGTTTTTTCCATACTGTTAATTTATAATTTTTGAAATTTATTTTACTATAAAATCGTTTTGTTTACGATATTTTTGTACAACATTATTCAATATAGAGTATTAAAATCTATTATAGATAGGTATTTTTAGATTCTTATTTTGATTATAATTGTTGCGTCACATTGTTGTCGGTGATATAAGACGTATATAATGTCATAATACCATAATAGTGTTATGTTTTCGTATATTTTGATATCATTAGATTAACACGGTTAAAGCCGTTGTATTAATCAATAGTATTAGTATAGTAATCAGTATTAATCTTTGTTTGTAATAACCACACGGAAATTCCGCCGTGATAAGGCAATTAAAAGTAATAGTGTTCAGTCGTGGTGGTGTCATTTAAAATATTATACAGTTTCTTAATTTTTTTCTCATAATGCCCAAAAGGAGGTGTTTTTGCTCCTAATTTAAAATTCTTATATAACTTATATAATACATGTATAAAAATAATTCTTAACTAGTTCACCATTAATATAAAAATAAAATTGTTTTCATGTATCTACTATGTATTAAAAAAATTATTCATCAGATTATTTTATTTTTTGAAATGTCCCGTATTTTTATTTTATTTTATGGTCACCCTAGATTACATGTAATTACAAACGGTATCATAAAATTAAGTATGATACAAGAAAATTGTGCATAGCACTTAGATTAGAACAATTCAAAAACTATCTATTCGTTCGAATTTTTATTTCAATACATCAAAATGCATAAAAAATAACTCAATTAAATACAATCAGTACAAAAAAGGTGCTTGCATTTGAAAAAAAATGTATATATCGTCACAGGACAATGAAAGTCGCAATACAAATAAAAGTTATGGAAAACAAAATTTAAGCAATTTTATGGCCAAAAAAATGGATAGAGCATGTATGAACTGTCCCCAGACGGTGTCGGTGAGTTGCGGCCCGATCCCTAAATCAAGTGCGAGTTGCGGCTTATGAGAGAGACGTATGAATTTCGGCCGCAACATAATTCACATTTCACTCGCGAAGCCAGGTTTTAGGTGAACATACAAATCACTAGCCCGCCTCCTGTAACAGTATAAAGGTAAAGACAAATAGGAATTAGGCTTGTAACTTCGTTTGCATTTGGGCGAAGTCCCATCCCTTCGATAGGTACCACGTAGCGGCACTCGATTTTTTGTGCGAAGCTGGTAGGCGTAGCGAGCGAGGCCCTTCACCACCCATATTTATGCACAGAATAACAATCTGTGTACCAGATCTGGTAAATTATGGTAAATATAGTATAAATCTATATGGAATATTCGTATTTTTTTTCTTTATCAGTTGCTAAAAGTTTCAACATAAAAAAGGTTGCACAGGCCGCAACTAATCTATAGCCTCCCCCTCTCCGAAATAATCACCACTATCTGCACCATGTACCATTTTCGAGGGATTTATGCACCCGCGAGCGCGCGCTGCTTCAACAAGAAGAAAGAAAGAACTTTCACCAGGACAAGCGTTTGTCCTTCAACCATACGATGACTCCCGCAAAAACCACCATGAATCCTTAGCCTTAAGGTGGGTACCTAGCCAGGCGTTTCCACCTTTGACCCGAAGCCAAATTGATACTTTCGAGTTAGTTCGTAAGGCCGGCTTTGATTTTTTGTCTTATGGCCGATTCCTTGAATTTTAGATCCGGAGGTTTTACACTTACGAGCATGCCCATCATTCTAGAGTACATTTAAAATTACTTATCTGACAGCGCCACTATATGTATGCTCCCAGTAGTTTTGCTTGTAGCTTATAAGTATGTCCAAATCCTTAATCGGACTGACAACCTGGATTAATATTATAAAATATATTTCATATTGAAATTTTTAATCATATTTTAAATTTTTTGTTGATAATTTCAATAACTTTTCGGGTGTATTTTATTAACTGGCGGAAACAAGTAACAACCCACAAAATAGGGGAAGAAAATCACCTAGAGCAAAGACAGAATTTGAACAGAATATGTAATTTTAGACGTGTCTATTAAAATTTATCGTAATGCCTGTATTTTTATAATTTATTATAGTATCTTTATTAGGATTTTTAATGATATAATATGATACTTTTTATACTTTTTATGAAGATCGCATAACACAACATTTATTGTTTTATTATATTAATTGTTTTTCGTGTATTTACCTCATATTTTTTTTATTATTATCGTTGTACGTTACATGTGAAGGCAACTGGTACATTTGTTAAATGCCGAAAACAGCCGCTGAGGGCATCCGATGAGGAGCGTCTAATTTTGCTTGTTCGTGATTTTCACTTTCGTAAACCATTTTTACCTCGATGACCCGGAGAACAGTTCAGTAGATCCGTAGCCCGTAGATTGAATTTAAAACTAGGGTATCCGGGTGAAATCCGAAGACGTGGCAACCTTACCTGCAGATCTTCATACGTGCAGGTGTCCTATACGCGCCGATCATGCGTCGATAAATAATATTGGCTGTAAGATCGACTTAACATTTAACGGGTAGCGTTTTCGCTTGATAAGACGTCAAATAAGCAGTGGTACTAACAGGTCGGCATACAAAGACACGAATAAAATACGATCTCAACCGAGATGTTACAAATATAATTTTTATTGACAAATATTGTTCTTAAATGACTCTATAATATAATATATTATATAATAGTATCGTGTGAAAAAAATATAGGTTTAATAGGTATAAATTGAAAAAAAAAAAAAATGGTGATCAGAATAAAATAAAAATATCATTATTTAATTGGGTTGTTATGTATGTAACAAATGGTATAGTTTTAAATTGTCTAATATTTACCACTCACATCGATAATGTACGAGTACCAATATTACCATGTAAATCATAATAATATATAATAAAGTGAATAATGTAGAAATCAAAAAGAAATGTACATGATAATAGTAATAATAATAATAATAATAGTCTCACATAGTAAAACTAAACAATAATCGCTATCACTACAGAGCGTTTTAAATCATATTCGTTTTGATTGTCGAATAACAACAATAATAATTATTAAAATGATAACATTACAGACATAATAATATTATGTTTTGTATATAGATTATTGATACAAACTGAAATTCACGAATGTTGTACCACACTTGCTACTAGTAACATAACAATATAATAACGACAATAATAATAACGATAATAATAATAATAATAATTAAAATGTATATATACTCGTATATATTTTAATATAGTCTAATTGTTTAATTAAATGTAATATATGTATATTGTATATATATATATATATATAAAATATATGTATACACACAGAACCGTTCGATTTTATGTAACAAAAATAACGACGATTACGTCATAATTACATAATATAATACGATAAATGTATAGTCGCAAATATTTTCGCAGCTAAACATTCAAACGATCTCGTATATACACGTATGATATACCTATATAATACACACATGAGAAGTGCTTAAAAAAAATATTATATAATATATAATTATGTAAATAAAATGTATTTACATTTACAAGTCACATAGAAGATGTTAAGGCGAACAGACGTTTAAAGAACAAAATTAAATCACAGTAATAGCTCGATAAAATAGTAACAACAGTGGTATTGGTGTTCATAAGTTCACGATGAAAAGAATCGTAATTATAAGACTTACATCTAAAATTTTGAATAAGGCCGTAATTATATATGTATACACATAATATTATATTGTATGGTAGTAATAATAATTTATCTATAATTGAATAATATGATCATAATAACATTCATAGTTATAAAATTTAAAAATACAATAATCTAAGATTTTCCAAAAAATAGTGTTTATGGTATAATATAATCATAATAATAATAATAATTACAATAATAACAACAATAATAATATGTACCATTGAATATATCATATAACACTAGAATAAATACATTTTTCAATAAAAATTTAAACGTTTTCTTTTGCCGGTTAAGTCGGTTACTATGTATATGGTTGCTAATATAGTATTAAGTGCAAAAAAAAAAAAGAAATAAAATATGATTATGATAAAAACAATTAACAATGTACAATGAAAAAAAACGAAATCGTGTAAATGTTCTTTTTCAAGTGTTTCCGGATTTTTTACTTTCATTGATTTACACAGTGTATGAATTATATCACGCATACGAGGATGTGCGCGCCTATGTCTACCGAAATTCGCTAAAACGTATTTCGTCCACTACAGCTATGTACATATAGTCTTATCATCATCATTATTATTATGTTTTTTTTTCATCCTAGTCATCTCGTTTCGTCGGCGAATCACGAGGACGTGCGCGTCGCGTGACCACCGCCGTTTCCACCTCCTGTCGTCGTTTTGTTACGTCTCCTCTGGGAATCGGGATACGGTAAAAGGGGCGGGAGAGGACCGAGAGAGATGTGAGAACGCGGGGGGTGGTGGCCCGGGAACCGAGAAGTTTCGCTGCCGTAGAAAATTATATTACACGCCAATAACGTTATACTTTTGTCGTCGTCGAAAAGAAGTAGGAAAAGCCGCCGCGAGCCGACCGATCGGAGGGCGGGTGGGAGAAATTGAATATTATCGTACGCACAGATGCGTTGTAATAAAATCGCGATCACTGCACGTTTCGTCGCCGACGGGGCGAACACTTGACGTTCGAATCGCACAATACGATGATGACGACACCGGAGAGACCGGTAAACAATGGTACGTGTTTTGATGTTTTTTCCGATGCATTTTGTTCGCGCGTACGTACCCGATGATAAATCCGCGTATGTCCATATGCACGTTTATGGTCGACTGTTTATGGAAACGGTTTTCGCCGCGTTTATTGTTATTGTTTTTATACGTGTACCGAGACGGTTAAAATATGATTTCCGAGAGCAGCGTCCGCGTGTGAGTTTTTAGTTTTTTCGCCCGAACATCGCGGTGCCTCGGGAACGAGATAGGTACACACGCGCCCTGTTCTCGTATCCAGAGCTTCGACAGAGGGGAAGCGTAGCAATAGGTACACACACACACACACACACATATACTTGTACTCGGAGTTGCTGATAATATAATATTGTATATACGAGAATCGGACGCCTCCGGGAATTTGTTGGTTTTTCTTCGTTAAACTATAAAAAAAAAGAAAACGAAATGAAAGTAAAAGCTCCGACGAGTTTTATATAAAACTTTGTGTTTTTCGAAAAGCCCGGAGCGTTGTTGACATAATCATAGACGCGTCGGCGGACCGCATGTATAGATGTACAACACTCCCACGCGCGCGCCCGAGAATCGAAGAAAACCCTCTCAAGCGGGAGGAAGAGGTACATTACAGTACGGATATACACGTATATACAAGCCGCAGGAAGAACCGTCGCCGTAGAATTCGCGTACAGACCGCCGAGACAGGAACAGGATAGAGGGCGAGAGAGAGAGAGAGAGAGCAGGGGATAAGCTCGAACGGTTTTTTCGAGAGACCTCGCGAATAATAATATAATATATACGTATACGAATTTATATAAAAATACCTTTACGCATATATACGCGAAGTAGCGGCGACGAGACCGTTTGATAATAACAATGATAATAGTAATAATAACAGGTATTCGCTTATAACGATATTAATGCGTATATTTTCAACGTTTTGTATTGATTTTATCCGAATGGTGCGTGTAGGTATATTACATCTATATGCTGTTCTGATAATATTACACGCGTATGCCTACGTCTCGCCCTCGTTCCTTCCGATCAACTACGCGGGCCATCCCCCTGGCGGCGCGCAGACGACGCGAACGATCCGGTCGGATTTGCATTATAATAATAATAATGATAATATGGCGTATTATTACATCGTTTGTCGCGATGCTGCGTGCGGTGGAAACGGGGCAATGTGTATAGCAATATGTCCGACACACTGCGCCGGTCGCCGGAAGTGTTGTCATCGCTTATAACAACATTATTATTATTATTATTATTGTACCTACTGCAACTGGCGTGCGTACATTTTTTTTTAACGACCCCGCGGATGCTCGTCACGGGGCAGAAACGTCGGAAGCGCAGAACAAATTTTCCGGCCAAAAGTTTCGGACTTGCATCGAACAACAATGCCTACGGGACGGGGGCGGAAAAAGAACGGTTTCCGGTCGTATGGTAATAAAAATGATAATAGTAATACGGTGTCTGTGGTCGAAAGTTATACGTGCCTGTAGTACAACGTACCGACCGGGTCCGTAGATCGTTTGCTACCGAACGGACGGGTGGTGAGGGGGTAGGGGTGGAAACATCACGATCGTTATTTCGGAGTTTCGGTGCCGACGGAGAGCGCAGACGGTTTCGTCGGTTTTCCGAACAATCCAAGTGACGCTTTCACGAGTACGACTTTTGCGGACGTTTTCCTCAGGGCGGGCACCGCGTGATATAGTAGCGGCCGGCGCCCGCTCATCGGAAGAACGAAATCAATTTTTGGCTTTTCGCCCACGGTGTCGGACGGGTGCAGTTGATCCGGAGGTGTAGGTACGAGTCGGGAAAACGCACCTATCGGACGTCGCTGTTGTCGGTTCGGAACGACGAGAGCTTCCCAATTCGCGGGTACACGTCGTCGGAGAGTATACATCACGTCCGGTGCCGTTTTGATCGCCGTTCAATGATCTCGCGATCGAGATGTAAGCGACGGCCGTTGGTCAAAGAGCACGATATTGGTATCGAGAGATGTAGTTTGGTCCCGAGAGAACTCGCGGCGTATGTGTGATGTGTGCGCGTCGCCATGTCGCAGCGAACGTATTGTTGTGTTGTGTTCGGTGGAGAGACGCGAAGCGTTAAATTGGAAAAAAAAAATGGCAAAAAACCGAAAGCAAACCGTTCAAACGTGTAATACAATAAACACGGCTTTTGCGAGCATACGTACGCGTATACGACGACGCGACGACGCGTTTACATCTGCGACGAGGGAACGAGAGTGATACGATATTAACAATAATAATAGTAATAATAATAATAAAACGTACGTACAGCGTGAAATACGATTTTTATCTCTTTTCTAATTGACTTACAGTGTGCTTTTTATACATATATATATATATTATCTTAAATATTAAAATTGTATATGTTATGTATATAATTTATATAAGACGTATATCATGTAGGATTGTAAAAAATAATAATTAAAATGTGAAATTCAATAATTGGATGATTTAAATTGTTTTTTTTTTTTTTATAGTTGTCTAATATTATCCTGCAAAAGACGTCCGTCTAGGCTCTAGACCGACGTCTCCGTTTGGTCCGCAAAAGATACGAACTGAGCTTGGCCTGAAACATAACAATATAACAACATCATTAGTAAAGTTATAATAACATTAGTTAAAAGTTAAAACTAAACATTATACATTCAAAAATTAAAAACAAAATAAATAATTAATGAAAACTTATCAAATGTTCAATAAAATAAATAAAATATAAATATTGCTTTGAGTATTAGACGATAGTGCTATAATGAATACGACCGGTTTCGATTTAAAAAAAATCATTGCCAGATATAGAAAAAAAAAATTAATAAATTATTTATATTATATTTAATAATAATTTGTATTATACATTCATTATACGTATAAACTATAGAGGGATACGCGTGATAGTACAAGTGAAATTATCGACGTTTATTCGATCGCAGAGATTATTATAAAATATCGCTACATTATCATACATTATAGTGCATTCACACATGTATTAAAGTAGATTGATGTATATAATACGCGGAGAAATCTTATCAGTGCAATAAATTGGGGTCTCGCGATTTAACGTACGCGTGCGTTTCCGGTCGGCAGGGCTAATTTTCCTAAGGCATTTGAGTCGATTTTGTACATTTATACCATTGTGCGCAGAACTGAAGAGCGGAATCAGTCGATTTATTCTGTACGGTTAAACGAACAGGAATCATTGAGCGACCACTGTCATTGTACTCGGTCTCGATTTATGTCCAAGTAAAACATTTTGGCGCGTGCGGCATCAAGATCGAGATGTTGAATGCACCATAATATTCTACGGCGTAGTGCGCACCGTATAGTGGGTAAAGGCTCAGTGACGATCTCTTACAAATACACAACGGTCACTTTAGTTATGCTCCAGAGAGATATCGAATGAAATGGGAATTTCGTATCACGCTCCGAGTGGTGCGTTCTTTTATTATTTTTCTTTCGATTTTCTTTAGACCATTATATAATTATATATATATATGTATAAAATCAATTTTAAAACACTCTGGGAATTGGTTGTCGGAAGCTCGTTGTGCATGGAAAATGATCTAACCGTGTACTTATTATGTAGATTAGTTGTTCCTAACTTTTGGATTTAATACTCTTAATTGTATTACGTCGTATCAGAAATCGATTCCGACGATAGTAATATTCGCATTTCACATTATCGTTATGGTACTTTATAGCATGCGTCTTGAATAACGTTGGACGTTGACGAGTGATAATATTATAGTGAAAAAAAAAACCCTTATACCATCATACTTCAAAATTTTCAACGATATAGATTATATAATATTCATTCGTTTTGGGTGTGAAAATACTGTTCTATCACACCCCCGTACACTGATGGCTTAAAGTGTGGTCATAACATTTGTAGTTATATAAGTTTCACTACAAAGTTGGACGTTAGGTAATATTTATAAGAGCATTTGAATGGGTTTCGTCCATGGACATTTCGGTTATAATCTGGAAAGGACTCAGAGAATTATTGCGGAATGCGCAATCGTCACGAACAATGGAATTTCATTTAGCAATGGTGATGCGGCGAACATTGAGTTAAACGATTTGAGGCAAAAGTTTTCGAATGGCGCTTTTTTTTTACCAACTTTTATTACGTAATATATACGCGCATATTATAAATAAATATAAAACGAGTAGGTACACCTGATTTTGAAATTAAACAACTTTCGACAGTTATAGCCGTGTAGTTTTATAACAAAAAAATAAATAATTTTCATTTAGGTTCTCATCGTACAAGAGAGACCGATATACAATTCAACCGCTGATACTGACGTTAATGAGTGACGCGAGTAATTTAATTCGACGCGAACGTAGCTAATGGGTGTGTATATGTGTATATAATGGGTTTAACCCGTAACCGTTGCAAAATGTCGGACTTAACTATTGTGTTAAAATCTAAAATGAGTTAAAAACTTTTTTTTTTAATATACGGAAAAACTCGATAGAATATGTTTGGCCCTGTACAACGATTAACGGTAGCTCGCGGTCCAACAAACGAATTAAAACTCGATATACACATAGTACAAAAAACCGAAAAAACAATGCGTGTAGTTACGACAAAAAAAAGGAAAAAAAGGTCACCGAGTTCAATTAAAATTGAGTTATTGGCGCTGCTGACATATACGTTAATCACGGGGCGCTGTTCATAAAAGTTAAAAATATATAACAGGTAAACAAAAATAATAGTGCGAGCGACAGCGGAAATATTGTACTTTCATACGAGAGCGGAAAGTTGTTTTTTTTTCCACCCTCTCGCAGTATTTTTACAGTCGATCTTTATAAACACAAAAGAGCTACTTTAAATTTTTACCGAACAATGACGCACACGCACACACGCACTGCACACTGCACAGTTTACAACGAGAGACCCGACGTAGTATTGTGAAAAAATTAGTTTCGACGAGGGCGAGCGCAAGCGGGGATGTGTCGTCTGAATAATTCGGAAAAATGTTCGTTTTGTTTACGCGTCCACCGAGTTTTGACGTCGCGCAGTCTTCTCTCGTTCGGAAAAAACCTACGGCGGGAACGTCTTACGAGTGCGAGAGCGACGCGTAACCCCGTGTTTATTCAATTATTCACGGCTGGTCTCGTAATCCCCGCCGCGCAGTCGGATTAAAAGCGTTCAATTATTTACCGTTCGAATACCATTAAACCGTTATGATCGCCGTAATTAGTGCTATTGCTTTAGCGCAATAATGTTTTAACAATGATTCGCAAACAACACCACGTCGTCGCTACAACGATTACTATTATTGTGCACAACTATACCGAAGCGCGTACGCGGTTTCCGTACATGGGGGGTAGTGTACTATATAGAAACGTACAAACGTGCAATAACATAATATTATGGCGAGTACGGCGGACAATGTTATTATTATCATCATCGTAATTAGCAATTGTATTGCCCATAGTTAATATGATTATGATAACACTTTGCGCACGAGTTATCAAGTGTCGTTCACGCGGACAATATAGTGACGTGATAAATGTGCGTGGGATGAAATAGCAAACAAATCAACAAACACCGTGGACAACAATAATTACAATAAGTATACTCATTATGTGCAGGTACAGCCCAAGTGGCCTTTACACACTATACTAACAGTACTGTTGTACACTTGTACGCGATCGAGGGACAATACGCAATAGCATTAGATATTAAATATATTAAGGTAAGCGTGTACATTTATTTATATCTATAAATACATTAGCACTGAAGATATCGAATCGCGTGTACAAAGGGTTTCCAATGGTGGTGCATGTAAAAGAAAAAAATATATATAATAAAAAGGATAATAATATTATGTGCAGTGACGGTATGCGCGCCGTATAAGGTTCAAGATGTTATGGTATAATATTATATTGTTGTTATTGTATATACATTATATGTTTTGCATTTGATACGCAAGTATATACGTGGATTTACGATCGAGTATGTTTTTAGCGTTACATCGTTTGTGCAAAAGCATACGCGAATACGTATAAAAATAGGTCATGGAACTACGGAAGGGCTCAAGCCGACTTACGGTTTTGTCACTTTTTCGAGGTCATGTATAGTCGTTTTTACTACTGTGGGTATACGTATTAAGTTTAATTTTAAGCTGTTTATTTTTTTCTATAAACAGGTACAGACCGCGGTGTATCGGTTTAAGCCTTTCGTTAGTCCTTAAGAAAAATCGACGTCTCGTCTTCTGTCTAAAAAACAAAAAAAAATAAAATGAAAATTGAAAAAAAAACCTCGTGGTTTTCAAAGATTTTGATAAATATTTAAACGACGATCGAAATATAACGCATCGCAGCAGCGCTATTTGATTCCACAGCGTCCACCCGAAAATGTAGCGTAAACGGGAGAGTGCCTCTGCCCAAGTACGTCTCTAGCTTGTTATCACATTACAGTGTTTGTACGGGAAGCAAGTTGAGTTTGGGGTGGGTTCACGTGGATCTAAATTCGTTGGCGCCACCACACTATAAGGTACAACTACGGGGGGATGGTTCACGGATGGGAAGTCACGGCGCGTGCGTATAATAAAACTAGTGTTTACTTCTTTAAGACCTTCTATCCCGGGAAAGGGGGTATTATCTTTATCGCAAATGTTCACGGGGGTATATGTTTAAAAAGCTCACTCGTTGTATTAAAATACAAATAAAATGTCGGTGGATATGTATTAACTTTACTCCAAGACTCGGGAGAGTAATACCCCCACCCCCCTGTAATAATCACTGAATTAACTGCACCTATAAGTACTTACATTCCAAGTACTTGGCAAGGTCGTAGTCCCGGGTCTGTTCAGCAATCTGTTGAGCGGTCCGGTCGTGCTTGTCGACGGCCAGCAACGGCGCCCCAGCCGACACCAGCAGGTAGCAGATCTTGCGTTCGCCGTTCTTGACGGCCACGTGTAGCGCCGTCTGTCCCCTGGTAAAAAAACACGACGGACGGTCAGTCAGGTAAAATTATTATCATGCGATATCGCGGCGTAGCGAGGGTCGCGAATCACGATTGGGCTGAAGACCAGTGGCCGTGACCTAGTGTCGGAATCAAGTATTGGGAGACCCAAGTGCAACCTCCAAATCGGAGGTACCGTCAAAAAAATAAATAAGAAATGTACTACCCTGTAAATTATTGCGTATGGGAGCTTACATTTGGCCAAGAGTTCCAATGAGTATGTGAGCAACCAATAAACGAGTGAAGATTGTTTATACATTTGAATGGACAATCGACAAAAAAAAAATGTTGTTAAATAATCATAGTGAATTATTTCATGCCAGTAAGAAAATTTAGGAGCTAAATCTGAGCCACCTAAAAAAGATCTCAGCCTTCAGGTCCCGATGCATTGCACCCCTTGTACCTCCGCTAAACCCCTAAAATACGTGCGATCAGAAGCGGCAGTCGAGAAAAACGGTCGGGTTGAAAAAATAAAAATAAAACGCAATTCTGCACAATAAATGATTATAGTATGTACTAGTGCGTTTTCAGCTCTCGAGTAGACGAAAATGAAATGTGTAAATGTTAAAACAGAACGCGTAGATGGTAAAATATAATGTAGAGATAATGAAAAAAAAATAAAAATAAAGTTCTACGATTAGTTTTAAAAACCTGCCGGCGAATAGAATAAATTAAGAGAGTAATAAATAATAATATTATTGTAACTTTTATCCGAGCGAAATTATTTTATTTTAGTTGTTAAAATATAAATGTTTATTTTAATTGTTATTTCGTAGGGAATAAATATTGTTTTTGACGAGATAAGAATTTGAATTTATTTGATGTTAAACACGAGTAGAAAAATATTTATTTTTTCTCCCCGGTAAAATGCGACTTTTATTTTTTTATTATTCGTTATATTATATAGATTTTATGCTTAACATTTTTATCAACACAAAACGTCACTCTTATAATCACGTGTAGTCGGCAAGCGATGCGAGCGGGGTAAAAGTTCCCGCGGTGTTTCAACAGATCTGAACAAACATTAATTTGAACATATTTTTTTACGGATATTTTCTACGGCGCGGCGGCCTGTTTTTTTCGTGCGAACACTGTTCCTTTTGGACATTTTGTCATCGGTGGTGTTACCCGGGTTTAGAGAGTTAACACTTTTAGTGAAGTATAACAATGCAGTGTCACAACGTGCATGAAACGCATTTTAACGGTATTCGCATGGACACACTTTTATTTATATTTAAATCGGATTTAATAGATATATATTTTCTAGAGACGTATTATAGTGGAGCATGTTACGATTGGATTTAGCGGTAACAGCTGCTCTAACTCACGGATTCCGCCGTAGATATTGAGTAGGTGAATACATTGCGGATACCTAAGTCCTACATGTTCCTGGGGTTCCCGTGCACATTTTTAGAATTATAAAAAACAAAATATTTTTAATTTTTTTTTCTTATCGGTAACTGGGCCATTAGTATGTATACGACATTTATATTATTAGCATGACAATAGATTATATTAAATTATAAATTTCGGATTTTTTAAGAAATAAAATTAGGTTTTTAATTCTTAGAAAAAATAATACCTCACTTCTGTATAGTTTTGTTTAATGAGTATTAATAATATAACACTTCAATATTCTGGATTTTTAAGATTTTTCATTATTTTATCTATTTTAACACAAATTTGTACGAATAAAACACTCGTTTCTCATATTAAATAATTCCTAGGACCGTTTCAAGAAGTGTACTTCCGTATGAGGTCATAATGGTGATTACGAAAATCGCAATTCGCAATTTGCAAATGTGCAAATCGACCGGTTCGCAGGATTTATTTGAATCTTAAAAACCGTGTGACACTTTGACAGAGACAGAGGATTCGGTAAAAACAAATTTCGCGTGCGGTACCAAGTATTGCAATACATTTGAAATTAAACGACACGGAAACCGTGTAAGCACACTTAAAAGTTCCGTTTTCGCAAAACGTAAAATAGGTTTTCGATTTCACTCGCGGGACTGTTCTCAGCATTTACTCGGTTACCCCCTTGAATGTGCCGTGTATATGTAATATCATTCGTTGTTGTTGACTGTATGACCACGAAACGAAAACGCTTAGCTCACGTGCGAGCAATTAAAATCCAGTTTCTATTACTCCTATTTCGTTCTTAAGCGCGTTCCGCCACTGAACTACTGAACGTTTGACATTGTATACCGGCCCTCATCAAGACGTGATTATCCGTCAGTGTATAATATTATGACGTACGTACGAACCAGACGAATGGGTTTCGGGTAACCTACTTTAACCAATCGGTAAAACCATCAACCGAGAGCATCAGATTCGATTCGATTGTTTTGTTTAATAACCAACGTGACTGAATTTTCGCGTTGATTTTAATATTCTCGGCCCACGGGTGTCTTGCACCGTATATTGATAGTAACTGTTATGGCGTATGGCTTATGATCACTAACCAGTGTTGAGCATGAGAGCAATAAAAATGTATCTAGATAAATTAATAATTTTCCTTTTTTATTCTTATCTGGATAAATTAAAGAATGTTTATTTGATCTTACGTAAATATTCGCGTAGTCTAAATGAAATCAGCTCGATGAATAAGAATGTCAAATATAATATTTTCTTAAAACATTTATAGGAAATAAAAAATGAGAACTGCTACATCAAAAAGTAATATAAATAACAAAATAAAATATTAATTACTCTGATGAATTACCCTATATGTGTAATAGCATTTAAAGATTATTATTATAATTATTGGATCCATTAAATCTTGTAACTTCTTAATTCATACAAAAATATCTGTAATCGAAATATTTAATAATTATCTTTTTCCACATTCGTAACATTTGAGGGTTGTTTTTTTTACTCATGATATTGTTCTCTTATTCTATACAGCTTTTATTTTTTTGTTTTCTTTCTATTACATTTGTAATATACGAGTACTTATACGTTTAATACGAGTATTTTTACTCGTTAAGTAAATCAGACGTTCTCCGGGTGACCCGTTATAACAATGATATTATATTACTAGGTATATGTGCCATAGTACGAGCCGTCACTTACTCTTGATTGTCTTTGACCGACACGATGTTGGACGGCGCGTTGGCTAGTATGTACCGAACCAGGTTCGAATCTCCGCGCTGGCTCGCCACGTGTAAAGCCGTCTGCCCGTCTTTGTTGATGGACATCAAAGAGTAACCCATTTCGAACAGATTTCTCAGCTGAAAAATGAACGTTTGACGGAACCGTTGAGAAATAACTGGTGCGTAAGTCTATTATAATAAAGCGATAGCGCGTCGTGCCGTTCGCGTTCGGAAATGATTGCCGTGCGAAACCCTATTTTATCGCAACGAAACCATTTTCAAGTTAGTAATAAAAGCAAAATGTCGTGACACTCGATGATGCACTCGCCGAGTCTAGTTCCCAATGGGATTGGACATAAATGCCAATGGTAATCTGTACGAAAATAAAAATATAAAAAACATCTAAAATCGTTCACTGCAGGCAGTTGGACCGGAAGTACGCGTACAGGCCGGCGGTATACGAAGGAGCACAAACAACCAGGTGGTTATATTTTCCACGAGCACCGTGAGTCAATGTTATCGTAAAACAAACGGGCAAGAACTTGTTTTAAACTGCATTACTTGTGTACTAAAACTCGACGCGATAAGGGATTTAGGATGCGATTCGAGTGGGAGTACACAAGATGTACAAATGACACTTACGGTTAAATAAATATAGAAAACATGTAAATTCGATTTTAAAAAGGAAATCAAAATGGTACAACGGATGAAAAATTTGAATAAAGTATACATGTATAAACAATAAAATAATATAAATTTGCATACATTATACATGAATTCCCCGCAAGAAAAACACATTTCACGGAGCATACACATAAAACATACACAGAACGGAGGTATATGGTTCGGGTTTGTGTTTTTGTATTTATTATTAAAATATTACCATGTTTAAGTTCCCTGTTTTAGCCGCTTCGATTATTTTATCGGAAGTTCGTACTTGACTGTAATGACTGTAAAAAATACAAAAAACTTATTAGAATAAATAATTTACTCACAAAAAAGATTCGCTAATTAGTTGTGGCATGTGTTATTATCTTATTTTATACCCTCCCTGTTGAAATTAAACTTATGTAGGCAACTACTAGGGTCGTGATTTGCACACATACGAGAGTACATTGTACAGGTCATAATATTGCGTTTTTCTCCAAAATTAAATATTTTCGTAACTTTAAGTGATCGGTTTATTATTAATAAAATAACATAATTTTACTTACTGATCTTCATCTGATTGTAAATCAAATAGACGACTGTATACATCACTAAGTGAACATGCAAAATGATAGAAAGAAGAAAGTGAACATGCGTATTATGTGAAATATAATATATTTTAATTTTAAAATTAATATTCTCATTAGTACTCTTGTTTTTTTTGAATAAACTGAATTAGTATTCGTCAAATATGATATGTCCGAATGCTTTGGTAGGAAGTATAGTTTTATTAAGATGTATTACAAATTTAAATACGAAAAACAAGTAAAATTATTATAAAATATCCAGACATAGGCGGCCGGTGGGGAGGCAAAACGGGAAATCTGCCCCCTCTGTAGCTTTTCAAAATAAAACATACGACATAAAGGCAATATGTTAAATTAAACTTTATAACTTATGAATTTTTTTAGGTCATTATTTTATACTGGACGAATCTTGCCACCCTATGTATCCAGTATAATATTATATTATTTCAAAAACGATCATATTATAATTATGTATACGGACAACGAATAAACGCATTTTTTTTATTAAAATATTTTTAAGCGGACAATTATTATTTTTATAAAATCGTATTAATAATAGTATGATATAAAATCTTTAGAAAAACAAATGTACCGTGTTGCAAAAAAATAATAATAGTGATACGGTTAACGGTCTATTATAGTGTGTGGTACCTAGCTCTTATGGAATGACTGCTTTCGTTGGTCAGTGCTTCGTTCGGTTGAAATGAGACCGTCGACTGTCTTTTGACGTTTTCCAATCGATGTATCTCCGACTTAACCCGCATGCTTTAAACACCAACAATAATAAAACCCTTTAAAACGATGCTCCACTTACCTGACCGCATAGCCGTTGACGGATTTTTATAAATCATTATTGTTACTGACCTTGTCATGTCTTGAGCTCCTAAATCTTCGGAAGGTTCTTTAGATTTCAGCACCACGGTCACGTCTTCTTCGGTAGACGGTGGCCGTTGCGGATCGTCCAGTATGAACAGCTGGTCGTGCGTAATGTCTATTAGGTAATGAAGGCTTTCCTGTGCCCGGTCGATCCTGAAGAATCGCTCGGCCGTGCAACCTGCAAGAAGCGCGTCGCGTATTATACTATAATATTACCGATAAATAATGTATAAAACGGGCGATACGCACAGTCGACGAAACACCAGTCCGGCGATAATTTTGGCATAACGTTGCCCACGTGATCTTTCGACGAGCCGCTGTTCAATTCCAATTTGTCGACCAAATTGCGCACGGTTTCCAAATCTGCAATCGGTTCCACTTCGATTTCGCCCATGCTTATAGCTAAAACAATCAGTGCACGATATTATTACGGTTATTATCACCATGAGTCACCATCGGAGAGCAGTAATAGAATACAGGACTTTCGGGGAAGTATATACTATAAACTACGACTGCGGCACATAATGTATTGTGCGGTCAACTAACATGATTGAATGAGCAGTTCTTTGTCGCAGTGATGTTGTTCGTAATCTTGGAGCCTCAGTCTTTGAACGGATACTTTGTGTTTGTCTATAGTGGTTTCCCTGAAATATCATAGACGTATTGTAATCCAAACTTTGTGAACATAATACCATACGCACCACGCGCAGTACAGCATTGATGTAGTCTATAGCAATAATTATTATATTGGCTTACCGAGTAGGCGTCTGTCTGCCTTTCCGTCGTTTCGCCATCATCGACGCCTGATTGAAGAACCCTAGGGTGATTACAGACGGTTTTAGACGGCATGCTTCACCGTCCACTTGCATGGGCACCGATATGCTGGTCGTTATGCGAGCCGTTTTGCATTGGCACAAAGGTGTCCCTGTTCCTCCGGTTTGCAATCGGGTCTGAAAACGAAATAAATTGATACAATACGTGAAGGTCTACAACGATGCGTGCGGACGGTTTTTGGCTGTTTGAAGGTTTTTCATGTGCTTAATGTGATCCAAGTCGAGATCAGAATAAAATATCGGCTTATCCGGATAAAACAAAATATCTAAGTCTACGGTTTGACTGGATTAATTTGAATGTTCAATGTTTAGCTCCTCCCGCGATACGAGTAGTACCTGCGTGTTTGAAATTAATTATATTGCGGAGAGTCACGTTTTAAGAATACGATTAAAAATAAAAATCGGCTATAGGAAACGAAATGCTATTAATGTTTTCATGTAAACAAATAAACGGATAGTTTAAACTTGAAACCGATGTTCCATTGCTCTCAAAAAAATAATTCTGAGTGAAATAGGTCAGGTGGATCATATTGTATTTATAAAGATGGTCGATAGCAGTAAGATAGTAATGGAACCAAATCGCGCTTAATAAGGTAGATTTAACTTTTAATGATTTAATTTTTTAAGAAAAAAAATGTTTCCAAAATTATATAATAAAATTATATAAATTTTACAATAAAATGTTTATTAAATGCTATTCAGTAAATGTTTCGATTCGCTACGATTAATATTCATAAAGTACAAACCAAATCAGTTATAATTGATAACGTGTAATCAAAATTCGTTGGAAAACACAATTTCGTCAAAATGTTATTTTTTCTAACGGTTATATAAAATTTGTTTGGGATTTTTCGGTAATTATTTTTTTACTGCACGCTACAAAGGAAATCTTATGAAATTATTATACGTGCGGGACGAATGCACACTAGACTGCGGTACAGAGTTCAATTATCGATCTAGGTTGAAATTTTGTATGCAATTTTTTCACTGTTTTTCTCAATTATTCAAAAACCTGTTGAGAAATTACTTCTTCAAAGTTGCTACTATAAAGTAGTACACACTATTTCATAACAATAAACTCCAATGATCGTAATAAGCACTCCTCCTAGTCGAAATCGTGTACACAAAGACACAAAAATAAATAAATCACCATATAACCAATATTTTCCTCGTTTCACTCTAAATCTGAAAGGTTTTCAAGAGTTTAATATTATTACTTAGAGTATATTAATATGATATAGTCCACATTGTTTCTGCGCGGGATGTTAATAATATAATGAACTTGGTCATGTATTCGATAAACTGCAGGCATATTAGGTACCTACGCGGTACGTCAAAACACAATAATTGCAGTTAAATTTAAACTGTCGCCATGAAATATATAAACAATCATTTCCATATTTATAAGCAATTATAATATGTAAACGAGTCAAAACATAGAGACGCTTACTATTTGCATGATCGTTAAGCCGATGACTTCGATAAGCCCGTCGTCTGTCGAATTGTTGCCCGCTGATTTGTTCCATGGTCGCGTGCCTCCGCCATAGCTGGGTATGTTCAAGAACAATATGGCGTGCACCTTTAAGTCTTTGATCCGTTGCGTCAGGTCTTTGCCATCGCACTCTAGTATTACGTGATCCGATAGACCTTTCCACTTGCGGTCCAACAGTTCGATACCACCTCTGACGCCGTAGAATAACTTGTTGTACATTCGCGAACTAAACTTTTCTGGATTAGCCTCTGAAATAATCGAATGAAAACGATTATAATAATAGTAATAATAATAATAATAATTATGTAAATTCGAGTATAATTTATTAACAGTAAAATCGTAAGACCATAGCGCGCAGTTATGCGTTTTGTATATTTCGCTGTCCGGGATGAAAAATAAATGAGGTTTTAGATTGCACCTGCTGTTATTTCGAATAAAACTATATAGAACTCAAAACGCCAAAACGTCACAATGGATGATGGAGGGTAAGAAAAAAACTTAAATTATTTGTTAATAATCGACAGCACATGTTTGATTTCAATTACGCAGAACTACATTAACGTTAATTAATTCAAATCCTTTTTTGGTGATGTTTGATTTTAGGAATTCTGGTTCATTTTATTCGGTAATTCGTTTCGAATATTAATTTATTAATTTAACTCATGAATAAAAGCGCATTATTAATACACACATTGTTTACTTATATTGTACATTGAGTTAATGAAAATACCGCTCTGTAACCTTAAAACAAATATTTAATTTTTTGATATACTTATGTACATAACAATAATGATTGTTGATGGATATATTTATGTCCTTACTAACCTCTAGCTTCGTGGAACTCAAGCGCAATCTGAGCGTCCACACCCAACGAGTAGTAATTATTTATCACGTTTAATGGTAAATTTTCCTTCCCAGCATGGTCTGTTCCCTTGGCATTTTCATTAGGCACCACGTCCAAGTTCCAGCGGTCTAACCGAACTGTTTCGCTTTCTTCTAAGTTGGTTAATATTTTTGATACCGGCTCGTCCATATAACCCTGAAACGCAATACTTATTAATTGAATTACCGGAGAAAACAAAAAAAAAAAACTTTTCGGTTTCTTTAAGACTAAATTAATAATAACAAATTTATCGAGTTTCCGAGCGAATTTTTTCTGTATAAACTCTCGCTTTTTATTTTAAGTTAATTTTTTTCTGGAAAGTAAAAATCAATAATAATTTCCAACAATCTTTTGCGATAGTTCTGAAATCAAGATAGTTAGTGAAAATATGAGCACCGTCGTTATCGGAAATGTTCAATAGTCTTCCATACAATTCAAACAAATTATCATCGTTACAATAATTAATTATAATAAATGGTTTCTATTAATTTTTTCAACTTATTGTGGAATTTTTAACTCAAAATTAAATCTTAAAAGTCTTCTACTTAACAAAAACTTAAAAAAATCGATTAAATAAGTTATATGATTACACTGTATACTAGGTACTTAGAATCGTTTTTCGATTTATCATTGCTTTCAAATTCATAATCCGCTCCATTATTGCAGTAATATTATACCTTCATCAATTATGTTTGATGATAACTATACGACTATATATATATATTTTATAACTGTTACTTAGGGTTTCTGAATTGTAAATATTTTATTATTTTTAAGACACCATAAAGACTGCTGAAAACGATTAAATGTGTAATAAAATGCTATCAATGTAAAAGCGAAACTATATAGTTTAAAAAAACTGTTCATGCAGATTGATGATTTTAAAAACTTTACGGAACTTAATATAATTATTTTTATCGATTATTTTTGCATCTACCATATGCAATATTGCTGGTTCAGATTTTACGCAACCAGGAAATTGTTAATTTTTTTTAAAATAAATATTTAAATTTATGTTTACTAGAAAAATAATGACAATTATCCGCACATTCGTTCAAGATGGTTCGACGAAATGAAATCGTTTTTACAACGTTTAGTAAATAATTACGGAAATATATACATCTACTCAGAATAATATTGGTTTTAGTTAACGAATACATCCGGTTCAGTAGCACGCCACCACGGCGTTAGGCGTACTCTATAATTAAATGCGATAAATATCTGATCAATTTCTCTCGGACATTTTTGTACTTAAAAAGTAATGAGACTGATAAGAGTTATATGATTACGGAGCGAATTTAAATACAAATTGCAATTTTTTTCTGAATGTTCTAGAACAATGTTTTCCAAGCACAAGGTTTTATCACATATGAAGAAAGAATTGAATAAAAAAGAACAAAAAAAGAAACAATTATTTTGTATTTTCAAAGCAATTTTTTGACATTTTCAGTGAATGTTTACAAATTAAAAAATGTTCCCAGAAAATTTGATACGATTTATTTTAGATTTCTCTCAGAAAAAAAATAATCATAAAATTAGGGAACGAAATCTGCGCGGTAGGGTTAGGCAATGTACAACTGTAGGAAATAATTTAATAGACTTACGCCTCCCCAACCGAGAGCTCTGGCCAAGTCGTTGCCCGTGCCCAACGGGAGCACACCCACCGGGAACGACAAAGCGTTGGATATTTGGTCCAGGATTGACAGTACCCATCCGACGGTGCCGTCACCGCCGCACGCCAGCACGCGGAGATTCGGCACCTTCTTGTACAGTTCCAGGCCCATCCTGGGACCGCCGCGGCTGAGATCGAACACCTGCCTGGGGTTCAGGTGCCACTGAAACTTTTGCAGCAGCTTCACGCCTTGGTTACCACCGGACTTTGGGTTTATAAATATTATCACAGGCTTGACGTTCAGCGTCGGGATCGGTTTGATAACGAACAACTTGTCCTCTTTGTCCGGCTGCGGACGGCAAACAAAAAACACATTACAACTAAATCATTAGACAATAATAACAATAAAAGTAATGAAATAAAGCGTATGAACCACGGCGTCGCTTATTTATCATTATCATATTATAGATGTGATCAATAGCGACCTGCCGACCGACATAATCGTTGTATACGCATCGCACTGCTATACGCAAGTGTCTCTCGTCCTCGGGGGTGGAGTTGAATTAAGTCATTTTTATTGCTATAAATAACATTTTTTATCATAATAAAAAACACATAGCGGTGTATTTGTCGGTCTCGTTGGGGCGGTTCAAATGGGATTCGGACGGTTCAAATGGGACTTATGACGATGATTTAGGCACGCGCGCGTTAGTAAAACTCCTTTTGGCCGATGTCTTAACGAACTCGCGGGGCCCGCCGGGGCTCGGTCGCACAATGAGTGAAATTCGACCCGAGACTCGTATACCAGCTTATAGTTATATACGCTCTCTAATGGGCAGACGGTACTAATGAACTGTAGTTAAACTTTGTACCCCTTTAATGATGGTACGCGCTATTTCCGTGTCCAATATTTATTTTTCGTTATTTATCCTTATACATATATAGGTGTCTATAGAAAAGACAGAAGAACGCACCCTCGTAATCTATACGCGACCCCGACGGCACCCACGTACACGTCTATACATATTAATATTTGAAATACAGTCGTATTTAAAACAAAAACAAAAATAAAAAAAAAAAACAACGCCATTGTTGCAACGATACCGATGGAAAACGGAAAACGCGACGAACCCCTCTAGGGAAAACATTTTGTTTTTATTATGATTTTTGTTTCACTCTTAACTCTTTTATATAAAATTATTATTATTATTCGTTATCCGGACGCGCGTTCATTAAAATAAACCACGGCAATTTTACTCTTGTTTATTGATCATAAAAACCAACACTATTGTTATCAAATTACCGCCGTTCCGACGCATTAAAAGCCAAAATCAATAATCCGCGCGCGGTTTACATAATAAATTCTCTAATTTCTTCGTAATATTGTCAGCGGTTCTTGATTTACACATGACGCGTGTAGAGCGCATAATACCTGTACCATAATAATGTGGACCGTAGTACATACGCGCGCCACGTACACAATATAACCGAATACCGATAAGCTGTAAATAGTCATACGTAGGGCCCGCATTAAAATTGCCATGAAAACCATCGAAAAACCGTCTAAAAACTATCTCTACGTTTTTAACAATGATTTGTAACAATTTACGAATAAAAACTGAAGTTTTGAAAAATTTGTCCCGACGATGGGGTTGACCGAAATAAGCTTAAGATAATATAATGTAATAAATTCAGTTGAATTTAAATTGTCAAATACTTTTAACGTGCAATCAATATAATATGCGTTAAGACCACCGAAACGACTGAAGATTTCCGATTAAAAATGCAGGCCTAGGCCCCACGTATAAGCTACATCTAGCGCGTCGGCAGAGATTTTCCGGGCGCTTGCGCACGCCAGTTTCACCAACACCCGCGCGCGAACAATTCCATTCGAAAGGCCCAACTTGGTGCTGAACACGCAGGACCGTCAAAGGCTGCTTCAAAGGTGGCGAAAACCGAATGCCGCTATCGCGTATATCATTATTATACGCTTTGTAACGCAGGCCACCCGCCAAATTTCGCGTCACCCGCGCGCTGTGACACGGTACGATGATGACGTCGACGGCGGAATAAACAACGTAATACATCGCATTCATTCCGCGGGTAGTTTTCAAGTGCTCAGCTGTGCGCCGACGTATTCTGACGCGCGGACCCCAACACCCTTCTCGCGATGACGCATTTTTCGAGTTTCAAGAATATTCCTCAAAAGTTTAATTCCCCGGCCGTCCCCAGCGGATAGCACCAACACCACCCTTTGAAAAATTACATCACGAGACGGCTGTCGACAGATCGCGTGCGTGCCCGCCACATCCATCACGCTCTGCGGACGACTATTACAATAACCGTGTGCACGTACCACACACGAGGCGCCCATTACGGGCGTGCACCCTGAAAATGCTGTGATCGTTACACCACACGGCGTGCGCCTGACCGTCCTGTCCCGCAACAATATACGCCACGGGTTCCGTCAAGGTTCTCGCGAGCTTCCAACGAAACGAAAGATCGTCCGTGTTATTTTTCCCCAGCAAGTCGATCCGTCGTCTTCACAGGTACTCGGAGGTAACCGAATTGTGTTCGCTATACCGACACGATACGATCCTAAAACCCTGTGCGGTCCCACTGCGAGTGTCCGACTCGAAACCTTCGCGGATTCATTGAACACGCGTTTCGGTTGCACTTGAATCACAGTTCCGCCTTGGACGGCATTCTACTTTCTGAAAAATCTTCGATTAAGGACTATAGAACATGCGTGATTCTCATGCGGAAAGTAACTCGATTCCGTCCGACCGAAATCTCATCGGAAATTTCAAGCACCCCGCTGTTAGAAATTTTAAAACCACTTCTGCAGTTCTGTTCGTGGTGTTATAGCCGCGGTTTTCTAACGATTCAACCGGCTCGATTTGCACATGCAACTCCTCACTGCACTAGTGCACCCAATACGGTCGAAACGAGCCCTTGTAACGAGTCCATATTTTCTTTATAGTGTAATAGTTTACGCCAACGCGTTAGTAATATATGTAAACATGGTTTTGTTTGCAGAACCGTTGTAATTGTAAAACTATCAAAAAAGATATAACGACCGCGTTACCGTATGTCTTGGAGGTATTACTCGAAAATAAGACGAACCTCCGACGACCACATTTAGGTCGGTTTAGATCGACGCATTTATACGCAATACGATGCATTATTTTCTTACGTGATGAGTGCACATGTATTATTGATGCACACGCACTACAAAATGCATGATTGTCGCTCTAACGCGTTCCCTCGGGACATTAGAAACTTTTACCTTGATATTGCATTCCGAATGCTTTCTATACGGTAGTCCGACGACGACGGAAGTCAGCCAACTCCAATCGTCAAGGGCTTAACACAAACGGTTCCAGCGGACTACGATTGCGCGCGGTGGCGGAAAACAATTGACATGATTTGACCCTTCAAATGCGTGGACTGTGCGTGAAATTGGAAGCCACGTTGCCAAATTTAGTATAAATATGTATTTAAATTGTTGTCTTTAATTCGCGTTTCTATTTCTTACGTATATCACTAGCTATGAAGATAATTATTATTATTACTAGCTGATCTCTATCTGACAAATCTATCAGCCACTGTGTTATTCAGTAACTTCATTATTTTTAACATTTTATTAAACAAAAATACAAATACGTCCACTTAAAAAGTATTTCAATTAATTTACTCAAATACTTGAAATATTTTATAATATTTTTAGCTAAAAAAAAGTAATCCTAGTTAAAAAAAACGTTTATGAGTTATAAGTAATAAACTATGACCAATTACTTTTTATTGATGGCAAGTTTTTTCCGGTGTCGACAATAATAAGTAATAAATAATGTTATAATCTTTACCATAATTTTTAATATTTGCCGTGCACCAATATATTTTGGCAACGAAATAAAATTAATAAAGCACACGCAATCGTAGGCCTAAAAAGGTACCACCACCGCCGATTAAGGACCGAGCGCAATCGTATCGTGTTGTCCAACGGTTCGATGATCCTTGACACGATCCTCATATCCGTAGCACGTCAACGGTGACTTCTTCGCCGGGTCAATAGATTTTCGCAACGACAGGTTTTTTGCGATCTCGATCGCGCACCTATTTCTGCCCCACCGGTTGGTTTAATTATGCATAAACCCCGGTTGCATTAATTTTGCTGTGGCCATACGCGTATAATATTTGCCTGATCGTCGCGGCCTTTGTTATCGCGCCGGCGCAGACGCTGCACGATGTTCAAACAATTCGAACGTTTCCGGCCGCCGAATTAAATCGAATAAATAATAATTGACCGTATCGTAATGGCGCATGTGTACGAATATTTCCCCAAACGACTGAAATAATTACTCAAAACGACCATACACGCGTTTTCATTATTTGTTTATGCGTTTCAGTAAAACCAACAACAATACGGTTACAGTTTTTACGAAATAATATTATAATACACGAGAATTGTACACGTGTATGAAATAAATAATAATTATAATAAATAATAATAAATAATAATACAGTTTAAATAGCTACAACTTATTATTCATTATTATTGACTATTTTATTTCATCGAGAAAATACACAATCCGCAGACTCGCCCGACATCAATTATTTGCATATATAAGTCTTTGGATAATATGTGTATGTAGGTTATCGCTCATACAACGACACCCACCGGTGGTAATTCCCCACACAAACTATACCGTCTATGACTTTACAGTTGAAAACAAAATAGGTTAATATTATGTTGCATATTCGTTTGTGTATGTACAACATAGAATACTTTGTTAATTTTTATTATGATATATACGTATGGTATAACAGCAGAGCCGTATTGAAGACCAGAGTCGCCCTGGAGCAATAAATATTTGGTGCTTATGATCAAGGAACCATTAGAGGAACATATAATTCGCGGAATACTAGGTATGTATGAATATGTGAAACAATTTAATAAAATTGCAATACCATAGAAGTGCATCATTAAATTAACTTCCCGTTATAAAATAGGTTCTTATAAAATAGATACAGTAAACAGCTATTATATTTTTAAAAAACTGTTCAAAAGGTATATATTTTTATTTTTTAGTCTTTTCGATTGTATTTTCGCAGTATGTTCAATATTCATTAAAGCTTAATTTAATTATTCTAACACACATTGTACAACAACGTTTTGTTCCTAGGATAACGATCAATTTCTTATTCCTGTATATGTATTATTATTATTATTATATAATGTCTTATATATTCATGTATTCATTTATATACCAATATTTAAACATTTTAAAGTTCGCTGATAATACGTTTAAATTTACGTATATCAACATAAAACCCTTAGCCATTTCTATTTTTGTTATTTTATTTGAATTTAAAATTTAATAAAGTTTAATTTATTAAAATTAAGTGATAATACTTATTTGAGATTTTAATTTTCCATAATTGTTGTGGACTGTGTCAATATTTAAATTTGTACTTTTTGTGTAATTTATATGTTTGAGACACAATTTTGTAAGCTTATATTTTCATACAGATTTTTTGCTCAATACGGTCACAGATTAATTTCAATCTCATTTATTTATCTAAAGTTTAAAATATAATTAACGCTGTAATAGCCATTGCGTTCATGGGAAAAATCATGACTTTTATCGCTAATTTGGAAAGTAAATATTTTTCTCCATTGATTAGTTGAAGGTTAGCGTTTGCACTATATATGTTAATTGTATTTCGACGTTTTAGCTATAAAAACTTTAATACGGCCAATAACGGCTTAAATAATGCAGCATAGTACAAATCTCTAAATAAATTAACGGATTTGCAGACATCGTTAAAAAAAAACATTGTACCGGTACTATACAATATTATATATTGCAGCAAACTTATTGTTCAAAAAAAAAAAAAACTTTAATTCGTGTTATGACAAGGTTATGTGATATACAATTTAACCGTAGACGTTAATTACAAATAATATTACAATAATCGTATCCACGTTTTCTTTTGGGTTAAAAGATTTTATCCAACACCATTACACGAACGTGGCACCCCGCTCGTAATAGATAAACGTGGAACGTGTACATTTTATTCAAGACACGACTCGGCGGTGAGTATAATTATTTGCTATTTTGGATCTAATTCGTATGATAAATGAATAGCAAAAATGAACAGTCTAATGTACCGTGTACGCGTACGCGGTAATCGCTATACGTATCGCGCGTAACACCACTAACGCCTAACGCAAACCGAGGCTAAGCGAGTATATATTATACATCGTACATAATACCTCTCTTGTGTATTATACACGGATGCTCATACAATGGACACATTATAAAACTGTTTAGTTGTTCAAAAACATCACGTGTCATCAGATTCCATAAGATCGTACGCTGCAGTACTCGCAGTAGTTTGAACGAGCTATATATTGTACACAGCGCCGTACTTTCAACCATTTTCTGGTGGGGGGAGCAATTTTTTTCATTTCGACAAGATATAGGTACTGATATTCAGAAATAGATGCAATCGACGATTTGCAAGAAGGTTCCATGTGAAATACATTTTTCTACCAGTGAGATATCTAAACCCAACAAACTACTGGAGCAATATGTGTATACGAGTGTATATGTGTATTAGGTGACAGAATGACGAGAAACGTAAATAAATATACAGTTTTTATTCCATTTCGTCATATTATTTCGCGAAAAGATTATGTTGTTAAGTTTGTGCAATATTTAAAAACTAAAAATAACTATAAGTTTAGAAATTCGAATCGTATAGGTACGTTGAAAAGAGTCGTCCATATTACTCGATGATCTCTGGACAGTGGATGAAATGTGACGGGCATGATCAAATGATTTCGATAACCCAGATGGAAGCGGTCGAAACATTTTCATATCTTTCAAAAAAATCACACGAAATCAATATTTTCAAAATCGTTTATTCGATTGATAAGAACAACCGACTATTTTTCACTGGTCAACATTTGAATGCATTTCATTGTAATATCTAGATTTACTTAGGTATTTGTAATATTTGGAACGTCAATTATAACTTTTTATCGTACAATGTGTCCCAAGGTCGAGGCTAAATCGGATTTATAACTTACTATTTGATTTCATAGCTTAAAGAAAAGTACCTGCTTGGTGTTTAATCGAATTTATCAAAATAAGAAAATCAACTGTCAGCAAATTTGAAAACGTATTGAACAAAAATGTTGGGTTTAAAATGATAAATCCTTGGAACTGTATCTGCCGTCCTACACAAGGTGAAAAAACTTCAATGGAAAGAATTCCGGAAGATATAAAATCTGACGATATGGTATATGTCTTTAAGTTAGCACCCCTGGATGTCGAAAGGTGTTTCTCAATTTATACAAAATCTTTCATCAGATCACTAACGACGTCTTTTATTCGGAAATATTAAAAAAAGGTATTAGTCTTTCAATGATACTCAGACATCACAGGTATAATACTTATTTTTCTAGAATTGTCGAGTGAAATCAAAATCGAATATTTGAAAATCTCATTCATTTTTTTAATATTTTTTTTTGTATTAAATTAATAAGTTACAATTTTCCATTTTTAAGTGACGTAATATACGTTTTATTATTATCATAAATCGGTATGTAAATGTCTTCAATTATTATGATTGAAACAAAACTAATATGATTATTTTAATTTTACTGTGGTTTTATTAGAAAAAAAAAAGTACTTATACATTTTTTATTGCCTTATTTCTTTATTTTAAGTGCTTTTTTGAGGGTTTTATTGATCTACAGAAACCTTACTCTATTTATCAATAATTAAACAGCATTTCTAATGGTTAACTACTTGATCATTTCATTCGAATATTATTCATGTTTTCATGGAAACAGCTATTTATTATAGTTGCATATACTCGTATTACGCCATAACGTTTTAAAGTTTCAAGGTATAAAATGTGTTTACATACGTATTTGTTTTGAATAACTTACTGGTTTTGAAAAAGTGTTTCTCGAACGAGAAAAATCGAATCACTATAAAAGCAATGAGGGTTTTTTTCTTTTGCTAAAAAAAGAAATACAACAAGATAAAAAAAAATGTTGATATAATTATTCAAATGGACTTGAGCGTTTTGGCTTATATAATATAAATATATAGTCCTATAATTCAGAATTTCGGCAAGTGTTTATAGTTTACATAATAATTACTTATAGATATTTGAGGAAAAACGTTATGCCAAAAAAATTATCACAAACTAGGCAATAAGAAAGTTTACAATGCATTTTCAGAGTGAAGGTAACAAAAACAACATTAACTTTGTGCAAATCATTCATTGCTTTTTTTCTAAACCGTTAAAATGGTAAAGTTCGTGTAATATAACATTTTAAGCTAAATAAGTGGATCTCTCCAAATTAATAAATTTATAAATGCAAATCAAAAATATCATCAACTAGGAATTAATATTTATGCACAGAAAGTATATAAATCATAAGAATCGAATAATTACACGTCGAAAGACAAATATAGGACATAACTTGGTAATAATCCTTTTTTATCCATTTTTTCGTTTTGTGTAACAAACATCATGCAAACGTAAGACACATATATTGACACGGTTGACTTTTTTAATGTCATACTATATTGTAATATATGAACACATGTTAGCACGCTCAACCCTGAGCCGTAATGTCATTATTATGTTATAGAGGTTCTCACATAACTGCACGAGACTCTGTGAACTCTATTTGTGTCTACTTCTTATTGTAATTGAAAAATTTTAACGTTGTACTGTGTAAATATTTTAGGGAAAACATAATATTGCCTTCTTAAAGTTTGGTGGAGTAATTTTCGAACGGGATATTCGATGTTATAGTTATTTTAGGGTTTTGAAAGGGGCTCTTATCAACACATTACACATTCAAATTACATTAAATTAATTTATTCATATTTTGTATTAGATAATTGTAACAGATATATATTGTTATTATATGACTCATAAATTATCACGGGCATATAACATACAAATGCAATATATATTTGAGATGCAATTTCAAATTTCCCTTATGGCATCTATCATTTTTTGAGTATGTACAACTAAAAATATTCAGAGCACTTTTATAGCATTCTAAATAACGTATTCAAAGTATAATTTTTGTAAAGTATTTTACCCAGGTCACAGCATATTACACACGTTATTATTGTTTCGCACTCCAATGAATTTAAGTGGTGCTATGGACAATATTAATAACAATCAAATATTGTTCATTTTGTTTTATATTCAGTTATTTTTACAACACCACGCAGTAAATTAAGCCCGCGGCTCGTTAAATATTTAACGAACTGACGAGTTGCTCACGATAAACGTATATTTTTTTTCACTATATTGTTCGCAATTAAATATAAAGGGACGATCGATACGTCCTCACCCGAAGAAGATATTACATATTTTCATGAAACCTGCAACGTAACATAGTAGAGCTCAGAATGCGCGTACCGTTGTATCAAACGTATAACGTACATACGTATAATATTATTATTATAAAGCGTTGAAACGGTTTAAAGAACGAGTTTATCGATTGATCGTTATCAAGCCAAGCGCACTTCATCTGTATTCATTTTAAAATCAATTTCGTTTTGTTTTCTGATGTTCTTCACGTACAATACCGCAGCGATTTTTCGGATGCGACGCAGCGACGAACGCACGCGCAAATCGCGTATGAAAATAGTTTTGGAGACACATTTGATTTTCGACTCGTTCACGTTTTCACCCGTTGTAATAATGTTTCAGTTTTCGGTTACTGTGTCTGCACCCTATTGACGGCTCACATACCCGTCGGAAGAGTGATTTCATATCTGACGTGGTCGGAGAAATACGGCGGCGGCGTTTTGACAGACTGCTGCAGTCCACGGGGGACGAGGGAAATTACCAACCCCCACGCGCGTGATGCGAGATAAATATATTCACGATGTGTGCGTGTGCGTACGTCTGTGTGCTTGTGTGTGTGTGGTATGTGTATGAGCGTGTGTGTGTGAGTGTACCTATTGATGTGCGGTATTCACGAGAACATTTTTAGCAAAACCAATGAAAAATTACGTACGACGTGTGTGCGTGCACCGTGTTTGTTCGTATATAATTTATACACTGCGACATAAAGGGGTGAGAATGCGCGTTATAGCAGTGGTGTGTACCGGGTCCGCTGCACGATCATTAGATAATAACACGGTATTCACACCGTTGCAAAGATTCGGTCAATAATGATAATAATATTGTATAATTATAAAGTAACATAATACAGAATAAACTATATATTTATGTATACACATGCGTGTGTGTGTGTGAGGCTGCTAGTCTTATACGTTCACGTCGAAACCCTAATTTATTTTTAGACCTTATGTTGATAATTACAATTTACAACATTAGAAATCATATTTCCCTATAGATGTTGACAGGATATACTATATACAACGTATAGTGCGTGGGTACGTAAACGGTAAGTTTCTAAAAAAAATATTTTCAACAAACCAATAATATAGTTTATGGAAATATAAATTGATAGAGGTAAAATGTACACAGCGGCTCGTAATTCGATAACCGCAGCACGAAAAAAAAAGGTTCGGTGTGGCACGAGGGCGGGTGCAAAGCCAACGGTGCGCGGATTCTGATGATTTCCGGTCGAACTTGAAATCGTTCGATACCGTTATTTTGATTATTTCTGTAAAGACCCCCGATGGCTTTTTATTTTTTCTTTCATACGAGTTACTATATCGCGCGTGATAAACGATTACAATTATTATTATAAATTATTGTAAATATTAAAAACTTTTTACGATAGTAAAATGTTACGAGAATTACAAGCTATACGGTTATAAATCCATGCTTATTTTTTATTTTTTATCTAAGAGCAATAAGGCTTCAGAATCAACGGTTATTAGCCTGTCATATGTTTCACATTGTTTTAAACAGTACGTTTATTTACATTTAACGAAGTTCCGAGTATACGTGTCGGACGTACAGCGCACCCCGTATCGCGGGGAAATATATGTACTACCACCCCATCGATTGTCCATCATAACGAGACGGTACGCGCGTACCGGCAAGACGTGTTATGATATTCGCGCCCCGAGACCGTGCGAAGCGTATCATGTGCGGGAGGTGCGCGCGGACGGTGTTCCTTAAAAACGATGTCACGTCGAGCCTACAATGCGTATGCAGCGCGAGACGGGCCGGGTCGACCTGCGCGCGGCACGTGCACGCGTGTAGGGCAGTAGGAAGGGTGGGGTACGCGGACGTATTAATACACTCGCCCCGTCGATAACAACGTAATTGGATAAAAGGGAAGCCGTCGATGGTGTATGTCCTTTGACGGACGGCCTGGGCGTACCTGCGCCGCGAACGCTTGTAAGGGTTGTTAGCAGTCCACTTCGAGCGTCGCGAACGGGCGAGGTCGTGCTGCGATCACGCGTGGTCCACGACGTCGGTCAGCGGGGTGTACCGCGCGCGTTATCGAAGAACCACACCGGCGGCGGAACGCCACGCCGTGTGACGTTATGCAAAACAACAACAGTTGACGGTGGTTGTATATTGATCCGTCGACCGGGAGAATATTGTGATGTGTACAACAGTTATACGAGTCGCAATCTCGCTTTCGCAGTCGAAATTATGATGTTTATACACCCCCCCCACCCTCCCGCCGAAATCGCGGGGGAGAATTATACGCGGTAATAACGTATCGAATGTACCCGGTGAATTATTCGTCGAACACGGAATAGGTGACTGCAGGCGTAGTCGACGGACGTGACGGTTTGATAAAACAATAATATGCTGAATGGTTAATGGAAAAAATAAGTAAATAAATAGAAATATCGAAAAAAATTTGTCTTCCATTATGCTATTGTAACGCGCTGAACGGCGTTCCTGTTGTTTTAACATCCGCAGCAGTCCAATCGACCGGCGTGATCATTGTTATAGTCGAGTCGAGGGATGCAGGAAAGTTCTAAACTTTTAAGACCATCCCGATTCCCGGTATACTATATAGGCTCTCGCGCGCGCGTATACTCGTACTTGTGCCGTACAAAATGGACGTAAACAATGAATTTTTCAATGACGACAAACGCGCACATTGTTATAAAGGTCGTAAAAAATGTAAGCAGTTTTAATTAACTATTGAAGTGTAGTACTTCCGTTTTCGGAAGCGTTTGGATAAAACAATATGCATAGAGGTACGGGGGCGCATGTTGAAAACCGTACACTGTTAAAAGTCAGTAGGTGCATTATATACAGTATATACGCCCGACACCGCCTGCCTAACGTTTTGTTCTACCGAATAACAAACGGAGCCGTGGCCAACAGATAAGGGGTGAAATATTTTACGGGCGATACAATATAAATTATTATACGGGTTCGGTAAATGCGCATAATACGTCAGCTGCGCGTGTAGGGGTAAGAAAAAAAAATAAATTGAAAAAATGCAAGAGAAAGAAGTAACGAAAAAAACGCAACATCATAAAAAGCAACTGTAAAAAAATCAAGTAAAAAAATTAAAAGTAAAAACAAAAATTGAAATGAATTAAAACTTCGTGAAGTTTTGATCTTTGATACACTATGTATATGGTTTGCAAACTTGCCAGAAGGAACGAGTTACATTTAAAAGTCTCATACCAGTCTGAACATGAAGGACTCGTTGAATACTTCTATATAGCTTGTATGTTTCTAAAACTAATAGGCCAATCACTGGACTTTCAAGAGTAGGTTATATATCAAATTTCGAAACATAATACGACCACTACTTGAAATCATTTAGAACGAACAAACAACTGAACGGTTGGTTTTAATAACAGATTTTCTAAACTTGTAACCTATAATCATCAATTCTATTTAAAGTTTAGTAAAAAAAAAATTGGTTTGAAATAAATTCAGATGCAAGAAAATAAGCCCGGACCCAAAATCATATTTTGTACTTTTACCTATCATAAGCCATTACTTACAATTTGTTTATTTAAATTAATTATCTTAAAGATCAAGAAATAGGATCAGTAGGTACTTTGTGCGGCCTACCGTAAGACATATTAATGATCTTCTGTTTTTCCCGAAAGGAAAAGATTTGTTATTTTATGAATACGTTTTGATATAAGATTTTTTTTTACTTGCGTTTTTTCAATTGCTTTTTTCACTTGCTTTTTCCAATTGCTTTTTTCCTAGACTCGCGCATGCACTACGTCGTGCCGGTGTACGGTTAAAACGACATAGCGTAGTTGATGGAAAGTAATAATAGTATATAATTTATGTTACCTTATCTTTCGTTTTCTTCTTGGACGATCGTTTTTTCGGCGATCTAATGCTAGATTTGAAGTTGCCTTTCCGCGGTAGCTTAACGATCCACGACGGAGGGACAATGATATTGCTATGTTTGCCTGAAAGCATACACATAAAGTCAAGTGTTAAATATTAAACAAACTGCATATCATGATTTCGGCGAACTTCTCAAACGTTTTCACGTGATGTGCTTATATTCTGTTGAGAATCTTTCTATTTTTAACGTTGTATAGTCGATATAAGATTTTAGTATTCATTTTCAAGTTTGGACTTTGAACTTTTATTGTTGAAGTCTTATTTTATTGGAAAATAAAAAAAAATAAGATAAATAAGAATATTATATATCTTATTTTATATTACAAATATGTTTTCACTTTCACAATCGCACGACGCACAGCTATCCAATTTCAACATACTTATTTAGGCGCGATAATATTTGAATTGAGCAGGACCAAACTTTAGCAGAATAAGCAGCCATCTAAACGGTGGACATTTTTAGAAGCTGGAAATACGTTTTATATTACATTATTTTAATAATACAATGAATTCAATGAACCGAGAATAGTTAAGCTGGATCTTGCTTTGAAATGTCAATCAAAAATAATATACGAAAATACATTGAAAAATGTATTGACGGATTTTGCGCAATAAAACGTACATAAGATTAATTTTTAATTTTGTATAATTATTTTTATCCTATTATATTAATAGAGAAACAAAAAGTTACGTTTCAGTTAAATAATATTCCTATACCATTTTTATGGTGAAACGTTCTGGTTTTTGTGCAAATATTATCTTTCCGTAAATTAACTCGGTAGTAGATCACTGAAGGGGTGATTAAAAAAACTGTTTGACTGGGGCGGAAAAACACCGTACATCGACAATGAAAACAAGTATTGCAAATACAGAACGAAAGAAGTTACAGAAAACAGTAATAACTATTGAAACGTGTGACATTTGGGTAAATCGTTTTATCGGAGTTCACGGTTTCGGAAGACATAAAAATTGCATCTAACGACTGGAATCAATTACGTGACGTTTTTAAAAATAAGTCGTTACATTTTAAACGTATCCGCGTTTGTCAAGGATTAGAGCGCTCTTTGCTCGTTTTACTCTCGCAGTCGTTCCTGATCTTATTTCGATACACGCGGAAACCACTATTAGCTCGCGTTATAGCTTAATCGTTAATGTTTTTTCGAGGGTTTATCCGGCTTAAACTAACTGCACTAGTTTCCTTTTATCCCGAGACGTTCGCAGTAATTGGCTACTGGAAGAGTGAAGTTGTAGCGAAGCTATTAAAAGCGATCTTGCTCCGTGTACCAATTAAAACAAACTTACAATCGTTTCCTTTTACGAAAGTATATATATATATATATAACAACACAGTGTTGCAGGATGAGGTCGTAGTGGTTCGACGAATCTATTCGATAGGTTTGCCCACGCGAACACTGCGGTGGGTTTAGGTGTTGGAGGACGAGAACACCACGGTTTTAAGTGCGTTGTCTGACGGCGCGTGACTACGGAGAGGTATGATCGTGTGGAACATAGACTTGCTATATACGGACTGTATTATTTATACTCGTATATAACTGTCCAACAGCGATTGCAGCTTATATCGTTTTATAATACCGACGATGAGCAGTCGAACCTTGCACAATATATAGTTTTGTTTTGGCCGCTGAGTCGATCCGAACTTATTACCACGATTTATTCGAACCCGAATCGAACGAACAATCCGAATACGATGCTTGATCGAAGTCATGAACATTATTGTTTGTGGCCGCACGTGCAATGGCTACATTTTACAATGAACAATAATAGTAATTACAGATGAAGCACTAAGCTCTCGACCCGTAAAGACAATCTGGCGATTTTCATGAAAACAGTATTACGAGTATTACTCGTAGTTCTACGTGTGTACAGTTTTTCCCACCGCATAGTATTGATATTGATTGAAACTTCGATCAACGGAGCTTGGTCCGAAAAACTTATTTGCGTTCAAAAGTTAAGTTAAATCGTCGATATTGTAACTATTGCACAGATAATTTGAGTTTTAAATCTGTACCAAACGGTATGGTTATAGTTAAGTTTTTAACTCGAATCCATCACTGATACACGGAAAATAAGCGAAAAGATTAGCGATTTATATTTCATATACGTATTCCAAAACTGTATGACCGTACGGATAATATATGATTTTTGTTTTTCGATCCTAACAAGTGTATTTTAAATTAAGAAACAACAAAGAATACAGCATATGATAATAATATTATCGTTCGAGCAGCGTGGATATGATTATACATTTTTATTTCATTTAGGTATCATAGATAATTTCGAAATTGCAAAAATATCAGTCGTTATGATTATTTTTGAAAAATTGGGATTTATATTATTTTTTAAATTGTACAGTAAAAACGAAACAATTAGTCATAGTACAGAATGTTCAGATAATTTCGATAAAATATCCATTGCCATTTACATCAGTACCGAAGTATCAACTTCGTAATCTACATTCTCAAAATAACCAGACGACGAATTTCTATAATATATACGAACTTTATTTCAGTGAAGAAAAAGTTAATATTATAATTTTTAAAATTTGACATATTATTTGTATGTCTTTGTATACTGACAAAAAAATTATTATTATTATTATTATTATTATTATTATAATTTTTATTATTATTATTATTATTACTGTTATAATTATTATATTAGAGAAGTATATTTAATAAAATATAATTTGCGTTCAGTTTGATTCTTGAAAACAAGATGTAGATTTTGAAATGTACATAATATTATTTTTAACATATATTTATATCATGTATGCGAAAAATATTGTGAAAAATTAATTTATTTTTCGTAAATGTGATTTTCCGAAAATAATAGATGAATAAGCGAACAAACATTTTTCTTCGTCGTTTTTTCTTAATCTCAGAAATTACTTATAATTTATTTACACCACATTATCTCGCATCATAATTTGTTTATAATCCTCTGGATACGCTTTTTTCCGGAGTAAAAATTCCCTCAGCAGGTTATTAAAAAAATCACATACTTCCGTTCTGCAGATTATTTTTTAATATAATTTTAAAAATTTATTTGAAGTTTATAACACAGCAAAAATGTATTTACACACGCCAGATTATCTCTCTGAATTAATAGTACATAAATTATACAAATTTAAACAGGTTTGTTATTATATTTATTTATCATAAAAACCGAGTAAAAAGCCACTAACTTTGTGTTACTTTATTCTTGAGTTCAAAACCAATTACTCCTTTGACTACGAAGAAAACAAAAAGTCTCAAACCAATTAAATTTAAAATTCTTTTAGACTGTATTTAATTGGTTTACATTTTTGATGTCTGAACTTTTTTATTTAGTTTATGAATCCGGGCCAATTATATTCACCGCTTGTTTATTAAACTGCGATGTAATACGTTTTACATATAATGCATATAATATACGAACATAAATTTGAGTGATGTTTTAAAATTATGTCAACTGTATTATTATGTCTTTTTGACCGTTAAAATAAATTGTATAAACCATATCGTAATCGTCAATACGAAATGTTGGCATGTATTTCTATAACAAATGTTAACAAACTGATATAGCATCATTATTATATGTACCGTTATGCCAATGAATTCGATATATTTACATATTTTGTCGATACAAGCAAGAAGTAAAATTAAAACACAATTTTACGCACTATCAGTGATTTTATAATATAGAGATATGCCATCCTATTGTTAAAATTGGTATCGGCTACGTGTACGCTGCCACCAGACGACCCATCTGTAATCGTTTCCATTCAACTCGATAAAAACAGATTTTCGTCGATAGACGTCAACAACTATTTATAGAAACAACTATAAACAGTTGTTGTTCCGATTGTTGAAAACCTGTGTTAATCAATTTTAATGCAAACGATTGTATACTTTATATGTGGCCAGCGATAAGAGTGTCGCGAACCGCCTGATATCATAAAAAAAATGTAAGTTCCAAGACCTAGTTTTATTAAACTGTCGTTTGGATTTTTAGAAAATCCCTTGGTAGTTAAATGTTATTGAAATTAATGTCCAATATCAATACCGATTTCAATGAATATAGAAGCGGACGATGAAGGCCTGATAAAAAGTTCTAATGCCGTTATACATTTTTGTAGGAATTTTGGTAACACTCATCGGCTAACGTCTGATAAAATATTTAATTTTTACATTTTGCGTTCAAAAATAAATTTTTAGAATAAAATATTTCTGCGATGCTTAGTTGTACTCGACAGTGAAAATAATAAAATCTGAACATCTCTCCTATTGAACGGGATAATCATCTAACGGAATTGTTAAGGATTGTTCTGACAACGCATAGTCCAGACTTCAAAAACTTACAAAACCTTGTTGAACTCGTAACAAATACATTAGGTTAGATATAAATTATAACTATCGAAAACATGTGCTAAAGTTTAGAAAATTAATTACGAGTCCAAATAATATATTGTATCAAAAACGTAACATAAAACGGAAAACACTTTATTTTTTTTGTAAAACGTGTATTAGTGAAACATTTTTCGCGTCCAACGGTAAGACGCGAGCCGCGCGGTGACGACAGTTAACAATAGGTCGGTGCGTCGATATATTTTATTATAAAATCAATAGGCGCTATGCAAAAAACTGAGATGTAGCACTTTTTTTTAATGCCGTTCAGGCAGTTTCTATTAGGGTCTATTATATATGTGCATATCGTTTTTTTTTTTTTTTTATATCGCACGGATAGGCGCTATTAAATTTCATATTTTCCATTCGAGTAGAAATGCAACGATGCACTTGATAGTATTATAATGTTAATGTATGTTTGCCGTCCGCGGAATGACGTCACGTTGCAGTTATCCGGAAACGAGTATATCGGGAGATTTTGACGCCATGCGACGAACAGGTGTGTGTAATTCGAGGTGTTCGCACAGGAATACGTCGAACGGTGTTCCCTTACGATGACGACGTGACGCTTCGCGTTGATCCGATAAACGTACTATTGATGTTGGGCTTACGTGTTGTACGGCGCATCGTGTAGGCAAATCAGCAGCACCGGTGCGCGCGTTGTCGGCCGAGTTGCCTACACCGGACGCGAGAACGCGCGCGCGTATCTGGGCCCCCTCGACCGCGATAGTATGGGCCCTTTCACACGCAGCCACTCTACAGCGTTTCTTAGAAGCACGTCAGTGGCGCTGCTAATGTTTTTAAAAGTGCGTCAGTGGTGCTGCGAAAGTGCATCGGTGGACAATATATATCAGTAGATATGACAGTAGATAATATCGTTTTATCAAACACTGATTAATCGCGCTACTGACGCGCTACCAGCGAGCTGCAGAAATAGTCGCGCGATTGCAGTCACGTGTGAAACCCCCAAATCTAAAAATATGTTCTATTACGAGAAGCGCGACTTTTGGACGCTGCATTCTGCGGCGAAGTCAACTACTGACACCGTCTGTGGCGCTTCAAATCAGTGGCCGTGGTCGTGTGTGAAACCATCTATATAAACTAATGTTTTTCCAACAGCAGAGCTTCTCGGTAGCGCTGCCGAGTGGCTGCGTGTGAAAGGGCCCTAACGATATATTATTATTATTATCATAGCGTAATGGTTATTTAGGTTTAAAAGGGTATCGTTATTATGTAAGAAGGATGCGGGTGTGCTCATGCGACGTAACGCGAATATTCTATACGCGCGTTCTGGTTGTTCTATCAATATCGTTTCTCTCTTTCTCTCTCAAGTTTATATTATTTTACGTAACGTATTTTATTGTATTTTGATCGGAAAATAAGTGTAGGGTACACAAGTAATAATAAATATTATATTTAGGTAAAAAAAAAACAATGGGAAGATAAAAACAGAATAATATAACAACAGTGGATAGTGTAATGTAAAATTCGGAATAAACGTATACATATAAGAGATTACATAAGAGATAAGTGCACATCAATTTGTTCGGCGCACAAAATATTCGTGTGGAAAAAATGAGATAATTTTCACAACGTGATGGGCAAAATGTTATTATAATAATAATAATTGTTCTCGTCTAAAAATTGATTTTAATTTAAACACACAATATTCGAATAAACAATTATATATTGTAGAAATAATTACTGAAAACTGTCGTAGCTCGTGTCTATATTCAGGCCGAGTGATGAAGTTAATATAAATAATGTATTTATAATGGCCTTCCGAACGAACGTGTATACGGTATAATAATGGTCTTGCGGGAAAATATATTATTTAACTGCGTTACTTAAATATTGACCTAGGCAAATGAATAATACATTATTTTCATGCGGTTCGTCACATAAATATTATTAAAAATTACGCTGAAGTTTTAACGAGCGTAAACAACCTAAAGGTGTATTCGGTTTTCGTTCTCAATTTTCAATACACCGAAATAATATTGTGTACACCGACTGCTGGAAAAATAATTTATTCCAAACATAATTATTAATGAATGCCGCTGTTCCCCTCCCCCTTCAATCTAAACTCGCTCTCACTTTAACTCAACCCACCGATTTAAAGCAAAGCCCCGCAGTTCAAACAAAAAGGAGAAACTGACAGTATCTTTTTTTCGAACTCATAATGAAAATTACATATTTAATCACGTAGGTTTAGGTGTATAGGTGTATAGGGTACGTAAGGGGTTTTCTCCAAAGTAATAAAATTGAAGAAAACAAATTTAGGTTTGGAAAAACTTTATATTCGAGAGCACTTCCAATAATTATCTATATACTTGTGTAATGTGTACGGAGCGTGTTTTACTTCCATTTCTACGAAAAACTTTGCTATTTGTTTTTATTTTTGCGTTTCGGAACACGTTTATTTTAGGTTATATATTTATGCGTATAACATCCAGTAGCGTTAAACGTTCTACGATTTAACAACAATAACGTTTATTGTTTATTGTGAAATATGATCATATATCCGGACACGGCAACTATTGACGTAGCGTACCGATTTATTATTTATTATATTTTTACCGAAGAAAGTTTTAATGGTTTTTTATGATTACTGGTCTGTAAGACTAAACACACGTATATATCATGACGGATGTTTAACCGCGAATACCGAACCATTATTTTTTTTTTTTTTCAAAATCGACGAATCGATTTACTGTTGGAAAACAGTAGTCACTAGCGAAGAATATTCGGCGTAAAAGTATTTCACGTCCATTCTAACAATAGTACACAGGTACCGGTGACGATTAGACTATAATTGTTTCCCCAAAACGGTCCACGTAGCACGCCACAAAATAGATTCGATTTTACCCATTTATGGTTACACCGTAGTTGAACGGTTAACGATGCATTTAGACCGATATAGTTATTTTGTCTACGTATAGTGGTACATCCGGTACAGTGTTCAGCGGATCACCGCGGCATATTGTGTTTTGATCGACCTGCCATGACCACGGACTAATCGCGGGTCGCACGATAAATTCGCTTTGGGACCGATTCGTTAGTCCGGTCACGCGGAACACACCGATTTCACATCGAAAGCCTGTACGTGTGCATACAATATAACTAATTAACTACTCCGGTGCACGGCTTACCTAAGGAACACGGTTCGTTCATTTTCGTGTCGTTGAAGCACGCGGTCTTGTTGTGGACGCTCAGCTTGCACCAAGAGCACGTGAGCGCTATGATCTCCTTCGAACTGAACGAGAGTACCGACTGGAACGCCTGCGGATCAGGGACGAAACGGTAAGTCATCTATTTTTATTATTTTCTATTTTTTCTATTACATTTAATCCGCGCTACTGACCTTTCCGCATTGCGAGCACTTGTCCTTTTGCGTTCTCCTGTGCATCCAATGGTGTTTGACTGTTTTGTGTTCCCTGTACTGCCGTACACCGTCGTCTTTGAAGCTCGATTTGCACTTGGCTGCTTCCGGAAGATTGCTCAAACATTCCGAGTGCACGATTATACGACACGCGGAACATTTCAGACGCACTCCGTGTTTCTAAAAGTAAATAAAACAATAATAATAAATAATATATATATATACGTATACGTATACGTGTACGTGTACACAAAAACGTTAAAGCGAATAATATTCGCTGAAAAGCAAACGTTTTTACGTTTGAAAACTGCGTGGAACCAAAAACATATTATCTGAAGTGTATCATGTAACACGATAATATAACATAAGCAGAGTAGTCTCTTAAGATCTACAAAGACGCCGAGAGCTGCGAGGGGTAAACGATGAAATGGTTTTAAAACAACAACAATTCGCTTGAAACAGTGTCGAAAAACAAAACAACGACCTCGTTTCGTGTATAAATGTACGACGTCACGTAGCGCGCGTTTATGATAATAATTAGCAGTAGTCAACGAGTGTTTTTTTTTTAGAGATTCGCCTTGTATAATGTTTATAGTTCGGAGGACTGCGGCGAGCGGTATGCTATTTAGTGTAAACAGCAGCGGTATGCTACGGTGTTGTACGGATCTGTTGCACGTCTCGAACTCGGTGCGTCGAATGTAGACAACGCGCGCGTATCCGTGACAATAATTGCGTCAAAAGCAATATTTGCGATCCGAGTACTGCAGTCGCCCACGACCGTCGGGGTTAACTTTTAATAGAATTTGTCGTGCGACCAAAACTTGCGAAATAATAGGGCGCGTTTTGTCGTCGGGTTGGTGGTGTGCGGATGAGGGGTAGGATACGAAATTAATCAATATTGACGTACGTTAAGCCACATACAAACACACACACCCGCGCGCACACACGCACACACACTACCTGCCCTTGAACCGTCGACAAATGCATTTACAGTTAATGCACGCACACACACACACACACACACTAGCAAACGCACGCACTCGCGCACGCGCCTACAGTACAACGGTACACGTTATACATATTATATGGCTCACGCGAGCGGGTAGGATTTCCATTATTAATTTAGATTGTATTATACTGTTACACGCTGGCAGCATCCACGCCGCGGCCATCGTCGTTGTTGCGTTCGCCCGCGCCGATAACAATAACGATCATGGAAACTATCATGAGTTGAGTATTAACGGGCACCGGGCGAAACGGTGATTCCCATGGGAGTGAACGCATCGTATATGCCGCCGCGACAGGACCACCGCGGTTTCATCGAGAAAGTCAGACCTGAGACAGCAGACGCAGCTGTGCAGAACAACACGAGCCGAAGGGGAACACGACCGAACACGACGAACTTTATGTTTCAATGTAAACTTGTGCTTCTGATTTAATACATATCGAAGTATAAACCGAGTATGAAGATAAATCGCGTACGCTTAATCCATCAAACCCGTGGAAAAAAATCGGTAAGTTCGGTCTGTTTAGAATTTTCCCGGCTCTTTGCAGTCTAGTGAGTTCAACTAGGTTACGGCGGAAGAGAAAATATAACTGCTTTCAACCTTTTTTTGACGAAATGAAACGACTGTATATTTTCATCATTTTTAATTTCAGAAAAACATAGGCCGGCACCCGTTATTCATGGATTACCCAATTTATAATTAGTGAAAAGTTCCCCGCTATCTTAAAAGGTCCGGCATTCGGAATGTGTTCGTTAGGGGAAGTTTTGCCGTGCATGGCTAGTGTATACGCATAACTTCATAATTCGTATCCGTGGGCTGTCTGCTGATGGCACCGCAGCCGAAAAGGGATTTTCGAACGCGAAACTTTCGAGAAACGCAGAAGCGTGTGATAATCTATACGGCGGGCGCATACCGCGATCGGTTATCGCGTTTACCGCGCGTGTAATAGTGTACGCCAGGTTCAAAAGGGTTAACCGTGCGTATTTTTCGACAACGTCCCGAGCAGAAGTCAACGAACCACCGCTGTCATCGTTGCCCGGTTAGTTTGAATATATGTACTATAATAGGTACGTGGCCGCGGTACTTAGGACATTAGATAGCGCACGGGTTGCACGCTGTTTGCAAATCTTCGGGACATCGCGGTGTACCGTACGCACGTGCAGTGTACATTATGATGTGTAATAAATCGCTGCGAGAGAGTACTACGGCAAAATACAAGGTAGGTACGCGGCGCGTGTATACATGAGTACATGAGTCAAAAAGTTCTCAGCCGTTATCGCCGCGACGCGCACTATCGCTATTATTTATCGGATAATACAATGATCACATAAACGTTAGAACTGCAGCGTGTACCGCGGTACATCGTTAAACATCATACGCACGGGTTGTGCTCGTTGTACGCGTCGGATTATATTACGTTATACGGTTCAAGGGGGTGAAGCGCGCATATAATTTCTGAACGAGTGTACCCACGTGTTGCCTGCAGTCATTAGGCGGGTGTGTACGAGGTATATTCACAGTAGATCCCGTACACGTCTATGCGTAAAAGAACTTTTCCCCGGCGCGCGCTTGTACGCTGTTCCCGCTTTTACAAGTCTTGTTATTTCATAATTAACGCGACGACCTAGGTACGCGGCGCATCATGTTTTAGACTCCGAAACTCATCTGGTGGACCACGAGTATAATAACGTATAAACGTACATTATTGTTGTGCCGAGGGTGTCGAGGTTTTCTCTCGGTAAAAGTTACCCAGTACCACGTGTACAGTACCTCGCAGTCAAGGAAATGAACATCGAATTTCCCGTTATACCGCAGTCCCACGAACACGCGAAAATCAACGAATCGTAATGTATTTACTGCTCGTCCAAATACATATTATTTTTATTATTTTTTTATCATTAGTCCACCGCGACTCAGCTGTTGAACGTTGAAAGATTTTTGTTGCGGTAGTGCGGTAGTGTTGCGTTGTTTTTGATTGCGTGATACACGTCGGTTTGGGGTTGGGCAGTTTGTTCACTCTGAAGAAAAACTGTCAGGGCGACAGGGTTCGAACCGGTGACTGCGCGTTTAGACGCCATACATTATATTTCCGTTCGAGCGTGAACCGGCAGTTTTCCACACTTTAATCATCACGGGCACATGAGCTCGGATGGTTACGATGGAAACAAAACACTAACGGTTACCCATCCGAAAACCGAACGCGTGATTCGATGCGACCAGCGCAGACTCGATATGTTGCAATTAGCATGATTCAAAGTGGCCTATCGATGTTTTGACAAGTATCTGGATAGTACATAATATTAGCTGTGCGTACGTGAATTCCAGGAGTTTACCACAATTCGTAGAAAACACGAAAAGAAACTCAATATTTTACAAAAGCATATTATGTATAAAGTATGCAGGTTTTTCGAACACTATACTCTTTATTTTCCACCCGGTCATTTATGCTGCTAGAAAGCGTACACGTAATGGCTTGGAATATTATGTGTACTCGAACCATTGAAATTCAACAATTTCTAAGAACCGTATACCTGTATATACTACAGTCGAGTGAAGCACGAAACTTTGAAATATTCATCCGGTTAAGTAAAACAAATGCGTGTGCGTTTTTTGGCCAGGTATGTATACGTATATTACGTAAGCAGTGAATAATAGAAAAGTTGATGAATAACTTATTTTAAACGTGATGCGATAAGACGTTACAGGTAAAGGAATACAAATATTAATACGTGTTATGAGGTCTTACCGTATAATGTAATAAACACGCAACGAATCCGTTAGGCTAAGTAAGATATTAATTGAGGATTAAAAAATAATTATGTACTTAAACACTACATAATATCAAAAACGTAATATTATTATAAAATCAAAAACACAATACTTTTAAAAAATATAAAAACGTTTTTGCGCCTTACGATAGTTATATATTATTACACATAAAACACGAGATCACGAACGAATTAATTTGTCGGAAGCGTACGGTGTACCTACACGCATGATATATTCGATCGACCCTATGTTATAGATTTATCACGGCGCACTCGAATGAAAACGATCAACATACAACGTTTCACGTACTCGCATTAGCTCACTCGAACAATATTTTCAACGGTACTCGTTAGCGTACATAATATCTTTACGAGAGCAAAATTTTATTGTTGTTAACGTGGCCGGATTTCTCTAATGAACCGGCGATTCTGGTCACGATTTTTATTCGGCCGTGCCTCATTACGTACACTTCACACACTAAACGGCGCGCAAACAGAACGTCGTCGACGTTAACTCGACACACGCTAAGCTTGTGGACAAATATGACGTTTTCTCCGGTACGAGACACGCGTTACTTATTCATGATGACATTTTCCAGCGACAGTGATAATATTTTACCGGGCGCGGAAACCGTACACAATATTGTTTTGTGTAGTTCAACAGTAAACCGCGACAGTGTCGCTTTGCTTACTATTTACAACATAAAATAAGGTTCATACCCGATAACTGTGCGATAACGCGACTGAATGTAATGATGTACTACGTTATAATACCTCGTTTACGGTACATGGTTGCGGAACGAACGTCGAGGGTTTCGAAAATCTATAAACGTTTCACGCGTCACATTCGTGTCCACGGTGATAATGTCATTTTTTTTTCTTCCGATAAGCTAAAAACAATTTATCAAGACAGTGGTACTTCCTCAGAATATTTTTCTTATTGAAAAATTAACGTTTCAAAAATGCATCACAAACGAACGTGCAAATTACAAAAACAAGAGCTGCGTTGCGCTACAAGCTCAGTAAATATTTATTGCGAGGGGCAAATAAATATAAACGTAAGCCCGCTTCAAGGTAAACGCTGCACTACTCGAAATATCGATAAGAATCCATAATAATATGTGCCATATATGTGGTGCGTAAAACGTTTACGTTCGACCAGTTGGCCCTTTATGATGGTCTACTGCCGACGTAAGCAAATACTAAACAGATACCGTTTTAGGTCGTATCGACCAAAATTCCAGAAATATTTATGAATTGAAATCGCGTTTCGCGATCGACTGGGTAATAATTTCCGTCTTTCCAGACATCAATTAGAAATATTAAAATATTAGGCCGGCGATGTACGTTTGTCACTGCGTTTTACTTTTAGGTGCGCGTAATAAAATTTTGTTTTATTAAAAGTGATCAAAATACGTTCGCAACATTCAAGAAAACATCTAATTTTGCCGAAAAAAAAACATCCCAGTGTACAATCAAAAAATGAAATCACAGAAAACGGCGAGCTTTTACGTTTATTTCTCTCGCAGTTCGAAGAAAATCGCCAGTCTTTTATATTTAACATCGCGTTTGTCGTATATACAAGACCGTTATTTTTTTTTTTACTTTTTATTTTTCCGTAAACTTTTGCTATAGCTTTTTGGCATCGTTTTCAGACATTTAAAAAGTACTTCTCCAAAGTGCCAATTACACGTGAAATTCTCGATATAAAATGTTGCTGTATGTAAATTTCGGAACATTCTTTCCGCTTTCGGGAACCAAACGGAATGAGTACTTAGAAAACAAAAAACGCGTCGCTGTAAGACCGATATATTTTCGCTTCGTCTGCCCTATTAAATGTGCGTAGAGATTAGATAACAAAAAAAAAAGCCGCTTAACTTAGAGTCCGCCACTATACGTTAGACCATACAACATAATATATAATATTTAATGCGTATTAACGTCGAAACCTTTGTAGATGTATTTAACGATCCCGCGTACGCAAAACTCGAACTAATTATCGTGTAAAAAAATACGAACGAATGGTATAATAACAATTCAGCTGGTTCGGGGTATAAATTGTTTCAAATAATTATTATTTTTGGTTATTTGTTCGTTCTTTCTACCGCTCTCTCTCACTCTCTCTCTCTTTCTCTCTCTCTCTCTCACTCTCTCTCTCTCACTCTCTGTCTCCGTCTCTTCTCGACAAACATAATCCACTAGCATCTTTAGTCTATCCGTATTAATATAAAAATCAAAATTATAATACAAATTATCATAATCGAAATTATTAATTTAGTATTAACTACGATACTCAATTATAATGTATAATAGACAAGAATAATGGTTTTTTAGTAGTTTCATGTTTTAATGTATACACCATTGATGTGTACAAAAATATATCATTTGGAGCGCAAACGTGTTTTAGGTCAAAAATCGTGCTACACCACGACGTTGTAGTATAAGCTCATATATTATATTAAAAGGGTGGCCAAACTGCGGCTTATTGTTAGAAATAACTAATAAAAAATTTAAAAAAAATTAAGTGTTTCTGATATAATATTTAGATACGTAATTATTTTTAAACTTAAACGTATATTTTAATTTTTAATTTATACCTTACTTCCTAGCGTATATGTTGCGTGCTCATTTTTTTCTGTGTAAGTTTTTGAAGTCTAGATTATTTGTCGTTAGAGCAGTCTTTAACAATTCCTTTAGATGGTTATCCGTCATACTCTAGCGATATTTAGATTTTATTATTTGCATTCCCGCGTATAAAGACTCGCATTTCTCGCGTTATTCCGAAAATGTTTATATTAACTCTTGTAGCAACGTGAAATTTTTAAAAATGATTTACTACCAAGCGTTCCCAAAATGCCCACAAACAGTGACAATACCATAACATTTAAAAGTCTTTCATCTTCTCCCAGTAGTTCTAGGAATTGAACTTCTAAAGCTGCTGACTGTGCTGTACTAAACTGAATTTTCGTTAACAAATTAAGCCGTCGAGGAGTTTTATAAAATTCCAAACGACGGTTTAAGCAATTATAAGCGTTTGAATCGACCTTCAAGAACAGCTCGTGACCCAAAAAAATTTTTTTTCATAGTATCGCGCGACTCCTTTCTGATCTCCGGTCACCCTTGTGGTGCGGTGACTATGAAATGCGATGAAACTAGGAACGCTACACCTTTACAGACTCTTGTAGCAGTGGATTTTGCGCCACCGAATCGTTTTCATGGACTTTTTCGGTGTACACGCACGTACATCTCGCGTCCGATTTCCGTATATTAACATACTCGTAACGCGATAAGGGCCAGATCTAGGGGCGGGGGAAGTCAGATAATTATCCATTGGCGTATTTTTAAATTTTAAAATTTTAATTTTTAGTAAAAATTGGTTAATCTATTTGTGGTAAATAAGAATTATCGGTCCAGTATATTGCCAACGGCTTTATAAACGGTTGGTACTCACCCTACCGAGTTCGAGTGTGCTTGATTTTTCGTAAAAAAAATACCGATTCTGGTCATCTCCCTGAAATGGACGTGCATTTTTCATTTTCCCAGGGTGTTAAAAAATTAAGATCCGGCCCTGAACACCATAACTTCTTGACTAGCTCACACCCCTGACGCACTGGCTAGACCGAACAATGTGTTGCTGTATTGAACCCAGTCGCGCTCTTTCCGTGTAGACATCGGCGCGTCGTCGTAATATCATTACTGTCATCAGCATCGTTGTGCCGCTCTTACCCTCCCCCTCCCCTCCCCCGAAAGATGACGGAACGAGCACGCGTATCGCTACGACGACGTTTTATGTTAATATGTTGTGTAAACGCACGTAACATTACGCGGAATACGAAATTTTCTCCGACAAACATCATCGCGTCTGAAAACAACGATAGTATTATTTCACGGGGAATTCGTACCGTACGCGTTTCTGTTATTCGCGCGCGGTCGGGCTATAAATCATTACACACGTCCCTACCTATACCTACCTACCTACCTACCTGTGTACCCCGTCCAGACGGATGCTCACGGTTAGGTAATTAATTCGCTAAAGTTTGTGTTCGCCTCAGCCTCCACCGTTCGTACGCACGTATTATGTTTCGTTTCGCCCTCGCCCAACACTTTATCTCCCTCCCTCTCTCTCTCTCTCTCTCTCTCTCTCTCTCAGACTCGTTCCATGCCGTAATACACTTCCTCCGCCCCCTAGTTCTCGTCCCGTCCACGGCAGAACGTCAATTTTCATCACCCTAGTAGACAAACCGTATTATCAAGTGTACGTACAAACGTGTATAATTCGATGCTCGCGAACAATAATTCCGTACGAAGGGAATCCATCATCTACTGCAGCTACAGCCCGCAGCAGTACTCGATATATTCATATCGCGGTGAGATCGCAAAACGATATCATCGTCTCTTTCGCGGACACCGGTGAGAGGACACCTCGTGATCGTTCGGATATGGCAGTACACGGGTGGCTAAACTACGGGTCGCATCGTAGAATTGTGCGGCTTGCGTACTATCGTAAGTCACCGGGAATTGTCACTAATTAATTATATTCTTGTTTTTAACGTTAATGCAAAAAACATACAACCACATAAACCAACAACAACCAAATAAAGAAACTTGTACACTGAAAAATCTTGTATCTATGAAACATAAACATATATACTGATGGTGCGTGACAGAATATACTAGGGGTTGAAAGGATCGATTGAAGTTTTTTGTAACTGATCTTTGTTTTCTCAATAATTCTTAAAACCGTCGAGAATTTCAAAAAATAACCACATCAAAGAATCAACTGCACCCCATTTCCTATTGATAACCTCCCTTGATCGTGATGATCAGAGCACTCCTTCCGGTTGAAATCATGTGCACAAGCATAATATAAAATAAAATATACACACATCATGATAAAACAAATTCATTACTCGTTTCACTTAAAATCAAAAAATATGTATTTCAAAATGTAAAAAAGTATGGAATAAATTATAAAAAAAATATAGTGGTTTTGTTTTTATATTATGATTTTGATGCATGTAGGTTATTATTTTTCAAGCTTTAACGTATTTTTTAATTAATATTTAACTTAGCCAAACGTATTTGTTGCATGCTCAATTTTTCTGCTGGCCATCCTGATATACGGGGTGATTTAACCATGCGCAACCCTCTTTTTTGCAGTGAGATTACTATTAAATTTGGATTTTTTTTTATGTTCAACTCACCATAAAACCTATGTTTTTCATAACTTTTTTGTACACAACTGAAGTGTCCTATGATATATACTTTTTTCAAAAAGAAACACCCCTTTTTCAATGCGGTGTTTTATTGATGGCATTTTTCTGTGAATTTTTATATAGCATAATTAAATTTCGAAATAGTAATTTTTGAATGTTTCTAATTTAAATAAGAACGAAAATAGTCTTATGATATCATTTATAAAAACGTTTAATCGCTAATTTATTCTGATCGGAGAATACACTTTTCGTACGTAATTTTAAGTTTGAATAATTCTGAAAGTATTGGTCGCAATTTTGACCACCCTAAATCATATTTTCCGTAAGTATGGTGTTTCCATTAAAAAAAAAAAAAGTTTGTTTAACCATAGGACACCTTTGAGTCGGCGTGACGCCAAAAAAGTTATAGTAAACATAGGTCTTATAACTCATAGTCATGACTTTAAAAATATCGTTGACAAATTGGGGGGGGGTAGATGGGACCAAAGTTATAGGCGATTTAAATATTTTAGTTTTTATTTTCTTAGTGATGATTACTTTTTCTATAACAGATTATAAAAATGCGTCCATAAGGACGACAAAACACACAGCGGATAACGGCGTATCGAGCGCGCCGTCAAATCGTACATACAAAGACGTTTTCGTTGGTTTTTTCGTGCGTCGGCCGTCAGCTCGAGCCACGGACGGACGTTCTATTTTTAACACTTATTTCGCGCCGCGCGGCTCGTCGTTCTCCGAGAAATCGTTAACATTAATAACGTGTACGCTATGGAATAAATATAAATTATGATTATTCTAACACGCGGCGCACAGCGGTCAACGGCGGCACTCGGTCGGGCACACGCGTGATTTACGGCACCGTCGTTAAACTCGTGACGCACATCACGCGGCGTTTTCGCCCGTCACGCGTGTGGCACGTACGGCGCGGTATATTATGGTCGCGTGCGGTATACCGGCGCGCACAACACATATTACAGAGAGAGATGCTCGTGCGGTGCACACGTACATGCGTACACTTGCGGTGCACTTGGAAACCCGGCGTGTGTTGTAACGGCACGGTATACCGCGATGGACGGAGACGACGACGAGACCGTCGGACCAGCGGGACCGCAATATGCCCACGAATTATTTACGACCGCCGCGGCTGCCGGTTTACTTCCGACACGTGCTACGTTTGTTATTACGCATTATAAATTATAATACACCGCGGTAGGCCGCCGCCGCCGCCGCCGCCGCAGTTCTCGAGATCAATTATTTATCCCCTTTGCCCCGCGAGCACCGGGTGGGCAGGCCGCCGGGCGCGTGTGTCTGCGCGCGCGTGCGAGATGGATTTCCGTACTTCGTTTCCCATATTGTGCACATATATAAGCCGGCCGCCTACCTGTCGGATCGAACCCACGAAAACTCCGTTCGTATTACCCGCAAATCATTAGTTCCTATCCGCGGTGCATACGTGACGCGTGTGCCCGGGCGTGTGTAACGATCGACACGCCGAACAACGTGCTGTTGTCCCCGGTGACACCGGAGACCCCGTTTGCAGGTAAACGTATACCAGCCGAAACATGAAGTCCACGGATATAGGCGATGGAACGACTGTTTTAGAGGAAGGTGCCCCATCGAGGATTTCCCCTTTGCCGATAACTCTGGAGATAATGAACGTGATAAAATTAGGTTTTTTTTTTTTTTTTAATCAGACTCTCAGGTACCTGCAAGGACCTGTTTTACATTTTGATTGAATTTAACTTTTTGGTAAAGAAAAATTGAAAATCATTTTTTATTTAATTATTTCCAAAAAAATTGAGAAAAGCCATTTTATATAGTTATTTTTCCCGAAAATGTTGATGTTTTAACCTTTTTTTTTTTTTCATTAACCTCATGATTTTGAATATTTTTTTTTTAGTTTCCGGAAAAATTATGTACTGTTGAATAATTTCATGATTAGATATTATCTCGTCTCGTTTCTGAAAAGTTCTGTTTAACGCACAATTTTTCTGACAGCTAAAAAAAATATTAGAAACCATGAGGTTAGTTCGATGAAAATAAAATATTGAAACGTCATCATTTTCAGAAAAATAAAGTCGATAAAATGACTATAACTTCAATTTTTATTAACTTTTTTACAAAAACATTCAATTCAATTAAAATACAAAATATCTGTAGTGCTAGTATCTGTGAGTCTCATAAAAAAAAAAAAAACTTTGATTATCTTCGTTAGTTCGTGTCAAAAGATATGGGTGAATCGTCGGTGTGAGACACTGCGTGTAGCGCGTACTTCACGTTAGCATAAAATATGCGTCTCTCGAAGGTCTTTCCTCGTCGCCCGTTCCCGCTACTCGACTAAACCGGGACGGCCAAGCGGGTCGAAGGAATTCGAGTGTGATAATCTTCGAGTTGGAAAATAAACCATCCGACAACACGTTGCACGAGCTAACCACTCATACGCAACTATAACCGCGGTTGTCGCATGTTAACCAGTGTACTCATGGGTAGTATACCTGCTTACCATTACTTACGGGGCGCAGGGCGACGGAAACTTTTAAATAAAATATCACCGTGTTCGCGTTTGGTCGCGCGGTCTCGCGGTTAGGTATAAGAACTTGAATTTGAGCGTGAATTTGATCGCAAATAACGTGTGACGTGTAAATATTTATTAATCACGTGTAATCAAGAATTCGTCGTACAAACACGCAAAGCGCGCGGCACATGGAAAGTTCACAGAAATCCTAGATTCGCGGTGAATGTCACCAATTACTATGATTGCTCTGTTCAAATTAGTATTTGACTAACGTCCGCTTCGATTTGTTCCGTTCAGCGTGTCGCGTTGTGTAAGACAAGAACTCTTGGAACGTCGTCGAACGCGGTCCTCGCAAAAAACGTATAGGGTTTCGAACTTTCGCGACGCGCACGCGACTTCGCATAACGCCTAAATCGTGTCCATGATTATGTTATTCGCGGGGTAAAATATCGATTGTAATATTTATGTCCGAAACGATTTCTTCGGGACGCCAGATATTGGCGCGCGAAACACATAGATTCGATTATAACTCCGTCGTCATCGCACAACAATGTAGAGGACCGTATTAAACAATCATTCGTTTGTCACGGTTCATGACCATAATATCGGTACGTGATAATGTTTAGCAAGTACGTGCGTCGTGTGTCACACGGTAATGGTTTTGTCGTGTTGCCGTCAATGATGTTTTGAATATCGGCAGTGGACGGTGAAATGATCCGGACGCGTTGCGTCAATCGCCAAGCGTTGAAAAACTACCGTTGGCAGCGTTAAAAAGAGCGTTTTGAGTTTTTTTCCCCCTTTTTGTTTTTTCTCTCGCGATTTTAATACGAACTTTTAATTTATAGTCCAACGTGTACGGCCTTTTAATTTATGTTCCAAATAGTTATCCTACTTTTCAAACGCGATAGTAAACGGGGGTGGGGGGGGAATAAGATAAATAGGTACGTTAGCGTCGATCGGTTAAATTTCTACTGTGGTATAAAATTAATTTAACCACCTGCAGAGCTACTAGCAAGTAGCAACCGATGTTGGGAGCAGTATTTAATAAATAAAAATTTTAATTAGAATTGGATTTTTATTTTAAACGAATCACGATCCGAGAAGGTTAAAATACAAACAATGAAATCGTGCGAATAAAATATTTTATCAGTTCTCGTTTTATTATTTATACATTCTAATGGAGGATGATGCACGTATTCCATTTATGAGATTTAATAAGGTTTGACACATCGAAATATATTATTATTCATTCATTCAAATTTGAGCGAAATCCGGGATATGCTGACAGGTTTCCACGTATAGTTTGTCGTCTACTCTGAGGCGAATGCGTGATGGCCTTAACGCACAACGCCTTAATTTTTTATTCTTATACGTATATAGCTCAGGTGCGTCATGTACACGTACAAAGTTTCACCTTTATCGGCCCACGGGGGATGAAAATCTCTTTTTCTTTTTCTTTTTCATCCCATTCCCATTTCTTTCAAAATTATTATTCGGAGGCTCCGGTTGTGGTGTCCTTGACACGTACATCGAGTTTCATGTAGATTGGTTCGTGAGAAGAGATACTATATAAGTCCCCGGGAAGGTATTTTCGAGAAAAGTCACCGGGCGTGCCCCCGGTGGGACTGAAAAACAAATCGGTGCCCGTTGATGTGGGGTCCCTGTAACTATATTTTTAAATTTGTTTGAACAATTTAATTGGATTTCTATAACAGTCTGCACATACATTTTTAACGAAGACGGTAAACCACTCGTACCTGCACGAAATAAAACGAGATGTTGAACAATAATTTTAGATGGCTTTTCTCGTAGTTTTATTTCATCGGGTAATGCGTAAAATTGCATGTGAAATATGTGTAACGAATATATGATGGTCAAAACCACTTGTTTAATTAGAATCGCGTGTAAACATACTAAGAATTATATAAAAGTACATTTCAAAAAATGGCCACTGCAGTTAAAACAAATTGATACGCATTTCTTTTATAAAACTAAACTTAAATTTGTCCTCATTCGGCAATCGGTCATTAAATGTATACTTCAAAGCATCTAAGTAAAACGTTCAGTAAAATTGTAGTAATATTGTTTAAAAACTAACATTATATTGCAGGCGTTGGGTTTGATAAAAACATAATATTATATTATGGCTATTGAACGAGATCCGATTCTACCGTCTTGGTAACATAAAAAAAACCAAGTATTCCGAATTCAATTTAGATGTTAGCCATAAATTACAACGATTTATTGATGGTAATGTTTTGACGATTACACCACTATAGAAAACATGAGTCCAATATCGAGTAAGAAGATATTTGCTAGTCAGAATGTTGATATCTATTAAAGTAAATGATGATTTTGTAAATTATTCAATATATCGTTTTATAAAAATATTAAACTATTTTACCGAAACCAGAATTCCATAAAATACAAAAATCGTATTTTAATTTATATATTAGCACAGGTTGCTAATAAAAGTACTACTCTACTGAGTTTAAATGATCAAAGTAAAAAGGTTTTTTATACAATTAATTTATAAACTGTATGTACCATTGTACTTTTACATCAGATTAACGAATATTGTAGATACGGAATATAATAACATTTTAAATAGTTATGTCCATATAAGGTAAGCCCTTTAATTGCACAGCCAAAGGTTCGAAATAAATCATCAAATAATGTTATTACGCTAATTTCAATGAACCACTGAATGAGAAAAATAAATTAATATTTTTAACTACCATTTTCTAGTTTTTTTATGTATCATTTGAAAGTCTGATTATACATCATAGGGACGATATTATTATACATACTATATATATGTATTTATAACGATGGATATTTTATTTTTATTTTTTATTGCAAACTATTGATCTTTTAATGTCCAAACACAATACTGCGTGTTTCATAAGTAAAGTTCTAAAACGGTTAAGTATCGTTTAAACAGCATGAGCGTTAAATATTAGCCACTTAAATTATACATGCACGAAATATTATAGCGGAAATATTAAAGAACGAGATATGAGTAGACAGCTTAAATACTAAAGAATGGTACCGAACATATTATTATGTAGAAGTTTAGTTGAAAAATATCATCAAGAAAAATATTTGCATAAAATCAACAGAAGCGTTTATTATTGGTAACCACGGCAACTAAGCGCTTATAACGTGGGTTGATACCGTGGACGTAATATAATATTAGAGTATAAGATAGGGGGTGTTTTAAATAATTATAATAATACATATATGCATACATACATACATACACATACGCGGCAGAGGAACATAAAAACGAACTATAAAATATTAACATTTTAATTTAATCTAGCACTCGGTACACTGGGCTTGTACAAAATAAACAAAATAAAACCGCTTTAGCGAGAAAGTTTTACGAAATTGTATCATACATATTATTATATATTATATTATTATATTATATATATATATATCCGCGTTCCGGTAACAATGTTCTCATCATCTGTGCTGGACACTGATGGACCTCGTGGTCTCGCGACCGCACTTGGCACTTCCTATTAGGCATACAATCGGTTTGCAGGTGACGGCACGTAATAGGTCACACAGGTATATCACGACATCATTTCGAAATAATTTGAATAAGCCTTTGCTGCTGCGTGCATACATTTCATAACATTTTCACCGCAGAGAATTAAACATTTTTTCGCCGTGCATAAATTAATCGTTAGGCAAAAGCACGTCGTGCATAAGTATATGTACAATGTACAAATATATATATATTATATATAAAAATATATGGGTAAGTATAAAAGTATAGTTATAAAATTATGCAAGTTAAGAACATAATTTGCCACAATATGAATGTAATAATTAGGTATCGGAAGTTGAAGCATTTTGAATATTATGAATATTTTTTCTTTAAACGTCTTAAACAACGCTTTCTTAATTGAAAATGGATTTTTATAGCATGTGAAACTAAATAGCCGACATTGATTTTGCATTTTTCATTATAAATGGGTGATTTTACGATATTTTTGGTCATTTTTACTAATTTCCTACAAGTTCAGAAAAAAATAACGAGTTTTTAAAAACTCTCCATTAAATCATAAATTTTATGATTCGTCAAATGACATATAGGATGACTTCAGTGCCGAAGATTCGGCTGGTTTGAAATTTGTTCCAATCACTTCAGTGGACTTGGAGAGAAGTTTTTTTAAATACTTATAAATATTTACCGTTCGATAATCGTCGTTTGTTTAATTTTTGACAACATTTTTGAAAACATGCTCGAATAGTACAATGCAATAATTTTGAGTACTCGTAAATTGTATTCTTTTATAATTTATGTTATACATTTAAAAAATGTATAGTATTTTTTAATAATTTTTAATATTTATTTGTAATTTCTTTAGATCGTTTTTTACGGTAATTGTTTATCATTTTTAGGTCATATTTGAATTTCAAATATTGCTTTAAGGTCATCAACTTTTGAGCCCTAGTAATAACGTACTCCAATAATGTGAATATATTTATACATAAAGAGTAATAAAAAATCGTGTGGTTCCGAGTCTTTGATATGGTTCAAATGATATTACCCGGAGGTTTCTCAGAGTACCATTATTATATTAAAGCAAACTGAATAATTCACCTAACAAAATATTATATTCTCCTGCTCATCTCCACGATTAATTTCTTTCCAAACTCTCTTCATTAGGGTATACCTCCCCTGATATAATCATCCTCCTCAATTTCCGTTCTCCCTCTGTCGTCTCACTCATCATTTATTTAATCTTCAACGCTGGTTTCTATATTAAATAATTATCCCAGCAACATATTTAAAATACTTTTTTTTTCTTCTTCTTCCTTTTTTTATCATAAATATTATTGATAAAAAAAATAAAAAATAAAGAAAAATATTATGTTATTTATTAAAAAAAAATAAAAAAAATAAGGTAGAGTTTTTTCATTCTAATTTCAACAGCACAATACGATATATAATATTTTCTAGCAACTATTATAGATCTGATTCGTTTAGCGAACAACTATACCTAATGTATACACAGTTTTGTGTTTTCCCCTTATTTAATTTTTATATTTCATCCTAACGCATAATAAGACTTCAATACATTATGATAATTATCTAGTTAAAATGTTCCGAATATAGAATCCGCATGGATCACTAACATACATACACTTAATTACAATTTTATTCAATTGATCAACGTCGAATCTCACGCGAATGTTTTGTTCACATACATTAAGCTTACGCACTATAGCTTGAATATAACACGGACACCACTTTCCTTATTTAACCACTTATATTGCATTAACCAATTTTTTTGTTATATTCTGCATCGAAACTGTCGATAGACCGTGTTTGTTTTTGTATAATACTCTTTATTTTACTACCATTGTCTCATTAGTTCTTAATAGTTATTTTTGTTTTTTATTTTGGTAATTTATTGTAAATTATATGTAAACCTGTTATTCTTATCTTTTAACTGTCAAAATGACTCAGATATTCTGAAATAAAAATAAAATAAAATAAATTCATACGATCTACATAGCTTTCGTATATACATAGTATAATTCCCTCAGTAATAGCATCTAGAGCGCCTCGTGTTTAAATATATTCCGTTCTTTACTCTCGGTGATCTAATCACGTTTTCCGGAAAATCGTAAGACGATATAATATTGTTGCCGCTTATGAATTAATTGATTTCGTCCCATATTAATAATAACACAATTTCTTTCCCCGGAATATCGTAAGACCGAAAACAGTCGGTGACAGCTTACAGTCGCCGGTCGCGCATAGATAAAGTGTATATTTTTATCTGTGCCAATCGTGACTCTTCAACACGCGTTTCGGTTGGAAAACGAATTCGATGATGGAAAAAGGTTATTTTTTCTTTTGATTTATCTAATATATTGAAATCGGTCTTTCGTCGAAACGCATGTTGTTTCAGAACGTAACAGCGAGGACGTGGGTTATGTTTTCGATTTATTGGACTGTGCATAACGCGCGTTTATATAAGGCCGCCCGCGATGGTACGAAGGTCCCGAAACTCTCTCACATGTACTTATCCTCGATCTTTCTCAATCTGTGTCTCTTCATCTCCGCAATCTATTTGATATCGCAGTCACACCACACGTCATATATAGTTTGATAGATCACCGACGGTATATAGACTATCGTTACAGTGGCACACTATATGAATTATAAATGTACAGGGTGATTTGTTTTTATACACTCGATTTCTCTCGAAATATTATTCATTTAATTTATCAATTATTGACGGGCATTGCCGTTTGAATACAAAATAGATGAACGGAGTTTAGATTTAAGTAGCAATGTATAGTACACATAATAATAATAATAATAATAATGTTAAATATAAATTAAAACATTTCGAAGTACCTAATTTCAACGAGAAGAAAATGATTTAACTAGAAAGGTGGGATCTTCATTGGTGATATACATTATATAAGCGTCTCATCGACTAGTTTTTTTTTGTACTTTATTTATATTTATATAGACAAGTTTTTACTTCGTTCAGAACTCAAAAAGCATAATATACCCATTTTTTAATTTCAATTTTCGAATCATATTAGTTATCATTATGTATCCAATAGTACGACACTTTATCTGATTTTATTTAAATTACGGGAAAAAAAAACTCATAAAAAAACACGCAGATCCGCCGTGAATACGGCATTGCTGCTTAACGTTTAAGACACACTGTACATTCAGTCGAGCACGGATAAAATAAAATAAAAAAAAAAACTAAAAAAATCGACCGGCCGTCCGGGTTGGTGCGTAGGCGTGTTGAAAAAAAATTACTTTATACACATAACACACGACTGGTCTGGTAGTATTTTATTATTCGCGAAAAAATAAATAGTGTTTGATCGATTATCATACATATATCACGTATGGGTTGAGTTGTTTGCGTAAAAACAACACAAAAACAAAACGACGCGGCTTCACATCATTATGTTGTGGGTGTGTGTGAATAATTAAGTCACGAAGAAATTTCCACTGGCTGTCATAACAATTATTTTCTTCGGATAACATATTTTATGCGTGTGCCTGAAGTGTGTACACAAGTTATGTATTAATGTTTTGTTTTGCGGTATAATCGCAACGTAACATTGTAATATACGAATTACAGCTGTCAATGTGTTGAAAAGGAATTACCACGAAAAAAACCATGAGCATTATTTGTTGTCGGCTCAAGTGCATTTGAAATATTCAAAAACTTTAATAACTATTGCGGATCGCACGCGTCTAAAACTTTAACGTAAGTAAACGCGATGCCTAAATGCAGTATATACACATAATTATACATAAAATGTGCCAAATAGGAAAACGTACATTAATAATTGTGCGTTATAATATTACAAATACGTTTAAGAACTTACGACGATGTGCCGAGAGTGTTTAAATTAATTATTATACTATACGTTTTATTAATACGAGTATGATCACGATAATATTTCATCAGTGCACCTCTCTCAGCATAAAGCTATGCATGCATATATACACAAAATTTTAATGTTGCCGACCGTGACTATTATTATTACATCCAAATATCAACTTCAATCGATTTATCATCGAAGCATGCGAGCGTGCACACGCTATATATAGTTTTAGGAATGAGTTTTCACACAACAAATCGTTTGGCATTTATATCATACAAGTGTGTCTCGACGTCTCTGCACGTTTATAGTGGGGGCAACGATAAAGATTTTTAGGAGGTTTTACATTACATATATACGAGTATACAGGTATTGGTGATTTTGATGAAAAATATAAGAAACGAGAATTGAAGGGTTAAAGATTGTAGCGGTATATTTTTTAGAAGGTGTTACACCCACATTTATTGTTTTTGTCTATAGTACAGACTCTACGCTATTCATATCGTAACTCAATTCGCGTTCGTATTTCCATAAAATATACGTCAAACTGTGTTGTAACGATGAATCTATATTATGATGAAAAAAATAAATAAATAAAAAAATATGAGAGAACGTAACGCATTGTTGATGACTGTCCGTATACAGACAATTTGTTCAAAAACATATTTTCATCTTCCGTAGACTGTGACTCACATTATTCTTTACAAAATAATTTTGGAACCCTCTTTGTGTTTTTTTCTTTTTTAAGAAGATAACTTTTTATCATTTTTTTGTCACATTATTCTTCTTTGTTCTTATATCGTGTGATCATAGGACGTCATAATGTGTCAAAAAATATATATCATACATGTAAATACCAAAAATAAAATACAGAAATAAGAGGCTTAGAGTATGTTGGACTCTCATTATCAAACTTCACTCGTCTCAACAACGCGAGTTGGAAATGAATCGCTAAACTTTTATACATTGTACTAAACTTCCAAGTACTAAATAATAAATCAATCGATTTGAAAAAACAAACAAACGTTGAAGCTCGGCGGTTTACCTGAAAACTGGCGAGATTTTGTTATAAATGGGGTCGCTCATACGTCTTTAGTTTTTTTCCTCATTGTTTTCGGTTAAAGGGGCGGATAAACATGAATGTAAAACCAATATAGTGCTCGCTACGCTCAGATTTTATAACGTGTATAACATAAATGAAATAAAAATCTCCGACAATGCGTGGATAAAGTTCACGTCTCTTTAATGAAAAAAAAAAAAAGTATAAGAAAAAACAGCAACAAAACAACACCAATATCAACGAAATACGTAATAAATGTTAAGACAGTTCAATATATACGGCCTTTATTGGTACTTCGCAGCCGGACAATGAAATTAGGCAGTGTGTTGTTCGGAGGATGGACGCTCCTAACCAAAATTCTTCTTTCTTATTTTGAAAAAAACGTTTAGCTAATTGGTCAATATTAAAATCGTACAGTACGTTCACGTACATTGTACGTACGTGAACAAGACCATCGCATTTTGGAATTATAATACTGCACATATTATTTGAACGTTTTACTAAATAAACATAGCTGGTACCGGAGTCGTACAGGCAAGTCACTATGTGAATGATGGAAGATGAAAATAATGATCCACAAAGATTACTAAAACTGAAAACAACTGAAATGTATAATTCTGAGTTATCGCGACTTTTCGACTCGATTAATATTAATTAGTTTACAATACGTGTCAAAAGTTACACAGTCATATTATATTATACAACTCGTCTTTGTTGTCTATTCAATATGGTTGTATGTTCTATCGAAAAACCTTATGTATATATAAGTTACGTATTTCGTTATTGTTCGATTTGTTAATAAATTAATTTTCACGGTGTTGAGAACTTAGTGTTTCCATGTTTTTATTTATTGTATTCGTGAAAACCAATATACATTTAACATAACAATGGGTTCTCAGTTTTATCAAAAGGAAAAAAATATGTACTACGAGAAGAAGACGGAGGATGGTAAAGGGGCGTCCTCCCGACCAAATCAAAATTCAGAGCGATTTTGAAATTCCGGCTCCCGGCTATATGTGACTTAACCAGCAGCGCCGTTCGGCGTGTAGTTGATGTAATATTATTTAATCATAAAGCACTTTCCGTTCCATCGGGTTGTCACTCAAGTCGCGTATTGTTCGAGAACCCGTCCGTCCGTCCTTGCATCGACCGTCTCCGAGCGCGTGTCTGCAGCCTGCGCAGAAATGTGGTTGCGGCGGTGGTGTGGATCCGGCTGCGGTCGAGTTATCTAATTTCCGTTCGGCGATCTCGATTTACTGATAACCACTGGCGGCCCTTTGCCCGCGGAACACGCCCTGCCCGACCACCACACCCCCGGGCCAATACCGTTGAAAACAGTTGCTCCTATGTAACCACCCCGGGACCGCGTTATACGATTCAACGAGAACGGCCACTATGATGATGCTCGGAGTTCGGATTTTTTAGGGCTAAAAATTACTTGAATATTATGTCTATTGATGTCTATCGATCATCTATGCTATGACCTAAAAACTTTATAATAATATCATCATAATACGCGCTTTGGAAATGTGAAAAATTGCATAAAAGAGGCAATTTTTTTTCTTAGATCTTTCATATTTTTATCTATTTATTATAGTTACAACCAATTTTTCCCAAATCAATTGATATTGCAAGACTTATGAAAAACAGAAATAAATCAAATTGAATCAACATTATGTTAGCCGGATAATAAATAGTGATGCCCCAAAACTAAAAAACAGCATTATAAAGCAACATTTCTAGAAGTATTCAGTATAACATTTTAGACTTGAGATCCTAGTCACGCAAAACAAATGTGCACCTTACTCCGCTATTTATATCACTATCCTATAAAATAACTATCAAATGCTATAGAATCCGAGCCCTGATGATATAATAAGCACACGGCTGCGGTGCGGCGCGCGGTTAGGGGTGAACGGTAAACAATCGATAGACCGTGTACGTCTATACGTACGGAAGTCGGACGACGACGCAAGCGAGCACGTGATGACCGAGTGTCGTCTGGTTGGACGACGAATACGCACATAAGTAGTGCTCGGATTTAAGTGTTCTCAGAATATCAAAATATGCATTTATGACCTAAAAACTATAGGAAAAATGTCCTAAAATAATACCATTATAACGTATTATAATTATAATCACATTTTTATTTTTAAAAATACACAATAAATAACACATAAAATATAATAAATATAAACTAATCCATCATTTATTATTTAATATATTTTATTTATGCAATTGGTTAATTTCCACTTGTGACGTTAATATATAGTTGTGAGTCGTTTTATTTAAATATCGGATTAGTTTTAGTACAATATTATGTGGTTTTTTTATCTTATTTTACGAGAAAAGGTTAAAAAATAAGTACATACAAATAAATAATACCCTAAAAGCGTTTTAAAATGTCAAAAACCAAAAATGCCCCAAAAAAGTTTGTTGTTAGCATAATGCAGTGTACTTAAAATATATTTATATCTTGGAACACATCGCCTCAAGCATTGTAGAAAAAAGATGCACATACATCGAAATCCGAGCCCTACATAATAACTGCGTACAATATCTGCACGAATACAACGAAAAACCAAAACTTGGGGTGGTTCGGTGCGTATTTTAATGGCCGAGTTGAGGCGTACACCATAAGCACTCTCAATCCTTGGATACTTAATCGCTGTTTATAATATATTGCCTAACGTTTGTTACGTCACAGTCACGGATCCCAGGGGTGGCGATATAGGGTGCCGAAGCAACGCCATGGATCGAAATCGGCTCGACGATACATTTTTTTCGCGAATATATTTCGTTTTACCAACTATAAATCGGTGAACTATTTTCTCCGACTGACATAAACAATGTTTTCGTCCAAGACGGATCAAAACTATTTTTGCTGGCCTCGAACAGTTCGGAAACTCCAAAATACCTGAAGGTGGTAATATTATGTTATGAACACTTGTGGCGTGCACGAGAGATTTTCAGAAATGTACCTCGGGGCTTTTAAGTTCTTAAACTTATATCAGTTTCACCCTGCAGTGCGGTTTCCAGCGGTTAGACACATATAAACGAAATGTTATATTTATTTTACAATGATGGGCGACCAAACGAAAAATCAACTCCAGTCCGTTGATCTACAACCCACGTCGACGTACTAATATTATGCTTTTCGGAGCCCTGGTCGCACCTCGTCCGAAAACAAACCACGAAATTCGATCCATCCCCCAAACGGAGGTTAGCGAGAAATGCAGTACAGTCCCGCATCTTACTTACGCAGGATTAATCGCGGCGAGAACCACCTTATCTATTGGGTCACGGACATAACGAGAAGTTAGGAATACTTACGAGGTATCATCTTAAATTTAGCTTTTCTATATACGCAGTTTCTATGCATGTATTGATCATTATTATTACACGAGATATACGCTCGTAAGCGTGTTACGTATAATGAAAATCAAACAAAACTTATTGAACGTTACGTATATTGGATTTTTGGACGCGCTTCGCTTTGTTTTATATGCGGATCATGCAAATCGTTGGCTACCATTGAACGTTTATTTTCCCTTATCTTTTTAATTCGGACTTTATAATATCGTTATAACACCAAAGCGAGTAGCAATGAACGGTTTCTACGAATGTTATCAAAAGTTTTATAGATTATGAAAAAAATAATTAATCTGTTTAGTGTTTATATATATATATATATATATATATATATATATATATATATAATATGTTAATCATACTGGTTCAATACCAGGTACCTACATGTTTCAAACCAAACGCGATCGGCACAAAAGGCAAAAACGAAATGATAAAAATACATCGTATCTATAATGTCCACCTTAATTTCAATTCACAAAAATCCTCTGATAGCTTCGGCCAACCTGAAAGTACACCTCAATCTTATCTCGTAATGGTACTCTAAGTGGAGGATTAAATTAAATCATTGCGAATCCATACATACGAATTTCACTTTAAAACATGATCTCTATCAACATGTTTCGTTGAACAGTATTCCTATACCTACATCCGACACAGTCAAATATCTAGGCATAATTCTCGATACGCGATTAACCTGGAAAGAACATATAAGATCCAAAAGATTAATTCTCAATTCCCGCTCTCGAACACTAAAAACAATTTTATCAAAAAACAATTCGACAATCTAAAATACTAAATTACTCATCTATAAGTCACTATTGAAAACTATTTGGATCTACGGTTTACAACTCTGGGGAGCTGCTAAAAAAACCGATTTATACAAAATCCAGGCTTGCCAAAATATCACACTGCGAAGAATCACCAACGCTCCACCTTACATTTCCAACTTGACTCTCCACAATGACTTGCGCATTAAAACAATCCAACAAGAATCTGTCCTTTTTTATAAGCGATTTTTTTCTCGTCTTGCCAATCACGACAACCCACTTATTAAAAGACTAAATACTCTAACACTACCAGATGATCCTCGCCGTCGATTAAAAAGGAGATGGTGGTAGAGACCTTCTGCTCTAACAAATCCACTGATTCCTTTTATCTTCTCTTTAGTTCTGCTCCATTCCTTGTCTTGTTCTCTCTCAAATCATAGCTAAATAATATGTTAAATAAATGTTTTGTTTCCTGTTAAGTGTTACTAATGGGTGACTTCTTAATCCCGAACTACCAGGTTTTATAACATTCCTCACGTATACTTATTGTGCTCTGTGTATAGATTGGATATTCCTTGTAACAATAAAAAACTTCCACCGAGCTGAGTAAATGGTTTTTGAAATGACAGTATATAATATAATGTAGTACCTCGACAAATAAAATTTGTCTCGTCACTTCTATACGTGGCAAATTCGTTGTCAGTGATTTAAAATCGATTATCACAGCTATCACACGTGTACACGTCGTATATAATAATAATAATTCATCTACTATAAACTACGCCATAGTATCTCCGAATATAATTATAATAATAATAATAATAATAATAACAATAATTATAATAATAATAATAATAATAATAATTTACTGTCATTTGAGTATTTTACTCTGTATAACCTTATATTAAATATCCCATGTTTGAGAAAAAAAGACATAGCTTACGGAAATTGGGTATCCGTGGATGGCAGCTGAATCATATTATTATTATACCCAAGGACAGGCGTTTCCTGGAAACGGAAATGTACGACGAGGATTCCCGGGGATTGCGGTGGATTCCAAGAATATTCAAAAGTTCACGGAGACGAATTTTATTTTATTATAAAATACGCTGTGCTGAGAGCACGTGTATAGATGCGTTTTAATGAGATATTTAAACTGTTGAGTCAACGAACCAACGTATTTCACTCAACAACATTTAAGAGTCGAACAAAAAGAAATTACAAATTAATTGTATCGCTTATTATATCGTACCTGTACACACGAAGTATACATTATTATGATTTATTTTGTTATAAAGCGACCTGCAATAAATTGTAATTGTAAACATTGTTTGTTTGAAGTCGAAATAAATTGCACGACGAAGCTGTAATGAATGCGTGATGGAGGAATAATAATATACTCTTTTGCACTATATTTTTAAATAGCACAAATGATATAAATGCGCAACTGTTTTCGATATTTTCACGATAACTTTATGCAAACGTTACAAGTATATATTTTAGCTTAATGACTGTATAGTTATAGCATCTGCCACTTGTATATTATTTGATATAAAATATAAAAACATCGTTTTCTTCTTCACGTGCAGAAAAAGTTCTTCAGTTTTAAGTAAAATTAAAATTAAATATTTTTGATTTATTTATCATTTGTGACAAGAAGATATGATTTTATAAAGATTTTATAGTATGACCTTTGTTATGTTCTTTTAAATGTGATAAACCACCCGTCCGGATGTCACAAACTCCTAAAATATAATTTATATAATGATTTCACTAAGTATAGGTATAAATGAAAACTGTTTACAAACTTATATATTTAAAACTTTTATACTTCTTATCTACTTAAGTATATTGTTACTACTTAAGAAGTATATTTTTCAAATAAAAGACGTCCAATCAGTCAAAGTCGAAGTTCAGTTGGATAACCAATGTATAGGGTACCTAGCAGTATTTTATAGTAATTTACAAAAATTATAATTGGAAAAATATAATCTAATAGGAAAAAAGGAATATTGCTTTATAGAAATTCGTAGATACGAAGATTCTCGTTCCTATATCTATTATGACCTGTATGGCTGTACCTATGTACATAAAGAGACCTAGGCACAATGATGGAATCCAACAATCCTAATTGTACAACCATCACTTGCACACGGCAGCGAGTCGTTTGCAGTTTTCCGAGCACAAGATACTCCGACCGAACATTTTAAACTTGTGAAAGCGTTTTCAATTTTCTATTTGTTTTCAAGATACAGAGGGTGCGGAGGTATTCAGTACGAATTGGGAAAACAATAATATTTCGGACGGGGAAATGTCAAATGGTACAGTTACCCGATTCGAATGCAAGGTACAATATAATTTATATATACATCGCACAAGTTTTGAAAATCTCCAACAAATGTACCGCCAATTATAATACCATTACGCGCAATGCCGATTTGATATTTAGGAATAGGTAAACCATCGCGGGTAGGTACACGCAGCTTACTGTTAGCTACTCGTTCCGTAGCACATTCAGAGAATTGATATATTCAAGTCAATTGTGTGTTTAAGTTGCGAACGTTGTATACGCATGTCTCGCGGTCAATAAAACCGTCTAGTCAAAGTTTTCAAATCAGCGCCGGCCGGTCGCAATATTTTATGTACAATTATTGTTTTCAGACAGTTGCCTCGGTAAGAAGTGCTTTAGGCTACAACTGCTACGTATGCCTGATACGGATGTTTAAATTTGTTTATCGATTGACTTTAATAACGTTGTATAGCGCCTCGGCTATTGTAATTTTCACTGGCACGTTAAACTTATACGGAATACTGTGCATAAATAACCAACTCAATTAAAATTTTAATTAATTATCAGTGAGCGCATGCGTTATTTAATAACAAAGTTTGTTAATGGACGTTGGTGAGTCACAAATATTTACGTTATATCGTAGTTTGGAAATGTTCTAGACTGTTACCAATGTTACCAATGTTAAGACGTTTCGTTGTTTTTGCCAAGAAAAGTAATATGAACTACGAAATAACAATAGTTAAAAGCATTTATAATATAATAAATATGGGATAACTGCATTTAGAGTTTCTGAACAGTTGAATATATACTACCGAGTGTTGATTACATTATACTATCACGATTATGGGGTGAAATTACACTTTATGAAACATGAATAAGACGTATCAAGTGCTGAAGTTTAGAGTTTAAAGTGTTTGAAAAACTTAGCAATTTAAAAAAATAAATTATATTAATAATGTGTTGCTGTTGCACGGCATTAAAATATCATGTTATATTATTTAAACTTGTAATGTATATTTTTCAATTTATACATGTGTTTATAAGATAATAATGATTTGTTTCACATCATTTTCAATTAAAAATGCATAATCTACAACTTAATATAGGCTAGTAGGTACATAGTACCGTAATCATTAGTAAAAAAATTTATTTTTTCGCTAAACAACTATTTGGTAAGATATACATTATATACCTATAGTTTACATATCATATGTATATCATAGGTTTTATGTTTGCATATTATGAAATAGATTTTGCTCACACGGTGTGATAAGGATTGAAATAGTAAAAAGAATGAATGGGTGAAATATCAAAATGTGATCAACAAAAAACCAATTGGTTACTGAGTCCATTATGTTGTTTCAATCTTAGAACAAAAAACACCTTAAAGGGTGGGAGGGAATGTGATAAAATTTGCAAAAGTTGTAAAGAGTATATAGACTACTGTAATTTTACATGTTACAATTAATATTATATATTTATACATTCGAAAGCCTAGTAAGACAATAGATTTTAGAAATTTTTGAAATACGGTTTCGTAAATCAACCATGTATACTGCGATACCTAGTTTTAAAACACAAAAATATTACTTCTACGAAGTTATATATAATAAGTTAATAGAAAAAAAATTGTTATTTTTATTATAGAATCGTTTTACAGTATATAAGCTTAAACATTAATTGTTTTCCATGGCGCTTTAATCATACTTTAAACAGCATATGAATAAGCTAGTTTCAAAATTTAAGACGTAGAAAAATTTAATATCCTGAGTTCTTTAATGAGCATAAATAACCTAAACAGGTCTATACGTTATTCAGACATATGATATTTGAAAAAATGAATTTTTACATTAATTGTTTTATTGAAATTTAGCCCAACACGCCAGGATCGCCGTGTATTCGATCGTTGCTTATTAGTTATTATATATTTTGTCTGGAAACGTTTTTCAATTTTCTAAGAGAGTGGAAAATTACCACTTTTAGATGAAATTTATAATTTAAAAAATATCACATCCTCGGAAAATTTGCCAAAAACAAATTAAGTGAAGCCAGAGTCTATCAAGACCCATTGTCGTCAGAAATCAACACATTTTTTGTTACAATTAGAATCTAAACGCTGCAATCAAAGAAACAAATTGAAGTTATCACATGAGACGTGTTCATATTCATTAACTGTTCTTTAAGAATAACAGATCCATTAACCACTTGGAATATTCGCACGAATATAAATAAATTATAAAGTTAACCTCTAACCTTAGACCCAATAAATTGGACATATGTAATCCATTATGTTTTACCATTAATCATTTCTACGCCATTGCCAATGAAATGCATAAGTTTGATGTTGTTTCGGTACATTATACATACAGATGAAAACCATATGATTTGTAGTTTTGATTTCGAACTATCAAATTTAAGATTTAAAAAAAAAATCTCGACTCTGTTGTTCACTTAAAACCAAAGTCCAAGTACGGTACTTTTGGATACATTGGTGAATCCAAACATTTATATCGTTGATTTATAGCGAGTGCCTTCTATTTAATAAAATATTTAAAACCTAACGCAGAGTTGAGGTTTTTAAATTATATAAATCTAAATGAAATATGAAAGAAAAGAAAATCCTTAATTCTGACAGCTAACTTGTTACTTAGAAAATTTTTCCAGTGTAATATCATTTTTTTTTCGTACAATTGAAAATAATTTTAATGCGCGATTTAGAATAAATATAAAATATATTATTATTTCTCATTCCGTGTACATTGCAATGTTATAATATTTTATTAAAAATAAATGCTTTATAATGATTTACGATTAAATTATTCCGAAAGCCACTACAGTATACACTACTTCGTATACATATTAAAATATAAATAATAATAAAAAAATGTGTGGTATTCACATCGATTCTGTGGTGGAACGTATTATTATCATCTTGCATTAAACTTAATACGTAATATTATTAAATATACCTGAATCATTAAATGAAATTGGTAGGTATAGTCTGAACCGTAACCGGTGTGTACATAAATCGATAATTTTAATATTTTAACGAAGGTATAATATTAAATTATATAATGTTAGGAGGAAATGCAATTTTGACGCCACCTTCGTATAGTACCTGTATTTATTTTTTTAAAATTATTCCAATAGTGATGGGTGTGCTCCCTGGCCATTGTTAAACACATTCGATCGCAGCTACAGACATGTTATACCATTGCATTGAAACCTCTGAATAGTGGACACGCTTGGTCACCAAAAGTTTGCCCACTTTTCAAATGTGACCACTATTCTAAGGGTGTAAAGGGTTGAAGTGCTAACACGTTAAATGAGAACATATTGCGCAAGGTTAAATTGAATCACGATTTTATTTATTATTAAGTACATTTTTATTTTAAATTTAATATGCATACGTAAGATGTATACAAAAAGATAAATTATATACGCATAATCCGTGGGAAAAAATCGTTAGGTTTGGTCGATTATGATTCCGCTATTCGGAGGTTTCCCCGTTTCAAAGTGGTGAAAATTTCCCCGTGTCCAAAATAACGTCCACTATAGGGAGGTGTTCGTTAGAGAAGGTCTTACTGTACATCTAAGTATTATGATCGGCCACGTCACGAGTAATTTCATTATTTCAACTTAAAATTCATATTAAACGTTTAGACTTTCTAAACAATTGTCACACTGTTTGGTATGTACTATGCACATTGTAGTAATTATTTAACATCATGTCACCGTTATACAGGTGTATGCACAGAAACCGTTATTAATATTTATTATCATGTATTTGTTTTCATTTTTTTTCGCCGTCCCTCCTCCGTTCAACAATGCTGTCATTCAAACAATATTTTCACTACTCGTATAAGCCGTACGTGCGATTCCCATGGGTCCAAACTCGTTAATGTATAAATAAATAAATTACTTTAAGCTATACAGTGCACTACACGCGCGTGTGCGCGTACACATATTGTTTTCGTATATTGTATATACAGTGTATATACATATATATATAAATAAGTACGCGTGGAATATTTCGGCAAGATTTATATACAATAGTACTTGTGTATACCAGAGCGTGCACCGAACGACTTGCCAACCAACCAGCCTTGCGATCATCAACTACATTATATATTATACCGTATTATATCGATGCGTAATGAAAACAAATGGTCCTCGCGTTTATCACCAGTGATTGGCTTTCACGTGCGCGACAACACGATATTATAATTGTTCAAAAAGGTTCGCCGTGCATAGTTAAACGTAATATTTTAATGTATTATTTGGTTTGCCGCGCGCGCTATTCCAACGTGAACAACTGTATAATACGTCGTTTTCGTCGTCGTGCAACTACGTTTACGCGTTACGTGTAATAATTTCACAAAAGTTAGGTCACTGCGTGCGCTTAGTTTTTTAAATATTCATATAACCTATGTATAAACGGCATGTTTATTAACAAAAGCCTAGTAGGGGTTGTAATTACAATTTATGAGTATACGACACTTGCGGGGAGGAAAAAAAACTAAATAAAAATATTTTATTATTCATAGATTACATATTATAACGTTATTATAATTTATGTTTTTTTTTCTTCACGAACTCATATTTTAAAACAACAAGAATAACGCATATATCATGATATGACCTCAGAGTCGGTCGCAGTTTACCGTTGACTGTGTGGTTTTTTATTTTTTTTTTTCAATATCCTCTAAACAATACTTTTCCAGCATATTTCTTCTAGACTAGCATTTTAGAAAATAAACATAGAAATTGCACACCGAGGCCGCACGTACTGTTGTTTATTTATTTCAGTATTTCGTTTTTGTATTGTTTTTTTTTTCACATTTTCAGATCCATCATTCGCGTTGCCATAATTTTTATCAGAATCATGTTTTTTTCAATATACCCATTTTAATACTCTTCAGTATACCATGCTGTTATTGGTGAATAAGACACACTATAATAATACATCACGATGTATCCTTGTCCGCGTGACACTTTGATTTAATTTGATATTATTTCGTTTTTAAAAAGTATAAAGCCCCATTGAATAAACCGACCAAGTGAAACATAAAGGAAAACGAAAACAATTGATTTTATTATCCCTTTCACACCTCAACTAACTGTGGATGATGTGCTACATAGTTAATTCGCGATTTCGTTCATCGAAAGTGTATGTGGTCAGCTATGATTTACAAAATAAAATTGAAAATACAAACTTCATGTCATTGTAATATAGTCATACCTTTATCATTATTAACATTTAGCACGCAACCGTTTTTTTTTTTTATTATTTATGCGAGTATGATTCATAATCGTAAAAATAAATCTGTAACAACAAATCGTTTTATTGAAATATAAAAGTACCTAAAGTTCGCGTCGAGTAAACATAATACATGATTTACTACAAACAAATATTAATTGAATGAAAGGGTTTTCAGGTCAAACCACTGCCTTTTTAAATTATAACTGATAACACTTTCACCCCAAAATGTTTGAATTTTTTGTACGTAATATGGTCGAATGGCCGTAAAGTTTGTTGTTTCAGTTAGATTTTATGATAAATTACAATTTGTGTGTTCAGTTTAAAATCCATGACTACACCTACCATAGGTCGTAGACCATCATGGTACGGGGTGTACTATGCATTCAAAGAGTTCGGACGGTGTACCGGAACTGGGCTAGGACGCGTCTTAATTAAAGATGTTTTATTGTAATAAAATAATACGAAAACAATGATAGATAATGGAGCTCGGAAAATGATTCAAAGTGTAATGGCGGCACATTTTTCCAACTGATGAAATACATAATGAAATCAAATTATTCCAACCACAGTTTTCGATAATAAATCATAGTCATTTCTAAGACGTAATTTGATTAAATCAGTACAAAAGATTCGTGGCCTGAAAACCAAAAATATTGCATATCAAAAAATGCACAAAACCTATCAAATTATTGAAATTTTACAATACTTATTAATTTGCCAGGCTTAGGATAAAAAATAATTATTTTACCAAAGATAGTATAATAACTAGTCATTCCTCAATAAATAAATGGTTAAATTATGTAAAGAACAAGAAAAAAACCAAATATAAATTTTAATTAAATTAAATTAAATTTTCAGTTGGACTTATAAAATGAAAATTTGAAACTAATTGTGACAATGCCTTTGAATGAAAAATTTAGTTTTAATAGTGTACATACACACGTCGTTGGACTGTATTTTTAATTTTTATAATTATACTATCATCACACCTATGTCAGTTTAAATTTGTAAACACGAATACAATTACAATAAGCGCTTAAATACTACAAATCTCATTTAAGCCGTCAAAGGTAAAAATGTTTAATACAATTTAAAGCTGAAAGTATAGTAAATGTTTTTTTAACTCTACATAGTGTAATGGAGTTATGATTAAAAACGAAGTGATGTTTAGTAAATAAATTAAAATGTTAATTAATATTGTTGTAATGTTTTAAATGTGAAGAAATTCAGTTTGACTTCGAGCAAAAATAATTAACGGTGTTGCTACGCCACAGACCATGCATAGGTCAATGACAAAATTAAGATTGCAATTATGGATCTTGTAATCTGGTACGCCGTATTTAGCAAAAAAAGAAAAATGACGATAACATTTTATATTTTATGATACTCAAAAAGAAAATCGAACTTATAATGAATTGAATAATATGAATAAAAAAATATAAGCTCCGCAAGTAATCGGGAAATACAATTTTTCCATCAATAATTTAATTAAATCACATTACATTCAGGGTACAATAAGTTTATTTTGACTATGACTTTGATAGAAATAATAATACCTAATTATTTTTTTTTTACAAGGTTTTAAAAATAATTTGACTATATTAGTGTTATATCCAGTAGATCCAGCAATATTTAAACGATTCCAGATCGAATACAGCCAATTGGTGATTTTATTTGCAATTAATTTTTAATTATTTCGCTAGATTCATTTTAACTAAATAATAATGCATTATCAAGGTAACACATAATTTTAATTTGACAACACATTCTTAAGATTTAGCGGAACGAGCACTTGAATGATGGCTTGTAGTCTATAGGATACATTAAAGTTCAAGTAAAAAATCCACAGTGAAAAATTAAATGCATGACTCTCATTATCTATTACACATACTTAATAGTCTAGGAGTTATATATTTTTTTTTTATTTTTTTTTTTTTTTACTACTAACTTCTTATATTACTGAATTGATTTCGACAATTCCGGCATCATTGAAAAGGGTTTCAAGTTTCAAAACGTGTCAACACTTTTGTTAAATGGCCATGTTTGCTTTAGGTTGACGAGGCAGACATTCGGTGTCTCATATCGATTTATACCATTGTCGTACAAATGAAAATCTTAATTAGAAAACTATTCCCTACTATAGTGTATTAATAACTTTTGATTTAAAGGTTTACTATTTCAATACAATGTATAATATTATTATGAGGTATCAAAATATTGTTCAAATTTAATTAAATCATGAATACACTTTAACGTAAGCACGTGAGAAATAGGAACATATATAACAAAAATAAATATTCCACAAAATACTCTCTAGTCATTAAATTGTTCCCGGATTTGAAAGTGAACAAATTTCATAGTCGCCCCGTACTATTCCATGACATCCTGTCATTGTTAACAGATATTTTTAAAGTTATATTTTCATTCAAATTTGACTGATTTCACTATACATTTTTCATAAAGTTTGGCCAAGGAAGAGTTATATTTATGTTTGTCGTCGTATTAATAAATATCAACGATAAATATTTACAGAGGTTAGTAACAAAAGTAAAAATAATTATTCTGATAATAGCATCATCGTTTAATGATTCACCTAATAAAACATCTAATCATATTCTACAGTTCAGAGAAATAATTTATTGTTTAATGCATTGTGCAGCGAACGTTCAATATGAAATCACGGGACGGTATTGGATTTTACGTCTCAGAGTCCCTATCAACCGATTTATTTTCTCAATAAGCTATATTTGTATTTTACAAATTAATATCCTTTGAAAGGGTCCTCAAAGCGCATACAAATTGGAAAATATGAAAAAGAAATGTCAACCGAAAGTGAAGTATTACGACTTCTTGTACGCCCGATGCTGTATGGCATACATCCAAATGTGTACATACACTACATAATAATATCGTATACATACCGAACCCGCACAGCGTATACGTAAGAGGTACATTATTATTAACGATATAAAACTTGTGTGTAAACTAAACCTTGATTATTTTTGGTCTGAATTTATTATATCGACTCCGGTATTGCTCTCGGAACAAGTGTGTACCCAGACGAACGCGCATGTACGGCGAACGTTAGTCGAGAATAATAAGGCAAAACAATTTTTATGGATAGAATTGCGCGAACGCAAAGCATTGGCGAATCCGCGACGACAACTAAATGGATCAACCCGCATAAATTAGATTCCATCGGCATATAGTAAACGTCCGTCAAAACGGTTGAATATCTATACAACGATAAATCAACAAAGTTAATGCCGGTACATCTTAAACAGTTGGTACACAAGTAATACCCGCATCTCAATATAAATAATATTATACATATATTGTTATTTTTTTTATAAGTAATTCCGAAATCGGTGTCAATCAGGTCCTTCCTACTGCGATCCAAACAGATTTGATAGGTAATGCATATTTATTTTTCATATTACAATGCATTTCTATAATTACAATATAAAATATATTATTTAAGTAAATGTTTACAATTATTGTTAATTATTTTTATCATTGTCTAAGGGTATTGGATTTCATATTTATTATTATCTACATTAAATCATGATTATAATATGTATAATTATATATATTATCTTAATTTGATATATTTGTTATTGTATATATGAAATTTAAATTAATATTTTAAATTGACATTAATTTCCATTACATATTTATTTACCTAAAAGTTTAACTTAGTTTCATTTTTGAAGGCTATCATCCAATTTATCATCGAGTTTATTAAAAATAATGCATTAAAAAATTTAAATATGTTCACAGACAAAACGAATGGTAAAATTGAATTATATTCATCGGGGACATTAGCGAGAGAGGCAAAAATTGTTTCGGTTTTTTTATTTCAAGTCATCAATCTCTATATTTGTTCGATAAATATAGTGTTAAATATGATGAAACGTAGGACAAGTTTGAAAAGGGTATGAATAACATATTGGTTTTATAACAGTCAGTTATGAATTCGATTAAAACTCGTTTAAAAACCCCCTTTTACCAGGATATTTTCCATAAATATTAATTGTTATTTATAAAAAGAGTCAGGTACATAAAAAAAAAAAAACTAAGAGTAAACTTCAATAATACGAAAAAAATACATGCAACACTACCTACAACTATTGATGCTGTTATAAAACACTATATTATAGAGGTCGAACAAGTTACAGTCCTTAATATAAAAAAATTGAAAGAGTTTTGATGAATTTTGTGGAATTATAATGATATAGAAAATATTACTGAGTGGTCTGTGAGATAAAATTTTCGTGTTCTGTATTATTTTAAGAAAAAAAAAACTTATATCGGTGGGAAAAAAACGATAACTTCCACTACCTAGAATCAATAAAACAGTATCTTACACAAACTACCTAAAAAAAGCCTGTAGTGATTTATTGATGTTCTATTTTTCAATGTTTTAATCAAAATATAAAAACGAAATGCATTTTGTTTTTAGTAACGATCATATTCAAATCAATTGAAGCGCCTATAAAGCAAAAAATCATAAACTAGGCACAGCAAAATGTATTGTGAACATATTTTATTGTTATGTATCTCGTATTTGTAGTTAATATTTTAATAAGGCTTCGTGTAGAACACGTAGAAGTGAAAAAAGGCGCCTTATAAATCTACATATGTATAAACATTAAACTTACAAAATACAAACAAAATACGCACATCATTCAGAGTTTTAAACTTAAGATTTTTTTAAAATCTAAATGCTAAATAGTAAATACTAAAAACTAACCAATTTCAATAAATAATTTATGTTTTATAATCAACAATCAACAATTTATGCATATTCAGTATTTAATTTATTCATGTTATTATCAACAATCATCATTATTATAATATCAGACGACAACTTCACTATTGGTTTAAAACAACAGTGATGCTCAAATACTCAAGTATTTGTTACATCCACTTTCTGTGGGCGTCTGTTCGAAGCGTATATTACATGTATTGGTTTATGAAAAACATTAGGTTACCATAAACAATATTTGGTGTCATCCCATACGTACGTTGTACATGGCTAAAATAATATTTTATATTTTATGCAAAATATGTCTCATCTACTATACTTATTTTATGCGTTTATATGAAAATTTACCGTGGCCACTGAATGTATATCGTTGTCAAGAGTTCAGTATTGTTATTGTACAATATTTTTGAAATTGTTTTACATGTTGTCCAAAAAAAAGCATTGAGTTAGAAATTGAATATTATAGTTTATACAGCGAAAAATGAGCAGTACTTGGAAAGATAAAAACAGATCATCGCAAATAGGTTTAGGTTGATATAAAATTAGGATTGCAATTAAAACCAAGTGGCATATTTAAATAACGTAGATTGAGCCAAAATTGGTCTAACACTCTAACATCGTATCAAAATAACTATTTCAGAAAAACATGTTTGCAAATGATGATATTACATTATAAATATATTATTGTCATATCTTGGTTTTATTTTCAACCCGTTGGTTGGTTTGCAACTCTTCTTCCCCGTTCTTCGCGGTCACTCGACATTTCTCTTGGTGTTCCATAGCTTCCAACTCCTGTATCTTTCTTAATCTGTTCGATTAACGTAATACGAGGTCACCCAGGTAGTCTTTCCCCTTCGATAATGCCCACTAATATGTGCATCTTCTGGATGTCTTAGTGTATGTTCCACCATTTTCTGCCCTCTCACTCTAATCGAGTCCATTAATAGACTTTTCTCATCTAGAATTACCAATACATTTCTTGGTCTGTTTTTCTTTCCATCTAGCTCCAACTTAAATCTATCTCCGACAACACATCTCAAATGCTTCTAATGCTTTTCTTTCGGTCTCATTTATAAGCCGTACAGGGCTGTACTCCAAACATATGTTTTAATGGTGAGGTTCAATCTCTTGCATGGCAATAGTTTAGATTTTATACTGGACGCTTATTTTGCCATTCCAATGCGTCTCTTGATTTCTCTTCTGTCCTACCCATCTGATGTAATCATACTACCTAAAAATGAAAATTCGCTTACTAGGTCAACTTTATGATTACCTAGATATTATATGTCATCTGCTATATTTTGGGGTTTCCACGCACAAACTAGAATTTTTTTTATTTTTATCGATTTTCATTTTGATTGTTCTAAGTGCCTCTCTTCCATTTCGCTGATAGCTCGTTGCATATCTCCTTCATTTTCGGTTATTATAACTATAATATACTAGCTATTATATACGCTCGTATAACGTTTTGAACAATGCAGTAGGTATATAAACAGCTCCATGACTAATATAGTTATAACATTTATTCGACGAAAACACAGCTTGTACAATTATACGAATATTTTAAGTAGACGAAAATTAAAATTAATTTGTTATTTTTACGAAATATGTATAAAACATAAAAGTGTTTTGTATTTAATATCCCATGAATAATAAATAATTATTATTAAATAAACTAATAACTTATAAAACATTAATAAACACTTTAAATATTATAATGAATAAAAGTTAAAAAAAAAAAATATATTAGATATATAAACTAATATTCTAAACCGACCTCGTTCACTCGAGAGCAATGGTACGTTGGTTTTAGCTATAGTTTCTCCGAAGACAAAATATGTAAACACTATATTGTTTAGTACGTTATAAAGGCATATACTCGTATATAATATTTTTCTGGTCAAGAATCAGAGATAACAAATACTTATAGCAGGATATTAGAGAGTCTAGTGTATTGTGATTTAATCGTAAAAAATCGTGCGCCCAATGCTTTAAATACTGATTAAGCTGTCCGTCGACGTTGTACCATGTATGTGTACGATGCAGTATTTATTTTTAATGTATAAACTGTACACGCGTGGGCTTGTCGGAAGAGTGTGTTGGAGTCGCGCGGGTGTATTACACGGACATCCATCTCTCATCCTGGTCGTCCCGTTAACCCGGGTACATTTTGCGGTACGGAAGCGCGGCGTACGCGATAGATTGATTATTATATGATACATACATATATGTTTATAAATATATACACTTTATATCTTATACATACATTTTCATATTACATTGTGTTAAAGGGTTGAAGTAGATTCATTTAATAGGAAATTTCGAAAACCGATTTGAAAATCGATCGGTTTTAGTACATGTTACATTAAAACTTTTGATTTTTTGTTCACAAAAAAAATAAACTCACGGAAAGGATAATAACGGGTTGGGTTAGTAAATAATTCAAACATATGGAAATTAAAATGTTTAGAAAAATAATACAATACCCTCGTAAATATTAAAAAAACCCTGTTTCGGGTCAAGGTTATAGTTGTTGATTGCGTAATATATAAAATATGGTGTTTTAATCCGAATTCAGAATGATGCAGTGGGTAGTATACCTGACAACTATATATATTATACTCGTATATATATTAGTAATGAAGGTATACTATCTGTATAAGGTATACCCATCCATAAAAATATAATATTCTTTTAGTCGTATAACTTTCCAATGTTCATGAATATAACAGCATGCAGTACCTTCAAGTATGACAAGAAAATTTTTTTCCAAGCTTAGCGCCGAGCTGATATTATGCAAAATCACATTAAAGTTTCAATAAAATATCAAGAATTAATTAATAATATGTTTAATTATTTTTACTATTTTTATATTCGTGTGATACAGTAATTTATTAATTACTAAATGTGTGTTATACATGATATACAATCTGCATCCTGCATTCAATTTTACATAACATAATTTATGCATTTACGATATTTTTTCGAGATAAAAAAAATATAAGGAAAATATACCTACGTAATATCTATTGTGTCATTCTTTATGATTTTAGGTAATTTATTTGGTCATCAAACTTTACTAGGCACTTTATAGGTTTTATTTTTTTTTTCGAATTTGCATTTCAAAATATAAATGTGTTTATTTTTCACCTACAAATGTTTAGTTCAAAAAATTGTACTTGATTTTTGAGTTGAAGTTGTCATTATTTTTTGCTTAAAATATATCTGAAATATATCGTTCAAGATATGGTATATTATTTTTCGATACACCAGATAGGTATAAAACACTGAATGATTGATTTGAAGAAGGAAAATATTTCATTTTTTCACGAAAGTATCGACTCAATTATTTAAGTTGGTTTTCAAGAAGATATAATGATATATTTCATAATAATTTGATATTTATTATAGCATCTGACAAAATAAAACTGAAACCATCATAGAATCATATAGTGATATTACAACAAGGTTTTTATAGTCCTTAGTCAATTGAAGTAAATTAATAAATTCACAAAAAACATACTAGAGTTAAGGAGGGACCGCATGGTCCGTAAAATGTAAATAATACACTTATATATTTATGGTTAAATGTGTGAATCACAATTCACTATGTTAAAATTTAGAATACTGCACAAATATTACGATTTAATTATATGAATAGAAGAACATTCAAAACAACCTGGACCATTCAATAATCTAAATATTGTTTTTGAATATATGACTAATGAATTATGAATTATGATACCAGCATCACCCCAAGTAACATTTTGTTTTTTGAGTCAGGCCAAGTATTTCTCAAAATACTCTCACACCATCCATGTAAATTTCAATAAAAAACCATATAGATTATGAATTAAGAAAATGTATTAAATAGCATTTTAAATTATTCTACTGAACTACTAAAACGACTATTTCATATAACTATTTCATGTATAAATTTTATATGTTATTAATACTATTTAATTACTTAGAATTATACCAAAAAAAAACATACGGTTCTGATTCTATATATAAAATATGTATTATGTACACATAATATATTTCATAACAGTACCTACTAGATTTTAAAATACATACATTTTAAGAAATAATGTTATACTATCCTTGTTTTCTTTGTTTTTCTTAAGGTCAGTAGGACCTAGGAAAAAAATTCTTGCCTGGGCCCTTGTGTACACCTATATGATTTGTTCATACTTTTATATAAAAAATTCAAATAAAATGAAAATCCATCGTACATTGTGTAAACAACCAAACCGAATCCTTTAAAAATAATAATACTTAAAAAACAAATAATATGGGGTCATGCCTTCTTATGCGCATACAATTCATACAGTTCACCAACTGTTTTTTTTTCATTCTGGTTTAACACAACAATGCCGAAAAAAAAACACAATAATAAAATAACATTCTCAGAATTTTCCGTGAATATATAGGTATCTTGTAATACAGTAAAATAAGTTTATTTTTAGGTTTTACTCTGCATTTCAGTATTACGTAGCAGTAGGTTCAAAAGAATGCATATAGGACGTCTTTTATTTTGACATTTGATATTTACTAAACATTTTCTTTCCCCGCGGAAGATGATAATCAGATATAAATTAATAATAACTGTAAACATTAAATTGTTGGCCATGTTTTAGAAACGCAACCATGGAAACGGTTAAATAAATAAAATCTGAAAATGTGCTCTACAATGATCATTTTATGCTTTCGCTACAAGTTTAAGACGTTCTTTGTTCTGAAAAGTACACAAAATTGAATTACATGGTATTGTGGTTTAAATCAAAACAATTGATCATATTAAGGAAACAGTTATATCGTACTGCATAGTTATGAAAATGTACGATTTGTTGATTGAATGCGTGCATTATACCTATATATATATTTGTTGATTCGATTCAATTAAGTGTTTCGTAATAAACTAATATAATATTTAATAATTTCCGACCCAAACAAACGGTTATGAATATCTCAGTTACGACTATTTCCAATATGTTTTTCACTTAAAGTCTGTATCTCATTCATGAACATTTAACATAAACACAGTGTTGCAAATTAAATATCGAGAGAAAAAATCTAATTAAGGATATTTTATTATTTAGAAGTTATTTTTTTCCTGGATATGGGCGGAAAATTGTTAAATCCACCCCTATAAACACAGCATTACCTTAACAATTAGATCAAAACATGTCAAACCTAAATTAGAAATATTGAAAACAAAAGAACAGTATTTTAATGTAGCTATCTATAATTCAGTTTAATAAAATGGAGTTTATTAAAAAAAAAACTTGTAGTAAGTGATTATAATAAAAATTCTAAAATAAAAAAGGAACAAAATGCATCAAGTTTTCCTACTTCGCTTGGAGATTCAGAATAAATATTATTACGTACATACCGATGCAGTATCATCTACAGTGTATATATACGCAATTGCATATCTTGATAAGCTTAACTTTTACAATACTGCCAAATAGGTACCAATGTGCACGATACATTTTAGTCACTGGAGTCGAGCTTAATGATTTTTTCACTTTAGTACCAAACAACTTTGTGTGAAAACTTTAAAAACTAATAACGGTTATGCATGATGATAATTAGAAACATCAAAAAAAAAAAATTTTAATGAAAACATAATAAGCAACAAGTTAATTTTTTTAGTACAGTTGAATTTGCGAATTTCTATAGCCCTTTGATCGGATCTAATCATATTTTTACGTGTATCAACGAAAAGGTTGCTTTTAAACAAATATTATATTCTGGCGCAACGGACCAACATATAATAATTTTTATTCAACAACTGGAATACAAATACATATAAACGTATAAGCTGTAGGTCTTTCATCCGAGATCCACTTTACGTTCTCTTTTAAACTAGATAAAACTATAAAAGCGCCCATTGTTTTCGTCGAAATGAGTTTAAAGGATTAATATCATAAATAGGAACCCTTGTAACAATTAATTTTTTCCCGTATAAGCTGGCACTGCTTGCAACGAAAGCACATTTATTTCGTAGACAGTTCATTTTATTACAGTGTCTTAATGTTTTTATAACTGTAGAAAAAGTATTAAATATTAATGATTATTTCATCGATCGAATGCGTTTTTAGCTTGTCAGAAAAGATAAAATGGTTTGTTATACCTGCACGTGTCAACATTGTTCGAAAATAAATTGTTTCATGAATGAAATTAAAAAAGAGTTTTGATGTTTCGAGCATATTGGATTTCGTAATATTTCGGTGAAATAGATAAAAAAAAAAAACATATAACTTCCAGACTGAAATTATAATCTTACTGATCGATGCTGATGTATAAAATATACAATGCACAGCTGTAACATATTTCTAATAAAAAATGCATCTATTTTATTAAGAACATCATGGTAATTATAATTTTTATAAGGTTACACGACCCCATTTTCTATGTTATAATTTACAAACAATTTTCAATTAGGTACTTCAATCAGTTTTTTCAAGTAGTATTTTGTAAATTCCTTAACTATGCAGCTCAATGAATGAACATTTTTTGGCCTTTATTCAAGTTAATTTGTTTTCAATGTGAACTCTTGAAGGTCGATCGGAATTTTATTTAATCATTTTTATGTATCATAGTAAATAAATAAAAACCACATGCGGCGAACTAATGGAAGTTCAGTAAAAACATCAATGGCAGAGATGTAACGAAAGGGAAAATACCTATAGGGAAAATCACGATGAAAAAGGCAGCGTTAAAGACACGAGCTTTTAGAAGAAAATACAGTTAAACTCTAATCAACACGTATGGTGGATGCTGATGGAAGGAAGTAATCACGGTGAAAGTCTAATTAATAGCTTGTAAAGCTTAAAAAAAAATCTTATACGTCTGCAGGATTTATGTTCTATTGTAACACAATTCGATGCGAATAAAAAGTGATTGTTATAATTTTGTTTATCGTAGGATATGATTATGTATACATGTAGATAATATCGTGTATTACAGGGTTGCGATTGAAAATTGAATATATCCGATCTTCAGGCTATAATGCAAACGGTTTATAATACGTGTAACGTATTCGTTTTTACTGGATGCATTGAATATTCTAAACGTGCAATACTAATTAAATATAAGCAGGTATTTCAATATTGAAAAACACGTGGAGAATAAATATTTTATAAAACAAGCAAATGCCGTGTATGCAAAAAATAATCTTGTATTTATATATAATCAAGTGCTTTAATGCGAAATCTAAAGCTTATTCAGACTAATAAGATGTGACGTAAATTTGGTTGACTTCAACATTTCGAGGATCGATGAGTTTTATTAATTACAATGTTTTTCTTAGAGAAAAATAAAAATCAAATTTCTGGGTTCCGTTTACGTAACTCGATTCCTCATAACACGGCGCACAAAATAGTTAATTTTGTGCTATAAGATAATTTAAAAAACGAAATACAATAGGCAATACGTCTTAGATCTAGCATCTGTTATCTATGTACATATAATAATATATCTTTATGACGATGTATGCAATTTAAGTGACCTCAGCGCAAACAATAATAACAAAACAAGATTGACGAAAGTCTTGAATTGTAAAAAAAAAAAACAACTTCATATACCGTTTCTAACCTAAATCAAAGAATCAACAATAAACTTTCGACAGTAATGTTGGTATTGGTATTAAACCATTGAAGATATTCCATTGCCCTATAAGTGTAATCCATTTATTTTAAGTGTAGATGTTTAAAGAGAAAATCCGGCATTCTTACTACATTGTATACTAATGTAACGATATCGAGTTCTATGATCTGTCAATAACTTGGGAATGCGACAACAATGCGAGATTTAATAGGAAAGTGCATACATATTAAATGTATACTTCGTCATTAACGAACATTTATCGAGCTACAATTTTAAGCGCGGTGAAAGCAAATCAATTGATTTTGACCAAACAACAATTATTTTATCATAAAATATATTTAAAACGACATTACGAATCACGATGGATATCAAATTTACTTAATATGTTTCCGAATAAAAATGATTTCTTGTTGCAAAATGTAATATTCTACTTTATTCATCTAACCGTAAAAATAGAATTTCATCGAACACAAACAAGATGGCATCGAACAGAATGTGTGGTATAGAGCTGCCTCTGGGGGCAAATCCAGAAATTATTTTATTGTTCCTGATATGCAGCACTCTGGTAATATCAGTTTGATAAAACTACGTTTGATAATATCCTCGTCATCCGTTTAAATAACACGTTTAACTGAAATCATGTTTGTACCTACTATAAAGTATTTTCATAAGTCAGGTCTCCAACATTAATTACCTCAGTCCATCAAATGCTTTTTCAGCGTACGTACCTACATATTTATATTTGACATGTTAAGAGTGGAAGGTACCCCGCTGCCTCCAAGTTGTACAAACTTTCCTCGATAAAGTATTCAGGAGCACTGTGGATTCAAGGAACAGTGGTTACTGAAAAAGCTTTTATTCAGGTGCCACGATGGAAGTGAGACAAATGAATTTTGATTTTAGCAAACTTTTGATTTGACATATTTATATTATCTGGGCTTCAGATTATATTTCCCATAAGCATTCACGAGAGTGGTATTGTCACGTTGATTTCCATTGGGAGAAGAAATTCACAAACATTTCAGGAGGTAGAAAAAAAAAATTGAAATAAATGTACAATAAGCCCCAAGGTATTAATATGTTATTATGATTTAAAAAGTTGCAGCGACGCAACAAGCAGGCGGAAAAAACGTATCTTATAGATTGGAACATAAATCGAATAAAATAAAATGATTTAAATAAAACCATATGGTTATAAGAAGCCTATAAAATAAAATACATATTTAGTGTATTAAGACGAAATACCATGTAAAAAGTATTTTGTTATGTTATGAGTTAAATGATTTTAAACATGTTTGAAGTTAAGACGAGAACATAAGTGTAATTGAATATCTTAGTTAAATAAAAACAATTAGATGTCAACTACTGTAGAATATAAAATAAAAGACAGTCTAGTGTATGCATTTAATTCTCGGAATGTGTGATGTGCTTAAAGTAATAACGATAAATTATTATATATTTATATGCATGAATATAGTTCTTCATAAAAGGTTGTGTACATAAATATGCGTGAGAAATTCCAAATGGTTCCTTCTATTATCGTCGGAATACATTACTCACGGACCGCTTTAAATATATACGTACAGGAGATGATGGTTGAATAAAAATGATTTAATTATAATGTTTTTGATTTAATCCGTCATTCACGCCATAGCTATCTACTCGTATTTCATCAATTTCACTTAATGTTCAAACTATGTAACAGATTGTGGAAATATAAATAAAGTAATAAAAAAAAAAAATTATAATGTTTATGCACGACAAATTATATGATTACAATAATAATTTTGTAAACTGTTCTATGGCTTAAATATAATAAACATAGAGCTTGTATTTTTTTTTTTAAATAATATAGGTTATTCCGGCTAAAAATGAAAAAAAAAACGTATATAAATATAAGTTTTTGTAATTAATGGGCTGCAGACAAACATCAATATATTGCGGATTTAGGTTGTGATACTTCATTAAAATTATTTACACCACCGTGATAACTTTTTACATATTTATTATTTTTTCGGCATTCCGGTCCGTTAAACCGTAACACATATAGTGTGGTCACCTCTGAATACAACATACGTATCTACCGATAAAGTAATTGAACGCTACTGCTAAATGTCAATTATAGTAATTTGTTTATGAAATATATATGATATGTACGTTATTACGTTATAATTTATCAATTATATTCATTTGCGCAATTGCGTTGTCATTTTCTGAATTTTTTTCATCAAAGCTACGCTTTGAGTTGGAACAATATCATAACTGATAACAGAAATGCATATTATGCGTCTCGTGTAACGTCATAAACGTCGTGGTATTTTTTTCACACCAGAAATGATAGTTTCCGTTTGCAGTCGTAAGTCGTCCGTCGACGTACGCGAAATAACACGAAAATCGTAAAATAAGGTGGGCGCTTGCTCGGAGGGAATGGGGGAGGGGGAGTCGGCGACCACGTTCGGACGCGTGATCCATAAAAGTTTTCAGGCCGTAAAGATCGTATCGAAACCATTTTCAAACCGTTCCGATCGGAATAAACGATCGCGCCCGTGTTCACCATAAAATACAATATGCTTCGATTGATCGGCGTTAAAATGTGCGATGATTGTCCGCGTGTTGCTTCGCGTTCGTGAAATATAAAGCGGCGTTATGTTTCGTCGTGAGATCGACACGCGCCACCGAGGCGACAATATTATGCGCGTAATCGTTTTTCGAAAAAAAAAAAATAATAATAAAAAAGTAGTAACGTATAATAATTTCACGTTCACTTACCGAGCATTCGGACTCGCCGATGTAGCAGAAGTCTACGTTGTGGGACGTCACGGACCACAGGTGATCATCGTTGGCGGCCTCTTCGGTCCAATCGGGCACGATCTTCAAGAGTTTTTCGTTGCCATCGGCTCCAGTGGCTCTGAAACATGAAGATACGTACGGTACAATAAACTATTAACCATTCGGACTCGGGGAAGATTTTTCGCACGGACTAGGATAGTTTACGTACAACAGGTGTATCGGTAACACGCATCGACATCATACATACATATAAAACAACAAATTACATAAATTGTAAATCAAAAACTGATTTCAGGACCGTCAAGGTCCTACCGTTTGAATTGGTTATACCCTGAGTAATGAGTCGAGAAAAAAAAATCAAGTAGGTATAACACCAAAACTTGCGAAAAAAGTTGTCAATAATCGGTTACGTATAAGTATGGAAAATGTCCTATAACTTAAGTTGCTAACTATAAAGTATCATATAACAATTATAAAAATAATAATGATACATTTTTTTTCTCTGGTTTCGGTATTACAATTATTGTTTTGTTAGTTTTATATTTTTATAACTGTGCTTTTTTTAATTTTAATTAAATTCAATTTAATACATTCTTTTTTTCGATCGCACATTTAATTTTGACTATCATTTCTGTATATATAAATTTTAGTTAGATAAATAAATGTTAAACCTATTTAAAAATTGTTATAACTCTCTATCAAACAACCAACACGTTTAAAGGAGATAAATTAATCACTGAAATTGCTTATTTTGTTTAAATATTATAATATTTCATAAAAAAAAAGTTCATATTACAGATACCGTATCTGAGATACGCCAGGCTATTGTTAAAATCGGTAGTGCCTAACTGGATGTGGCCACTAGACGCTTGGATTCAACTCGATAACAACAGGTAAGGTTACATTACAGAAACAATAACTATTTTAACGGTTTTCCGTAGTTGAGAACATGTAGTTTTCGTCAATATGAACTCTCAAACTGTTACAGCACGGTCTATACGGTGGTTGCATTGCGTCCACGCGTGTAAGCGCTAGCAATTTTAACAACAGGATACGCTCTGGAGTCAATGCAGGTAAGTAATATATTATCAACATTTTGTGTATAATATCATGCAAATTCTAACTTTATTATTATTTTCAGCAGATAACATCAGAACACGCAAACGCGTTGGGATTACAGTTTTACGACTACGCATTATACCACTGTATCGTTTAATATATAATACGATTCAAACTTCACACCCCAGGATGACCACTGACCAGGCATAAGATCAGTACATCCTGCATTGGGTTTTTTTTTTTTTTTGGTTCTCGATACTAGATTATTGTCGCAGTACTCTAATACTGACAATTCCGGAGCAAAGGCAAAGGCGCACATATTGGCGAACGTCAATATAGTGCTTTAAGATGTGCTACACCGTTGGCGTGGCGTATTCCGCGCCGATCGCCACCTGTGGCATATTATTTTGGCCAGCTGCCTTACCAAACGCATTACCGTACGTTATCGGTGCCAGCTCATACTATAATGTGTAATTCGTGATAAAACAATCACGGCGAGGTCTCTATTTATGTCCCCCATGTTAATTTTCCTTCCCGGGGTAAAATCAATGGTATCATGTAGAATTCCATCGTGTGCGCGCGCGTGCGGCTCTACTCACGCACTAAGATGTAATTAATCTAAGTAATTTTTGCATACAATTATGCGTAGTTGCGTACTTGCGTGTAAATTATTCATTAGAGTTAACGTGATGAACTACACCCGATACTTGTTAATTAACTCGCCGACTAAGTTATATAAAAACGCATTTTGATTAAAAACAAAACATATATGTATATATTGAAACAACAAATGTTCAGGGTTCGAACATGGATTCAGCCCTTTCGCCGGTAAATTATAATATGTATATTGAGGTTCTAAACTGTATATTGTACTTACGTGATTTCGGATTCCCCTTAAATATATAATAATAATATTTTAATGCATTAATTATTATTACGGGTGACTCGTTATCTGTTCGGGACCGAATGAACTCCAAATGGGCTTCTGGGAACAAAATACGACGCAGTTATCTTATTCACACATTCAGTCTGCTTATGATGTTGTAAAATTTTTACATTTTGAACGTGCTATTTTGCATCTACGAATATTAAGTTCCGTTAAGAAATTTTAAATAAAATAAAATGATCGGAACCAACGAAATGGAATCCATGTGACTTATAATTTCTTATTACTCAATGAGTAGACTGATATGGTATTTATAGTGTATGGGTCTAGTGGAATAAATCATAACAAAATATTAACGTCACGACTATTTCTATCTCTACATATACGAGTATGTAGCTTATAAAATACGTCTATACTAGACACAAAGTATTTATAACAATACTTATATTAAAATTGAAGTTCTGTAATACGTTATGTAAGTCTTTATCACATTAAACCGTGTGTTTGTCGCTCTTGGGTGACTAACAACAATTTAAATTTTAAACAACACGATTGAATAGTACTACTGTTGATTTTATAATACATATAGAGTACAGGTGTAAACCGTGATATTGTGAACATTAGTAACGGCTACGCGGACGCGGCTACTAGACGTAACTGCAATCGTTCGCACCCAACTTGATAAAAAAGATCAGTTCTAAACAAGTGAAACGACAACTGCTAAAACTTATTAATTTTAATAATTATAATTGCTGTCGAAATAAGAAAAAAAAAGGGAATAACAAAATCTGAATTACGTGTAGGCGTGTTACGGATTACAAATTAAATGAGTTGTAAACATTTTCATTTACTCTAGTATTTTTGTACCAATATAATTTCAAATCATACATCTGTTTTCGTCCACCGCCGTGTGTCTAGTAGTATAATGGCATTTGGTGCTTCGGGTAAAATGTAAATTCGTGCGAATCGAGTGTATTGAAACACAACATCCTAGCTACTGGAATGCTGCGTGAATTAACGTCCGGGGAGTTACATTCGGTTTGGTAACATGTGTTTAGTTTGAAATGGCCGTTTACATTTACGGCTAAACGGTTATGGGATGAATGATAATATATTGCGTTTATAAGGAGTGAATACGAATCTATTCTCACTTTTATTAGTCGTGTTCACTCATAGGGGCCTGCATACATTATCAGTACCAATATTACGGTAGCCGAGCATTTCCCGTGATGCGGGTTTTCGTCATTTGTCAATATAATATAATCGAATTCAACTTACAGTTACAAGTGAACTTATTTATTTCGTCAAATTATGAATTTAAATACATTTCAATAGTTTCCGCTTCTCGTACACTACACGTATGTTTTCATGATATCAAAATAAAATCAAATATATATAATACACTTCACACATAAAGCATAGCTTATCTGCCATTATATCAGTCTATATTGTAATGTGGTATAGTAATTTGGGTGGGAGGAGTGCATCAAATGATGTTCTAAACAAATTAAGGATTCAACAAAATAATATAATTCGTGTATGTTTAAATAAAGATAATCGCGTCAAATCCACATTTGTCAACTACAAAGTATTTAAAGTCCTTCCACTTGAATTTCTATACAAAAGAATCGCAATTATATTTGTCTGTAAAAATTGTAGTATTTTCTTTACCTCTCAACTTGTTAAAAGATTCCCCACAAAGGATAACAGGTTATATGATATTAAAGGGTTAGCTACAAATGCAAGTTTCTGTCAAAAGTTTATTAATTATTTGTGTCCTGTACACTTTATTTCGTTACCAAATCATATTAAATCAATTGTAAATAATAAAAATAATTTTAAAGCATGATAAGGTTATGTTTTGTTTGAAGAGATAATATAATTTGTATAGCTTATGTTGAGATCATTTTCATAGATTTTGATGACTAAATATTTAGTTCATTATTTTTAATTTTCAATAATTTATGATGTATGATTTATAGTATAATAATCTCATATGTATACCAGAAAACATAGTAATTATCTAGTTTATTCCCAAAAATGTGTTATATTATTTAATTTACATTTACATATATTTTATAGAACTCCCTACACCACCACAAATTTGCTTAAAGGTGTAGGTAATTTTGTTTTATTCTTTATAATACTTTGTACATTTGTATTTTTATAAAAATAAATTAAATAAAAAAAAATAATAATACCAAATACAGATAATTAATATACTATAAAGTCATATTATCAAGCCCGTTATATAAGATGCGTGTATCGCTTCAAACTCAGCGACAACGTTTTAAGTTTTTTACTTGTATAGTCGTATAATATACTGGATTTTCAGAAACATGTGAAGCTAGTGCGTTTTGTTTTCGATTATCCCCTTGACCCCAAACAACTGAGTAAAGTGTATACATTATGTATGCGCGTACCTATGCGCTGAACATAATGTGTTTAGTGAAGTGATTTGTAAAATATTAATTATTAAAATGTAAATTAAACCTTCCGCGGATAAATATTGTACCAACAGACGTAGTATTATTTTGGTTGAAAAACTACGTTACGCTTAAACTACCGGACGATAAAACTGTTTAAAAAATGCAATATATTCGTATTGTTACGCCGTACGGTATAATTCCCAACGAAACACATTATGCTCACATGGTTATTGTTAAACTTGTTTTCATTATTCTCGATGAGAAAACGTATCAATAAGCATATTTTTAAACCATACAACTTATACTATGGACTGTGTACAATATAAACTCAAGTGTTTTATGTATAGACATTCATTAATTTCCAATTTGATTGATAGTATTAATAAATTCATTAATTACGCTTGAAGTTTAATTAATGTTCGATTTTTTTAGGTTACCATAATAATTGTAGTCTCGTACACGGTTTATACGAATTCAATATTTTATTATAGGATTCATTAATATTATTATTATTTTTTATTTTTTTCGACGGATTTCAATAACTTTGATTAAATGTTATATTATATTATAATGTATTTAATCAAAAGCCTTTTAAACGGGTATATCTATGAAACAAAATGTTATACTTTTATATACGTTTTCGGTACTTGGAACGTATTACGTGATAAATCGATAAACTTATAAATAAAGCAATGCACCAATAAGGCCGACGCAGAGTCTAATATCAAATCGGTGTTTGAGCGCGTGTTCCATTGTACTGTTGACGGATTTTTAGACAAGGTAACGACCATCGCACAAAAGACGTTACCCCGGTAGAGCACGTGTGGATTTTGTGAAAATCGACCGTTTTCACTCTGGGCACGCGTCTAAACACGCCTCGTTGTCGCAATGGAAAGCACAGAAGAGCTCGCGATTCGTCTGAAGTCTGCACCTTTTCTTGTCACCCTCGTTTTTCGTACAGCCTCGTAATATAGTGCCACGGTCAGCCCTGTAATTATTCAGGTGCTAACTCTCCCAACTCAGAGGATAATTATTTGAATCTTCATCGTTAACCACGTAAAACAAACACTGCCACTTGAATTTGTTATACCGTTATACACATGTGTACAGATTACAGACGCCATAGAGTATCCAGCATAAGAATTCGGTTTTTTCAAAACGGACTAAAGACGTTTTTAAATCGTATGAAAACATCCTCATTTTGTGGAGCGCTGAGTTTTCAAACTGATATGACAAAATTATATTTTATTCAGGCTAAAAATGATTGAAAAAAAAAAAATAAATTCTAATAAAAAGAGATTAACAACTTCAACATGAACGAGGGCTTCTGTTTCATTTCGTTCATTATAAATATGTTATGGAATAATTGCAATACTATTTATATTGATACGTAAGACATTTCGACAAGACTTTCCGCACACCATAGTATATAGTGCATCTATTATAATACAATACATTTATGTTACAGGATATTACGATTCGCTCTTGCGCTATCAACTATTCTTAAGTACCTAGTGGTCTGCAGCAAGCGACCAAAGGGCCTCCGGCCAAAACGACTATTTCATATGGCCCGCTTTAATATTAATTTTGAGTACAGTGAATTTTAACTAATGACTACACAATCATGAAATCGATAAAACTTTAAAAAAAATTCCAAAATACCATTCTGCAAGAGTTGGATCTACGTGTGAAGTTGGTGATCGAAAGTTGCACGTAAACATATTTTATGTCTCGTTAAATAACATATTGATTCATTTTGACGTGATTTCTCCTCGCTTTCAGTCGAAATTTAGTGATGACTGTTGGTGTTTCAATTTTCTTAGTAATAAAGTATATTCAACAGTATTATTTGTTGAATGTTTTCGTTTTTAACGTCCCTAACATTGGATTTACATAAGACTGTTCTCCTTCTACGTTCCTCGATACACTTGTGACAATGTTGAAATTATAATATTGAAACTCTTTGATCGTCTTTATTTTGCGATTATGTTAATACCACGGGTACTGTATAATATTATCGTTTTTTTTCTGACCAAATATTCTTTATGCAGTATTTAAAGTGGTTACCATCTCACTATCACAATGTTCTGCTATGATCACTTAACTAAATACGTGAAACAATAAAGGGTTTGTCGTGCGGAATCGGAATCACATTGTAATCATTTTTTGAGGAAAAGAATCCAGATTAGCGGAAAAAATTGTGTAGATAACACCATTATTTGCACTGGGAGTGTAATTTATTTATTTGTTAAATAAATTTAAAAAAATTATCATTAAAAAAACTCTTTTTTCAATATAGTCAGTGGCAGTGAATTAATTACTTCACTTACTTCAACGACTCTATTTACAATGTACATGTATATAAATATTATACTTTTCACCCTAAAAACATATGCACTACCTACAACCCCAGTGTTTCAAAATGGAATGAGTCGCCTTAAGTACGACACTTCGCTTTGATATTCTTAGCCGGCTACTCGCCCGCTGTCGCTCTTTCTTTATATTGCACTAGCTGTATATTCCCTTGCAACACTCTCCTCATTCTTTCACAATTAAAGCGGCTCCGGACGTTTCGTTCTCCCCAAGAAAATTGTGTACACTTATTATTGGCGTTTTCACCGTTTTAATTGGTAGGTACACAAACGAAGGTATAACTAGTATGCACTCAATTTTGGCATGACAAACACCCCCAGAGTTAAAAATAAATAAATTACAAACGATAAACTCGGCGGCCTAAGTCGACGGTTTTTGTTTCATGTTTTTTTTTGCTTATATCAATTTTTACTTTCAGGTTATTTTTTTTATCAAATACCCAGGATGATTGATCGTTTCGCCATCTACTTTTTCTTGTTGTCATGTTTTAACGTCATTAACTTTTTTTTTTTTACCTTTTCTTTCATTTTTCGCATTTCTTAATGGTACATTTTTTTAACCTCCGACGCTGTGTCAGTTCAGACGCATATAACGTTACAATTATTATTATCGAGTATATTTTGTAAATATATAAAAGTACCGTAAACAATAAACCAATTTTATTTTCAACGTAAGACCATTGATTACAGCGTTCTGTAAGAATATCTTAAGACCATCTTATTTTTCCACAAAGGATAAAAAATACCATTAACTATTGCAAATTGAATATTCCATGTACCATACACACCTACTTATTCGTTTAAATATTTTATAGTAAATAAACGTTCCATAGATTGACCGGATTTTAAGATGGATCGTACGGTTATTATTATTATGATGAGTTGTGGTATTGAAATAAATATTATCACCGTTTTCTGCTGAGCGGAAAACACAATCCCTCTCCAAGTATAATAATATATGTATAGCACCAGCGACTTAGTCCCGTTAAAAGGGATTTATAAAATGACAAAATATAATTGTACACATGGTTTCATGCCACGGCAAATATTTACCGAAATATAAATATTATTCGTGTTTACCGACAGGCAGATAAGCCATAAGCAATTATTATAATAATCCGTACGTTTTACTCTATCGTATATTCGATTTGAAAGATTTCGATACACGACATGTGTTAAGGGTTTCAATTAATTATCGACTAGTGTAATTTAAACACGATTGAAACACGCGTTTGCGCTTTGTTACCTTAAACGTGAGCCGACGTAATACGCGAGCCTGAAAAAAAACCCAGATATTACCTAATCCGCAGCCCCGAGTACATGGCGTGTTATATGTCAAAAACACGAACACCGTATTCTAATCAATTAACATAACGTCAAAAGGGTTTTGGTCTTGAAAAACCCGAATGACGGTGCTATTAAACAGTAACAGTTTATAATATAATGTACCTACGTTACTCGGTTAATATTTATTTCTGATTAGGTTAACGTTTCAGTGTCACAATTTTTTATGCTCAATGACGTACGTCGGTAATTAGCAGTTTTTGATGTACCGGCTAGTATTCATAATACGTAAACATAGCCGTTCTGAACGAGCCGTTGCAATGAGTACGATCGTCAGTAAATGCATTATGCATAACGTTATATTGTTGTAGGTAGAACGGAAGGATAGACATTAGGTATGATTAAAACAGATCATCACAATATTCGCTTAATCATTAAATAATACGAGTACTATGGTACGCATAATACTCGCATGTAATAAACTATACATTTTTTCAAATCGTATTTTGATACTTTTCACTGTGTATAATATATACTTACACTGGTTTTACATTATTACGGCGGTCACAAATAATTAGTTATTCAACAAACGACCTGATATCCATCCATTCATTGTGCAGTATTAAGCCAGTTCAATTTTCACGCTTGAGAACATAATATTAAGCAAATTTTAACGCAACGATTGAACGTTGCGTTTTTCTTCCACACAACTCACACATAGATACTTATATTATAATATAGCAAAACCGCCAATCACAAATTCTTGTAATTTTTTTTTTTTTTTTGGTGAAATTACATACATGAGACAATTGTTACGAGATCATTCATGACTAATGACGAGATGGTGGATCCGTGCTTCACCAATACTTTTATACTTTTTAAATCTTAAAATGTTTTAAAAAACTGTAAACAGCCAAAATAAACATACATCCAAACACGGGAATAAAATACGGTTTCTTAAATAGTTTCAAAATAATTATTATTGATTTATCAGTGGATGAGCGCTATAGTTATTTGATATCATAGCCTTTTACGTGTTATTGATTGTTCGCTGCATTTGAATAACTTGACGAAAAATGCTAACAACTTTCACTGGGACATTTTCTTAATAGGTAAATAATATTATTTACCACGCACCCATACGTCCCACAGCATGGCCGTATTCAGGGGGGAGGTTTTCCGGGTTCAAACCCCCCACGAAATTTCATCGATCATAAAAATTAGTTTTTTTGTGGAATAAATATGTATAATATAAATACGTCAATATGTGACATTATTGTTTTCGTTTGCTTATCTGCACATAAATGTCTGTTAGATTGTACGCCGAAATGAATGTTGCGAGACACGACAATATAGTGTCAATACATTTTGTAAGCGTCGATAACACGAAAAAAAAAGTTATTTTTAGTTTTCTTTGAATTTCGTTAGTGTTCCTAGACATAGAACATTAGTCTCATTATGTGAAACACGCTGGGTCTACAAACATGAAAGTGTCATGCGGTTCAAAGAACTTTATTCGGCCATTATAATTGCATTAGAAAAATTGGAACTGTCTATAAATAAAGAAACTGCTCAAAAATCTTGTCAGTTACTAAGTACAATTAAAGACCATAAATTTGTTATACCTCTCATAATAATTGAAAATATTTTTTCCTATACATTAACGTTGTGTAAACAGTTACAAACAGTTAATGTTGATTTATTCGAAGCATGTAATCATGTAGATAATGTGTTGTCAATTTTAGACGAAATTAGAGAAAATAATAAAAAACATTTTTCTGATATGTTTTCTGTTGCTGCCATTATGCTGAATAAAAAGAAGGAAGACATCGATTTACCTCGTTTTGCTTGTAGAGCCACACACCGCAGTAATGTTCCCGCTAATAGTTCTGAAGAGTATTATAATTTAAATATATTTTTGCCATTTCTTGACCATATAAGGACTCAGCTTTCTGATAGATTTCAGAAACACAAAACTTTAATAAGTTCTTTACAAAAAATTATTCCCAGTAAATGTATATATACCAACTATGAAGAAGTGAACGATTGTATACAGTTTTATTCCCAGATTTTGACAGAGCCTAATTCTTTCAAAGCCGAATTTTCAATATGGAAAACAAAGTGGCTTAAGGAAGAAGTACGCCCTAATACAGCAATTGCAGGACTTGACAATTGTAACGCCCTTTTATTTCCTAACATATGGAAACTTTTACAAGTATTAGCTACTATACCTATGTCAACCGCCACACCAGAAAGAACATTTTCATCTTTAAGAAGATTGAAAACGTATCTCAGGAACTCGACCACCGAAAATCGCCTTAACGGATTAGCTTTAATGTCAGTTCATAGGGAATTAAATGTTGATCCAGAAGAGGTGCTAACACGGTTTGCCAACTCCTCTAGAAAAATGATGTTACTTTAAAATATGTATTAAACTGTTTTGTAAAATTGACTATAAAAAAGTTTTATGTTTCACTGAATAAATAAATAAATGTTTTAACACCTTAAAAACTGAAATGATTCTTATATATTTATAGAATTGATTAAAATTTAAAAAATCATAGTTTCATCTTAAAATTAAACCCCCCCCCAAAACTTAATGCTGGATACGGCCATGTCCCACAGTACCTACGCATATACTATTAACGCTATACGGCATACACGCAATAACACGTTCAACCGTTCAAGGCACACGAGTATTATATTTTAAAGACTAGGCGATTATTGAAAATCGTTTGTTTGTGGTCAGCGAATGTCTGCACGGATATCGTAATTTACCTCGATGATATCATGTATTATTACTATTATTGTATTTCTTATTATTATTAGTATTATTATTATTACTATTGTTATGTGGATCGCGTTCGTGTCTATTCTTCATCTCTGCAGCGCGGATACAGAGAGAGTGAGAGAGGGAATGAGAGAGAGAGAGAGAGAGAGAGTGGGAGAGAGAGTCCGTGACACATTGCTTCGGTCACTTGGTCACGAACGCACCGTGTGATTGCTGCAAGCCGCTAATATTTCTCATTCCAAAATGTCGCGGTGACAATGCGAAGTACGGTTTTCACTTTTCATTATACGTACTTAAGAATTCCAAGTATATAATGTCGGTGATCCGGCGCACTATTGTCGGCTTCGCCTCGGAATAAATTATACATCTCTAATCGAGTCAAATTGCGGTTACGCGCGCCACGAGCGTCGGCTGCCAATGCATTGAAATGCGTATTATTTTTATAATATTATACTATATTATGTCCAATACGATTACGGTCGGCCAACCTCAAACGTAACCGTAAAATAATAAACATTTACAAGGCAAGGTGGATACTTATGGAAGGAGCAGGTGTTAATATGGTGTAGTTGTTCCGTATAATAATGCAACGGTCACCAAAATTAACGCGCATCAATTGTTTATTAAATTTTTCCGAATTTTTCAAACGTTAAAAGTTCACCGTTCGCATTCAACAATTAATATAGTTTAGTCTACCGTTATACTATTGATTAAACGAACTTGCATAGGACACATGCAAACGAATTTCCCTTACTCCTTAGTTCAATATCCATTATTGGCATTAAAGACAACAGGATTTATATTTGGTTTATCGAATTTCAATCATTCGGTGTTATTTTTGGTATTTATAAATGCATAGATAATTGTATCAACCGTAGACTCATAAAATAATATCAATATATTAGTATAGTAGTCACTATACCAGTATTATGTATCCAAAATATAATGTATTTATATCTAATTTTCAATATTTATTGATACATGCTAATACAGTATAATATAGTTACTATTAAACTATAAAAGAGCTAAAATGTTCACATAAACAAATAACTAGGTATTCAATTCGTTATTTTATTTTTTTATTGAATCGCATCCAAAATACGAATATAACACACAATATGATGACAAAAAAAAAAGAATACTGAAACAACTATTTTTTGCGACCTAGGACATTTTACCGTGGCCCCGTTTGGACGTCGGGACATTTGGACGTCAAAAAAAATAAAAAATAAATTATATCATATCATGTACTATATCCCGTTATATCGTATCATTTATCGTTTATCGTATTTATTAAAACTTATCGCAATATTTTTAAGACCTGTCATTTGTCAATTACTACGCTTTATCGCATTTATTGTACCTTAGGGTAATTTTTAATATTTTTATAGATCCATTTGATTATAGTTGATTATGTTTCGCTTATTAGTCCGTGTAAAAGTGTGCGTTAGCTTATTCAGTGAAGTTGAAAATATTTCTTTTTAATTAATCATTGTTTTCTTTCTACGTTTATTTTATTTATAATTTCAATATTTTATTATTACATATTTTTATTAAGCGACACGATATTATACGATTAAGTACAATAAATAACTATGAAAACCATTATTTTTTTTTTTACATCCAAACAGCCACGTCCAAATTTCATTATTTGTTATATGTTTCGTAATGATAATAATATTAAACAAATTATTTCATACGATATTATTTATACTGTTTCGTCGAATTTATTCACTTATTTTACACCCACCGAATGCCAATTAATAAAACGCTTCGAGAATTGTTATGCAGAGGGTATTAGGGCTCCATTTTTTGAAATATTTATGAAATTACATCGCCCATAAGTACATATTATATACATTTCCGGGATGTTTGGTGTGATCTTTTTATTGTTGTAAAGGAAATGCATACAATGAAAACGTTTTTAATTAGTTTAAAAATAAATAATAGAGGTAAATATTTTGAAATATTCGGTAAGGGTGTATCCCTACAGTATATAATTTAATAACAAGACTTTGTAACGGGATACATGATCTCAACCGTAGAGCAGCAACATCCGAGCAAACGCAATTAAAACTCGACCATTTTTATTTTGTGAGATTAAATAGTAAAATATACTCCGGCGCGTGGTAACTCGACGATTATTAAGAAATGCGTAAATATTTATGCAAAAACGAGAGGTTTTTAAATAGTAGGGAATAAGATAGTAAGATAAAATTTAATTACATTATAAATCGAAAAAGGAATATAAATAAGAAACGAAATTGTTCGTGCTTTACTAATCGATTGTACACTGAACGAAAAAAAGAATACAGTCATAAAGCTATAACGACAAGAATCAGGTAACAACGTTATATGCGTAATATACACACACGCACATTTATAATGTATATTTAAGGTGTATCGTAAAAATGTAACGCATGCATGTGTAGTAATGGTTTTTTCGAGCCAGGGGGTTATATTATATACGCGCGGCGAGGGTGAGTTGATAAAAATCTTAGATCGCATAAAACGTCGCAGTCGTCGGGTGCTATTATTATTTCCCTTTTTTTTGGCAAAACTGTCATAAATATAATGTGTGCTCAGTATATTATATTTTTCTGACAAAACGTTTTTTTTTGTTGTTTTTTTCCTTAAGCTTTCAGCTTAACCTTTTTAGTCCAAGACAAATCGAGGTATAACATAATCATATTATACACTTATGTAATGACGATGTAGGTACCTACCTACACATACAGTACACGCGATGCGATCTGTAAACGACATAATGTTATTATCAAAATAACAACAACATTTTACGTTACATAACAACGAGCGGATCGTATAGGTATAGGTATATGAACGGTATCGCGCGTACGAAACTTCTCAACTCCAAAAAGGAGACCGTCGCGGCGTTTATAGTTTGGCACGATCGACCAACATGTCTATTTCTCGTGCGGCCGGATTTAGGTGCGGGCAGGAGCGAAGCGTGGGCTGAATATTTGCGGGGGCTTTACGCAGCAACGCGCCGTGTACCGCACACACACGCGCTATACGCACACACGCGCTGTTTTCGCCTGCTAAATCTGACTACTCCGCGACGTGAGACGGTAGAGGGGGACGGGCGGGAGAGGACAGCTTTGATTGGTGGCTAAACAATTCGTTTTGCATATGCTATTCTTCGGCTATCGATCGCTACGGTAGAGCACACGACGACAAATTAATCTATAGACAAATCCCGGCTGCACGTCTAAACACCCTTGGCTTAGTTTCACGTGGACGCATGCATATACGCATGGACACCTGTAGGGGGGGGGAGCAAGACGGTACACTTACTCCCCGGGTAAGTGACCCTACCATGAAAAATGGTATGAACTTGTAAATTAATAATAATTTCGTTATGAAACACAGACATTTATTTCTTAAAATTAAGTTTTATTAAAGCATCTTATTTTTTTCGTTCTTATTAAAGTTCGTGAAACGAACAAATTTATTTATTTAAATGTTGTGAATTTTTTTTTGCTCTCTCCCCCTCTTCTATAACTTTTCCTATAAGCTCCCATGCAGATGCGCGCACGATGTGCTCGTAAGTACATATATAAATGATGTATAAACTGTTTGGTCGGTTCAAACTACAGGAAGCAAACAATACGCGTTTCATAAGTTTTATTTTTAGATCTTGGCCTCATAATAGTAAAAAATAACCCAAAGCCTAGTCGATATAGTATTATGCGATATCAATCAACGTCCAAACAACCTATTTTCAAACAAAAATGGGTGTAATGTAGTGTACGTTCGCGGTCTGTTTGTTCTTCGTTAAGCGAAATAATTACAAGCCACGTGGTCCTCACAAGCAGTCCCCACATCTAAATCCGGTGTTGGGCGAAACCGCTGGAGCAGCAGTGCCCGTCCGCAGGTTGACGTGGTGATATATTATATCTAGCCATGAAACCTATTCCTATCGCATACGTTGCGCCTTGAAAACGTGTATTTTATGCGGGTGAAATGGTCAACGATCCCCGTATTAAGCGGCATCTCAACATTTTTAACAGGAGGGATGATGACCTAGCACTGTTATGGCCAATGGGCACACTCGAATCGCGTCCCGTTAATCCCTCGAATAGCGAGCGACTTGAAAATGTACCATTTTACTCGAATTGCCTCCTCCGATTAGGTCAGACGTAGATCGATGTATAAGCTATCGGTATTCGACGTGTACATAAATAAATGTATAAAATAATGCTTATAAATTTGGTCATAATCACGGGCTCAGGTTGGGTTTAGGGCAGGTATTTGTGTGCACCAATTTCTATATATACGCTTCATCGAGGACATTATATGAGACATTTTTCTATCGTTCTATTAATCTTTATATAATTGTGTTAATGCGGTTGAAATGAAAAATCTATATATTTTCTCGATTCCACTCGTGCTCGACGATTTCGTTAACCTTTGAAAATCGAAAAACTAAATAACTTCCTAAGCGTCAACCACGAAGATAGCCGATAGGTAATCAGCTGCAGAGGTTTTTTCTTATTTCCATCAGGCAACAAAAACCCGCGTGTGTTCAACGTGATCAAGACAAATAAGTTATCTAATCAATAGTGCGTTGCCTTAACCGTATGAAATAATTTATTGTATAAAACAATTCAAACTTGTTTTTGGGTGGAAATTGTTTGAAGTGAAAAAATTGTGTAGCACGAAAAAGTAATAACTTTTCGTGCGGTCGTTTTTATGCCATCGAAGAAATTATTTTCTTTCCCACACGGATAATCGGGCAAATTAAAAACGTTAAGCTTCAATATATTTTTCTTTTCACTCTAGACAAGCGCAGTAGGTAGGTAGGTGCATTTTTTGGTTTTCCTTTTCGTCCGGAATATTTTTAAAACCACGTACCGTTTTCCGTACGCTCAGATATCATGGGGTTCTAGTAGATTTTCTTTTTTTTTCCGTAGTATTGTCATTGTGCTGCTCTGCAACGCCGCGAGAGATAACAAACACTTTCAGTTGCTCGTGACGGGAGAGTGCGTGAGAAAGGGTGGTGATGGGGGGTTAGTGTGCTGCAACGGCGCGTGAGCTGTTGTTCGAGAAACGACGACTGAGCTGTGGCTATTGTTTTCGAATTGTCGCTTACGTGATTTCTACAACGAACGCACACTTCCTTCCGCCCCCGTCACCATATTGTTTGCGTGTAAAACGGGTACAGAATTAACTGTCAATGAGATAACTTGACCTCGAACCGCACAGCTATAACATAATGGCGTACTTGTTCCGAGTGATGTGGCCAAGCGATCGATATCGTCACGAATAATACTAATAATAATAATATACTGTTAGCAGGGTAGTGCGCGCACAAACACATAATATTATAAAATACACTACGCGTGTTACGTATATATATATATATATATATATATCGAGAACATTATGTTATCGTTTATAGCACACGTACATATGAGTTGTAATTGATAAATATTTCATCACCCCTTAAGGGTTTGCGTATAATACTCATGTATATCATAATACACCGTATGATACATAAATGTATCGATATGTGCGATATATAATACTACATATTTATATTTATATATATACAAGCTACGTCATTACATTACTTATATATCACACTGTGTAGCACGCAGATGGTGTGAGATCGCCTTTTTCGCTAAACTATATTATGGCGCAGATGACCCGATAAATGATCACACTATAAACTATAGCTTTTAGACCTGCTTCAGTATATCACGTGAACGGTGCACGTACAAAATAGTAAGGTTCCGAATAAGATGGTTTGGAAACGAAAAAAATGCAAATAAATTTAAAGGCGACACGCATAAATTCTCACAAGTATGGCGTACCTACAATGTAGGTCCTACATATATTATGTACCTACACAGCGCGTTGAATCAACAGGTTCCATTGGTTGAATCGCGCGAGATTCGGTAAATCACGACTGACGTTAAAAAGTAATTTCCATATAATTATACCAGATGCACAAGCATTCGTGGTTATTTGTGTGATTTTACGTTCTACATAAACGTCCATGTGTATCAGTGCCCGGACGAACACGCACACAGTAGAGTTAACGTTAACATGTTAACAATAACTACGTTATTTTAACTATAGTAGTTATTTATTACTATAAATAGTATTATTTGATCTACTGATCATTTACTATGTTATGTATTTTATTGACGCTGTATATACGGTAATGAAATACATATTTCATACATATGTGTTATGAATGTATACTGTTTGTTTTATCATTATTTGATGTACGATCATTAATTTTTTTTTCAAGTAACACTGAGTCTATGATTATTTAAAAGCTAAAACTCGAAAACTATTTGGCATACTGTTTTTATAAATTCGTGATTAAATAAATGGTTTACAAAGAATCTTCGAACTGTCTGAATCGCATAAATTACGTGAACAAAGGTTTAACGCGTAATATGTAATTATATATATATATATAGGGATGAGCAAGATACTCAAAACAAATGTATCTAGATACATAGAATATTAATTTTCACTTAGAAGATACAAGATAATCTACTAATCTACACTTTTAAAGTAATTACTAATTTTTTTAATAAAATTGTTAAAATGTATACATCATACTTCAATATTATGTTATTTTAAACAATTAAAAATAATTGTAAAATAATTAAAAATATTAACTCTTAAAAAAATTAAAACTTGGCTAGTTCTGCAACATCAATCAATAGATATTATATATTAAGTTAACAAAATTATTCCGTTACTTGAAACAATTGAATGATGATTCAATTACCATAGATGAATTTAGTCTTATAAACATTTATTGTAATGTTCAATTAATTACATAAATGTATATTATTTATAATTATATTCTGTGTATAAATATAATAAAACAAAATAAAATAGAAATATACGAACATACGAGTACAACATTATCTCAAATTCAACGAAAATTTTTTTTTTTTGGAATTCAACAATGATTTGTTCTGTATATTGAAAAGTTTCACCCTACTATGGAGTTTCGTCTATTTTTTCAAGATATACAATAAAAAATCTAGATACAAGATACACATCTTTAAATACGGCCAATCCCTGTATATATACATATGTATTATAATATTAATTTCTAATGGACTTATTCGACGTGCATAAAAAGTATATTAGTACTTTACTACTGCACTTGTATTATTCACCACTTTTTTTTTCTATTTTATATATGTATTACAACTTATAATATACATATATTATGCAAGACATGTAGGTGCTCAAGGAATAATATTTTCACAATGCACTGTGGCATCTGTATATAAAGGTACACTAGGTGATTTTCTTACAATATAAACCATCATTTTTTAATGATCATTGCGGTGTAGTGTAATGGCTTAAATATAAATTATGATTATATTTTTCAAACATTTAAATCTAAAGAAGAACACAAATAGTCGGGAGAAAGCTAAAATTAAATAGAAAAATGTATTTAGTATTAGCATGTAGAAATCAATAATTGTGAAGCCGTCAATGTTGCGGTACAGGTAGGAACGATTGTTTGGGGCAGAGTATAGGAAAATGGCGAAGAGATGATGAGGGTATCAGATAAGGTATGAGAATGGTCTAACGAACTGGAAATCATGAAAATTCGGAATGTGTCCGAAAGGAGTATAGCTAAAAGGATCGGTCACAGATAAAGTAAAGCGGGATGGCTTATATATGTTATGAGGAGTGATGAGGCCTAGGGAAAAAAATAGTTGTCACGGAAATTAAGAGTATATATGCACGTACGTGGAGGAAAAATGTGTTATAACATATGAAATATATCGGGATCAACGATACGGTTTGGGAAAATAGTGCGGCGGGGGGGTGGTCGAATGTAAGAGGCTACCGTATTGTGCGCGCGGCCGCATCATTATCGTTATCGTTATTATTGTCGTTGAATATACTCACCCCTTGTCGGGCGGCACTTTGTGCGACGGCATGGCGGACGGCGGGGACGTCTGATTGTTGGTGGACAGCGCCTTGTACCTGGCCTGCTGGTCGGTGGGCAACACGATGTCCACGGACCGGGACCTGAGGTTGTTGGCCGGCTGGCCGCAGTTGGGGTCGAGCAGCTGCGTGGGCGACACGGGCACCACTTCTTCCGGTTTGCCGGCGGGGGTGGGCTTGTTGATGAAGCACGAGTCCATGCTGGCGGCCCGGTCGCGCTTCAGGTCCGGCACCGTGAGGAACAGGTCGCGCACGGCCGCCGGGTCCATGATGTCGTTGACCGCGAACGCCTCCTGCCGCTCCAGCTTCGGCGACGTGATCGACCGCCGCCGGTTGCCCTGCAGGTACTCGTCCGGCGGCGTCAGCTCCAACGTGAGCGGGCTCTTGACCGCCGCCTCGTCCGACTCCGCCGACGACGTGGACGACAGCGACGGCGTGGCGATCGTGAGCCCGCTCAGCGCCGCCGCGGCCGTCGCGTGATGGTGAACGTCCGGCTCCACGGTGACGGTGATCTGGCACGCGCGCTCGTCCTCGTCCTCCAGGTCTTCGCTAGCCGACGTCGACGTGAACGACCTTTGGCTGGGCTCAGCCGATACAACAAAACGGGGGTCGCGATCAGTCATCGTGGTCGTCGTCGTCGTCAAAGTTCCTTTAAAAGGCACGTAATTTCCCAAAGGGGGCCGGTTTGGGCACGAGGAGATGGTTGCTGCAGGAGGGATAAGACTCAGCGATAATCGAGATTCGTCGGGCGTCCCATTTTATCACCATTGTTGGCCGGGCATTTTTGCACTTAGTACGACGGACGAAATGTGTTTCGACTCGACACGTGTTGTCTAAAGTCGACCACGTGCGCTATCTTGAAATCGAGATACCTACCGAGATTAACCGAATTACGTAAAAATAACCAAGGACGCCGAAAAAATGAAATTCGTAGAACGTTGTACTACTGCGATAAAATAACCTTTCTCCTGCTGGACCATACATTTTTTTACACTCAATGATGTCTACGACGTAGCTGTATAATGCACGTGAGGAATGGTGTCATACATAATGTATATAATATCTGACAACGAATACAAATAATTATGTATGAATAAAAAAATAAAACTCAAAACGAGTGTATTTTCTTGACAAACAACCGTTGTATAATTTTATTACGAACCGTGTAAAGGACAAGTGAGCACCGCCAACAGTGGTAAGGGCGATGCGGACATATCATCGATATATCATCAAACCGGGTATTCCAGGAACTGCGCAGCTAAATTTTGAATTTTCTATAATGATATTATTATTGCGCTTAAAAAAATTAATTGAATGAGAATAATGATGAATAACAATAATAAGAAGAAGAAGAAGAATAAGAATAAAATATGTTTTTATTTGACCGGCGCTAAATCAAAAAAAATTATACGGACTTTTTATGAACATCACGTCTTCTTATCTATGTATATAAACCACGAAAATACGACGAATAGGAATCGCTGGAAATATCAACGGCGATATATATAAACACATGAATATATCTTTATGTAGAATATAGAATATATAATATATATATATAGAATATAGAATATCAAGAGAAAGCGGGTCGGTTTGTCATCGCGCCCTGGCTGTTTCGGTATTCAGTTAGCATAGGTTAAAATAATATATTCTTTACGTCTCGATAACTCGGAAATGCGGCGATAGAAAAAAAAAAAAAAACATTTTGACACTTCCCGTCTACCTAAAATAAATAAATATCATATACATTACATTGCACGTTTCACGGAAACGTTTATTTACGAGGGTTGTTTTTCAGATTTTTTTCGACAAACGAAAAGAATAGGGTGACAAGAAGAAGGTGTGGGAAGCCGTAAAAAGCGCCGAAAAAACCTCTCGGCTCTCGGTGTTTATCGACGTATAGCTGGGCACTTTTAACGTACGTATAGAACAACGGTGACCACTGCCGCGCGTCTGGCAAGTTTAAAAAAGGGTCCCCGGAAAGTCAACCGATGCACCGTCACCTCCTGCGTCCCGCTCCACGTACCAAAAGTCCCAAAAGTCCTTGTTTTTTTTTTGTTTTTTTATCACGCACACGCGGCCAAAAGCACCCCGAAGGGACTGACGACCGCGTTGTGCAGTTCCATCGAGAACGACGACGACGACGGGTTAAAAGGGGAAACAACCTAGCGACGCCCCTGTGTGTATTACCTCTGGTTCTCGTCGCCGGACGACGACCGGTTCATTTTCGACAGTTCCTCGAGGTAGGCGCAGTGCACGCACGCCGCGGCCGCCGGCACCTTCTCGCCGGACGACCGGCGCCGGTGGAACAGCTGGTGCTTGGACGACGGCACCTCCAGGTAGACGCCCGGATCGTCGCGGTCGCCCGACGAGGACGAGGAGGCGGCCGCGGCAGCCGCGTTGGTGGCCACCGTGGCGGACGAGTCGAAGCTCCGCGACCGTTGCCCGCTGCCGCCGCCCGCGGGCACGCGCAGCGACGACGCCGCGGACGAGTGGCCGCCCGCCGCCGACCGTTCCTTGCGCACGTCGTCGTCCCTCTTGGCGCACCCGAGCTTGATCTCGTCGAACGACACCGACCGCACCTGCTTGGGCACCTCCAGGCTGTTCTGCGTCTTCATCTCCGCGCCCGTCGGCGTCCGCGACCGTTTGAACGTCGACCGCAGACGGTCCATGACCGCCGTTATGTTGGCCGTGGCGCCTGTCCGCGGTACACAACGTGACACAAAATCAACAATGGTCTAGACACGTGTGACGGCGTCGCGCCACGATTCGAACGCGAACTCTCGTCCGGTCGGTGAAAATAATTAAAACTCGATCGTAACAATAACGGTAATGATGATAACAAATAATGCGATGATATGACCGCGCGGTGGGAACGGTAGACGGGTAAACGATCAACAAAAAAATTTTACTTCAAACGCACCACGAGGAATATTTTACACACACACACACACATATACATGGTATACATATAGGTTTGTATCACGTGACTCTCTACCCCCGCCACGAGCACGCGTTGCTCGCACGGGAGGTAGATATTTATTGCGAACAAGAATGTTCCACGCACTATTTCGTAGTTATATTGTTTTATAATGTTATGATGTTATGCTTGTCGCGGTAAAATTGTAAGCAAAAAAAAATTAATAATAAAACGGCCGGGACTCCGCGGTCGGGTGAGATGCATAGATAGATTTTGCTATTTTAGTCTTTTAAACTTGCGACCGATGTACGATTTTTCAAAATACTGTTGAGAAATTAAAAAAATAACGCGACTGAAGTAACAACAAGACATCATTTCCTATCAGTAACCTCCCACGACCGTGATGAGTGGAGCACTCCTACTGGTCGAAATCTTGTGTACAGGCATCACGATAAAACCAATAAGTTCATCTTCTCACTTAGAATGTAAAATACGTTTGTGTGTTGATGAACAACATGTACAAAAGATTATTATTACATTATATTATTGTTTACATCACAATAATATAATACACAGCGCACGTGCCAGCAGCGTCGCGGTAAATTAACTCGCGCGCGAATCGTGAAAATAATCATTTCTTTTTCCCCCATTCCTCCGTGTCGTTTTAATGGAGTAGGGGAGTTTTATCTCCCTTACATAGGCGCAGACCACCTCTAAAGTTTTGAACGTGAAATTCTCCATTGTACGCGATAATATCTCCGAACATCTGCTTCTTGCCCGATAATTAATATACAACACGCCTGCAGTTTTAATACTGCTTTTTGACCCACTTTACAAAACTACCCGCGAGACCCGAGGTCTTCCGAAAACGGCATTAAAATATCGGAAAACGGCCTATGTTCGAGGACCCCACTCCGCACTTTCCGTCCGCATATTTTTAATAACCTTCATATTACATACTGTACCTCATCATCTCCAACCCGTTCGCTTGGAAGGATAGTAGATCCTTATAATATACACCTATATTAGTTTTACGCATATACGTACTCGTATACTATACATAGTAGTTTTACGCATATACGTTTTCTATACTATACCCCACGTCGAATATTATACTACAACGTACCATGTTCGCAAGTTCGATGTGTACATACATATACTTAGTAACATGTTGAGTATTACGTACATATTCGCCATTACAAATTTTTTGTATGGAGTATATTGTTCTATTAAGTACCTAATTTATAATTTACAAGTAAAACATTCGTTACCAAAAAAAAAATAAATAAACTGGAATTTGAAAATTGTATTTGACGCAGCGACAATATGGTATGGATTAAAAAAACTTTAGATAATATTAAAAATTAATTTAAATTACACTATCGAGCCTTATAATGAAAAATTATGCGTAAGATCCAAAAAAATTACCGAAAAATATTACGAATCATGCACTTGGAAAACATTGTCTAAGTCTCTAAGATCACGCAAAAAATTGATGCATTTTGGCATTTTGCATAGAAATTCAGTCCCAAGACTAATAAATATAACAAAGCAGTATTCTCGTCCGTGTAATTTAAGAACTTATAAAACTATAGGTGCAATATAATTTGATAACAAATACCAATCTATATGGACTTGTTAGAGAAACGTAAAGTTCACATTATCTGTTCAAGAATGAACAGGCGACAAACGGTTATATCTTACATATTTTATTAAGGAACCTATTTTAATTTTTAACCAATCACTCAGAACACGGTGGTATTCAGTTGTTTTTATGATAAACTACCTCCAGTCTACTTTATACTATTTACATATAATATAAACACATGTGTGCGAACGTGTATGGCTAAAATAATGAAACGTTCAGTGGAAACACGGGTGGTACGGGCGATGAGGTTTTAACGACTGTAGCTACTATAGCAAGTTAAAACCCGTACATATATATATTTATAATATATGTCTTAAAAAAAACGACTTTTTTAATATTAAAAACGAGAGAAACTAATATGAATTTCCACGGTTATTTGGACGTTAAATTTACTTTATTGCAAGGGCACAACATTCGTTCTCTTCCCGGTACAATTTTACGGATTTAGTCAGGTTACTATGGTTTAAATGGTTGTCGTCAAAACACATTCGTGTCTTTAAAGCTTTCGTAAGCCCGCCGTTCTTTTATTCTTTGTCTCGATCGTCTCGTATAAAATATATAAAACTTTTCCACAAATGAAAAATGTTGTCTCTTTAATACTAATAATATTATTTCAACCATTTTATTCTTGGACTGATGTCCGCGGCTCAAGTAAGATAACTGACCTGTCGGGCACGGAGCCGACTAAATTGTTCGCATTTATTTTTTGCGCTTTCGACATCAGGAAATTAATTCGTATAAGTGTTGGAGGACATTTTTAATATCAATATGGTTTTATACTTGTACTCATCTTAATACGTACCTATAAAAGGCAATAAAAAATATTAAAACATGTACAGATGCTTATACAGTTTGGTCATTTAGTTATTCGCTGTAGAACATGGTACTTGATTTATCAATAATTATCTTTCATTTTAAGCAATTAACGGCTAGTGCTCAATGATGAGAAAAAAATTAAATGGATCTTATGCATAACTTAAAACATAATATAGTTATAATGATGAATCGAAACAAAAAGTAAATGGAAGAAGCACAAAGCACTAGAAAAGAGATTATTAGTGTATAGAATCGAAGAATAAAAGAACAAATTAACGGTCGATTCATATTTTGTATTTTATAATGGAAAAAGATATGGGAAAAATTACACCTGGAATATCCGCTACCAGATATTTTGTGTAACCAAGAAAGTGATTTATTTCTATTATGATTTCTACAAGACTATGCATTCAGATATATTATAATAGGTACATCAATATATTCACTGTAAATAAAAAGATGATTTATTTTTTATTTTTTAATGGACGAGTTTTGTCTGGGGAATAATTAGAAATTATTTTTGTTGAAATAAAAAAAAACAAACATTTAACTCCCCTCTGATGTTTGTAAAAGAAATATGGTTCAACCGACAGCCTGTAATTTATTATATTCCCATTATTTTTATGCAGATAAATGTTGAATATTATAAAATGGTTAATTAATTAGAACTACCTACTTAAATTTTGGCTGTGAGGCCTCCTTGAGGAGGAATATAGAATAGTAATCTAAAAATAGTTAAGAAATGTATACATTTCCCCCCTCCAGAGCTTATTTCAAATGAATAAATACGGTTTAGAAACTAATGGTATTATTCACAAAAACTGTACTTATGACTACAGCTACGTGACTATGAATATAATAGAAAGGTGAAAATTGAGTCAAAAACATTTTGATATTCTTAAATTCAACTTTAAGTTGGGTCATTAGTTTATTTGTTCATGCAATTATGAATTGTTCAGAAACTATAACGTTTTACCAATGACAAAGATCTTATTTATAATTTAAAAAACTATACCTAATATCAATATAATTAATATAAATACTTAGATAAACAATTATTTATAATAATTCCATATAATATAGCAAATTTATGGAATATTTTATTTGAGACAGTATCTAATTTATTTGTTTCAATTATTTATGAAATTTGATTTGTAACATAGTTGATTGAAATTCTATAATTGTGTTAACATATAACTGTAAAGCGAATTAACCACGATTGATCAAAGTTATGTGTTATACGCCTGTATTAAATTAAAATATGTATAAGGCATTTTTAACCACATTAAAATAAAATAATACTACCTTTTTGGTGAAATACGAACTGACTATACGTTAAATTAAGAACCTTATCTTTCGTAACAAAATATAATCTTCCAAATTTTGTTTTATAGTAGTTATCGAATAATTTACGTTCATCCGTTTCTTAATCTAAGCTTTATTAAAGTGTTATTTTAACATAATTTTTGGTTTGACGCTATTTTAATCTTGATACAAATCGTGTGTAATTATTATAGGTATTAGTAATGAGCTGGAAATAAAACCATACATAAAAAAGGTACGTACCGAGGATAAGATATATTTATAAATTTGTATACCAATCATAAAAATAATTATATAAATTATACTATTGATTCATGTGTGTAGTTGCTTAAAAATATAGGTATGCTTCGATAATATTGGTGTCATTGATAAGTTCAATGAAGCGTCACTGATTATGAACTTAATAATTGAATTAATTATATGAACGCAATTAAAATATAATTTATTTATAGTTCCTTATGTATCTATATTTAAGCGTCATATTAAAATCATACATTATTTTTAAAAAGGCAAATGGTGAAACACGAATTGTTTATATTTTTTGTGTGATCAGAAGACCATTTTTTAGTGAACATTTTTATTTTCCTGTACATACTATAAACGTAAAATTTGTATTATTTTCTCAAAAAAAGGTTTGACTTGAAAATTGGCTTGGGAATTGATGATGATGATTAATTCCCTAAAAGCGCAATTATAGAAAACGTGGTTAATGTACTCATTCTGGGTTTACTATATTAAAAAAATATTATTTATGACCAAACGATTATTTTATATTTTAGATATTTTGATTTGTATTGGTTATTCAAATTTATATTCATTTGATACGAAATAACTTTTACCTTGTTGAAAATATGAAAATATTACTATTTTCTTTGACAATAAAGGTTCTGTTCACCCATAAGAAATAAATTAAAAATACTTATCATAATAGCTGTATATGTCAAAAAATAAAGTAAATAGCATTTTTTATTAATAATTAACTGAGTAGTCTTATCGCAAAAACAACATAATCGAATATTTTGACTAGGTTGCGGACATAAATGCAAATTCCATATTTTCTGCATGTCCTAAAATATTATTTTCTAATTACAAAGTTTGTATCACGAAAAATTAATAAAATTAATAATTTATTTTACATTGTTAGAACTTTTTTGATCGGTTGACAATTTTTTCACAATTTTAGTGCTTCTTGTATCAAGAATTTTTCTTTACATTTCATAAGAACAGATGCAATTTCATAAAAATGTTAATTAAACAATAAAAATTCCTTCTATTATACGATTGCCGCATCGCCATTTTTATACGTGCCATAAAAAAAAATTCTTCTTTCTACTTTTGCCTTGTGCCTTCCTATGTAAATTATTTATTAATTTTTTGAAGACAATTTTAGAGTAAGAAAAATATAAGAAAATATAAAGATCAATAATCAATAATTTAAATAATAACATTCATTTTTTAAGTTAAAAATAATTTCAAGGGTATATTTTTGGGTGTTTTTTGAATTTTTTTTATTTTAGCATTAAAACGTATTTTAGGAGTTTTTCTTGGTTACTTTTTAAACAATCAAGTACACAGCCAATGAATTATGATAAATACCAAAAGAATCGTAGAAGAACATTCAGAAATCTTAAACATGGCATATATTCATTATGGCTTATTGGTTAAGTACAATCACGCTTAGAATAAAACCATCTTGATCTATAAAATAACCATGCCATATAATTATTTAATTTTATTATATTAATCGCCGAAATGATTATTTTTCTAGCATTTCAAGTGTCATGTCAATATTTTGTTTAAGATGATTACCGATATAAAATATCGCCTTCAGATGATTTCAATCGAAATAGCCTAGTTTGATGATACTATCACTCTCGCTTTGTGATTTATGCATTTCAATATATTATTATGAATGATTCAGTTATAACTTAAGTTAAGCTAATTCCGGTAAAAGTTAATAACGTAAAATTGTATGAACTGTTAGGGTTTGTTCTATAGATTTTGGCCGAACTGTATACCTAATTGAACCACACTGAAAACAGTACTATACAAAGTTCATCGAGAAATAGATAAAAACAATTAATGTTTGATGACAATATTAATATTTCATGATAAATAAACGACGGAGTTACCCTTTTTTAAAAGCTCGTTTATGTCATGAAAAATTCAACGCATGAAATATTCAACTCAAATAGTAGTTTTTTCAAACATTACGAATCCCATTAGAGAAAGGTAAACATTTTGAAAGCTATAATTAGTTAATAGGGGAGTCCATTACAGAGCATCAATCGAACACTCAAGTAGTATCAGAGCGCTCGAAAATAGTATCCGAGGGTAACACCAGCATTTCATACTCAGATGAACAAGCGATGAAAACGTTATGACGATCACGCGATACGCGGTTATCGGTAATCGTTGATAAAACCTAAACGAATAATAATTGACCCTTAAACCAACAAATGGGAGGGACGAAGCGACAGAAAAAAAACTATGCATTTTCCTGGCTATGTTTTTTTCCATTTCACTTCTCTCGTTGCGGTATATTATGTGGTCACGTATGTGCAACCAGGATACCTATAGAATTTCCGCTAAATTTTCCGGTACGACGATATACCCGCGTCTTACCGACACGTGTAACAGACAAAGATCACGTTTATAAGCCGTACCAGTAGCAAGATATTTATTCCGTAGTCAATCGGTGAAATGAATAATATTCCATAATATTAAAAAAAACCCCCATACGGTTAAATGTTATTCTGATTCAAAAGTAATGTCCAATACGTTTCCGTGTTTTGTACTGTAATTATTTTTATCCGAGACATATTATCGACTTCAGACTAAATAATACTGCCCTGGTTCCCGTGTATACCTTTATTGTAACTAGAATATTTTCCTCGTGACATTAATTATAACGGTGAAGTAGTAAACAATGCATGACAAAGCTTGATTATTTCAATTATCAAGTATACAAGCTTTATGTCAATTAAAAATGCACTCTTCGCTTCGCTCGGAATCTAAAAGTAGGTAGGTATACATTAAAAATAGTCCAATATGTTCATCCATACTTAATGTGCGAATCACGCACTAGAGTTACGTACATAAGTTGATTAATTTTACAAATAAACGTGCCCCGATAAAAATAAAAAGGAGGAACAAAGCTTTTTTCTTTTATAAAATATATTTATTTTTTTTAGAGTTTTGTTGAAAAATAGGTTTGAATAATAATAAGTATTAAATAGCTATTACATTTTAAATATAACGCAGCAAAAAGTACGCACTGATAGCATAATATACAAACAGATCAGTATTGTGTTAAGAGTGAAGATATCCGGTGACAATGTTATTATTACACTAGGAAACCTAATTTTGTCAAGGGAACAAAGAAAGAATTATTAATAACGACAGTCGATAGTGCAAAATAAAAAATAATTTGCAAAATGTCAATTAGGTGTGTTAAAAAAAGGTTAATATAAGTCGTGAGTATGCTTTTTAGGACTTTATAATATGATAGGTACACAAAAAAGGTCGAATTACTATATTGGACCAGAAAATTGGATTTGAATGTTACACATTATCCGACAACATTTTTTTGAAAAGAACTGTAGAGTCACCAGTGCTTTTCAGCTACTAGTGCAAATACTTCTAGTTTATGGAATATAATTTTCAACAAAGAGCACCCTTTGAAATCTGCTAGATTATCACCAACGGTGGGCACAGAGCTCAATAGTTCGGACCGCTCTTGTTGTTTGATAAGTTAACTGGCTGATTGATTTTTCTACTGCACTCGACGTTGCATGGGTATAGTGACTAAGGCGTCATCATTGTGCGTGTGTAGGTACTCGAAAATAATTGTTGTACTGCAAACGATCGCACATAGCTAGTTGATTGTGAGATCGAGTTACTTGGAAGAAAAATTATTTTTTCAAGCACTGGCCACGATAGCTTGTTCGTTTGATTTACTCGGTTTTCCCAGCAAGTATCGGTTAAAATAAAGCAAAATTAATAATGCCGAGTGTGACCTAAAATAGTATCATCAACAATATGCACGAAGAAAATAATTAAAAACAAAATACACGTTTGTCGTGCATCATCGTTGTGTTTCTACAGAATAATATATCGTCCATATTACGCTACGTGACTTGAATTCTAGCCTCGCACGTGCCGTCTTATGTTAACGGTCAATTTCTTTTTACAATAATATCGCATTTCATCTTGACTATAATATTACGTATCCTAAAACGACTGGAAAATCTGTATCCATTATAGAAACACGTGCAGGCGAACGCACACATGATCAATGAATACAATAAAAAAAAAAAAAAACGCACACACATATTTGTACAAAACACGTTTCCGGTGAATGAACACTACGTAATTTTCATTGTCAAGGCTTTCCTCACTTTGCTTACATAGTACATACCATATATACGTATGAAATATGTGTGCAAAGTAAAGAATACATATATCTATAGACTAAAGTATAACTTATCTTAAACGGTTCCCACTGGGACCACAACAAATGTTTCATTTATTCAGGTTTCCGTTCGGCGAATACATCTTTTGTGCTGTTTACCGGAATCCAAAAAGTTTGTTTGTTTTTTCGAGTTTCACATTATTTTATATTTACCGAGGGAATATACACCAGTACCTATAAGATACTATTATTTACAATTATTACCGTTCTATTCTAGAGTTGGAATGTTTTACACATATTTGGGATGTCATTGAATATAAATCGGCTAAATGTTTACGACGTTTACGTTACAACGGAAGCATGCATGTACGTACCATTTCGAATATAATTTTTGCATATAATACGATAATTCGTGTTTTTAAGTAACTGACACACTCGTAGTTGTCGCGCGTTACTAAATAGTAAAGAAAAATATTTTGCATTTAAAAATCGTAAAGATCATTTGATAGAATTTACGATCGTAATTTAAAATGTTGAGCGAGACGCGAAAAATATATCGGTTGATACACCAGCAATACATTCTTACGATAATAATTTTGTTTTTTCGTGATCCACATGTATTTATTGGATATTAACAAATAAACCATCGTAACACTCGTGCTTTTAAAAAGGCTAGAATTCATCATACAAACGCTCACCCGTGTACGCGTCCAATACGGCTCGTCTGTAATTATGTAGAGTGTTGTGATTATTTCACACGTTTTCGGTAAATCATGAATTTTATTTTTGTCACTTCTTCCCGTTTCACACGTTGAATATCAAATACTCAATGTTTTTAATTCATAAAGCTCGCTAAATCCAAAAATCCTACTACTGATGAATGCATGCACTGAATATAAATGGTAAGTAATATTATATTTTCATTTGTTACATCATTTAGAATAATTTATTGTTAATCTATATTTTATTTACTTCCATCATATGTATACATAATCATTCCATCAATATAAAATGAAATATTTTCTATAAACAAACGCATATGCTGTTAACTTTAACTATGGTGGTTTATATTACGATCTATAATACATTTATGTAGGTACCGTAATTATAGTTTCATAAACCAGTTTAACATTAGTTCGGTATTATAATTCGATCGGCGTTGGTGTACTATTATACCTACATGAGAATATTATTACTCTAACTCAAAACTCGTTTCACAGTAGTTATAAACAAATGTTTGGACAAAAGAAATGCTAAAATACTTCAGTATTAATGTGATTTGAATATTTTCCAAATACAATGTCATTATTAAATTACATCAGAGGGTTCTATTGTAGACATTGTATTGTCCTACAGCGTGTCCCTGGCTACGTGTATTATAAGTGGGTAAAAAAAAAAGTAACAATCGATTTATTGTTTCTACTCTCGTGCGACATTCCCGTCATTTATCATAAACAGTATCGGAAAACGCCCTTTCCATGTCACGGGGATGTTAGTTTTTACATGAGCCTCCCATTTGAACATGTCACTCGGTGACGTAGTAATTTTAAGTTCCGGTTTCACAAGCTTATAGAGATCGATACCTATTTTCACTTTGACAAAGAAAATATTTGTCATTATAATATTGACTATTATTATTTTAGGATATGGTATATTTGATGGGTATATACACTTATTGTACTGACAATATGAAAAGTTCAAAGTTTGTTTTTACGCAACAAGTTTAGAAAATACACAACACGAAACCGTACGTCATTGTTGTTAACATTTAATCGAAGTTGAACAAGCGAAAAAATGTATTTTCAATACACATATAACAGCAGGGCAACATATGAATTCCCAACTTTAGTCACATTTGCATTATTTACGATTAAAGTGAAATGTTAGATAGTAAAAGTGTAGTTATATTTAATAACTATGCTGCCTACGTTACTATTGTTATAAAGAAGTTATAGTCAAATGGTATATTATAACTTAATATATAATTATTTAGTTAACCACTAGATGTTATTTTAAACATAAGTAATGTTTGGCGTGGTCAATGAAGTTCAGATTTGCACTATAATTTGTATAAAACATAAAACGTCAGATAAAACTATTTTACAATTACGTCCAGTTAGTGAATAACGTTTTTCGAATGTCTCAAATTTTAAACGAAATTAGTGCAACTTTAACATCGTTATGATTCCGTGTGCACACTCGAGGCTGTAGGGTTAATTAAAACAAATTCCAGACTAAACATCCCTAGTGAATTGTTTCAGTTCTTTATCTAATTACATATTGTTAACAACGACCGAGAAACTGCCTAGTCTGCGTTTATTATAATGTGATACAAACACTTTTAATTACTTTAAAAGAATATATTATCCCTTTTTTGCTCCCTAGAACGACCTATACATATCATCAATTGTTTAGTGACACAAAATACGCCACATTTATTCACTCAGAGGAAGCAGTATAGAATTATATGGATTTTTCTCTTCTCCCTAATAATTTAAAAAATATACGAAGCACCCCCGCGAATATAGTATAATATTAATATATTAATATATTTTAATATAGTATGTATTATCTATATAATATTTGTGCGCAATTCTATATTAATCTTTTATTTTTGATAGTTATATTAAATATGGATATCAGTATATCATACGTCAAAAATGTTCCACTGTTGTAAATGCTTACATGATACTCGAAATTTACGAGCAATATGTCAATCGATACATGTTAATATTACGTGGTTAAATATTAATATATTATTATTGCATTTTTATTAGTATATAGACATATAGTTGACATGGCAAGTGATTTGTTTCTATTATATAGCCAACATGTTTGCCAAGAGCATATCTATATTGATATCTCGATGTTTACCCGACTGTACGTAGAATTGATTATATTTAGGAATTCAATAATATTTTTTTTTATATTCAAAACATTTATTTAAAATCTGTATTATTTATTTATATAATAGGAGAATGTGATGGGTACAGAGAAATTTGGCGTGAATGACGTTAAGAGGAAGTTGCCCAGCAAACCGCATTGTATACATAATATTTTTTTTTATTTTTCAATAGTACATTTATCAAAATCTTATAGACGTTACAATAACAGAAATTTAAAATTTTTTTTTGTTTTTATATGTTGCACTGTTTTAACGATTTAAAAAGTCTCTTGACCAGTAAATTTAAGGCGCCAAGGATATTATATTATTAGGCATGATAGTTAAAGACAAATAGATATTTGGATGATTTTGAAGTTTATTGTAGAATTGTTTACAATGATTCATTGCAAGTTCATTAACGGTTCGAATATGGAGGTATATTTAAATAGTAGAGTTCGTTACGTTTTAAGAAGCAACGGGTAAGAGTCGCAGGGCAAATTATTGGAATATTTTGCAGCGCCCCACATAAGAGTGCCACAAGACCAGACAAACCTAATTATCGATTTATAGACAAGCATTTTGTTTGCTAAACTTATTTTTAATTTGAGTATTGATCGAAGTAAGTGAAGGCGAGTGTAAGCTTGTTTCCGTTTTTGTTCGGTGTGGTGTGACCAAGATAGTCGTTTATCCATAGTTATACCTAGGTATTTTTTACAAGGTTTGAATGGTAAAGTAGCGTTGTTTAACGATAGGTTAGGGCATTCTTTCAGACCTAGTTAGTTAGTTAGTTAGTTGACTTATATCTAGGAAGACACCAGGACAGGGTTTTTTCCCCTCAAGAGAGATTGATATTTTGTAGGTAATTCGATGATTTTGGTCAACAATAATTATAAATGAAAATATGTTATCAGTATTTAACTTTTCGTTATTAACTTAGTAACTTACTAACTTAGTTCATAGTTTAATAAAACCACATTATCGAAACCATTATGATTTATGAATGTAATAATTATATTTATAATACGCACAACACTTTTATATTTGCATCATTAAATTCTATGTTTAATTAGTATAACTTTTATAGAGATTATACATTTCGCTACGTGTATTAATTCTAATATACCGCGTTAACTGCTTTAGATTTCCTGTTATTCTCGATAAGTGCCGAAAGGAATATCAAGGATGTGTTATCTTTCATTCAGGCAACTAGTCTCAAAAAGAAATGAATACTTTTTGCAACTTCTCAGGTAATAATTTCGACTCAGTTTTACGGTCAATAAAATGTCCCCGTGTTAAATATTCGATAAACATCAAACAGCTAGTTTTCCGTCAAATAAAATGTTTTTCAATCGTTTTAATTTTAACTTTATAGTCTTTGAGATAGCAGTATTACTTTTATGATCGACGGTTTACGTACAGGATTTCCAACATTTAATGATTTATTTATTTTGTACCTTTATTTCATAAGAATTTCTTCAAATTTGGTATGTATTAACATGATTGTACAAATAATCCATTAAGAATCCCGATTGATCATAATTGCCAAGAATTGTGGTTTTATGAATATCTAGTTATATAATCATTTCATTATCATGCTCATAAAATATAGGATGTTCTTTTTTATAAATAATAACATATGTATAATTTATGTACATATACAAAAAAATATTCAAAAATAAAACAAAAGTGTAGAAAATATAAAATGTCTGAACGTGTTCATCAGGAAGACAATTTGTTTTATCTTATTTTAATTAACTATTTTAGCGTTCGATTTATATAAGTTTAAGAAAATTATTTATAAATTAATTTATACGTTCTCTAAAATAAGGTATTTACAAGAATATATTCTCAGTGTTTAGTAATTTACATATTATCATCATACTCATTAATATTTGTTTTTGGAATCTGATTTGCACGATTTTATCGATTGTAAGACTACCTTAATGCATGACGTATATTTTATTGTTATGTATTGTGCGTACATGTATTATGATAAACGTATATTATACATAATAGTTTATGTACCATGTAAAAATTATACACACACCGTGCAAGACTTTAGAAGACTGTTATCGTATCTGATTGAAAACTTTAGGTACACATTTTTTAAATGAAAAAAAAACTTATTATAGGTAGTACATAATATACGGGCGTGCACGTAGCAGTTAAACCGTTTGGATAATCTATAAGAAATAACAAATCGGTTATCAGGAATAAACATGTTGTACAACTTTAATTTATTATTTTCATTATTACTTTTTACAGCGAATATTTCATGTACCGGCGTTGTTAAATTCGACCGATTGCGATAAGATTTTTCAACAGATTGAGTGAACAACGAATTCTCGCCAAACTGTACCCATTATTTCTTTGTCTCCATTTAAATACCTTTTACTTGTAAGCTATACAGATTAAAGTCACACGTTATCCCGTATGAACTATGTATCGTTTCTCTTAGCGTAAACGAATGCACTTTTGCGCCTCATACTTGTCGAAATTCGACGATCTTGGAGGAACAAGAATAATACGAATTTAATTTTAAACAATACACATTGGTTAATAAATAAGATTATTAATTGTTTAGGCTTCTGTTTATACTGAAACGCACTAAACGTTTCCACCTACAATAACTATTGTCATCAAAATATGACGTTACGTATAACCCATATAGTATGGTTAAATTACTTTATCATCTCCCGCGTGTGTTCGCTGATATACGATTATGTTACAAGCGTATGATTGTGAAAAATTAATTACTTATATTTTATTTTAACATGTTCTATCATTTAAGTGCAGTAGTGTGTTTAACTAAATGTTTGATGTTCTACAAACGTACCCATAATATAGAAGGTTCTTATTGTTCCATACTCCAAATTAGAAAAATACCAGAAAAGAGAAAGAGAGAGGCATTTAGACAGCGAAACCGGAACTTTGACTTCTGTCAGGTAAAAGGCTCTACTTGTCAATTACGTGTAAAACGAGAACGTTCCGACATCTATCTGAACACGTTTCAAATAGGTAGAATCCGTAATTTATTGATTTCCCCTTACCGTTCGGCGTTTACATAGTAATTTCAGATTACAAAACGAAAAAATTACTTTCGATTTTAATTACTGATTACCTAATGCTCTTCTACGTTTTATTTTCCTGTGGCGTAATAAAAATAACCAATAACTTTACCTACTATTACTTAAACAAATGTTGTCTATTTGTGGGTTTGGTTTAAATTGATCAATAAAAATAATTGTGATAAGACATGATTTTCATACGTTATGAGTAGAAGCTACAGGGAAGTAAACAAATTCAATTGCGAACGGTGTATTTATTAAAAAAAAAAGGTAAATTATTATATAGACAAGATTATTTTAAATACATAGATTAAAGGGTTCAGTGGCTGTATTTTTTATGAATCATTCAATCGTACCTGCCTTAAGTCTCGAATACGTCGGTTGATGGTATTCGAGAAATGTCACATTTCGAGCGATACGCATACTAATAACCTTATTTTCCGATTGGTAAAATCGCATACTGTTATTCAAAATCTTTTCGGGTACGATAAAAAAAAGTTTTTTGCGTATAAACAATTTAAAATTACTATTAATCATCATTAATAAGTTTAACACAGAAACACTTTGGGCGGCAACAAACAGGCTTAAAAAGATTAGATTAAATTTAGCCGAGACTAACTTTTGTGCAAATATTTATGTACATAAATATGCATTCCCGACAACATTTTGTTTTATGAATATTTTGAAAAAAATACAAATAAAAATCCAGGAAAACTCAATTGCCATTTATCCTGTACAAGAGGTTCCTTAATATAATATGTATTCTGTTAACGCTGATTTCAACGTATATTATATGATGCTCATAAAATAAACAAAAATATATAATAAATATAGCTGTATATTATGATTTTATGTGATGAACATCGCTCTTAAAAAAATGTCGAAGAATGTTATTGAAAAAATTACGTCACAATAGTTTTACATAAAAAATCAATATTCAAGTTGACGACATAGGTATCCGAGTCGCATGCGAAGACTTAGTTTTTTTAATTCAACCGAAGTATCCTACGTACAATCGTATACGCCTCGATTACTATTATAAATGTGCGTGAATCCGTTAAACCCCAATTTAGACCTGTTCCTCTCCTCTAAAAGTATAAAAGTCGAAAAATACTCTGAACATATTATCTATTCGTATATGATCGGTCGTCAACCGATAGCATCGCACATACGAGTTAGTGTTATACAAGTCACCTGGCTGCGCTTGGACAACCGATCTTTCATACGGACGTATTATAATAACTAACAGTACACTTTTGCGAACGACCGTCCCAGAAACAATCATAGTATTTTTTTTTTTAAGTTTTTTGAATGAGCCTCTCGCAAACAATGGCCGCGTTTGCGGTCCCGTCGAATATCATCCCCCAAGGTGGTCGGCTCGTCATCGACGTTTCAGACAAAGGCCCGTTCGTTCATAAACCGTCGCGTATTATTTATACATTTGCGCGGTTTGTATTTATATATATACACCGTGAGACAGGCGAAGTTTTAAATCACCGTCATATTAATATTCGCAAACCGTGCGGACGCATTCTAGTAGCTCCGCGGCCCCCATGGGCACGGCTGTCCGGCGCCAATCATCACGCGAGGGACCTAAGGGCGAGCCGACCGTATATATATGTATGTACGTTGTTGTTAGTACCTAAGGGATGGTACGCACACCGGCAACGGTTTCACATAAATTGATATTATATAACTGTCAGATCTCGGGTCAGGTTATAATTATATTATTTGAACTTTTCATTTTTTTTTATTTTTTTTCTTACCGACGCAATATTGTAACGTTTAACAATATAGTGTTTGCGACAAAAGAAAAAAAAATGTATACCTACTAACTGTTATTGATGTTCAAATACCGCGGTTGTTATTATTATAATACCTTATACGGAACTAGAAAACCTAATAATATAATATATTATGTAATATTTTAATAAGTATAAACGTATGATTATTTTCGTTACACTTACGACTTGCGGACGATTTTAGGAGCATGAAGTCAAACTGAACGCCCATATTAATGTACTGATTGACCTATTTCCCATTTACCGTGCGTATAATTATGTTTATAATCAAGAAAATATTTAATTTGTTCTATTGGCGACGAGTCAACCCAACTGCAGTTGCGAGCGTATCGCTTTTAAGATAAAAATGATTAAACAAAAAAGCGTAAAAAGTGTAGTAATCCGTGAGAGATCACCATATACAACAGCTAATCTTCGCCTGGGTTTTATTTATTAACCTCTGCAATAGCATTCGCTTCACATTAAGCTCGGGCTCGTTTATTATTTTTCAGCCCGTAAAATGTAGATTAACATTAAAGGACTATTCACCGTTTTTTTTTCACAATTTTTTATCTCTTTCACGGTTTCTTGAGTAGGGCTTCATTATTTATCTATATAAAATTAAAATTTATTTTTATGCTATATAGATTTAACACATACTCGTATAGACATTAAGAATGCAAATATGAGATGCAAATAATAAAAAAACTACCTTAAAAAATTACAAACATTGGTTTAAATTTAGGGATTAAAAATGTAATATATATTTTTTTTAGATTCAAAAAAATACTTATTACATAGAATCTTACAAATCACTTTAAATGACAGCATTGTGCTATAAGAGCGTGTTTGATGCTTTCAAAATTAAATGAACGTTGGTAATCGGTTAGAAACTATTGATATTTAGAAAAACTACACTCCTCGTCCACTGAAGTGGTGATTGGAGCAGATTTTAAATGAGACAAATTTATATCACCGAAGTCATCGGGAAAACACTCACTTGAAGCTTAATCGTCATTTAGAATTTTTGAAATCATTAACCTCGTCTGAAATCTAGTATTTTTCTCAAGAACAGCCTTGAATTTGTTTTAAATCTCATATTTCTAATTCTATTGAACGCAGCTGATTCAATTTTAATCTCAATATATTTTATTATAATATGTTTCGATTCATAAAGACTGATCTCCTGAACGTATATATGTAAATACCTAAATATTATATAATCATGAAAGATATAATTTAATAGTGTTTTTTTTTTAAAAAAAACTTGTTGGTTTTCTTTAAACTAGTGATAAATCAATAAAACAAAAAAAAATATAGAAAAATAACCTAAAATTATTTAAAATGTCGACAAACGACCTATAAAGTAAAAAAAAGGCCAAAAAATAAAAATAAAAATCTATTATTTAGATTCACGTGCTATTGAAACGCATTTTCAGATAAGAAAGCATTATCTATGAAGTTTTAAAAAAAAATGCAAGAGATTGATCAACTTCCGAGCCTTCATAACGAGTCATGTATAAGATATAGATAAATAGATAAGAAGAATTATATTTAGTATTATGATGTTCACGCTCGTAATGATGCGTGTGAAAACAAAAATCGTTATCGTGGTAAATTACGATGGCAATAATATAAGTTGAATACTTTTCGGCACCTGCTTGAGAAAAACACTGCAGAGGCGGAAATTATATTGTGAAAAACTGTATAACGTAAAGAATTTTCAAACGAGTGCCAAAAACGACGAAGGTATGGTGGCGGTGGCGTAAGTAATTCCGGTGCATAGTCGCCTCCGTCGTCACCGCACGAACCCGGCAAATATTTATAATAATAATAATAATATACAACTATTTTGTCTACGGCTAAAAGGTCTGTTGTTAATATTTGTAATTTTTTTTTCCGCGCTACTTATATACTAATTTTTTGACATAAAATATTGACCGAAACTATTATATTGCAATGTAAAGTACGGATCGAGATTATCTCTTTACTTACATAATTTATTCGAATTCATCACTTGTTTATAAGCTATAAAACTGGTTCTCTTTATCACCCTTTGGAGAAGAAAAAGAGGGAGTGTGTGTGAGAGAGAGAGAGAGAGAGAGAGTGATGGAGCTGTTTCTCTCTCGTTTTATTGTTTTTTTTTTTTTATTAATTTATTAATATTCCCTGGAATCGGTAAAATAATAGTAAGTATAACAACGCAAAAAAAAAAAACCAAAACTTAGAGATTAAAAGTAAAGATAATAATCGTCAACAACAAAAATCATATGATAACAATCAGTTATACGTACATTAGTTTTATTTTTTATATTTGCCGTACAACACAAAAATGAATCTTAAATGTTACAACGATATACACTGAATGAATAATCATGATATTAATATTTTTGTTTATATAATTATAATGATTTATTTTTAACTTTTTAAGTGTTTCGTTTATATTTTTATAGTTAAACGTTTTACTAATAAAATATTGTATTATTAATTGATATATTGTAGGTACTTAGTTTTTAATTAAATTCTGTTCAAGTTCTATAGATCATGAAATAACAAAAAAATAATATAACAACTTAAATTTTGATAAAACCCTGGAACCACCTGGGATTTATTAAACAGATTCATCTATGGATTCAAAATGTATGCAAAAAAGGATACAAAAAATAGTTTAAAACAGTAAAATTATTGAACAATCTGAACCTATGATCAAATGTATACAGTTATAAAGTTGGTGGAAAATAATAACAATATTTTAAATGTAACTCAAAAGTCATTAATATTTACATAATATGATACCTGCAGCATGTTTTAATTCAGTTTAAAATATGGATATTGATCTCAACCGAAATAGTATTTCATTGTAAGACATGAAATATAGGCACAATTTAAATGTACTGATGTAATGCTATTTATCACAAATATCTGCTAATTATTAGTAAAAAAAAACGAAAATGTGACTTAATGTGCTATGATTTAATAACGAATACGATGTAAGTAATAATGAACCATTAAATGTGTACACAATATTTGAATTGTCACACAACAGTGTTATTAAAAGGCGGGCAATTTGAGAAGTCCAGCGTTATTTGCATGAAAACTTTACAACGGAAATCAATTAAAACAATATGATGGTAGTTAATAATTACAAAACACTCACGCGATTAGTTTACTCAGAACTCAATCGGTGTTTTGTTTTCAAGAAAATGACAAAAGGTGAAACAACACTTTCGTAGCATATAATGGAAAATCTTATCGGTTCAAATTTATATGTTAAACAGATCGCTTTGATCTTTTTTAAAATAGGTTTATACAAACCCACACGAGGGTTATCCCCATGACAACCCAACTCTGGGTGGCTAAAAAGCAACAGATATTTTTCCATAGTAGATACATGTAGCATAGCCGCATAGGGTATCTAATGGCATTTGTTCTTTTGCTCAGACCAAATTGCAATCATATGATTTTCATTCACTTAACAGTATAGTTTACTTTATAGACTCCAAATATTATTCCAACTACATATATATATATATATGTATATAAACAAGTACGTTTCATGGAAAGTAAATAATATAGGGCTCATAAATCAGATATTTTCTAAAAATAGCAACTTGAGGGAATAGCTATATTGAATGGGTTTGATCGTGTATTTTTATTTTTATTCCAAACCAAAATAAATGCCTACTCGATAATAAAATTTACCTAATTTTTTTAGTTTTCCCATTTTTTTCACGCGAAAATAAAAATAACATTAAACGGGGAAAGATGATTTTATTAAAAGTTTAAATAAATTAAAAATGTCTAGGCTCCACCTAGACATAAAATAAAACGACCCTAAGCTTGATAAAAAAGTGACATTTATATTACAATTCCACGTAATATTTCTGACGATGACTACTGCAGGATGCTATAATAGTGCATACTTGTAAAATATTTTTTTACAGAAAACGCAGAATGCTTATTCAAATATTTGTATAAATTGTTTTCAAAAAATTTATTCGAATAATTTTCATTAAATATATGCAGAATATTTATTTTAATAAAATACACTATACCACAAAAAACAAAGCTGAAATATTAACTTATAGTAGGGAATTTTAAGGTAGGTATACAGCTTATTACTTTATACGTGTAGGGTATTTAAAAAGTATGAATTAATAAAAAATGCATTAAAATATTCAACTATCCCAAAATATTACAAATTAAAGTGAATGTATTTTAATATTATAACCTATATACAGTAATATAACTCATAAGATTAAGTATACAATAATTAATAGTACATAATTTAAAATAAAATATTCTAAAGCCGAGTATAAATATGAATTAATTATATTCAGAATATGTATTTGAACCCTTTTGACCAGCTTAAATCGAATATGTAATAAGTTTGCAGTGAATATAGTGCTATACGAAAACGTCCAAGTTTTGTCTATTCCAAAAGTGTTCTCTATATATTTATAAAATATAGTATACTTACGAGTGAGAATATCTGATTAATTTCCACGAGATATTTTTATGAAAGCACCTAAGTGTGACAACTTGCAGTAAATATCAGAAAGAAGTAAACAATAAAAAGTACTATAACATTTTAACTATTACATTAGAACAAGTTGTCAGTTTGTACGAAAAAACAGTAAGCATTTTATTACAACAAAAAGGTGATTAATGGCGTCGATTGGCTTTCAACAAAAAATCAATCGTTTGACCTTACGTTTTTAAATCTATCAGGAGTTGATAGTAATTGATAAATATAATACGAATAAGCTAAAAAAATTTCAAATGGTTGAGGACATTTTCTGATTTTTATTTTCTTACTTTCGTATCTGAATCCAATCATCAAACAAATTATAACCAACTTTTTCTATGTAAAATTTCTCAAGAGAAAAATATTTAATCATATTTTTAAACTCGGTATGAACTACAAAGCAAACCAACGTGCACAGGCAATTTTTAAACCATGTCAATCTAATTTACTTTTTTCTCTTCCCTATTTGTTGACTTTTTTCGCGACACTATTATATCCATTGAGGACAAACATCAAGGCAAACATCATTGGAAATTGTTATAGAAATATTTTTTATAAAATTAAACAGACTTATTTAGATTGAACTTCAAAATCTTGAACCACAAATAAAGTGAATTGTGAATTCGTTTACTAATTAGTTATTCCATTCGATGCATACTACGAGTACATAAGTTTTTTATGACAAAAAGTCAAACGTTTTCTTAACTTGAAAAGTCTTTCGAGTCAAGCCGGTTCAAAATTATAGTTTAAAATTTAATTATACATAGGTACCATTTTACGTTTTACGCAGAAAATGTACAGTTATGTCTTCAGTTTCAAATATGTATTATAATATTATATATTTTACAGTATATAGCTATGGATTTCTTCACAATAGAATTTAAGAAGAAGGTAAACAGCAAACGTTTTTAAAGTTGAAGAAAAATGAAAAATGTCATAAAATACTAACAGGCCAAACGCGGCTATGAGACCCTAAAATTGAAACTACCTTATTTTTATAAAAAAAAAGTTATTTATACTTTTTTTTGTATTCCTTTATTTATAGCTCCGCTCATTATGGTCAAGTTTGTATATATGCCCTAACTTTATGACCACTAAGTTTTTGTATTTTTTGTTTTATACAAAACTACTAGGATAGTACTTTTACATGGTATGTATGCCAATAGATATAAATATTGGCATTTTTAAACCATCCATAGTAACTTAGATATAGAAAACCAATAGATTGAAACAAAATATCAATATAATAATTCAATGAAAAGAAATAGGTTGTTTTAAAGTCTTAAATAAAATACTTGTTATAAGCAATTACAACTATGTATTTTCTGCCAATTATAAATATAAACCTCGTATCCTCTGAAACTTATGAATAAAATAAAAAATACTAATCTTACGAATGGTGATGTATGATTACTATATATTATACATAGTGAATAATAAAGTCACATGTATTAACATTTAGGTCCAATTATATCATGAAACGATCTACACCTTACGTTGAGTTATGGATCACAAGAATAAATTCATCTACACTTTTAGAGGGAACTTTTTCTAGTGAGCTACATGCTTCAAATTATCACAATTTTTATTTTACATTAAAATATATTTTGTATTGAGTAGCATTTAACATTTGCCACTTTTTGATTTCACGGGAAGTATCATTAAATATTGAATACACTGGAAAATATATTTTGCTACATGTATTTAAATTTTATATTAGATAAATAGGCATATTACGAAACACATAAATTAAGGAATTAACGTAATTGTCAAATCAACAACGATATATATTTTCAATCAATTTGAGCATGAGGTTATATATTACTTGGAAAATTACGTTAATTGCAAGACACTAGGTTCTTATATAATTATGTATTTATCAAAGTTTCCTAGGAAGTAACAATACTGCAGACTGTCATTACCCAATGTTTGATATAAAGTCATAGGCTTTAAATATTTCGAAAAACAAGTGTTTAAAATCATATTTTTCATTATGTCTATAACTTAATAGAAATAGTTATGAGAACATAGTCGAGAACATAAACCATGAGGCTTATTCAGAACATCAGGTCCCAAAGCTACTATAGGTTATTATCTGTGTTTTGATAAACATAATGTAAACTTTTACATTATAAAAATACTTTTTGGTCGCCTTAAAAACAAATATATTATGTAATTATAAGCAGTGCTTATATTTTAATACCGAATAATTGCACTCAATTAACACGTTTAATCAATTATGTAAAAAAATGTGTTTCTCGCATCCTGAAGACGTTGTTTTATTTATCAGAATGATATTTTCGATATTACCAACATACCGAAGATTTAAGAGTAATATCCTAGTCAGAATAATGGAAATTTACCGAAAGTTGAAGACATTTTTTCATCAATATAACTTAATAACCTATAATTTATAATCTTTATATTTTCTTTTAATTAAGAATTTACGAAATTCTCTACCACTTAGAATTTAATGTAACCAGTCGTTTACATGATTACCGAAATTACATCGGTAATGCATGTATAATGTATAATGTATTATAATGTGTCTATATAGAATATTTATATGTGCATATCGATATTTTAATAATGAATATACGTTTGAACTCACGAAGTAAATTTGTTATTCTTATCGTTCATTTTGAACGTCTTAAGCACTCTAAGAGCACTTATAACTTTCATACCTATAGGTGTCTACAATAGTCGGTCAATTCAACTTCAATGTATCCCCGTAATGAAAATATGTGCCGTCTCGGAATTCAATCAATTTTTAATAACGATATATAACGTTACAAAAAGTTTTTGGAGTACCAACGCGATGTCTCGAAACTCGACAATTTAATGATTTCACAGAGAATTTGTTGAGAACTGCATGGTTACTTTTTGCAATATTTAGTCACTTCCCAAAAAATTATTTCGAATTTGTCAATTCTAACAATCTAGAAGCACCTAACATCTGTTTCCGATTTGCAATCGATAGACATGTTATATGAAATTATAATGGCACTTCCTTGAAAAAAAATTGGATTTTCCGAATAAAAAAAAATCATGATCCGATGGATTCTCTGCCACCACTTCGAAACTAATAGAATCAACGAATGTGTAAATCAATGAGTTTGAATGATGCCTGCGACTGAATTATAAATAAAAAAAAATAGGAATTAATTTTAGTCAGGGCTCTCAATTATATGTACCTGTATTAATTTAAAAAGTTTCCATAAAAAAAAAAAAAATGTCATAAAATGCTTGTCCATAGTTTATAAGATACTATATGAGTTATACGCCAATAAGGAGACGAATATACATTTAAATATATCTTACACGGTCAATTTAAAACACAACTAGAAAGGTAGTACAACATTTTCAGGACACTAAAAAAATAAAAAAGTGAGAATCTCACGGATCAATGACCATTTAAAAATATTCTACTGAAGACTCAACTCAATTGAAGAAGCCCTCCGTTATAAAATTGGGGGGAAAAAAACTGTGGACTGAAAACACGAATTCAACAGTATGTCTAATTTTCTCCAAAACAACTCACCATATAATATTGTATCCATTTTATTTTAACCAGATCTCTCTCTATATATATAAATATCAACTATATATTTATATATATATATATTATCTTAAACGTAAACCATAAAAAAATTAATTTCGCACTAATTAATAAAAACATTGTAAAAACCAAAAATTGTCAAAAAAATAAATTATGAGCTCGATAAGAGCACAATTTTAGAATAGTATATAAACTATAAAATGAGTTTTTAGTTTATGAGAGCATTAATTGTATTGGTATTTTAATATTATTGTTAATTATCGTACAATTAATTATGTACACTGAGATGTTTAAAGAATTAATCGTTTTAAAATATTAAAAAAATTAAAACGTGTTCCATCAAAAAAACATTTTAACTTTTTTTGTAGTGGATATTTCGAATTTCAATATTACAATAAATATACAATTATGAACAGCGAAATAACCTCGGAAATAACCAACCAAATCCTTTGACTTAATGTATGTGTTTGATGCAAACCAATTAGTTTAGATTAATTGATGGACGAAATTATTGATTTTACTCAGTTTGAAATCCCATGGTTGTTCGCAAAACATTCGAATCCCTTCTACTATACATGATCACGTAGAGATCCTTTTAATTGGTTGCAGATATCATTTGAGGGGTACATTTATGTCAAATGTACTTTCAAAATTGTTTCAAATCGGTATCACTGTGAACCCACGTAACTGAATTAATCATGTGTAGAATTATTATACCAATTATGTTTCTACTCAATTGTATTCTTTCTCTCTGCCGGCATTATTGAAAAGTATTTTTATTCGTTTATTTATGACTTTTTGTCTTTACATTTTATGTGTTTAGAGAAATTATATTAATTTATATAGGTAGTTTTAATTTGAATATCCTATCAAATAACAATATGTATTGTGCATTCGTGTTCATGCAGTCGTAGCGTACAGTTGTGTCACTGTGCGTTTCACTGATTAGTTAATTTGGTTATTAATATTTTATTATTCTAACTAGTGTTCTCAATGTCATCGTCTTCGGGTGGCAATAGCCGTGCCGGACAAACTCCAGCTACATCCAAGGTCGAGACCACACTAACAAAAAATAATGCACCTTCTCCTGGTTTCAGTATCATTGGCAAAAACGGTAAGGTTTTAAAAAACATCAATAGTCCATTATCACCTAGGTTTCAACAAATAAACGAAAACCCACCGGTTCTAAATACATCCAATTCTTCATTCAATTTTAATGACTTAACAGTCATTAAGCCCGATTCAAACATCACACTCGTCGATAATCAACATAATGAGCATTCACCCGCCGTTAGCATATCTACAGATAACACTCCGCCGTCTCCATCGACCAACACAGATATCGATATGACTACTAACAACAATAACAATAATAATCAACTTCGTTTCTTTACATCGGACTATAGTGGTCCTGTTATAATACTCGCCGAAAGCATCTATCAAAATAAAAACATCGGAAATTGGCATCCCATTAGTGCCGCCAAATTCTTCTCTACACACTTTATGGGCATCACCAACATAAAACCTGCTGGCTCCAAAAAAGTCAAAATTACTTTCAACACCATTACCAATGGTAATAACTGTCTAAATTCCGATATCCCTCATATGAATGGTTTTCACGTAAATATCCCTAGCAATCTTATATATTCATACTGAATAATCAAAATAGATAATAACATCACGGAAAAATAATTTTTTGAGGGTCATTATTCTCCTGTCCCAATAGATGCCTTTAAACGCATCTCTATTCAGAAAGACGGAAAAATAATACAGACTCGCATAGTAGAACTGAAATTCGTAGCACACAAATTACCATCCGCCATTTCCATCTACAATATGCTTTTTGAAGTAACACCTCGTAAGCATCCGCTCGCCTGTTCAATGTAATCGTTGCCTAAGATTCGGGCACACTCACAAATACTGCCGTAGCGATGCCAGATGCAGTCACTGTGGCGAATCCAAACACTCAATAGATGTGTGCCCTTCCACACAATCCCCCGACCCGACTTGTCTCCACTGCAAACTACCTCATTTAACCACGGACCGTTCCTGCCGAGAGTGGTCCCATCAAAAAGATATTAAAAAAATCATGGCCACTGAAAATATATCCTACAAGGACGCCGTCGATTTCAAGAAAAATAAACATTATACATCAGCTTTTAAATATTCCGATATTGTAAATAGCCAGCTTCCTATTTCCAAAAGTACAAAAATTGACCCCCCTTTGCACAACGTTCACTGTCCTATCTTAAATGATTCCACCACTTTTTCAATAAAAAAAAAAAAAATACAATCCTATTCTCACTCAAGCGAAAAATAAAACAAAAACTATTCTACCTGCCGAATAATTTTATGCTGCCCCAAATGGGAGTTACCTAAACAATCCTATTTGTCAATCAAAGCTACCAGAAGAAAACGTAAATGACTTTTCCTGGATACATACCCATCCTTTCATCTACAGCTAATTCTCTCTCAAATTTCCAACAATATACCATGAAATCAACCAGACTCCCACTTTATGAACAATCATATGAATCCTTACTTAATTCACCCCCCGTTCAATTAGAAAACAATTTCTCTTCCTTATCTTCCAAAGATCTACAAACCATGTCCTGCCCTATGATAAACAAAATATTCTCAGAATATCTAAAGGCAAACTTTGTTAATTATATCACAGTATATACTGACGGATCAGTCTCTCCCCTCTCAGCAGGATATTCATTTTATATCCCTGATCTGCACATCTCTTTTACAAACAACTTACCCCCTTCATCGTCTTCCTTCACTGCGGAATGTTATGCCATTATAGAAGCGCTAACACTTATCTCAAACATTGCTCCGAACAATTATCTTATAGCTTCCGACTCCTTGTCCTGTCTATTAGCTCTCAAATCCAATCCCTTTAACTCTCACATTTCACCCTTAGTTCTTCGTATAAAACAAATCACATTCATACTTGACCAATCAAATTATTCAATTAAATTTCTATGGATCCCTAGCCACATAGAAATAATTGGAAATGAGGTAGCCGATAGTCTAGCCAAATCCACGTCAAAGTTAATCTGTCCCTCTCTTATCCAACTTCCTCATTCTGATTTCATTCCGCTTATACGTCTCCACATAAAACACCTCTGGTCCATACAATGGTCAAATTTTCCAGCAGAATTTGCCGCCAAATATAAACATATTGTTCCTAATATTCCTCACAAAATCTGGTTCAATAATCTCCAATTATCCAGATCAACCATTGTTCAATTCAATCGTCTACGTTCAGGCCACACACTCTTACCTGCCCATGCCTATAAATTGGACTTGAACGACTCTCCTCTCTGCATATTACATCCGACTGAGAGTTTATGTGATTTATACCACATTCTTTTTGATTGTCCTTCCCTGCAAGCAAAACGCGCTGGTTTGTCTAGGTCCCTTGTAGCCTTTGATACCTCGCCAGACCTTTATTCTATTCTTAATTCTAACTCAGCAGGGGTCATTTCTCTAATTATAGCCTTTATACAGGAAGCTGGCTTCCACATCTAAAACATTATATATTGTATCTTTGAATTTTGTATAACCGCCATGCCTTAATTGTCGAGCTGTTATTGTATTACAAAAAGCTAAAAAAAAAAAAAACAATATTGTGATTTATTAACTAAATGTTTTCAAAATATTTGAAAGAGAAACAATTTTATCAAGTATAAATTTAGCAATGATGTTCTGTTTTCACTATCGCAATTAAATTCGAATTAATTATTATTTAATTTAATAATACTTCGCTATCACAATATTAATACTTTAATAAAGTTTATCAATATTAAAAATAAGATGCACAAACGTTACCCGTACACCCAAGGTTATTGTCAAACTTCAATTTTCAGTTTTTAGTTACCTTCTCGCAGAATAGGTTTAAAATGAAGTCATTAAATGTTTTTAAACGATATAAATACTCAATCCGTCTATTTTTAATAGAACCTTAGAATCGATTGCCTTGTATTACAAATTATTCACCAACCGTGGCATCAATAATGGTTTTCGGCCTTGTGAAAGTTGTATTCGTCCGATTTCAGCTAAAAGCCATGGTGGAATATTATTCCTGGGCAAATCGGGTTGGAAAAGCCACAACTGGTGGTGGCAATCCCAGAGGAAAAGTTTACAATCCCCAGGCCAGCGCGAAAAAAAAGCACCATATCGATATAACGATAAAAAGTTTTCGAGACATATGCCAATGCGCGTGTGTACCCATATGAGTTAGATTTTTTTGTTTTAATTTCCAGGCTGGCAATCGCCCAGCGGAGAGACATATGCAGTATAGAAGGGATATTATGCTTTTTAAAATAAAATCGTTTGAACGAGAAATATCGCGAGGATATTGGTCAGAAAGGCCATCGCTGACTTCATAAAAGGCCCATAATGGGTGTGAAATGTAAACGTTTGCAGTGGATTTTGCAGACGAGTGTTCGTTTTCATATCCAATACAACTGCATCGTGACGCTAATACATGACTATCAGGACAACTGTTGCATAAACTCATTTAAATATACCATCCGGACCCATAATTGATGAATTTGATTACTATTAAAATGATTTTAACGATACTGTATGTCCTTTGACATTGGATATTGATATAATTGAAATTCGATAACTTATTGTTCAAATAAAAACAAAACTAACTGTATTACATTTATGAAATATGTTATTATTAATATAATTAACTTACTTGTGCACATTAAATCAATAATATGACAAACTTAAACTATAATGAAATATATAGGTATGCATAACATACTCTGGGAGAAATGTATGTTACCTCGGTCCGATTTCTAGTCTATATTAGTTTCCGCTCTTCGCCGGGCTAGTATAGTACTATAAATTAAATTTTTAGCAATGAAAGACAACATTAATTGTGTTAAGCCATATATTTCTGTTGGAGAAATTAAGTGAATATTGAATAAAAAAATGATATACATTATCTATTTATGCGCGAGAATTATAGATACCAATTATTTACCTTAACAGCAGAGTGTGTGAATAATATAATTTTTTATTGAAATGAGTACAAAAATTAAATACTACCCTTTCCTCCGGTGGCGCGTGTACAGACTCATGGATAATTATAATTGTGATTTATAAAAACAAAATTAAATAGTTTGACAAGTAGAGAGCAGGAGGGAAATGTGATTTTAATGTGTGCCAGACATGAAGGTATGAGATAAGAAAATGATAGACGTTACAGATGTTCGAAACAGATTAAGGTTCGTTAACTTTGTTAAAGCATAAAATTGTTTTTGATACTTTTTGAGGGAACGATGAAAACCGCAGCTCTTTGTAGAAAGTAATTCTTGGTTAAGTTAAATTGTTTTAAAACCTAATCCCGTGACCAGTCGATAAATAATAAACATTTTCGAAAACATACCTTTAGCAACAATTACATTACATTTATTGTTAATCGTCATAATATAAATTTAATTTAGACTTCAAAAGTAAATACGATAAAGCGGTTAGTACATAAGTATAATCAAGGGTATCTGAGAAATCGCGAATAGAAGTCACAACATATATATAGATAAGATTAATTTTACCGTAACAAATGTCGTTTAGTAAAACGTATGGAATATAACAACACGTTTCATCGATCGATTCTATGTTGTTAAATACGGCCTCAGTGTTATTTTTTAAATATATTGAATCAACTTTATCAAACTACATATAACCAAATTCAACTTGATATTCATATTTTAATATTAATAAAAATATTTTTTCTTATGATGATCTACTATGGTCATACTTTCTACGTCTACCTAACCATTCCTTGAACATATTATTCTACTACGCAAAATCAAAACTGTGACATTTAATTAAATATCGTTACGTTTATATATGAAAATAACTCTAGGATAATATCATATGCAAAATCTATTCTTTATTCCAATCTATTTATATTTTTTATACTAATTTCTCTAGGTAAATTATTATTAAAACAATTAATGTAAATTTATTCAGAAGTGTTCTTCCAATAGACAATGATTTCGCAATAATAAAATTTCAGATAAATTGAGTCATAATAATTTGAATCATATTTACTTTTATAATACTGAATAATTATCTCATAATGTTTAATCTATTAGAACAATAAAAGGGAAATATTATTTTAGACAACTCTAAAATATTCAAAAAAATCTCGACAAAGAGAATTATAAATAATTGCAATATAATTTTTATCTTGTACATCATTTTTTTTAAATTAATATTTTTAAATCCCAAAATGCAGACAATTTTTTTTATATTTTTTATCAAATTATATTATTTTTAATAAAAACATTGAAAAGAAAAACTATTTTTAATAAACCTCGAATAAGTTATTTCAACTGTGTCTTATACGAGGCATACTTAAAAAACAACTTTACTATCATAATTATGTTGTTCCACAGGTAAATTAGTTTTATTTTATAGATCAAAAGTTCAAGAAAAATTAAGAGAGTTGAAAAAAGTTTATAGACAATTTACATAATTTAAGTTATAACTTCAACAAATGTACAATATACATACTCTAAATTACTATTAAAAGTTATTCGATAGTAAATGTAAATTGCAATTTATTTCACAGCGTTATAAATTTCTTTTAAAATGTTTCACTATTATAATGATTATAGTTATGATAATAATATTAAAAGTAGTCAATAAAAGTAACTTTTACCGCGATTTAATTGCCAATATTTCATTTATAAAAAAAAAATACACAATAATTATATAATGTTTTTTATTAAGGTAGAATTTCTTTCTTACGCAGAAATTTATATTTATTTAAGTAAATAAAAAAATATATAAAATAAAAGAAACACCATCAAGTTCAAAAAACTAATAATACTAAAAAGAAGTATGTATTTTGTATTTTCATAGATAAGTTGTACATTCAAAAATATTAAGCTGAAAAACAAGAATATATTAATTAAAAATTAATTCACCATTTACCAACAAATTATAATAATTATTTTCGTCTACTGTTTATCACATCAATACTTACAAGTTATGCGCTTATAATTTTTGCTCATTTCTGATTAATTTAAATCTTAAACTTTAAAAATATGAAATAAATTTATTAGTTATAACTGAATAAATAACCAGTATATGAAAATATTGTACTTAGAGTAACTTGAATAAAACAAAAAAAGATAATCGAATAATAAATATGTTTTTAATAACTCTGTTTGGCCTACTTTTGTCGTAGTTTCTTATTATAATTAATAGATTGTGTGTGTGTCATATAAATATAAATATTATTTTATGTATTTACGCATAATATCTTTCATACATGACGAAATTTTGATGATTGAATCTTCCATGATCATTAATTTCTACTGTCATGGTGGCGAAGAATTCTTTTGACACCTTAATACCTTTGTGAGACATTAGTGCATTAAACATGACAACATTTTAGAGGCAATGTTATGGATAAAATTAATTTTTTCATTAGTTCATTCACGTCACCTGATTTAAATTCACTTAAAACGGTTAGTAGATTTCACAAAAAAACACGATTAGTATAAGACTCGAATTTTCTGGAATACAAAATTAATAAATTAATATAACTCGAGAATCGAACAGTCGAACTTTTTACGTTAATTTTTTTTTCAATAAGAAAAATATTGATACCATGAAAGATTGATTTTTGGCCTACAATAAACATTTCGAGACATTTGGAAACAATTGCTGATTTTATAAACGAAATGGAATATAAAAATTTCTAATTCAAATACTATTCAATGACCAATAAAATATAGCTTCCGATAAATTATTGAATTTTCATCGTGATAAATTAACGATTTTTAAATTAATATAAAATATTATAATGTAGTATTCTTACGTATATAATTCATTAATTTTAAAAGTATATTAGTGTTTTCTGATTAAATAGATCAATGTTCATCGAAATGCAACTATTTGTACCCTAATTAAAAATAAAAAATAAATAAGAAATATATAAGAAATAATACGAAAAATCTAAAATACTCGCATAAGGAAAGAAGAAGGAGGAATTTTAAAAACTTATTAACATTATTTTTTTATATTTTATTATTTTAGGATATACGATTTAGTACCATGATCAAAGCTGTCTCTCTAAGGCTAATACTATGTGTGTTGTCAAAGATAAATAATTTCAATTCATATAGGTATCCACTAACGACTAACAAGTTAAAAAGAAACATGCAAAAAAAAATCAATTAGGTTATTAATAACGACCAAAGCAAAAATCAGAAAATATGGATACAAACATAACATAAATAATACTCATTTTCAAAGCTAACATAATTTAAATGTAAACTTCATTGATATCGTACAAAACTAGAATCATTCGCTCATTATTTGTGAACATTTATAAGATTCGTTGTAAGTAAAAAAGCAGAATGACGTATATTTACTTAAACTTATGATTTATCAAATATTTATTATATTTATATGAATATATATTTTTTTTCCTTTTTCTCATTTTAAAAAATATAATGAATACCTTTGATTTTACGAAATATGAATTTTAATTTTTAATGTGAAATTAATGTAAAAATTAAAAAAGTTTAATTACTTTGTCAATAAAAATGTTCAAACCTTTTAAAATTTTCATTTCAAGGGAAAAATATATTTTTTTTTAATCTACAAAACTGATTCGTTCACAGATTTTTATGCGTATTGTAAATATAATGTTATATAAGCAGTATACATCCACATGTCACATTATTTTAATATGATGAGATTAATAATTCATCATATTTTTTGAATTTCTCTCGAACACTATTGTTTTCTTTATTTCTAATATTGATCTCACCACAACGAACGTTCGTATAGGTTTGGAGAAAAGAAAAGTGTTCGAGAAACTTAAGACGGTAATTTCATTGAAATGTATTACTATCAATTTTTTTAAAAAACATATAAAACAAAAATTAGCTTTCTCTATATCCTTAATAATATTCAACTTAGCTGTGTATAAAATCGATTAGAAATCGACTGTTTAATTAATTTTGTATCAAAGTTTTTTCGAATTCCTGGAGATCTTATTTTAGTATAAAGTGATGTTTAAGGTTGATAATATTATATAATACTTGAGACTCTCGCTAGAGTAACATAAAAGCGGTCTTAAAATAAAAAGGTCAGTAACAATTCGCGAGCGGAGGTACGCATAAAAAAAACATATATATAATATCCAAACGACTGTTACAAAATACTAAAATAAATGCATTCTTGTTAAAAACTTGATTCTCGGAATAATTTATAAGACTTAAAGTGATTTGTTTGTTTTCAGCCCAGTGGTTACCTATGTGTGTAATATTTTATCAAAGCACACAAATGATTCATTTATACAAAATGTCTACAGTAGTTATATAATTGCTTGTAAAGAGAAATACATTTTATCATTTACCGACTGTAATTTTTTAAACAGATACATGCTGATCGCTTCGAATTATTGTCCGTAAATCGAATCGTGATTCCCTTAGAGCTATTTCTAAAACTGCACAAGTTACTTCAGAGTATGAGCCACTGAGTGCGACCGATATATATATATATATATATATATATATATATATATATATATATATATTAATCTACACGAGTGCATACTATAATACCTACAAATTCTCCATACTAATCGCCGAAAACACATAAATCGAAATGTACCAAGTCATGTATTACAATATTCCTGTAGTGCGTTTGAATTTGATGAATTACTCTTTCATCGTTTGTTATCATTATCATCATCATCATCATCATCATATGATGATTATAGATTTTACAGTTAGACAAAAAAAAATAAAATATCAAATTGTAACCTTTTTTACTGGCCGTGCCAATAGGATCCCCGGAGCGGTTGTCTTTCTCAAAATGAGGCCGGCGTTTTCATATTTACGATGACGTCGTTAAATTTTGTTTCATTTTTATTTATTTTTCCTGTTTTCCTCGTAATATTATTGTTATTTTTTTATTTTATTATTATTGTATTAACATTACATTATCAAAACCGCGCACAAGTTCAAACACACACGTCAGACATACATACAAGCGCGCTAATACAAACACTTGTGCGAAAAAACACACGCACACTCACATGCACACACGTAAAAAGATACGATTACTATATATACACACACACACACACACACACACACACACACACACACACAAACACACACGCATATAAATACACGCACACCACCGTTCACACCGGGTTCGCGGCGCAGCAACCGCGTCCGCGCGATACCGCGTTTGATCGACGACTGACTATACGTGTACTTCTACTCCTAAGTCCGAGGCAACGGCGGCGTCGGCGGCGGTCGCTCTCCTGTGGCCACGGCGCGCGTGACTCCTGATCAGCAGCAGCAGCAGCACACCGCAGCGACTAATATTATTATTATTCGTATGATTTATAGTCATTACTATTTATCATTATTATATTGTAATAATAACATAATATTGTTATTATATCGAGGGTGGTGAATTTTTCGTACACGTCAACGATGGTCACGGTTTTTAAGCCAACTAAAAAACTTCAACGAACTAAATATCATGCACGTTCCATAGAACAGTAGTACAATCGTCCGGAAATTGATACGTATAATTAGGGTGCCTCGACGCATATGTCCTGTGTTTTCCGGAGTCGTCCCTGCGAAAGTTATACAAGACGAGTCTTGTCCCGGGTTTTTCCAAGTTTGTCCCGTGTTAACGCCTTTTTTTTCCTTACCGTAAATGTACATAAATCTCTACTTTACAGTGGTATTTTTTTGGGTTATTGTTTTGACCATGTTTTTACAGGGTACAATGTATTATGACGAAATTGTTTTTGTTTATAAACATTTTATTTGTATTTTACACCATTCGTACATTTATTTTGTTGTTTGAGTTACAAAAAAAAATAAATAAAAAAGTTATTTAAAAAAGCGCGTCCCGTTTTTGTTTTTTTGTTTTAATGGTTGCCCTATAGAATATAATTAAGAAGTAATATGCAGACACTCTACGTTTTCGATAATTTTTATAGCTACAGCACTATCGGCGATATTCGTTTATAAAATATGGTGTAAAATATGTTCAAAATGTTTTCGAATTGTTTCACGTTGGCATGTCTATTACATAAATTTGATCGACGTGTGCTAAGCACTTTGTCTCGGGCCCTGAGTGTGGGTTCTAATGACGGAGCCAGGATTTCTGAAAAGGGATGCATAAATACGTCGTTGAGTCACTGCGATCGCGATGAGCTCCTGTCCATACCATAATATTGTATATTATTATGATTTTTGTGGTTGTTTTTTGTTGTTGTTTTTGTTAACAGAATGATCGTAGGCAATGATTGGGGTAAGAAGATTCTCGAAAATCTTCCACATTTTTTAAAAATTTTAAAGTTATATCCAGAATGTTACCTACGCACATATTTCACGCTTCCCAAAACGTGACTCAAACCGACCATAACACAAATAAGTATAAGTAACGGAATTATAATACTCAGCATTCATTTCGGGGGGGGGACTAGGTTTTGTTTTTCGTTTTTTATTATAATATACTTTGGAGCACGAACGCTGAGCAGTATGTGTAGGTACATATAATTACACTTCGGGAAATAGCAGATTTTTCCGTCAGTCGCCAACAATAATATTTATAATACATCACTCGTTGTTATATCCGTGGACAGAGGAAGTACTTAAGAGCCAGTAGAAAGACGGCCACAAAACCACAGTAATATTAAAAAAAAAAACACAATGTGTATTATGAGCACAGGAATCTCACGACCCACGTTAAATAAATACGTTATATAGGTAATAAAGGTACATACTGTATATATATATTATATATATATATATATATATATGCTGTAGTATAATATATACTATTTCGTATAATTTATGCACAGCTGTTATTTTTTATTTGACAAAAAACATTTTAGAGGATAGACAAAATTTAAATAAAATCTCTTTAACCACATTGCAAAAACAATTTACTCCATAGCTTTTATACTGTTTTCTTATATCAGCAATATATTATACTCCTGTTGTGCCTTCATAATGTCATTAATTATTTTACATTACTATACGTATCGAACAAGTTATAAACCTCATTTTACATATCGCAAATTGTTGTAAAACTTTCGTAAGTGTGATGTAATAATATTGTCAGTAACAAAAAAAGAAAAAGGTCAATCATTATGAATTATAATTAGGTATTTGCTGATTTTATATACATAATTTAAGTTTACTATCTGTACCGTCAAAATTTGTGCTACGCATTAATTAACGTGTTTGCATGACTATTTTTTTTTAAACCGTCGAGATTAATAGTTTAGTACTAAATTTGAATAAAAAAATAAAATCTCGGGTTTGTCGTACCACGATGGTGTTACCTGCGCGCAGCCGCTGTGTGGAGCTGCAGGAAACACGCATGAATAAAATGACTGCACTTGTTCACACAACATTTGACTAAAACGAGGTTTCCTATCATCGGTATAATATTAATACTGTTATACATGTTGTGCAAACACATCCGTTTTTCATCTCGCCACCGCACGTCGTGTTGTTCACGGACCCCGCACCTCGTATACCGTAACCCTGTTTCGGGCCGAAACATCTGCGATCTCGCGCTGCCCGCCAGTCGACCGCCGACGCCGCCGTGGTGGTGCCGATGCGCTCTATATTTACCCAGATGCAGAACGATATTCGAATTAAGTCATTTTCGCTCATTATCAACGGCTAGACACGTCTGAGTCGAGCTTGACAGTCTCGTTAACTCGCTGTAACGCCTATTGGCCGAAAGAGCTGCAGAAATATATGTACGTACACCACAATCGCTATGACCATTAGCCCTTCAGACCTAACTTTTTTTTTTCATTTATCTTTTTAAATAGGTAAAAAAATAATGTTGACGAAGTTTTATGTCATTTAATTTATTTTTACCAAGAAAACTGGTAGGTTCACAAAAGTGATCTGTCGGCTTGAATGGAATGAAATATACAAAAAATTGTAATATAGTTCTATTTTATATTTATAAAAATTTTTATTCTGTTTCGATAACTTCAACTTTATGTGACTAATTATAAAAAATTAAATAAAAACCTTAAAAAATAACATAAGATACTCTTCTTGAGTATTTGAGTGTATTATATTTTATACACTATATACTGATATAGAAATCATTACTTAATATGGAAATTAGCAAAACAATTTCTTCCTGAAGCCAAACACTAGTGTACTTTACACTGTTCACAAAAAATGTGTGTTCGATGTTTTTGTGAACATTTTGGATGCTTGCATTTTGTAGGATTTTTCAAGTTATCAACACCAGGCAAAAATGATCTATTGTATCCTATCTCACTGCATCGGGAGGTATAGGACTGTCAGTTTTTATTTTTTTATTTGTTTGCGGAGTACAGAATACGGACATACAACTACGGCGTTCCGAATCATTTATGAAAATAAAATATAAATACTATTGAAAACAATCGGATGTGTCACACAGACCGGTGGGTCACATCTGTAAATCCAATATTCAATCAATCATATCATACCATTTAATGGGAATATAATAGTGTTTACGATATTATTAGATTAAATAACATATTCTTCTAAAGAAAAAATGTACAACTCGATGTTAATATAAAATCCGTTTCTGTAAATCAAAAATCGAAATATAACATGATAAATATTTCCCATTCTATTTTTTTTAGAAATATACCAATATCAACCGCCCAAAAGTCATTAAGAAGATAATAATAACGGGATTTTATACATTGATACGTATACTGAACGTTCGCCATACACTGCATATTCATAAATAATCGGAGAATCAAACATTGGGTCACAAAAGTGACCCTGGGGTCTGAAAGGGTTAGAACCTGTGGGTCGTTCGGCAAGAATGCAAAACGACCTGCGAATCTCACTAAGACGCACGTACGCCTAATAATTCACAAACGCTTGAAAAATATCCATCATCATGTCTTGTAGAAATTAATCTATGCTCATACTCTTATGATGTATGTTTTTGATGCGCATGAACGAATATGACCGTTTATGAATTATATCTTCAATCAATAATTTCAATCAAAAATAATTAAGTTGACGACCCGAACACGGTTGAAAAATGCTCTGGACAAAGAACAACGAACATAAAAATGCAAAAACAAAAATCAGTCATTTTGATAGTGTTGGAAAACGATTTTATCCAAGAACGCATCGTATCAATCTGACCCATTGACAAAAAGAACTTTAAATACATCTGGATTCGACCTCTCCATAATATTATTATAATAATATACACTCCTACGCACGCGTGCGCTTTAATGTGTTCATTTATTGTACGGTGCACACCGGTGTAGCGCTAAAATGTTTCTTACCTATAGACTATACGTGCAATGGTGACAATCTACTGTTGTAAATTATAATATATACAGTGTTATTGGCCGCGTTTTAAGGGAGCGTGGCTTTATGCGGTTCGCGTTGCAGGCGGTGTCGTGCAGCGGAGTGGAAACGAAATCTATTTCCCGGGATAAGGCGAGGCGGCTAGCGAGGGCGGGGACCTGTTGGATCGTTCGCATTGTTTAACCGTAACTGAAACTCGGGAAGAATTTGGTTGATTTGTCATTATCTCCACAAGTGGTCGTGAGCATAACTTAAACACCAGCTATATCGCATTTAATTTAATGTGTAATACCTAGGCGTTTAAACGCACAGTGCATAATAGTGCACAACAGATACGTACAAAACATGTAAATCGACTAGAGACAGAATCTTAGGTTTTCGTTAAAAAAATAAATGTGAGTTTGATGAAAACATTAGGTAAAAACTAATATTTCGTTTTATCTTCCGTTTCACGTTCAAAGTAGTCCTTAGTAGGTAGTATTTATTTAATACTTAAATGTTGAGAAGACAGAATGAAATATGAATTAAGTATTTTTCACAAAATAATAATGTACCAATAAAATACTTTTAGTATAATTATTTTTAGTTAAAATTATGTTCATATTGCATTTAATAAAAAAGATTGCCATTGTCAATTAAATATGGTCCATCTTGCTGGTCGAGTTTTGTGAAAATTAGAACGTAAAAATGCTTACAAAAAAAGTTGTGACGATGTATTTTCGATATTTTGCCTCACAAGTAAGAACAAAGTATAAATAGTGTAATAACTGAGTATTACACTGCTTATGATTTCTAATCAAAAAATAATTATTTTTACAGAATTTTACGAAAAAAAGCTAAGAAAACATGAACATTTCAAAATGTAAAATCATAAAAAAGTCAAAAAGGTTTGAGAATTATACCATTTCTAGATAGTATAATAGAATTCAGTGAAAATTGTATTTTTTTTGAATTACGACGTTTAAATCCTTATTTTTTGTAAACTGGTATCCCATTTATGTTGCTATTTTCATGTAATTTTTCGCTCGAAATCTAATATTAGTGCTATCAAAATCTTGTTTTAGATAATATGATGGTTCCTTTAATCAATGCTATTATACGTAGAAAATTTAGAATATAACAGAAAAATTTATACATTTTTACCAAACAATTTTTATATTACCATGCATGTGTAGATAATAAGAAAGGTTAAACGTTCATATAATACACGAAAATTGTTTCAATATCTTCTATCCGATGGAAAAAATAACTCAGAGAAATCCCGAATCAAATTCTTGGTCATCCAACCTACATATTTCGTGTTACGATTAATGTTTGAAACTCTGTATTTATTGAAATATCTCCATCGTTTTTTACGCATTTTTTTTAAAAAGTTATAATGTACGATCCGAACAAATAAATAGAATCAATGATTCGGTTAGAGAAACATATAAAAAACTTTGCGGGTTTATAAATGTCGGTAAATTTTATTTTCAATCTCCAAACAAATATTATAGGTACATCATAGAAACATTTTGAAGTACATTTACTCCTCTATCAAAAGGTATATCTGAAATTATTGCTGATTTCACGGACGATTTATTAGAAACTTCAGTGTTGTTCGTCTACAAAAAGTCGAAAAGTACTGAGGATTTTTGAAAAAGTGTCCTCGCTATAGGGACCATCTAAATCTGTTATTCAATCAATAAAGGAGCTATAGAACACTTTTGGACATTGCACATTTACTACCGTAAAGTGTTTTATAAGAAAAAAAATAATATACTATTATAAAACCGATAACTTATTATTCCCGTTCAAAAAAATAAATGTATTATAGTGGTCACTTGTACAAAGTAAACGTTGTGATGTGTAGGTACGTTATAATATAATGATATTAAGATAATATTATTGAAAATTAAGTTATGAAAACATTTCTAATTAAAATATATTTAGAAGCTGTAAAGGTTATACTATTTTAATAAAGCTATACAAGGACTCGGGTCTATGTTTACGACATTACGGTTAATATGGAAAATCTAAAGATTGGATGGATAAAATTATAACACAAGATTAAAATTTTAAATTTTAAAGTTCAGGGATACCCAAGTTAATTGTTTATAAGTTGAGTTTATATTTCAAGATACCTATTGTTCCAAGTAACCCAATTAACAATATACGTGGTCCGTTCCCGTGATATTCATGAGTTATAGAATTAATTATATTTTTTACCTTAAAACTAAATATTAATGTGTATTTATTTTTTTTTTCATCCCGACTGCCAGTATGTTATCAAATGATAATGAACTATTATTCTTGCTATATCATACATATAGGTACATTAGTTAAAATGTATAATAATAAATACAATTATTTTATTCAATTTTATACAAAAGTAAAAACGGTAACTATTATAGTAGATTAAATCGTTTTTATTTGATTATCTCGTTATTCTCGTTATCTTGTAGAACTTATACTTATTTCTAATGTTTCTATATACTATGAAATCTTGATATCTTTATAAAAAATAACGGAAACCTGCGAAATAAAATATTCAGTGGTTCAACCCCATACTCACATTATAAATATTTGAATTACAATAATCGTATTTTAATCGTTTTCTGTGAGATCTATGAAAGAAGTTTTAAATAATTTTCATCACTTGAAAAAAAATACACAAGCAAAATAAACATATTTAAAATAATATTCAAAACCATACTATTATAACGAATACAACTAATGAACTACAACCATAAACGTAGAACTCGTTAAAAAAAAATATGGTGTCGTTTTTGAAGAGGAATGATTATTTCTTGTGAAAAAGTTGTGTTTACGTTGAAAATGAAAAATAAAACCGACACTTATAATGCTAAGTTCACCACACTTATTAGTGTACGATGATAGTTTACACTTCAATAGTGTATGTACATAGTAAATTCTATAGAACTTACTTCATATAATAACAATAAATTGTTGTTAGAGCACCTGTATTTTGTAGATGTTAAAATGTATTTATGTCTTACAAAAGCATACTAGTTGAGCTTTAAAACATAAACAAGACAAATAATCGTAACTTCCTGGTTACCGTCCATACAATTTATGAGTCAAAAATGTAACGCAACCAAAAATAAAAAATATTGTATTTCCGAATCAAATTCAATATTGTATTCAAATGGAAATACGATATAATGATACCAACAAATAAAAAATATATACATAAAATAATGTATAAGGAATTTGATATATTATGGAACAGGGTTCTTGAAGTTCACGTTTCTTTTCTCAGTTTCTAACACAAATAAAAGCGTAGTTTCAAGTATAAAAATAAAATATTTTTTGAAAGAAATGTAAAGTACCTATCATACCGACAGTATACGTACCTTAAAAATAATTTTAAAAATTAGATACGCAGTATTTTGTGCGAATGTATAATAACCATATAAGTATACCTATTTACATTCTTAAAGCTAATATTGCAAATTATTTTATAATGTCCGTGTCTTAGAGAAATTAATTAATGAAAAAAATCTAAAAGAGACCTTAACTCAAATATAAAGAAAACCCTTTATTTTTGGCAGTTTACCGTCTAAACATTACATTATTTTTAATATGTTACTTTTTAATCATCAAATTAACTTAAATAATTCCATTCAATAACTATAAATATTCAAAGTACTAATTTAATATACAACTTATACATACATTTAGATATGTATACTTAACGCAAATTTAAACTTGATTTACCTACTTGTACACGTCACTGCGGGTGCATTGAATATTTTAATATGATATATCACGTAAACTAATTTAATTTCTTTAACAATGAAACATGGTGTTTGTGTAAAATTAAATAATATAACTATTGTCTTCACTATATATTAACAAAAGGCTTGTATGATGCCGTATAACATTAAAAGTCCATGTTTATATTATTATCTGTTCAAAAATACCACAACTCATACATGAACATGTTTTATTTTAATTTGTTTAATTCCATGGAAGACAATTATATTCATAAAATATGTATTTTTTTTATTCATACCTAAAAAAGTCACTTATAAAATTAAATACTAAAACTATACAATTATTTTACATTTATTTAAATTTAAATGAAAAATTTGAAATTATAATCGTGTATCTATGTATAAAAAAAAACTATACGTCTATAAAATAACTATAATACAATTATTACTATTGTATTTAGTTATAAATGTTATTACAAGCAATAGTAGTTTTTAATTCAATTTATTAGAATAAAAAATAATAAACAAATAGCTGTTATTGGTTTGGAAACTTTGAGGATGTGGTAACTTTATTGTCACGAGTACAAACATCTCAGATATGGTTACAAAATATCACACATGTTGCACGAATATGATTAATTAAACTTGTAGTCATAAAAATCACTAATTAAGTAGTATGTATGTTTTTCAAAATCATTATTTAATGTATGACATACAAGTACAATATATAAAGTATATTTAAAATTATACGGAAATTCATTTAATACATATTTTTATAATACCATTAAAATACAAGGACACATCAATGTATACAATTATAAGCACGATGCTTTTATGCAAAATTTAAGTATACAATAAATTAGCATGATTAAAAACTATGTAATAATTAAAAAAAATATATGTATACAATATACATAGGTAAGTATAATGCCTATCATAAATTTAAAATTTGTATCAACATTTTGTTTAAATTCTTTAGAATTTGAAACAAGGGTAAAATTAAAAATGATAAATGAGTTTACGTTGGAATATGCTTTATTTCAAAGTAAAGCACACTTTAAAAAATAATTATCAAAAGATAATAATAACAAACTCGAGTTCTCATTAAAAATTGGTATAAAAGGACATTCAAGTGACCACAGCACGTAACGAAGTGGATTTCAGATACTGGGCTTAGATAGTGTTGACAGTATAAAATTAATATGGGGAAAAGTAGGGATAGTTTTAAATTAAAAAGTAACACATAAAAAAAACAAAGAACATTCACTGCGCAATGTCTAACCGAAACCCGTAAAAAAAGAAAATTTAAATTTTTGTAAATTTTTACTCATATTTCTATTTGTACCTATTCTGTTGAATTAGAATAGAACTGCATTATACCATGATGCTACGCAGTCGATTATAAAATGTAAATAAATTATTATTTATTCCGAACATGGTTTCTTATTTTTCAAATCATACGCATCAGTTAATATACAACGTACACTGTACAGTAATGCGCGGAGTACCTGGGTATAATAATATTTGATTTGTGCATTATTCTTAACTCTTGCATATAGTCTGTAGATAGTGTACAATGCATTACGTTCGAGCGGGTATCATGTGTACGCGTTTTGGTTATTCAATGGAAACATCACAAAATTCTTTTGAAATGGCAGATGTAGCAGCGCGCTAATGAAGTGCACCAGTGCGAAAACATATGCACAATAATATGTATCTTACATGATGAAGATACAGTAAAGAGGATTATGTAATTATTTTCATTTAAGTGTAAAATGAACCCGATCATAACACGAAATGCAATGCGCAGCACACGAGCTGAATTACACGAAACGCGCGAGACGGAAAAGTGCATAATATATATATATAGGTTTATACACTGTATTAAAGAAGTTTGGAAACTCTAAATCTCCACCAGGGATTGCTCATACCTAATATTTTACGCATTGGTTAATTTCTATTCTCAACCTTAGCAGATGGATTTCCTAACTTTCTAGACACATTGTTTATACTCATAGAGTATAGACGACGAGGGCATTTGGTCTGCGTTTCATTAACGGGCAGAGAATTTTCACGGTACATTCCCTAATTATTACGGCCGCTGTCCCACCGATGCCCAAAAGTCTGTAACACCGTTAAATCACTGCTCGGAGCTAACAAGTTGAAATGTTCAATGCCTTCATTAGAATTCATTATAATGCATTATTATTACATCGCGTGTAACGTATTATACATGGTTTACAATTATAATTTCTCGGTACTATAAGAATTGTCCCTATACTTTCGCATCTTAAGCCTTTTTGTGGAAAATTTGGTCATTAAATTTTAATGGAAATCCTCAGAAGAAAAATGTAACGCACAATAACCGACAGTAAGCAGCCAGTCTATCGTGAAGCTGGTAAAATATAATTACATCTGGTCCACAGCGCTTTAAACAATAACTATTATTTTAACGTAATAACGATGTTTATAATATACAGCAGTAATTTATGTAATATCAGCATTGTGCCAATTAAAGTTATCTTATTATGTACCACGTCAATATTCCACTACAACAATTATTATTGAACACGAATATTTAACGCGGGCTCTTATAACAAGTTCAAGGATACTTTATGAAAAGGCATTGACGATGTTGTATAATAATAATAATATGTGGTCTACTCAAATGTTTATTACGTCGGAAACACAACTGATCCGTTAATATACTTACATAATATTTGAACTGTGAAAAAAGCATTAAAAAATGAACTTTATAAAATCATATGAAATTCATAATAATATGTTATCCATTATATATTTCATGCACTTTCATGCGATTACTAAGTCTAAGTCGGCAGAAGGAATAATTAAGTCCTCCTACGCATTTGTTATACGTATGATCTAGATATTTTTCATTAATGAAATTGTTCATAGACTAATATTTGTATTACAATTTCTGTATTTCAATAAATTCAGATGTTTTTTGCTTCCAAAAAACGAATGTGAAGCAGTTACAATAAAACATTTATTTTACTAATTCTTATTTTCAGAAAATCGCAAGCAAAAACCTGTATGAAAATATTAATCACTAAATGTATACTCTCATCAATTAATATGATATTAAATGGTAAACATCCTATTTGTGAGACATAACATTCAACACTTATTCGTTTTTATATTATCAGCTCATCAATTACTCAAAGTGTAAGTTATACTATGGTATTGACTATTGATTAAACCATACTTGATGCTCGATAGTTTTGTACATGGGTTTTATCATAACACAAGATGTACCCTACATATAATATTATGATATAAATACATTTTACTTTGTGGACTTTTAAGTTTTTTGAATTTCAACTCATTCATTCATACACAGGTCATATAACTACCTGTTTGGTGAAACATATTTTATATTTTTTATCTGCCAACTTGTACTCAACATTTTATGAAGTGATACTTTGAAATTGAACTAGGTACTTACGTAGTCTATCAGGTAGAAATAACATATTAGCAAAAGCTCACTCACCTGAAACAAGCAAACAAACAAGTTGTATTATACATGACATATAAATAATAAATATAGGTCAATAATATTTTATTAACATGAACTATATAAAGAACAATTATATGATATATAAGTGGTAGGTAGCGTAAAGGGTAATTGTCGGGGGAAATAAAAATGCTTATAAATTAATAATAATGAAAGGATTGCAAATCAATTATGAATTTCTAATTTAACTTCAGAACTTTATTAAAAGTTTAATTATTAAAAACTTTTATATTGCATTAAATAAGCATTCATTGAAACATAACATGGCATCTTAACGATAGAAACATTAAACAGTGTACATTTGCATTAAAAACATATTTCAATTAAGTTGACAAAGATACAGCGAATGTACCTAATAAGAAATTTAAAAGAAGATAATGTTTTGCTTTTATAAAATCAATATGAAAAAATGAAAATAGAACACATAATTTCGTGATAAGCAAAGGCTGACCCATGAAATTCTGAGATACAATACATGTATACAATATTTTTCAAGCTAAACAATTTTATATTTGTTAACTATTGAAATCATTGAAGACGTATTTGTTTATTTTTTTTAAAAAAACGATTTACGACTTACATGTTTTATAAGTGTTCTTTAAGTATAAGAAATTCACAAAATAATTATCAACGAAACATGTTTGACGCGCGTTTGTTTACAAAACTTAACAACTCTGTATGTTTAAATGTAACATAATATACAGTATACATATGTATTTACAGGGTGTGCTACCGGTGATTTACCCATTGCTATATCTCCTCAGATAATGAACGTATTCAAATTCTGTTTTTTTGAGATTCACAGGGACAAGACCTTCAAATATTTCATATTTGAATTTAATTTAATGTAACGGTAAAAAGTTAGAGAAATAATTTTTTATTTTATTATTTTCGGAAAATTTGAAGATGGCCATTTTATTAAAAATAATCTTATCGCGGTAAACAAATGCAGATAAATAAAATAGTTATTTAATTATTATTATAATATTATTGGAAATAAGACACAGTTGATCAATTTATTTCCGATCAGCTGAAAAAAAAATTTAAATCTACAATTTACAAGAATGATAAATTTTTTTGTGGTCATTCTAATTACAATTTTACTTTTAAAAAGTCAGTTAATAGCTAAGAATTCCTTCAGTATTCGAAAAAATATCTGAACACCAGCTATTAATTGTATACTTTACAAATTAAATGCAAAACAGTGTTATTTTATATTTTTATAAAAACCATTAACTTGGAGCACTTTGATTTTTAAAAGGTTTCTTTTGAAGTCACAACTCACTATATAATATTATTTTACATTTTTTTTGCCCCACTTGATTGTAATAATTTATGAAACATAAAACCAAAGCGTGTCCCTATTATGTTTCTATTATAAAAGACACGAATGCCATGTCTTGTGTTTTTAAATATATTTCAACGAAAGTATAATATTATTTGACCAATTTTATATGGATTTATGGTTAAAATTATTATATCCATTTACTCGTGGTCTGTCGAATAAATTGTCTGTACAAAATGTGCACATGTATTTTAGACGAAATTACAAAAACAACAGTACCAACTCCGTTTAGAATTTATCGTTGTCGTCGATTAACATAGTACATATATTATTATTATTATCATTCCGTTCGTTATAGCATGGTTGAAATAATCACGAATCTATTGCGTAATGATTGGCGGCGTAAATGTTTTTTTCCCCCAATATACATATTTCTCGAACATGCGAAATTCATGTGAAATCAACCTCTATGCTTTAGTAAATGCTCGCTTTAATTCCGCGTTAGTGCAGCAGTAACGCTACTATAATATGATATATAATATCATACACGTTGAAGTAAAACCGCGGCGGCCGCCCTGCTACCCGAGCTTGAAGAGACCCGTTTAAAACCACTTATGTACAACTACACTAAAATACGGCAGTAGTGAAGGCACACTTACATATAAATATATAATATACATAAAATTATGTCATAATGCTCGAAAGCGCGTGTGAACTCAAGATACGATAAATATTATATTATATCCGCGTACCTAAAATACACAGGCATATTATCAACGAAACATGTTTGACGCGCGTTTGTTTACAAAACTTAACAACTCTGTATGTTTAAATGTAACATAATATACAGTATACATATGTATATACAGGGTGTGCTACCGGTGATTTACCCATTGCTATATCTCCTCAGATAATGAACGTATTCAAATTCTGTTTTTTTGAGATTCGCAGGGACAAGACCTTCAAATATTTCATATTTGAATTTAATTTAATGTATCGGTAAAAAAGTTAGAGAAATAATTTTTTATTTTATTATTTTCGGAAAATTTGAAGATGGCCATTTTATTAGATTAATTTTTCAGTATTTTAATTGCACTAACCTCTTGATTTTTAGTCATTTTTTAAGTTTTCACAAAAATGGTGTCGTGTTTAACACCATAGTAATCCGTTATAGTTAAATGATTTGATAATATTATCTCGTATCCTTTTCTGATATCTAAATTTTGTTTAATGATAGGTAATAAACAATGTTTCTTGAAACTAGAAAAATTATTAAAAATTATATAAGTATCTGTAGTCCTGGTCCCTGCGAGATTTAATAAAACCAGCATTTGACTATCTTAGGAGATATCGCTATGGGTGAATTCTCGGCACGGGACACCCTGTATATATTATATACATTAATATGACCGTAGCTGTCGTCTTTGTCGTTTGTTGCTCAATGTTCATAATTAGCGCTTATTATAATATATGCTCACCAGGGTACACGAAAGCAAATATATATATATATACAGTAAGGGATATAATATAATATTGACTCAAGCATTTTAGGCGATAATTGTCACGATCCCCAACCTGACTCGTCAGCCATAGCTGTGTGTTGTATCACTTTATGCGCGTGTGTTATATAATTGTCGAAAATTTCTTGAGTCTTAAGTACAGAGAGGAAATTACTTCACAATGTCGGTCCATATTATTTCGAAACGTGCACCGCAATATTATAATTTGACATTTTCACCGATGTACATACGCGACAACCGCAGCGGCGAGATTAGTCTTACTTCGATAAAAAAAAAAGAAGTCAGCCTAGTGTGACTTAACTGGCCATTCATATGACCACTCGTTTGACCAACGGTGCACAATCCGGAAGTAGCGACTCCGAAGGGGGTCACGAAGTGTTAATGTGGGTTCGCCAATCAGTTAGCATCTAATGAAAAAGTTAGGTACTACGTATATTATCAAGATAAATAGATTTGCGGGTCGAAGATAAAAAAAAAATTTGCTCACCAACTACGTTCAACGAATATTGTAAGACTAACAGTACGCGTAACTAGAGGTAGAAAATGTTATTTTCCTCGAATAGTACTCTGATGCGATAAGGGTTCTGAAAACTGATTCGAATTCATCATTATGGTGTACACGAGCACGGCTTTTTCTCTATTTTGAATGCTAAAAGAGTTGACTGCGTCAGTTATGAAATTTAATTTGATTTTAATTGGATTTATACGGATAAAATAAAAATGTGAAAAAGTCGTTCTTTGACGAATTCAAATCAGTTTTCAAATCAGTATCGCATCAATAGATCGTCAGTACGTTGAAAATATAAAAAAAAAGTATAAATAACCATGTTGCACGTGTGATTTACAGACTTAAAATTTCCGCTTTCAATCCCAATAAAAGCGAAATTACGACTAAGCTGCTATACTAATTCAGCATAATATTTATATATATATAATATTATGAGTATTGGTTTGTGATGCGTTTCAGCTAATTATATATTTAAATTAACATTGTAAAATGTTTGTACCAGTCGGAATTACTCAACATGTGCAATAGAATCTATACAAAGTATAATAGATATACCATACCTCTTCTACTTAATAATTGGACAATTGTTTATATTTGTATTTATTAGGAATCAATTTTAAAATATAATGTAAAAAACTTCACTTTTGTAATAACCTTTAGTAAGTTTAGTCTATAAATCATTTATTAACACGACCGTTCTAAAAGTCACTGGCTACTGTAAAAATCATCTGACTGTATTTAGGTACCGCTTATAACTATGATCTGATCAATTTCTCATTAGAAATTATAAAGAAATAATCCTATTACCGTAGTTTAAATCTTTCAGGATGAGCTTATTTAATTTCAAAGATTTTTTTAATCCGGATCTAAAGTTTGTTAATTAATAATACTTTCTGAGAATACCATAACATTATACCAGTTATTTTGTTTATTACCGTGGATTATACAATTAAATCATTAGTTAGAACATTTGCCCCATAAAAAAAACTTAATTTAAATAATTTCATGCAAGCCCGCGAAAACCATTTCCCTATCTTAAGATATACATACGAACACCCATTTCGATAATACTTGCACAATAAAGTCGCGGCCTGTAAATACAATATACTGCTGAATTATCCGGCCTCGCCCGGGAGATATGTTGCAATTTTCGATTAGAGCGATTCTATTAGATTCTATTTCGGTGTATAAAAATGCGCACAATCGTCATATTATGACCACATGATATTTATTTTAATTTAACTATATTATTATATTAATTTACATATACCTTTTACCTTATAGCTCAATCGGTAATTTTTAAAATCAACTTACTAAACAAAACAGTTTCCTAGGAAACAAAAAGGTGGGAAAATGTATACTTCCAGTTCAGAGCCCAAAACTGTTTAGATTTGATATAACTGATTAGAGTTAAAAATGCGATTCTCGAAAAATCCTTTGAGAGCAGATGCCCACGTCATAATAGCGATCTGCATGCAAAATTGCAGCCCAATATGTCTAGAGGTTTGAACTGTGAGATGATGAATCAATCAGTCAGTCAGACAGGAAATGTTCTTTCATGTGCAAGATGTCCCACCGGGATTTATGCAGAGCAATATCTCCCGTGTAAATAGAGATAATCAAATTCTGTTTTCCATGATCATACCTGGGCAAAATTTTCTTTGTACATGGATACTCATAAAAAAAACTAGTTCTGATTATCTCTATTCATATGGGGGATATCGCTCTGTGTAGATTCTGGTGGGACACCCTGTATATCTATAATATATACATTATATTTCAATTTAAACAAACACAAAAAACAATGGTTTTTAAATGTTAAACTATGATTAATTAATGCTGTGTTTCCATTTGCTATAACGTTATGTTTATTACCCAATACCGTATATTGTATTAACGTTAACATTTAGTGTTTACTGAGAGGTATAGTACATATAAATTGAACAGTGTAAGCTACTTCAACATTGTGCTACAACGGATAAATATTACAGAATGCTTATGTTAAACTGTTATGCTTAAAAATAATTATTTTCACATGAGATTAAAATTATTGATTCAAAATTTAGACAAAATAATATTATGAATTTATAAAAGTGTGCAGGGCTTATCTTAAAATGTATTCATTTGGCATGAAAAGTTTTCTATTCATATCGAAACGGCTTTTCACCTATCAATTAGAGTCCTTGGTAATTTATAACATCACCATTTACAAGTGTAAAGCCAATCATCCTTTCTGCTATACGTTTGTTTGTATGCTGAAGATTCTGACCATGAAATGAAACGACATCAGAATTGGACAATATAATTAAATATGCGTTTTAAATTCTAAAAATTCAAAATTATTAATTCTGATTGATAAGTACCAATAAATCAGTAGTTGTTTAAACTTTAACGTATTATAGTCACATGAGCATAACGAAAATCGATAATTATCAATTATCACACGGACTCTATTATATTTTATTTTAATTTTTAGTGGACATAAACTTTGAACAATTGAGGGACATAATATTATGTACCAACATAAAAACGATTATAAGTTATAACGTTAATAGCTTATACAATCCAATATGCCCAACAAAACATGTAACACCTGGCATGAAGGTACTTAAAATAACCCTCAAACATTTATACACCTCTTAGTTATACCCTATTATCATATTTTTCTTCATTTACATACAACTAATGTTTACGAACACTTTTCGAATAGATCTATAAGAAATACTTATCTAACCAGTACATTCTAATGAGTTTTTTTAATTAAATATTTATTATTAAAAATATAGTAAAATGAGTAATACTTTTTATTTGAAAATACAAATAACAACCTAGGCAAATTATAAGACAACATATCTACATCATATAGGTTAGGTTTTAATCATATTCATATTTAAATTACCTACCTATGTGAAAATAAACTTATTAAAACCTTAGTTAAAATTGTTATGAATAATAAATTGCAACATTTCCATTTAATATTAAATTTTCGAAACATTTTTTCCCGTTCATTATAAATGAGTTCATTTAAAATTATTCACATAGGGTAAAATATTTTGTTTAAATAAAATTTAATGAACTTGAGAATGTAATAAACTCATAACTTACATCTTAACAGAAATTTATTCCATTACATACAATGATATTGAATACAGTAAATTATGTTGTATTGTTTCTCTAGATAAATAAATAAATAAAAGTTCAATACTTAATCATAAATAATATGCACAGTGTATAGATACCGTGTACGGAATACGGTATGCATGCAGATTAGTTCTTATACAGCATAAAATATATTTTGAAATCTAGTATGAAATATTGTTGGAAAGTGAACATTTTTTTCTCTCTAGGAGTTACTAAAATAGAATATATATGCAGACAGTATATTACTTCTCGAACAGGGGTTTAGAGCACTTATTCTAAGTAAATACAAAACGTAGGGAACATAAAAACGTATCTTGACATTCTGTGTAATTCAACTTATGTTTCAACTTCTCGGGCAGGTTACGTGATATAATTCCAACAAAGCGGATTCATATGCTATTCGTCAAGTCTACTATATAATATAGAAATTTATCCTTAAAAATTATATATATATATATATATATATATAAGTAGTACGTTTAGGATATATTTTTGAATAAAAGATATGTGTATGTAAATCATTCCACATTTACCCACCCAAGTTCACGTTCATGAATCAGTTTATTTTGTCTTGTAATATTTATAAAACACATAATAATTCTTCTGTTTTGTAAGAAAACAAACCATTTGTTTTGTTTAGCGTTACAAGTTATATAATTATATATTTATAATAAAACACAAAAATACGCCATTGCTGTTGCACGTAAAAACTTTATTCGAAAAGAAATTCAAGATACAGTAAATGTTTAAAAAGCTGCTAAATTCTATTTTAATTTTGATTTTCCAAAATGTAATGACAAATAAAATGTAATAATATTATTATGGTGTTGTTCGAGTCGCATCATGTAATTTTACTTTAGGATTTCACGAGTAACTAATGTCAACTATTTTTCAACTTGACAAAATCAATTTTAATTGCCTACAATATATACCTACAGACATGGTCGATTTACACGACTCGAAAGTATATATTAACCATAAAATATAAATATTCTGTAGTCGAACTCAGCCCTGATCGTACGGGTCATTGCAGTCAAATAAAAGTACTTTCGTTGATTCCACAGACATTTAATGATATCAGTCGAGCTAGATAATATAACATCAGAGTGAAACGCACACAAAACCAAGCGAGCAGCGGGATAAGGAGTTACACGTATGTACGGTTGCCATGGTAATCAAAAGCGCTGACGTCACATCTGTCGAAAGTCACCTTCCCCTTAGCTATCCCTGTTACACCATCGCCCACTCATCCCCGTGACACACCCGTGCACGGTATGCTACCACCGTTACAACACAATTTCTAATTTAAGCCCAAAGTACACTTGTTATGTTTTAAATTCTGAATGAGCCAGCAATCTGTTCTTAATGAATCCACAATCCTATACATACCATATCTTACGGCAACATACAGTGGATTCAACGATTTTCCGAGCTTGGTGTATGACACTGTATACAGCGACCGCACTATGTGTGTGTGTGTGTATTTTTTCTCTCTCCCTATCTCACACACACTCTCCTCCTCCTTTACCCCTTTAATGTGTGTGTGTGTGTGTGTGTGTGTGTGTGTGTGTGTGTGTGTGTGTGTGTGTGTGTGTGTGTGTGTGTGTGTGTGTGTGTGTGTGTGTGTGTGTGTGTGTGTGTGTGTGTGTGTGTGTGTGTGTGTGTGTGTGTGTGTGTGTGTGTGTGTGTGTGTGTGTGTGTGTGTGTGTGTGTGTGTGTGTGTGTGTGTGTGTGTGTGTGTGTGTGTGTGTGTGTGTGTGTGTGTGTGTGTGTGTGTGTTGAGTTGTCAACGAAATCTATAAAACTTACGGTCATCGCCCTGGCCTTCACTATAATTTCACCTTTAAGTTAACGTGGACATAAGACCAATTCCATTTCGCTCGTGTCAGTCATTCCAAACGACAAATCCCATAAATAATCAAAACTTGTGACGTTTTTAAAGGCTACTCGGGGCTAAAAGTCAAAAATCCAGTCAACCGTACGACATCACCAATTTCATCAAAGCAATATAAAATATAAAATTTATATTTTTGAAACAATGGCTCAAGGATTTTTTTTTTAATAATCCCCTTCTATTTACGTTTTGCTAATACACATCAAATAAAATAAAAATATTTTCATACAGTTATTCATAAAACATTGTCATGTTTAATTAAAATAAGTATTGTGTTTTATGTATTATTAAACACATTATACTCACCTCTCGCCCCTCTTTTGAGTGAAAGAGTACTTTAAAGCGTAAATATTAAACATTTAAAAGTTCAAAATGTTAATACATGTATGAATACACAACTTTTGTTTTTAAAAATATATTATTATACAATAATAATAACAGTAACAAACGAGCGTTAACATTTTTCATTGTTAAAATAACAAAAACATCTACCCGAATCGTCAAAATATATTTTGTGTATAATAATAGTTTTTGTGCTGCACAATTATAAATACCACAATATAAATGCGCCTATAATACATTTTTAATGTCGATGAAAGTGTTGCAATAATAATTGTTTTTCTTCAATTCCGACCGTGCGAGAGTTGATGTGTTAACGAATGTTAGCTTTTACCTTGATTGCTGTATGTTAAAATAACCCGCGTGTATATACATAAACGTCGTTAAACCAAATAACTATAATAACTATAAAAATAATTAGTATCAATATTAAAATTCAAAAAAAAATAAGATTGTTTGCCTTATTAGCTATTCAAACAATGTTATCATATTGCATTATTAACTTTTTGAATAAGCTAGTCAAATGCGTTACACATTTGAAGCCTTTTCATCGGGTATTATTAGATATAGATTTTATTTAAACTCGTTAAAGGTTTTACGTTATAGGTTTTTGAGTCTAAATATTATAAATTGTCTTTCTAGTAAATTCAAACGATATAATATAATGATCCAAGTATTTAGCGTATAGCAAGAGAGCAGTATATAAATGTCAAGAAACTAGTTTTGTGATTTTACCTATAAAACTTATATACCAATTGCTTTACTTTTGATTTTCGTCAAAGGAATGCAGTAATTTTTTAAACTTCGAAGCGTATTTTACGACCAAACATATAAAGTAGAATTGTTTTACTTGTTTTTCTAAAACTTAAAAATAAAATAGTGTATGTATAAAACCAATGACATACTTAGAAATCGATCAACACTAATTTATTATACATACGCTATTATTACTATTTACCTACGTACCTATATACATACGCTTATTACAAACTTTTTGCACTCATGACTATTATGATAAATAATTTATTATTAACACCAATTTACGAGTATAATCAAATTAAAATGATTGAATGTTAATGCATTGAAATTTTATTTTAAACTTTAACTTGAATTATCTATTTAGTCCACCATAAGTTAATAAATTATTTTTAAAACTACATTTTTATATTTTATAAAAAAAGTGAATAATTCTTTTTTGACATAATTCGTTTTGAAGCAAACAAAATTCAACATATAATTAAAAATATTAATTTAGGAAGCTTGTAGAAAGCCTTTTCTTTTTCTATTGTTAGGACCATCATAAGATAATTTCTGGTTGTTTCTGGTTACCCAACTGTTGGCTCTCAATTCTCCTCGATTTTACAAGAAAAAAACCAGAAAGACTTGCAAAAATATTATAAATCTAAATATGAACGAATATAGTGGATAAAATCATCAAATGTTCAATTAAATAAACACAATTTTAAATGTATGTTGAGTTCACTAGAATTTTTCATTTAATAAAACGCAAAGCCAAACAAAATCAAATGATAGTATACTCTGGAATAATATGTCATAAGAAGTATAGGTGTAATACTGAAGCATAGTATGTGTTTTTCAATTAAAACTTTACTGCTTATTATTACGTTAGTATATTTATGTTGTATATTTAGTAAAATGTATGTAACTAATATTATAAATATAAATAATCTTAAAAGTAAAAACTTCACTGTATTAACAGAGCTCGAATCGACTAAGATGTATAAGATGTCGAATAAGAATATGAAACATACGTGGAAATGCGAAAAATATATGTAAGTTTAGTGCGTGGAAAATTATTATTTCTGAAATATAAGTTCTTAATGATGTAAGATGAAAAAGTACACCGATAAACACATAATTTAATACCCATTACCAGCTAATTTAAATATATTTCTCTATGGAATAAATGTAGCTTAGAATATACAATATTCATAGGTTTAAAAAAACAGGCTTTTATTTATATCGTAAAATAGTTCATTATATAATATTATGCAGGTATAATCACACTATGAGGCATTTCCTAGAGTTTAAACTTTGACGAGTTGAGGTTAAATGAGGTTCTAACCCTTCAGACCATATGGTCAAATTATTGTTGACATAACATTATATTCAAACAAGGCAAGTTTATGAAAATAAAAGTTTTTGTTTTTTTTTTAAAGAAAATAATCAAGTTGTGCTGTAGAACGTAAACGCGTGTTATCAAAAATATTAACACACACATTGAACTGATATCATTGGGTATGATACACTGCTATGAGACCTATTCGATATCCAGTGTTTTGTACGTTTGACTAAGAACTTAAGCAACATACTGTTATATTTCTGGTAAAAGTCGTAAAACTTCAACACTGATTTCAAGTAATCGCGTCTACTATCATTTGTATGATTTCGTGAATCGTTACTATTAAATAATAAACACAACTACGATGACGTGTTCTATCAACGTTATATTTGTACGCTTGGCTACAAGAAACACCACGCTGTCTAACGCACTCCAACGCGTAAAGTGCGGTGTAACGTCGATTGTCCCGATCGGTTTTTTTTTTTTCCCCCCATCTTGATGGAATTTCGATGTAAGCGTCGTAACCAATTCGCATAATACGCCGTACATACTATCGTAATATCGAGAAAAGGTCTTTGCTTCGCTAAGAGTTTAAAAACCAAGACATGTCACGTCGACAAAATATACTTGTACACTCGCATGATATTTTTATGTATACATTATGCATGTACATGTGCATTGTGTGGAATAAGAATTTTAACAATGGATCGAACGAGTATAAGGTTCGCGCAATCCCATAACGGCGTTTCAGGCAACCGCATATGAGCTTAGCCATTTTTTTTTCTATTCATTATAATATCAACTCGTACAATACTGACTGGCAGTCGTTCGAAAATGTTTCAACCACCATTCGAGAGAACACAATACATTTTCGAACTTAACAGCTCGTAATATTATATCTGAGACAATTCGCACAAACTACTCTCTCGATGGCATTAAAGATTGTTCGGACCTGGTGCGGTGCACTCCGGGATGTATTTATGGGAATACGAACCATAAGGTCAGATAGTTTTCAAATTGTTCGCCTTATACTGTTGTGACACGTGATAGGTTTAAAAACTCGATGCGTGCGCGCGTGTACTAGCAGTACGGTTGTACATTTTACTGTGGAACGGTGAGCGGTTTTATTCTTCACATCCAATAAACTTTATGCTAAGTAATTCGATACTTTCATCCGACTATTCCGGTAGCAGAATGCATAAATCTATTTTTTTTTGTTTCAAAGAACGAATAAAGAAATACATATATATTTTTTTTTCTTATGCCCATGAAATAAAGTCAATAACATTATGTATAGGTACTACGAACGTTAAGTGGTTTGTTTATAATAACGGCCCAAAATACTAATACGAGTATATTATTACTATGAATTATCAAAAGAATAAAATATGGTACTTGTTTTTAAATTGTTACCAAACGTGCGGTATAGGTACACTGCGGTACCACTGACAAAATATATCAAAGACGAGCAAATATTTCAACGTGTACAATCGGGTGCTTATAGGGTTATATTTTGTAAAGGGAATCATTTTTGGTGGTAGGAACGACAAATTCACAACTCCTAAAGCAATGTTTCCCAACTGGGAGGCACGCCTCCTGGAGAGTCGTGAACTCGTGAACACATTGCTGGGAGAGGGGACATGAGCAGTCATCACGGACTAAAAATGTTAATGAAAAATTAAAATAGTGAAAATAATGATTGGTTATTATTTACTTTAAATAATTAAATCAAGAATATATTTACACCAATACTAATAAAAATTAATTAAACTGATGAAAAACATTGAATTAATTATTTTTCTTCTTTTTTGTTTTTGAAATATGAAAAAAATAATAATTGTAAGTAACAAAAAAAAAAAAAATAACAGTCAACATAAATATTGTGTGTTAATTTAAACTTTAAGGTATAACAGAAAAAAAAAGTTTATCAAATTTTTCAGTTGCAAAGGCGGCCGTGAGATTTCTACAAATATTCGAGGGTGGCGTAGGATAAAAAAAGTTGGGAGCCACTGCTCTAAAGGATCGAAAAATTGTTATGTTTGCCATAGGGTAGACTTATACTGCAGGAAAGTATCTATAGCAAAAGCACTATAATAACAACGTCCGACGACTACATAAGCACTGCGCGTGGATGACGTACGGATTACCATCACGCACGCGCATAAGGATGCATGCACACGTCAAACGCAACGAAAAAATGTTTTTTCAGACATTTTCAACGAGTTCCGACGGTTGTAGTTAAATAATATAAAAAAAAAACTTCCATACCAAATACTATTGAATAGAAATTTTAAAACAAAAACCCGAACAACGAAAAATGTTCAATGAAAAATAATAGCATTGTATATAGGGTATTTCACGATCGATTGCATTTTAATAACTTCAATAATAACAAGGTGTAACAAATAACAATAGGAAGTTGTGCAGTATAACTATATATGGTGGTTACTAATTTGAATCTTTGAATTTAAAAAAAACATTTTAACATTTTACGGTTTTATTTCCCACCTATTTAGTCTTCTAAACGGAGATATATAATAAAAGAACAATTAGTGTCCCCAGACTTCATTCAAGTACTACTATATACCATGAGGTATTGCCACCGAATCTCTTGACAACTAGTATTTTCTAACATTCCATAAAACTAAATGTTATATTGAAATATTAAAATTATATAAAATATACTCGTATATATAAAATTTTTCCAGCGAAATAAAAATGAAAAATTATGTTTGTTTCGGTCAAAAAAAGACATTTTGCAAAAAAAAATGATAATAAAAAAGAGGGTACAATTAGAAATCAATATTGTAGAAAATAAGTTCTGTCCCCTTCAATTCGAGCACTCTTAACGCAATTTAAACGGCAGTTTTCTGTTAGGGAAGCTGAGCTCATCATAGAATAAATTAATTAAATGCAATGCAATATGATCGCTTAACTTGTGATCATTTAATCGAGTCCCAGCGTCGACAAGAGTCGACGAGTTCCTGACATCCGTATGCAGGCTGTAACTACTTTTTTAAATGTGTACGTCATAAAAATTATTGGTACGTAAGTGTGAAAATACACCCATCATTTTGAAAATCAGGATAAATATTGTGATACCTATGGAAATAAGACGTTGACGAGTAAGTGACTTGATTTAGTGAATAACATCAACGCTAACACTATCCAATGATCATCCCTCTTCCTTGCTCCAGCACTACATTATCCAGGCGTGTAAAGGTGGAAACTTTCATAATACATTCTTATTATATTGTTTAATAATATGAATTTATATCATATTGTTATTTTTATTAAATACGTATTTGTATTACTAGTAAAACTTGTTTCGACTTTTACCGTAGACCAAAATTTCAAATTTCAAATGCAAGAAATGCTGGATGTAAATTTTAAATATGTGATTAAAGAGTGCGTTGTGGATTCAGACAGCTAGGAGAGCCGAATAGGTAATATTGGATTTTTAATCACTAATAATTGTTTAGTATAAAAAAAAACGCAAAAAAAAAGTAAAGTGTAAATAATAATTAGTAATTTAATATGCAATGTGTCACATTTTTTTTTCCACAACAAAAGCGAAAAAAAAATGTGTTACGTAAAAACTTTTTATCCTAACCAATTGCTTCAGATAAATAATACGTAAAATATATAGAAAATGATTACTCACGGCAAATTTAAGCCATTCCTTGACCTTAAATATAATATACTTGCTAATTATTATTATGTTATTTCGCTTGAATATTATCTAGTTATTATTTAACTATTTTATTATGTACTTGAGGCAATTAGTTATAAATGTGCCCTTCGTCTTACACCTTTGATAATATTTTTATACGAAACCTCGGAAATGTAAAATAAATGCGGAATCATATATATTATAATAGAATCTACTAAACTCTTATTATAGTTATCGAAGAGTTAGTTTTATACGTAATATTATTCGACTACACTAAAAAAATAACAGAGAATCGAGTTATTCCTATTCAAACCCGCAAGCGCTGAACGGTTTAATCTTTTAAATTGCCTATCTCTTTGTGTATCAACAGATAGGAATTTTGGTAAGAATATTCCGATGAAATATATTTTCAAAGATTTTTTTTTAAGTATAAACGTATATTATTTAGTGGGGGTGGTAAGCAACAACAAGCGATATTTTATCATGACGATCGTTACGTTAAGGATAATATTAAATAACAATAATGACGGTATCAATTCGTTTGAGTATAGCAATCATATGAAGAGGATGGTCCAGGCTGGTTAGAGCGGATCGGCTGAAGACGATGAATGTTTGAGTGGCGGACGCGGAAGAGTTGTTACGATTTCAGGGAAAGAGATGATCTCTCAGTAATAAAGTTTTCAATCTTCAGTGAGCAACGAATTAACCATCTAATCGTAGTCAATGGATTAATTAATTCACTGTAGGTAAACGGTTTGATTTCTTAATTGCCTAAAATTAAGTCATAGTAATAGGTCATAGGTTTATTACTTGATTGGTGTTAATTGATGAATTGGTTATCAAAGGTGAATAATGGTTAATTTGCCTATTGGGCTATTTCCTTTTTGATAGCTGGGTAAGGCCATAAAGGAACAAAATGTTAGGAGGTTTTGTATGGGACTCATGAGTTGTGCAAAACGGACCTTTTCCTACTACGCCAGTACTAATTGATTTATTGGGATAGTAAAATGTTAGGTGAGGTGATTACTGGCGGGGGAGGTGAATAATGCTCGTGGTGCCCAAAACCAGGCTAAGAATATGTATCAATTGGGTATATAGGTAAACCTGAACAGTTAATTTTTTTTTCATGTTTTTTTTTAAAAATATTTTTTAACCCCATTAAATAAATGCTGTTTTATCCATGCTTCCGCGAAATCACCAGTTACACCTATTTGCCTAGGTATCGCCTGACGTTCGATTATCAATCCAATACTTTGATTAATTATTAATGTATCACATGTGCGGTTATCGAACCCTTTTCAATATTATTATTCTTTTATCTATTATTGACCAACATAAATACTGTAATGTCAGTGTTGACCTTCATGTTTCCCAAATGTATAAGTTTAAAAAGATTATAAGAAATATATATAAGCTTAAGTTGCAGTTTTATTCTGCCATTGGCATATTTCATACGTAAAGGCACCTAACCATCAAGTCAAAGAAAAGTAACTCTCACTTGGTAAGAACAGCCCTTAATAAATTGTTTTCTTCAGTTTTAATAAAAATATTAGCACAATCTTTTTTATTTAAGACAAAAATTATATTTTTTCATTATTATTATTATTATTATTAACTAAATAACGAAAGCGTGGGTTTTGTGAAAACAATTGCAGGGAATCCAACCGATTTACAAATGTATAATCAAAACGTAATGCGATTGATCTGTAATTATACAGGAAGGGATTCCGGGTTATCATACCTACAGTGTTGTACGCATGACATGAGCTACGAGTAATATTAACAATTGTATTATTACGGTGGCGGCCGCGGCGGCAGCAGCGTATGGTATGGTAGCAGTTGAGTCAGTTAATTAACACTATATATAATAGTATAATAATAATAATACAGCTGTGTAATACGTGCATGTGATGGAACTCGCACAAAGACTGGCCGAGGTGAAAACGCAGTCAATAGCAGTTACAGTACGAGAAAACGTCATTCTTTTTATATATATTATCGTTGTACGGGGCAATTTATTATTGCACTCGAGGGCAGCGCGCGTGCACTGCACACGAACATGTATGGTTGAGCCAGAAAGCCGAAGGGCGAACGCCTGCAATCCGAATTCTATTTCCTCGGGACGCTGGAAAATCGTCCACGACAACTCGCGGTTCTCCACCGACCTCTTCGTTCGTGGATCCCTTATTATTACGGGATGATATGGAAAGAATACCCGGGTACCTGTGGTGTCAGAGCCGCAGCCATAACATAATCACGAACGCCAATACCAGACCACAACGATCATAAAATAAAACATGGCCAGATTCCTAGGTCGGGTGTATACTATGCGGTAGCGCGAGTTACCGCAGGGATGGGTGAACTATACTGCTGCGTTGGTCTTTTAAGTTTGAAACCAATGTACCGTTGCTTTCGAAAACACGATTCTGAGTAAAAACGGTCGTCAGAATCGTTTATATTTAAAAAAAAAAGCAAAAAGATAATTTTTCAACCAGGAATCCCTACACACAAGATATAGTCTTGACTGTTATTTTATCTAAATTTCAAATGTCTATAAATAGCATAACAATCGTTGAAATAATTTTGAATTTACATCATCTCTATAAGATGTTCATATAAGTATTTTCTACAAATTTAAAGTTCTTCCGGTTATTTTTTTTTTTAGTGACTATGAAATAACTAACATTGTTTAATGGATATCGCGGAAACACCCGACTTCATCTAAATATAATTATAATAATATTGTTATATTATAACAATTATACATTTTTTTTTGTGCCTCTCCAATAAAATTGTACTTAGTTGGCTGAAAATAACAACTTTTTTAGTATATTGTGTTACATTTTAAAGTCTTTAGTATTGGTATTGAATTGTTTATCAACTTTTAACTACAAAAAGTAGTAAGATTTCGTGATTTTTATCAAAATTCTAAATTCAAACGCTTATCAATAAAAATTGTGACTACCAATTTTTGATATTTTTTCACATGATTAAGAATAACATACCTACATTTATGAGCAAAGGAACATGGTACTGAATTTACACCAATTATAAGAAAATGAAAATAAAAAACAATCATCATGATAAAACTAATATCTACTTTCTTCTTTCACTCAGAAACTAAAACGATGTTTCGACTTGTTGCATTAAGAATTGTTTATTTATAATGCGCACCATTCATATGTATTTGTATCATGTTTGAGTTTACTGCAGGTGACGCCGTGGCCAAACGACATAAGTTGGCTGTGTCTAAACGCACAGTAGCCGGTTCGAACCCGGTCTCCGTTGGTTTCCAGACTTTCGGTAAGTACCGCTCCTCCATCTACTTAGTAGTTAGGCTCATTGTTGGCGATAAACCAATCGTCGAGACAGATATTATAACTTGCGGTTGCTGATATGTATTAAAAAATATTTTGCGCCCAAAGATAAATGTAATATAGCTATAATATTAATAATATCTCGTTGAAGACTATGGAAAGGACAGCAACTATCTAACAGCCATATTGTACAAAATTATTATCTGTGCGCTGTTGTCATCACTCTATGCGACCATAAGTATTAAAGTATTAAAGTACTAAAGTAAAACGATGATGGTTAACCGGTCAAAACGGTTTAACGATGGTAGGGAAAGGGGGATTGACTAGGTTAGTGGTTTCCCACGATAACGCCGGCTATACATTACCATTCCCTCGATTTAATAATAAGGACCGAAAAACTATATTATAAATGTAACAATTAAACTAAAAATAATAATATCTGAATTTGATTATGATTTTGATATGTCCGGGAAGCTAATAAATTACTCTCACGGAGGCGGAGCCCTAAGAGCATTTTTTAAGACAGAGGGTGTACCGCGGTACGCACAGCTGGATGAGCCAAGGCACTAAAGTCAATTTGATTTCAAATTTTTTTAGTTATCTCATATTAGTTACGAGTTGAAATCAAAAAAAAGTAAATTTGATGAAATAATGACGATAAAAATTCAACTGTATGTTGGTTTTGCTTTTTTGTAGCCTCTATTTCAATGCAAATAAGTCAATTAATAATACCACGTAAATTAGTATACTAAGTATCATGATTGTAATGTTTGACAACAAATGCAAAATAAAAAAAGGATCTTTGACGAATGTAAAAATGTATTCATAAAAAGTAATATAACCTTACGCGGCATAAACATCATAAACAAAATTATAAATTAGTATAATTCTATAAATATACTATGTACCGATTCATAATTATACATATTAAATCAATGAAATTGATAACATTTTATCACTCGTCGAGTTACAGCAGATCTACGAAAAAATAAAAATAAACTATTTATCTCAATGTGATTAAAAATCTATCCAACTCTGGAATGTTTTTGGAACTTAGTAACTTGACAAAGTCGACCAGACAACGACAACGACATACATATATATTATATACGTTACAGACACGTTACGCGTTGCATTCTATTCATTCTTCTCTCGGCTAAACCCAAACGCCAACGCCCCAATGACGTACTATGTAATATTATAGCTAAAATTAATAATTTCTCACCGAAAACGATAGATATCAACGATTTAACTGCCATAATGTACAATATCTGTACGTCTCGTCGTCGTCATTGTTACAATTGGTATTATTATTGTTTACGAGAACTTTTTTGCGTCTTTGTGATCCCGAATTCGGGGTGTAACGACTGAAATACCGTCATGTAAATTTTATCATGAATTATAATGTCTAGACAGTCCGTAATAATAGGATGTGCAATATATGTGAGAGAGTGTGTGTGTGTGTGTGTGTGTGTGTGTGTGTGTGCACTGTACATGAAAGTTTTCTTTACTAGGTTTTTTATAGAAAACGAACATAAGCGGAGTATTTGACAAGCGGAGAAAGAGACATCACTCATTAGTAGTTATAAAGAAGTAATAATTAATTACAATTGGTCATAATGACTTTGTAGCTCAATTAATGTGCAGTAATAATACTGAAATAGCCTGAAAATAGAGCATATATTATTATAAAAAATTCACGATGCAAGTTTTATAATGAACTTGCTTGAAGATCGGGAGCGTAAAAACACCACGGTCGAAACTGAAGAGCAGTTTGATTGAAAACGATGAAATCAGTAGGTACCTAACAGAAGTTAGACGATGCAAAGCTTATCTAAAAAAAAGTGGGGCTACTTAGAAGACTCATCAGTGCTATGTAAATGTGGTGAAGAACAAACAATGGGCCATCTACTGCATTGCAGTAAATTTCCAATCACCTGCAATGACAATTTGGGTAGCAACGATTGAAACTACCGAAGCAAAGAATAGTTATCAATGCATATTCTATTCTGTGTTATTTAAATTTCGTTTTAATGTTTATCTAATTTTATTTAATTTTATATTATTTTAATTTCGGCTTTACTCATATGAATCAATTCTGACTGTAATGACAGGGTAATTGTTGCCTAACACGATAATAATAATAAACAGTAAATCTCTGTCGTTCACAAAATACGTATGTAGTACATAGGTATAATTGCATGGACGCATGGACTCAAACTATATTTATTGCATGTTTGTGTTAATAATAATAATAATAATGATAAGATCCTTATGTATTGAATGGTCTAGAACAGAAATTATTTTCACTTCCCCCTAACTACTTTCCATACAATGGTACCACCGACGACGGATCTTATATCGTTTCGTTGCGTTCCGAAAATCCACATACATCATAGTTAATGAAGACAAGGTTTTTTCTTATGACATTGTACTTAATTGTAATTTACAAAAATAATGCAATATTTAATATCCATGCTTTTGGTAGTATGCTAATCTTTAGAACACATTGCAGGTTCCATATCCAGAGAGTATAGTGTATACGATATATGTTCACCAGTATGTTACAAACTACAATAGATAATATAAATACGAGTATATAATTTATATTTTATAAATACCGCCTACTACTGAATGATAAAAATAGAAATTTAAAATATGTATAACCCTAACTGATAATTTGTTTTATTTTTATTTAATGTATATATAGATTGATTCAGCGTTTTAAACATTTATTTTATATAACAAAAGTTCGAACCAGAGAGGAGTGTTTTTCAATTTGTCTTACCATTTTGAAAATGTTTGTAACTTCAAGACGTAAACGGTAAAACAGTCGACGAATTAAACTACGTCCCTTGAGATTATTCTGAAAGTTTCACTCAAACTTCGCACTTAAGTACACCATGTATTGTCGAGCCGGATAATAATTAAAATGTTTTGACTTACTATTAAAAATGAGTACATTAAAATTAAAATATATCTCCTTAAAAATATATAAAAAAAAACATTTAACCTGTAGAATACGCGAATAGTTTTTTCAAAAATACAATTTAAAAATTAAATGGTTTTTTTGTTGGTAAAGACAAAACACTCCGAGTTCAGAGATTTAAATGGAAAAAATGAATTTCTTTTCTTTTTTAGAACAAGACTCCAAACCATAATATTTTTTTATAATATGCTCTATGGATAAAGAACTAAATCGAAAAAAACTATACGGTTCGAGAAACTACCAGAATTTTATAAACTTTAATTACTGAAACTTTTACTATTATACTTCTGCCTTTTGCTAAGGAATAATTTTTAAATAATATAAAATACAAAAAATATTTCCATTTAAAAGTTTTATATAGGTGTGTCATATGTATGTATATTATTTTTAAATTACATCTCAAGATCGGGCAAATTAATATTTGCAGTTTTACATGTATAAAATGTGACCTTTCGATTTTCCATTTGTGGCGGTTGTTTAGTTTAGGTACGTCAGAAGAGTTTATTTTTGAGTGTAACTGTGAAAAATAAATTATACTCTAAAGGACGATCTTTTATTTTAGTATAACCGCTGCTGAGTATAAAACCAAAGGCAGCCCGATAAGAAAACTATTAATTTTTCTATCAGTCAATCACTTGTACAGTTTAATCTGAGTTACCTATGTGTTATATTTTATGAACAAAGCCCTACTTGTATTTCATTAAACCATACACAGTTATTTTCGGAGGTCATAGAGATGATAGAAAAAAAAACTTTTGTCCTTATGACACAAATGAAACAAAAACGTACTTTTTCAAAGTATATTAGTCTTACACTCGTCATATATATTGTACGTGAATATAAATAAGTACAATAATTTGTCTTTTTTAGAAATCGATTAAGTGACCGCATAACAGGTAAAAATGTAAAATGTACAATGAATAGTGTTATACGGTTTACAAGTTTGCGACTTATGGAATTCAACATTTTGTATACATATTGTGCCGCACTCGATTGGTTTAGGATTCTGTAGGACGACAAACTGAATTTCCCTAGGGCAAAGCAATAGGTGGCGGAACAGTAAAAAAAAAAAAGAAAAAAGGAAAAGGATGTGGACGGGTGTTCAACAACCGGGATGGCCAGAGAAATGAGATTTGTGCGTGGAGTAATAATATATAGGTATAAGAACATCTGTGAGCGCGTATATTTATTTACCCGTCTGGAGGCATGCCTGAGCTTGCTGAAGATCCCAGCTTGACCGACGGTGTTTAAAAAAAACAAAATTAAAACGAGTTGCCGAAAAAATAAACAAATAAAAGCAATAATATAACGACTGATAACAAAAGACTATAGGGACACGACTGGTTCAACCCTACAGGACATAACATGCACTCGAACCGCCACGACGAATCCTTACACATTCTTCTTCTTATTGGATTATAATATATAACCCAACAAAGCCCTACAACTGTCTATGTTTTTCCCTTCGATCACGGCGACAGACAGTGCTGCGGGTTCGGTGAGCTTTTCCAGAGCTAAACTCGGTGTAATACTCTACGTGCATTTGCCTTAGAGCAGTAGGAGAAAAGGTTTTTTTAGAATATGCATAATGGCTAATGAGGCCACGTTCACAAGACTCGACCAAACATTATTGTATTTTATTTTTACAACGATTCAACGATATAGGTTGAATTTTAATTCATTATAAGTACTTAATAACGTGTATCTAGTATCTACCGAAACGAGAAACTTACTTACCGAACACGTATAAAATATGTTATACCTATATATTACCATTAATCTTCAAAATAATTATCTTCGGAATAATTGCATGTGCAGACCAAAATAAAAACATTATTATCAAATGAAGACTTTGATGGACAACTAATACCTTTACAATATAAGTAATTAGAATATCCTAAATGTTATAAAATACTATAAATTATTGATTTTGGTGTTTCAATGAATTTTTTCGATGCGATTTAAATTATTTAAATTTTATAGGTATCGCATTAAATATAAAGGCAATGTATCTCAGCATCAAACAATTTTAAAATTTAAATTAACCTATATATGTAATATGTTATCGTGTTTTTTATTCATATTTCCTAGTAATAAATTATATTCATTATTCGGAAGTGAAACAAATAAAAGAAAAGTTAAAAGAAAAAAAATACGCCATTGAAAAATGTTATGAGATTTTTGTCTAACCATAACTGTATGATCTCATAAAATAACTCTATACTGACACTACACGTATATAAGTTCATAAAATAAATAGATAAAAGTTATGTCTGCTTTTACCGAGAGTAATATTTTGCATTAAAATTAAATATAATTCTGTTGATGCTAAATTATCTTTTATCATTTATAGAAAAATATATAATTTTTCGAATCATAATCAAACATAAGGGATATTTTATGAAAAAAACCCCTGAAAAAATTATCAATTAATCGATATAACTATTTATTTAAAGTTATATAAAATAATTACTATATAACATACATACATCATAGTACGTAGCTATGTCAATTCATTTGTATTAATATTAAGTACTTATTAATTGAATACAATTGAAATTGCAAAATTTTGCTTTCTGGGTACTTGTGTTTTTGTTATCCGTCTTTCTGCCATGCCCAAATCGATGGATCAAAAAAACGTTAAAATATTAAGCACTGCTTACACTACTCTACCTATAGTACCACATGAGATAACTGAATCGTAAAACAAACATTTTTCATAAAAGTGCTGGTACGCTATAAGCCGATTATAATCGAATTGAATAACTATTCCAACGAATTATCATATTCCTACATTTATTTTACATCGTTCTAACATTTTATCGTTAATACGTAAAATATACAATGTAAGTAGTGTAAAAACATTAACATTTCAGAACAATGGAAAATAGGACAGAACACAAAAATACATAAATATGCTAAGTAGAGTGTCTTAAAAAATAACATTTTTTATAATTATAAGATATATCCGGTATACCTAGTATCCAAAATGAAATCCATTGTAGATGCTGTAATATCGAGTTCAAATGATTTTTATTTGATTTATTTTATGTATTATATTTTATAGTTGAAAATTTAGTGAGTAAAATTGTTTTTGACATGGAAAATAGCTGAAAATTAACAATATAGTTGCTCCATCTAGTGGATAACTTTTTTGTTGAACTTCACAACGGCACGCGTTGATTAAAATATCGACTGGTAAAACGCAAAAGGAGCGACATGGTGTTTACTACGTAACAACCGACAGTTAAAGCGTTCGATCGCACAAGCGCTAGTGTTCCTCTGGTCATTTACTAATGATATATTTAATTTACAAAGTCGGCATGAGCGACATTTACGGACAAAAATGTTACAAAACCGGGGCTTAGGTCTAAGAGTGTTTTTTAGGGAATAAGCGATACTAATAAGAATTGTGTTCGCTTAGCGACAAATAACATCGCGCTTATATCACGGGGCTTTTATCGCTTATCACCTTTTATATTGTTGATGTTACGAAGTATACATGATACATCCCGATACGACTAAAATCGGTAATTTATCTTTTATTCGTTTTTTGTGGTAACTGAACAATTTTATTAGGTATAATAGCTATTAGGTACGAATCGGTAGATATCCATTTGCAGACAACATTTACACTTTCACACACACTCAGATAATTTAAAACAATAATTTATTATCACGATTGTTGGATTTATAGTAATTATATTAAATTAATATTATATTATAAGCGTCAATATAGCTGTATCAAATAAACAAAATTATAATCCAACGATCGTGAAATTCAAAATAATAACCACCAAAACCATTTCCTATCAAAACCCTCTCTTGACCGTCCACCCGGTCGAAATCGTGGAGACGTGGAAACAGAAACAAAAAAAAAATATTTGGGAAACTATGGTATTAAAGTCGAGTTTTCTAATGAATAGTATGTGACGAAATTTACAAGATGGTACAGAGTTACAATCTCGATTTCTTCGGTTGAAGTCTTTTGCAATTGTTTTTTCTGTTTTTCTCAATTTATCGTTCAGATAACTGTTGAGCAATTGAAAGAATGATCTTCCCTCCAAAGTATCAACTAGACTCTATTTCCTATCAATAACTTCCATGAACGCTATGATCGGAGGAGCACTCCATCTATTCGAAATCTCGAGTACACAGACACAAAAAAAAAAGAGAAAAAACCACACATCATGATAAAACCAATAGATTCCTCATTGCGCTCGGAATATAAAATCTAATATTTTAGTTGACGTATAATTTAATAACATTGAGAGGGTTTTTAAAATTGCCGTTTTATCTATAAGGCATTATTCTATAAATCAAACTGTAAGCAGTATTCCACAAGTTAATCATATAACAGTATTTGAATGCTTTAAATCCAATTTTAATACTCAAATACTTAACAATAGAGTAGCCAGTGGGTAATAACTAACGGTAATTATTATACATAAATATAATACATGATTTACACTAAAACTGTTCAACTTATAACTTTCAACTTACAAATGAGCAACAGATGATTTGTTATTCATGGTCGATATAAGTTTGTTAATATTATGCCGAAAATATGTCCGATTAAGTATACTATTTTATGACATTTAATGAGCCGATTACCTGCCGACATTTTTACATTTATGTTGTGGTCATTTTCCTATAACACAATTTTAGGTAAGTCAATTAATTTGTGTGTATACAATATAATCGATTCGATTGAAACACGTAATGACGATATTCAAATCATTTCCGATCGCATACAAGGGCGGCAAGAACAATCGATTGAGAGAAGTATGTAGGAGGTGTATACTCTGTAAATTGTATTTGGTATAATCGTTAGGTCGACCGTAAATGACAAAATGGCTGTCGGTATATCTGGTATAACTCAGGGGTGGTGATAATCAAATGGCATAATTATTCGAATGATAATGGGTACGACAAAACTATGGGATTACGAAATGGGGAGAGTCAACAATTTAGGAGTCAGGATGGGCATTCAACAGCAATATAAAAAGCTTATTTTTAACTCTTCCATTTTTTTTACGAAAGAAAAACTTTTGAATACTACATATTACCATTATGGGCACATTAAATATTAATAGTAGCTCAATAACCATACAGTATATTATGAAGTTTTCAAAAGTTACCGCACTGCTGTTTATAGCTGTAATTTCAGTAAACTGTGCATTTCAACTTTCTATTAATATTTAAGCACATGCTCTATAGTCTATATAGACGACCGTCCACATATTATGTGTACATATTCTATCAAAAACAGAAAACGTTGGCTCATAGTCTTCCATGAAATTGTAACAATTATAATATTAAAATTCTTTCGCTTCTCTTGATTTAAAAATGAACATTTTTTTCCTTTGCTTGACGAACGACGCGACATCCCAGCTTAACAAAATATAGATTTTCCGATTGAATACGACGGCAAAGGACACATCTGAGAGACGAAAAACATTGAACGCCAAGGTACTTACAGAAGTTATGATTGACACTGCAGAGGGAAACAAAGAAAGTGGAATGAGCAAACTCAGCAAGTGTCGTGATTCACGTGTATTTCGATATTTCGATTACAGTCGCAAAAAAAGTGCGTAATTACGTTTGTCCGGGAGTGGGATAGGGCGTGAGTTCTAAAATCAAATCGAAATATAAAGCTTGAAAAGAGCAGACATTCCGAACTCGATAGCTTATCGTTTGAACTTTAACGCGTTTAATTCAATGATGCGGAAAAAACTGTTTACAAAACAATGAAAGAGATAAGGGTCCCATCAAACAAATTATGGTAAACTGCATTTCAATTTTCTATCTAGCTTGGTTCAATCCAATAATAAAACGAAATTTTTTGAATCGACACTAAAAATTATAGTTCTACTTGGTATTTCAAATCACCACTTGAAAATCGGTTTGCCGTTTAAATTATTACCATATTTTATTACACGTATTATAGCATTGATCTTATAATAATGTACTATATATTATATTGTACATGTGCAGGGACGTACACAGAGGGGTGTTTTGGGTGTTCAAACACCCCTCGAAATATTTGGTTTTTTGTATGGTTATTTATTTATTCAATTTTAATATTAATTTGTATATTATACAATAATAGACAGATATAATATTACGTTGTGTTTGTAAAAAACCGACAAAAGCAAAATAAAATATAATACATACTAACAAATTTATAAATAAAATAAATTGATACCTACTGTGTATTGACGTGGTTATAAAATAATTCTAAAATGTACACGGACATAAGCTATACAGACGGGACAATTACTGCGAATTGGAGTGTTAAAATTAATGAATAATGACGTTTCTGTTATATTTTGTTATCGACATTATCGTACATGTTTTTGTTTTGTATCTGAAACGAGGCACGACAAGTGACAATATTATATATTTTTTTTTATAGTTTTATTTCTTAACTCTCAAGTTGGTGTATAATATTATACTAATATAAAGTATGGAATCGTCAAAAAAAAGAAATACTCTACTTTCTTATTTCTCAACAAATAAAAAATCTCGAACTGAGAATAATGAGGTGCGTATTAGTTTTTATTTTTTTGTTTATTAATATTTTAACTTGTTTTCTAATGTTGATTGTTGCACTATTTAGGCACCAGCAGAAATAGAAATTGAATGTTTAACATTTTTAAATGTACATAGAGACATAAAAGTTAATTGTGAAGATATTCTTAACATAATGGCTAAAACTTCACGAAAATTAGATTTAGTATTGTAATTTTTTTGTTTATATTCTAAAAAAGTATTGTAATCTTTTTGTTTATATTATAAAAAAGTATTTTAAGTACTAAGAAAAGATAATTTTCTTAAAAAAATGTTGTATGTTTATTAAAAAAAAAGTTCTACTTTTCAGCAACTGATTTTCAAAAACACCCCCGAAACTTTTTTCTGCGTACGTCCCTGTACATGTGTCATGTCACATCACCTAGGTGATATTATTAATTTCATGAAAAGTTATACTCGTATATTTTATGAAATGAAAACCATTATTTTAAGAAATCCAAAATAAAAACATAATAAATATAAAAATGTTATTTTTCATCCGAAAACTATTCTATAGGACATTTCAATAAAGATTATCAGCAATCAAGTCATTATTATTTAATAAAAGTACTTTATGCGGTTTCTATAAATTTTTAAAATTAAATAATTTCGAAGCAAAATGGAGTCTTTTTTTCTTCCCTATAGTATACGAGTAGAATTGTATTCATTATAGCGTGCAATATATATATTAAATAATTCCTTAAATTTCCTCAAAAGAAAAGATTTTCTTTTTACGGTTGACGTTTCTAAATAAACATTCATTTTTTTCTCTTGTAAGACTATATTTCAAATTCCATTTTAATATACAACCAAATTCAAATTCAACCAAAGAACGTACAACTTACGGACTTGGTTTTATAAAGTGTACCTACACCAGTCCACACGTGTACACGTGTACGTAAACCTAAAAATTAAAATTGTATTCAAACCAGATCAATTGGTAGCTATCACAACCCGGTTATGAATCAGATTAAATGTATATCGCGTTGGATAAGAGAGACACGAGTTGTAAGAATGTGTAGTAAGGAAATTAACAAATAACTCAGTATAAAATGTAAAAGGTGGACTGTAAGGAAAACACACCCCACACAGATGATAATAATAATAATATATTGTTATAAAAAAAGAATACTGTGTGGGGTGTCCCTTCGACACTGCTACACACTTACAACGTCGAATAATAATGACAAAATTGAAAATAATAATAATCTTTACATAATAAACAATAACAAAAAAAAATGATAACACTAAAATAATTATCGGCACGTACCACGGTTAACCGCTGACCGCTCGGTTGCGTGTAACATTCTGGTTTATAACCGTAACCGTTAAACGGGTCCGTTACGGCCGCGGCGACCTGGGTGGTTCACGAACGCCGAACTCGCGGTACGCGCGCACGAATAAAAATGTGTAACACACGACAAATTGGTGGCGACAATGCACGACGCCCGCGAGAAACCGGTGAACTAAATAATAGCAAACAGCACGAACCACGGCCGACGACGCACGTGATGTGAACGGTGTCGCGTACATATTATATAAGACGACAACCGTGCTTATGTCGTCAGGGGAGACTTTGAGAATGCGTCTCCCCTTAAAAATAAACTAGCTACTTGTAAATAATATGATTAATCAAAAATAATAATGTACAGAAATATTTTCATTTTATATCGTTTTCATAGTTCATTACAAATTGTCACAAAATCGAAAACCTATTAATAGTTGTCGTACTAAATTCATGGTCAAAATCGTAGTGTGCGCTGTGTAAATATTTTATTGAACACAGAATCGGCCGATACAATGATATTGGTTATGATTTTGTTTGAAAGGTATTTAATAATGGAAAATATTTGATTGATATTTAAAAATCTGAAAGATAAAAAAAACAACTCGTATTATAAACGAATTTAATCCTAAAAATGACACCGAAGTTTCAAATACTTTTTCAAACATTGCTTCAATATCCGCGTGAAAAAACACTAAGTATAAAAATAACAGCTCTAAAAGTTGTGATTATCAATTAACAGTTTGGTATTTGAATATTATAAACAAACATTTTCTGTTGATAATTTAACGTAGCCTTGCGCCTTTATGTTAACATTTAAAAATAAGTTATAAGTAGGGCTGGAGACTTATAGGAGTTTGCATGTTTTTCAATAATCATTTAAAACATAGTCAAGTCAAATAGAAATCTGTTTCATAGTAGCAGGAATTTAAGGCAATCATTTTTAGTTTTCATATTTTGCATATTTAAGACTTTTTTCCAATAAGTGCATATTTTGCTATATTTGTATTTTTAGTACATATTTAACATTTTAAATCGTTTTAAATTACGTTTTAAAGTTATTAATTCATAGACACAATTTATTGAAATTTTTTTTTGGTTTTGTTTTGTTTAAAGACAAGCTTAAAGAAGAAGAAATTAAAATAATTAATTAATAATAATTAATAAATTTGTAATTTTTGATTTTTATATGAAAAATAAAAAAATTTCAAGAGCATATTTAAGAATTTTGCATATTTTTAGAGGATATAAGATAGTTTTTAAGGGCATCAATGCATGCATATTCTGAGGTTTTTTAGAGCCCCTAACCCTAGTGATAAGTTTACAACAGTTCCGTTCTCTGTTGAGTAGCAGGTGATAGGTCTGTCGGCATGGGAATAGTGTATAATCTGAAGTCGTCGAGCCGTAGTCCAATTATTAGCGGAACGTTTTTGTGTATATTTCCCAGACTTGGCAGTCGTCTGTAGTCCCAATACTCGGCTGTTAAGATATGATATCACAATAATTTTTTAGCTGTTTATTGTTTTTTTTTTTATACCTGGCGATTTTCGCTCGAGCGTACACGCGCGCGCTCTCTACCTGTCGGAAAACGGTGCCGTTCCGCGGTTTTCTTCGCAGAGCGGAAAGTTCGAGTCACAGATGGCGGTGAGCGTACGGACCGCTGCTCGGTACAGCGGCCCCGGCCGACAACAACTGCCACCGCGATAATATTATTATTATAATATGTGCTTTGCGCAAAACGAAAATGGTACGCGTGTACGTGTCGTACGTGGTGCAAGAATAAATGGGTCCCAACGCCCGGGCGACGCGCTCCGACGATTCGAAAAACAATAAATTATCCAACATTTCACGCTTCGATATGATTGTGCGGCACGGTAATATGATAATAATATGATAATGCACGCGCGTACGGGAGGATTGAATGAAAAATGAATAAGAAAAAAAAAACAACACCATTTTATTTCGTTGTACAAAAGCGAAAAAACCGCATGACCCACTTAAGATATTACCCTGGACACTGTCTACTTCTAATCATCATCGCACGTGGTTGGCTACGTACAACACGACCGTTAGTATTTACTTGAAATCGTAACGAACAGGATGGTATGGGCACGGGTCCATCTGAGTAAAATTGTAAGACTGTGTCGAAAGAGGCCGTTGAAAAAGTTAACATTGGATCACGGTATAACACGACTAGTCACAGTTAACTCGTCGATTTAACTCATACCTGGCTTAAGTAGCTGTGTAGTCCACTTGGCTTTTCCCAGTCGATGCGAATAAATTAATCTTCGTACTAATAATATTAATAATGTAGGTACCTTAAGGTATATGTATAATACGTCGTTTTTAATAGAGGAACCCTACGGACCGCACAACTATAATGTGTGTCGTCATGATGTATGTCGTAACAAAATTGATGTTACAACTAAAAAGATACAATTATTATCATTCATGTGATGCAGGTGCTAGTTAAAAGATAAGTTAACTTATTTTTATGAAAAAAAATACAAGCCCGAGGACACTATACAGATACGGTTCACTGGTTTAATTACGAATGTTATACATTTATAGATGAAAGACTGACAGTATCAGAGAGAATTCGCCTTTGTGACGAACGAATCTAAATCACATGTGTAATTGGTAACGCTGTATCCAATTCAGAGACATTATAATATAAAATGATTCAACGCACCACGCATTTTTTCGGCATCGTCTGGGGAACGTCAAGTCGGGAAATTGGACAGGAAGTGTGATATATTCGGTGATGCTTGAGATGCTTCTAGACTTCAAAGAAAGCATTTTGGTCGTGCTGACCATATGGTATGTCCGAGGGAGTATATTTTTGTGAACGGTGAACTAAATCGTTTTCATTATTCGGATCGTTCTTTGCAGGACCAATACGTCGTTTCACGCTAGTTATATCTTTTGATGTGTAGGAACTGCATAAGTTATACGTGCGAGGATATCGAAATGTTATTACGTACAAGCAGTACATGCAGTATTTTTGTGAACAATAAGCAGGTATTCAAATTGGAGCGCATTTCATAAACGTAGTAAGATACTTTACTATGGTTATTATTTAAAATACAAATATACCTATTCGTTTCCTATTCAAATCGTATGGACGTCTGGTTACGACTAAATATATTAATTACTTCCCTGCAATAGAAGACGTCTATTGTACCGCTATTATCTATAATATAGTAAATCAACGTTTTGCTATGAGTGTAGACAAGTAGTCGGAACAGAAAACTGCGTCCATAAGTTACAACCTGGTATAATGGCTATAGCGTCAGGTATCTTATTTATTGTCATGTTTCACGGTTCAACAATAGTGAGGTCGTAATATATGTCATAATATCGCCGTAAACTGAAACCGTTTCATCCCGCACTCAACCCTTTAGATTATTAACCGGTGAGAGAATAATTTTAAATCACCGATATTACACGGACAGTTTGTCATAACACCATGACACCGCTTACTGAGAATGTACTTCTGAAACCGTAGCACAAGACCCGCAGACGAACTCCAAAACCACTCCAAATGATATTAATCAATGTAATGTTCAAATCATCAATGTTCCCTTTTGACTTGCGTAATTTGTTGCAATTATAAGACAAACAACTATTGACACAAACACGGGAGGACTATAATATTAATTCACATAAAATGCAACGTGGAAAAAAAATACTGGTCACTCTAACGACCAATTGTTTAGCCTACTTCACACACATAATATTAATTCAGAGTGTCTCGTTGGGAATTTTCAAATTTCGATGTATTATGTAAGGGGAAAAAAAATTAATTATACATGTTATACTCGTATATGTTAATTAATTTAAGGATTATATCACGCAGTTAGCAAATTCTTGTTAGGCTATAATAAATTGTATTATATGCCTACATTTTTTTATTTCCCGATTATTATTGCCTCGTTGACTAAAACAATATTATATTAGTAAAATATTCAAATAATGAATTTCAATAAGACTTTTGGCTACCCACCCGTTTACTGGCAAAATTGATCCGGGACCCAAATGGGAATATCCTGTGCGCAGATTGTATTGTTAAGGGTATGTTATGAAAACAGGGATATTCAGGAATTGAGGGAATATATTTTCAATGTTTTTTTTTTTTTAGATGGGTAATCAAAGAAATGTATTTCCATTGGGTTTGTCAAAAAAATACTATTCGTTCTTTTCTGAATAGAGGGATAGAATTGTAGTGGGTGAGGTAGGTGAGAATGGGAAATGATAATATAAAATACATGTTGGTCCGTGCGAAATGTTGTCACAAACAAGACACCTATATACCTACTCGCTACTTTTTAGTTGTTTTTTTTTCTATAAAATAAGTCTATATATGCCCAGATAAAAATCGTAATTATGGATGACGATCGGGGTGATGATATTTCTAATCCACATCACCATTTTTTTTTTATTTGTGTAAATATACTTTTTAAAATATATTAAATATAAAAATATCACACCTAGTCCGATATTTTTTTTTGTCAATTACATTTTGTTGTATTAATTAGACTATATTTTTCTGTCAAACAGTATTTACGAATATTATGACAAAATAGAGACAGAAATAAATATATATATAGAGAGAGAGAGAGGACAAATGATTAATGAATACAAAAACAAAAAGAATGAACCTTGTGCAACTAAAATGGCAAATTCTTGATATTAGATATTATACAATGTTGTCGAGCTTGGTTTTATTTTACTTGGCTCCAGCTGGATTATAAAATGTATAATTATATCGTTTCAGATTTTGGTCGTCATTTAATATACTTTCATGATAATACTTTCCATAACAATGTTATAAGTACACTATTAGTTCAGGTTACGGGTACCTGAACTAAGAAGACTATATTAAAATATAGACAGTTGCTAACAATTAATCTAGCTTCGAACATATAATGAATAATAATTTGCAATAATAATAATACCAAATAGTTAGTTAAATTGTTGTAACAACACCGACATATAGTATTTTTACAAGAAGTTGCTTAACCGTTTTCGTAACTAGAGTCAGTTAATTTAATTTTCAAATAAAACTTACTACATCAAAATATAAAAATAAATAAAACCGCACTTGCTTGAAAAAATTCAACATTCTTCAGCTTTTCCTTACACTCAGGGAAACTACTGAAAAAAAAATGTAAAACTCCTCTAAAATACCTTCTCTTAACTATTCAGCCCTTACATGGTGAAACTTTTGATGTAGTTATACTACATGAAAAAGTTTTTATAGAAAAATAAAATAAAATCATATAAGAAGTCTGCATGATTTAAAAATTGGTCGATTTGACCAAACCAACCCAAAACACTCGTAAAACAAATTGTCGCCTATTATTTTTGAAAACTTTAAAGTTGTCCCTTGATTATTTTACTAATATTTAAAAGAATTTAGGTAGACATCACATATTGGTATATTATATATAAAAACACATTATTGTATAGGTATAACCGATACGCTCTTCGCTTTGTCCAAAATCTAAACACGCTTCGTTAAGTTTAAATATTTATGCATTAATTGCTACCCATAAAACTATTACCGTTATCTAACTTGAAAATCAAATCTGTATAAATAAATTATAATTTGTTGTGATTACTTTTTAAACATCTCAGTTCCCGAGCTGATTGATGAAGTCAAGGTTAGAGGAGACGAAAGCTAAAATATTGATTTCAAATTTTCAGATATTATTATCAAATTGAATAAGTTCCGAATAAAAACCAATGATATTTATATCTAGAAGTTTTGAAATTATTCAGGTCAACATGTTGAATGAACACGGACCAAAAAAAGTGAATTTTATTAAACAAAAATTAAAATACCCTGCAGGTAAATATTACGTATATTATAATATGTACATCGGACGAGAAAAGATAGCAAAAGTAATGAGTCCTGCGCATATTTATATCATGATATGCAAATGAAAGTTTACGAATATTTGTAGTATACAATAAAATTATTAACCATGACGTAGTGAAGAAAGCAAAAACAAAAATATCTATGTCGAATATTATAATCAAAATATATTTACCAAATTTTTTATTTTTTTTTCGAGCCTCGTAGGTTTGGTGTACAGTGTCGAACGTCGGCCGATTAATATCGTTTCGTTCAAGTCATACGACCGTGTTCATAATAATATGTTTTTAAATGCACTAAAATGCGCACAACGTGTGTAACGCATTTTAACTAAAAACGATTCAAAACGTTTGAGGTTACTATATAAACACGTTTAACGTTAGTCTTGAAATTAATGCCAAGTTTTTAAATGACAATGTTTACATATTTTGTGCACACATTCACGATTCTATGAATTATGACAAACAAATACAGTACCTGCGTATTATACGTAAGTGCTGTTACAACTATCTGTTGTATATGCACAGTAATACGAAGGATATATATATATATATATAATATATATATATAGGTTAGGTAAAATGTACATTTATAATTCCTGTTGATAGACATTAATGTATTGTAGCTTTATGCACAATAGGATTTGTCGTACATGTATAACACGATCATCAACGTTCGGGGTTTCTGTGTCTCTACGGGCACGATTTGTCAACATAATATTTGTGTGCCGGGATGCGGTGGACTTGTTCATTGTTTTGATATGTGCTTCGAATGTCCGTACAGTTACTGCCGTGCAGTTTTCATTCACATTCCGGCTTTAAAGGTTAGTTCTAGTGGCTACACATTGTCGGTCTCAAGACAAATAAAAAACGGACTCGGCACGAAACTTTGCACCCGATTAAGCATTTTTCTAAGAACTGCGATGCGATTTGTTCAATCAATAAACGAAAAAGAAAGACATGAAAGGGAACGAAGAAATCATGTGAAAAATTGGTCTTTTAAAGGACGTAAAAATCTTAGTTCTTTTATTTGTTTCAAGCTGAGCTATGCTGGATAACTGTCTTTGACAGACAAAAGAAATAGTGAGACTCGACGGGGGAAAAAAATAAAGTAAAAATACAATGTCCAACCGGGTTTTCGATTCCGATTCAGACTCGGATGAAAACACGAGAATTCTACTCGAACATTCTACCGTCAGCGGTACAGGAATCGTACAGCTTATATATTTTATTTATACGCGGAACAAATTGACATAAACCATGTAACCAATTGTTGACAGGTCAAATCAGGTCCGTGAACGTGTACGCACAATACCTGAAATCCAAAGCGGCTTTGATCCCGATCCATTACTTTAATATGTAAGCAACCCCAGGAAATATTTTATACAGGTCCCGCACACTGCAGTATATTTTACATAGCACGTTGAACTATACGCATAAACATTTCTGAAACACGATACATCAACGTAGACGCAACGACAATTTGAAATTGTAAAAAAGAACTATTACCGACCCTAGCTATATAATAATATTTCATCAGGATATTTAGGGTGTTCGGAGTTCCACGTTACGAGACGTATGTGAAAATTAATAATCTAAGATGATATAGTTTCAAAATAAAAGAAAATTCCAATTTTCCCACGGTTTGCTCGAGAAAACCGTTGTGACAAGTCATATTCTAATAACTTGGCGTCCGTCGACTATTTGTCTGTACCTATATCCAATAAAACGTATGGAATTAAATTAAAGAATAACGTTTTTAAACGAAAGTAGATCATGAGGTTTTTTTTTTTTTGTTTCTATAAAAAAGGCGCTGAATGGCCGGAGAAAGACGGCTCCGCGTGTGGTTATAAAAAAAAAAAAAATTAAACTTAATAACGTTTTTTTTTAAACGCTTTTAACCTTTTATTCGTATTAATCGCGTGAATAAAATATCACATGTACGCGTGCCGCACTGCCGTGGACGTACAAATGAAATATTCAACAAAACACTGTACGCGTCGCGTCGTAAGGAATTGACGGAATTATACCGCGGTATCGACCGTGATTGAAAACCCAAGATAATTGTCCGTGGAACGAGTGCGAGAAAACCTTAACGGCTCGCGGCTGTTCGTTAGGTACATGTTTTCACGTAACGAACATAATTCGACAAATTAACAGGCGTTTTATATTACGACTGTTGTCGTACATTGCGGATAATGTTAATTGGCCGTTTTAAAAAAAAAAATTGTTTCCCGCACAACTGCGACCGGTTAATGACGCTAATACACAATAAATACTACCTATACGTCTAGGCGTACAACAATGTTATATACCCGAACGAAATTACCCCTTTTGTTTTTCGTGACGATCTAAACAATACCGTTTATGCTCCAGTCACAATAACGTAAAGCTCGTCACCACCCGCAGGTCGCCTGTTCGAGAATCATAATATGAGTACTGTGTGCCGTAGCAGAAATAAATGTTCAGGCTACATAAGCCATACGTATGCCTCTTAAATGGCGAACGATTATCGTAAAAATTTTACGTTATATAAAATTATAATATTGTGTCATGTACATAATATGGTCACTGTCCTCGCCCGGACGTGTGTTCTTGTACAGAATGTTACACCGGGATATACACAGGGCGATATCTCACGAGTAAATAGAGATAATCAGATTCTGGTTTTCTTACGAGCATCCCTGGACACTGGACAGTTTGGTAAATAATTAGAGAAGTTAAAAAATTAATTTTTTATGTCATAAGTTCTATAAATTTTAAAGAACCCCATTTTGTAGGACTTGTTTTTTTGAAAATATTAACGGTTCAACTTTCAATTCTCATCGATTTCTTGATTTTTAATAATTTTTCAAGTCTAATGGAAAATAATGTACCTATTACATACACAATTTTAAATAATAATAATATTATCATCAGCAAACCTTATCGGAAAAATTAAGAAGTGATAATAATTTACACTAATTTCTTGTAAGCCGGAAAATTCATTGAAAATTAAGAAGTTAATGAAAACCGAAAGTTGAACAGTCAAAATGTCCACAAAAATATGTCTTCGAAATTTATAAAAATTAGAAAATGAAATTTAATTTTTTTACTTTTTTAAAGTACACTTATATTTATCAAACTATTGTGAGCAAAATTACCTTTGCCCAAGGATGATCATACAAAAAAAAACAGAATTTGTTTAACTCTATTAACACGAGAGATATCGCTTCGTGTAAATCCCGGCGGGACACCCTGTATATGATATGAATTCGATTTCGCGGTGGATTACGGTGTGAGCGTTCGATTACGCGATATAACCCGTAGTATATAATATTATGATATTATAGGTACACCAGGTACATTGTAATATTATTATATCCTTGGTACGGCTGAAAATAATATTGTTTTTCGTTGCGCAGCGTATCGTGCACAAAAGTAGCTAGGGCACGCAACACGCAGTATCTGATTTGGCAATAATTATAAAATAATAATAATAATATTGTATAAAGACTAGACTTCGGCCCGGTACTTAGTATACATAGTGCTTTTCGCATCACGCACCGAGCAGTAAATTACACGTGTTCATACGTACTGCGCAAGGTCGCAGTCGGATTACCGGTGGTCAATAACAAAAACTCAAAAAGAATATTATAAATAAATATTTACGCATTTGTAGTGGGCATGTATTCCGTATTATTGTGCGCTTGTGCGAGTCGTATCATCGTTACACGCGTATACTCGCCCCGGTGGAAATAATGAATTTTTTTACCACGCGTATTCGGCACCGACACAAACGGCGCTCGAGACACCCCCGCGCCACTAGAGGTGTGTTGTTATAAAAGATTTTGCCATTTCTTTTTCTAACTGTATTACGTATATTTCTTCTCTTTCTCACCATAATAATACACACACACACACACACACATCTTATGCAGTACTATTATATACTACATACACGGTGCATGTGTGTGCGTATATATAATATGAGGGTCATCTGCGGTTTCGTTCAAAACGTCGCCAAAGTGTATCCTTCTATCTCCCACCGGGTTGACGTTACGCTGACGTATAGTATTTTTTTTTTCATTTTTTTTTTTTTTTATAGTATTGTTTTTTTTCTCTCACTGCTTATTTAAGCATGCTTTCACGTTAAACAAGATATGCGTCCCCTACAATTTATTTTTGTTTGTTTTGCCATAGCGTGACGCCTATGTATACTCATATAATCTATATATACGACACATCGTTAACTTTTACCTATGTGCGAACGCTACATGAACGGTACAGCCCGAGAAATGATACCACTCGTTCAAAAGCCAGCGAAAGGTATTAACCAGTGGTATACGTATATATTAGCGTTTCGAAAAGATGTAAGACTTGGGAAAAAATAAAAACCTACAACAAATGCTCAGGAAATGTGGAGCTGGAAAAACGAAGATAACAAGTTTGAGAGAAGGTAAGTGAATGAAGACAGGAAAGAAAAAGAGGGCAAGAACAAGTTGTATTATTTAAATTGTTGACTTGTGTAAACGTGAATTCAATTAGATTTATAGATTTACCAACTCACGGATTAATATGGATAGAAAATTTGAATTAATTTTAAAAAAACAATTGTTGTGGCGGTAGTAAAAATACGTAACCATTTTCAACTTTAATCTATAATATTCAGATGTTTTCATTTCTTATATTGTCCATACGAATCTAACTTTGATTATATGAATAAAACTATATTTAAGTTTAAAATTATATCAAAAAATGATTATGGTACATATTTACATTATTATACTATTATGTAACGGAGAATTCGCAAAAAATTCAAATTATTTTTCCCTTTAGGCAATGTGAATTCTGTTAATTTGATCTTAACTAGAAACATCACCGTTTTCCACATGGTAATATAACAAGGCCCGAAATTATCAAAATAAGCGCCTGGAGATACATCTTAAAATGAGCCAATAGGCAAGTACCATTCTAAAATTTGAAAATACTGAAAAAATAATATATGAGATGTCAGAAAATACTGTTAGTTTCGGAACACAATCAATAATACATTTTTTAAATCTAAAATATTTATTCGTTGAAACTTGTTTTCATTTTGGAGAAATGAATGAAACAACAAGAATGATATTTATTTAAAATCATTCTATGATTCATCGAACTCATAAATGTTTCAATAATTCTTTATTTTTTTCATTTGTATTCTTGTAAAACTACTTTGGTCCACATGCTGAGCTTTAAGCAAAAGCTTATTTTTCTTTGAGATAAGTAAGCAGTCTATTCGACATTTTTGGTCAACAACTTTTAGGGAATAATTTTATGTTGTATTATCTACTAATATTCGTCTAATAAACCAGTTTTATGGTACAAGATAATTTACTTATCTTACTTTTCATATTTTGTCATAACCACTATTTATATATAATCGCTTAATATGCAATTAATGGTAATGTATTAAAATATCTGGAAAAAGTTCAAAGCATACGTAAGGGTTAATAAAGTTTTGTTATAGTTTAAAAATTAATACACATCGCCACCCACTGTTTTTTTTTTTTTTTTTATAAGGGTTGCAGATCCAAAAATAGATAGGTTTGTGTATTAATGAGTCGCGTATTATAATAATAACGTTCCGGAACGGTTGATTTTATTTACTCACGGACCTTGAATTTTCGCTCGAATATATTTTATTTCGGTTAATTTTACGTCCAGTTGCTACTTTATTTTTTTATTTTAACAATATTCCGTGAGTTTATAGTACAAAACATAAAAACATTGAACAAACCCAATATGCTTGGTGGATTCACAATAATGTCATTATTCTCCCATCGTGAATGTACCAGATATTATTGTTTCGACTCGTAAGATGATCATTGTTCGAGATTCGATTCACATAGAGATTAAAATAATAGGTTTCAAGTTTCCAACGTAGCATGTAACATTTAATCAAAACGGCGTGGTATACTACCAACATTCTGGTCGGTACCGATGTCTTTTATATTATATTAAGATGGGATTTTTGAAATTTAATTTCCAAATGCAGTCATGCGAAAAATGTCCGCGAATCCTTAGCTCGAGTTAGGTTTATGAAAAAACACTACACAACACGATATTCCGATGTCGAATTTTGTAACATTTAACACTCGGTTGAGTTTGTGTTTTCGCAAAGACAAATGTAATTTCTTAGCAGAAGCCCGTCACTGTGTATTTTGAATAACAACGTAAAACTATTGCATTTTTTTCCGGAACGAAAAAAAAACGATATATCTAATAGCTTTTAACGAAAAACTTTTCGGTCCTAAAGTTTTCTTCGACAGTCGCATTTTAAATCTGTTCGCGGGGAGAACACGTCGTTCGTATATATATATATAAGGAATTAGAATTAACTTTATTCCGTCGGAGAAATAATTTTGCACGTCATCGAGTTTCTCGTGCGAGCGTACGTTTCATCGAAACATAATGTAATCGCGATAATAGACGTTTTATTCACGTAAAATATTACTGAATACGTTTGAGGTGCGACGCACAAGTAAAACGTCCAAAACGATTACGAACGGATACGGTGTTGTGTGCGTTTTATTCGTTGAAATCGCAACGCGTAACCCGAGTTGTCCATCGGTACGTTCGCGCGTGTACATTATACGCCAGCGGTTCCCAAACTTTTTTAGTTCGCGCCACCCTAAAAATAAAAAATAAATAATCGCACCTCCCATGAATAAGTAACTGACAAATGTACACTGTTTAAGAATACAAATATTTTTATTGTTACGAAAAAATAAATCAACGGTAAATATTATTAAACTTCTATTTAAAGTACAACAAAATTTTTAATTTTTACGAAAAACACAATGACTATTAATATTCAATCTTGACGCGAACAATACGATTGTTTCACGTTTAATAATTCTTCAAAATTATGTAGCAATGCCGTGTAACAGCAACACGCATTTCTATTTCAAAATTAAGTTTTGACCGATATTTTGATTTTAATACGGTAAGTGCAGAAAGTCCTACTTCACACAAATATGATGGTGCAAATGGTAGTAATACAAGCAAAGTTTTATTGGCTACATCAGGCTATTCATCTTTAATTTTGAACCTAAATCCTAACGGTGGGCATGAAGAAAACTTCATTTTTAACGAAGGATCAGAGGAAAATATCGATAGCCCGAAAATTCCTAAATAAAGTATAATCTTATAACATAACTTGTACGCGAAATTATTGTTGTTCTTAAAATATCATTATTTACCACGCAGCTCGCGCCTCTTAAGGGAGGCGCGCCTCACAGTTTGGAAACTGATAAACGGTTATCGTCCGAAGCGCAAAACGTTTTTCGAAGTCGCGAATTAATAGCGAATAATAATTATTATCCGTCGCTGTTGTCGCTTTTGGTTTGTTCGTTTCCCCCCCCCCCCCGTGCCAGCCACTGTATATCGTATCGTAACGTGGCTCGTGCAGTGCCCATTATGTGTTTTGACGTGCCGACGTCAGTAATCAAACTCGGAACGTATCCTCGCGGCCGAGGTATTATTTCTCGACTTGTCCTACATTCTCGATCTATTCCGTTCACCGCAAACAACGTGACGTGGACGACGCATTTACTCGTTCGTGTACCGCAAGTATGTTAGCACAGTTGGCGGCGAGAACGCGCTCGATCGTACCCGCGGTGCATACCCAACCTAGCCTGCTGCACGGTTTTCGATTCGTATTTTTATTATTACCATCATTACTGTCGTCGTCTCTTGTAGCAGCACGGCACGTGTCCGATACGTACGTACACGCGAAGGTGTTTACGAGAGCATTCTGTTAGTTTTCTTTCTTCTACTCTTCGTGCGACGACAAACGCATATATATATATATATGGTTAACGGAAGCGAAACCGTTGCGCGGAAACTCCATCGCTGTCGCAGAAAATATGAATAATATCCAGCGCGTTCGGAACAGAACCATGTATACGCGCGTTATAATATATCAATAAACTCTTGATTACGGCTTAACGCGAGTTCTATGATAATTTCAAAAAGAGACTTCCGACGGAAAAAGTCGTGTACGTTTTAACAAGTGTAATAAATTAAACGCCTCGAGAACGCCTCGGTAGGAGGACTTCATTTTCATGATGATATAATAATAATAGCGGCGCATATAGATGCACATTTTATTTTTATAACAATACGAATGTGTGTACACAATTCGATTAAAAGTTTTAGCGAATCTTATTTCCGCTCGTATAATAACTTCCAAACAGTTTACTTGTCTTTATCAAAACTATTGATATTGCCGAAATATACTTAACAATCTATCGGCAGTGATAATACTTTTTGACTTATTCGTATAGAAAAAAAAGAAAAACGTACGAATTGTAATTCTAATTATCACGAAACGATAAAATGTGGTAAGTTTAAAAACGCTCCACCAACAAACGGAGAGATTGAAAAAAAATAACACTTTGGAACAGCAATAAATTGTTCAAAAATTACAATAAATGCAATCAATACGTTCCTCCTAACTCGTTATACGTTGTTTTCACGTTTTAAATTTTAATATTTATGATCTAAACTTATAATGTTATTCATGAGTCGGCACACTGTCGCGAGCAAACGCGCACGTAATTAAAACTTATTTATGCGTTTCGTAAATAATAATTTTACCAATAATTATATTATTGGGTAACAATAATCACAAACCCTGACGTACATATAACTATTCCGCAACAGGATTAATAGCAATCGGTAAATATTTATGAACAACGGGTTTTCTCGGATTAATTGAATCAGTGTTTCGAGTAAATACTGTTCTCGTTTCGGCTGTAAATATTTATACTGTTCAATACTTTTTTCTCGTCAGACAGTATCGACAAGTTAAATCAAACATTTTACAGCATCAAGTCCCAAGAATACTATTCAATGATTATATGTGTATTATACAACTGGCTATTTAGAAAATAATTTAAACTACACGTCGTTGTGTTCCATAACCAAGTATACAACTATACAGCGTTACACGATTAAAATTAACGAACATAATTTCCCCATACTCCTAAAAGTATTAAAAAAATGTCTGACACTTGGATTTGTAACATTTTATACGAATCATGTCATAATCATTGAATAGGGACATTTGGACGTAACTACTCGTTTGGACGTCCGACGTAGTCCGATTGGACGTGTCCGTTTGGATGTCAAAAAAATAAAAATCGTATTATTATATCGCTTTAGTGTTCTACTACATCGCAAAATATCGATATGTCGTTTAATGAAAATATGTAATGATAACCTTTTAAAATTAATGAAATTATAAATAAAACAGTATTTAAATTGATGAAATTGTACATCGCCAAAAATCGTTTAATTCCATCAGAACTAAAAGCGTCTAAAAAATACATAGTATATGTGCAACGTTCGTTTCAAAAAATGTTGTCAACGTGGTTCGTTTGGATCAACGTAATTGTATAGTGTTTTACGGTAAGTTTGTAACTTAACCGATGCACGCTTTTACACCGACTAATAATAATAATAATAATAATAATAATAATAATAATATAAGCAAAGCCGTAGTCCATAATCAAAACGTTCCCAACGTTCCTCAACGTCTACGATATTATAACAATCGCGTTAAGGTGAACAAGGTGTACAACAAACGCGATAAAGTATACTGACAAAATACGACAGGTATCAACAAGTATTGCGGTAAGGTATAACAATATTGCGATAATAACGACGATGGATACGAAATTACGCGATATAGTATACTATACCTACATTGCACGCGGTCCGACACAAGACCATGGTTATGTTTTACACGTCCAAATGTCCCAACGGCCACGTCCAAATGCCCCGGGTCGCGTAATGGCGCATGCAAACGGACTCATTTTTTTTTAACGCTCGGGTGTCACTATTAGTCATTCGGTCACATTCGGCATTCCATAGCAATGGATCGTGATAACACACGCGTATTGTTATTCGCTGACACGGCTATAACGACGTCGCATTCGTGCTTAATCGCACAACACGATTTCTCGGTACGATATCCGTGTATCAATATTATTCGTCGGCTCAATCCGATCGCGATCAACGTCGATTTTGAAAACGGAAATCGTGCACCTCGAAAATGTGTTTTTAACGCTCAAACTATGCAAATGAAATACGATACTTTTCGCAACTTTTAAAACAGATTAGGGCCGCTTTCCAAATAAGACAAATTTCGTTGCCGTTATTTATGTTACACACCGGAGGCGCGCTGATGCGTTTATCTCTATTGTTTATGAGACTGCGGGATATAGATGACGTCGTGGATTCAAAGAGCTTACACAATAAATAAATCAGCGAGAAGAACTTCGTAAGTGTGACGTTTTGCTTAAAAATGGATTAAAAACAGCCATCCGCACCATAAGGGCTTGCAATGCGTACTCGTAGTTGTAAAACACACGAACGATTGGTAGGTATTACGAGTGTATTACGTATTCGTATGCCTTACTGCAGTTCGAATATTATAATATGTATCAAAAAAAGTTATCCGTCCGCGGTTTAACGAGCAAAATTCGATCTTCACTTCAACTCAACATATTTATACTCTAATATTGGTCGTTGAGCAGATTAATAATTACATCGCGTCCATTAGACAGTACGGACAATAATGTTTACGTGATCCTTGTCGTTTACTCGATACACTCCCGTCGCTCCCATCAATTTTTCAATACCGCATAATATATGTATAAGAGGCGTGCGTACTGCCGCCGCACTCCAGAGATCTTTCCCACACCGCAATTTTCCTATTAAATATTTTCATTTCCGCCGTAGCACTTGTACGCTTAACACATATAATGTAGTTTGTTTTTTGTGTGTCATTTATTTTTCTTTTCTATTGATTTTATATTCCTCGAAAAAAAAAAAAGGAATGTAATTTAACGGATATATAACTAGTTTAACATACTTGTTTATCCATTACATAATTAGTATAATTGCGTAAAACATACAATTGTTAGTAATACAAGATATGATAGTTACACAATATAACCATCCGCATTAACATAAAAACATGTGAATTGTTAGTATAAAGAAAACACCGTGTAAGAGTTTGTTAGTTCAATGTTAACACCATCGGTACAACTGACAAACTCCGGATGACTATAATCTTTAAGTGTTAAACCTATATTGTATATCTATATATATGTATATAAGTTATTTGTCGTCTGTCGGTGTTAAATAATAACGATTACACAACTATAATTCGGTGTTTGAACGGCATTTCCCGAACGCTCCTTGCTACGGTTAAAATATAATTCAAAGGGCCCCCGAAACCCCTCACTGAATTACCTAAACGTATAACAAGGTTCCTTAACTCCGTTGCACTTCTACGACGCGTTAAGCTCGAAATACCAAAATTGTACAACGAGCAACGGATGTTGACATAAGTATCGTGAATAGCGAATACAACTCGAAACGCAAAAATAATATACTCCGGTCTGATAGTCGTTTTACGTATTTCATTACTTCTCTCGTACATTGACGTGCGCGATGCTTATTTTCACAGTTTTCCAAATATAATCCATTTGCAATCACTAATCGGGCATACTCGTGTGCATGTATAGTTGTAAAAATTAATCTTACGGCTCTGCGATGACTGTTTTCATTTAGGATTCTGATACACGTAAGTATACCAACATGGAATTATTTGAATCGGAAAAAGAACCATCGTTAATGAATAATTCAGTAAATGCGTGCGTATCCGTAAAAGGTTATATTGTATTCATAAGTGTTATGAATATTTTATCAAAGGAAGTTCCGTGAAAATTACACACCAATTCATACCGCGAAAAAAAAAAATAAAAATAAAAAAAAACCTGTTATTTTCGTTTTCATTGTTTTTATAAAGCTGTACAACACGTAGATACGTGTAAGTGCGTTATAATAAATTGTACCCTTTTACACGTACCGAACAGATATTTAAAAATGGTGATTTTTTTTTTTCTTTTAATTCGTTTTGACAATTTGTATATGAATTATTTTTCAAAACGTTGTCGCAACATTGTATTCAATTATTTCATATGTAATGATCTCAACTGAAATCGTTTAGCGCGTCAGCGCTCGTAAAACCTTAAAACGTATAGTAATTATATTTCAGTACCTGCGCGAAAATACTCTTGTTCGTATGTTTAACAAAGTTGTTATATAATATTGTTTAAAACTGACATAATGCACGAGCGCGGCCGCGTTATTCGATGTAAATTTGCTGTGCCCATTGTCTTTACTAAATCAATTTTACGCCACGTCCACAAGCCTTTAATGTTCCGAAATACCGTGCATGTTATCGCGCATTATTTTGACTACCGCATAACGTAGTAGTCGGCAATTAAAATGCATAACACATTAGAATTAAATTATTATACAATTACTGACATTTGTCACTTAGTCGTTGTTTGCTTCCGCTGTATTTAGGTTTCATGTTACTGCGGTTTCGTTCGCGAGACCATAACGTATTCGGTGTAATGTTTTTTTTTTTCGGAATCGCATTCGTTTTTACCTTTGAAAGGAGATGGCATAACCGTGACCCGGTCTACAATGTCTACAAGTACGCGTATGGAGGTGGAACGTTACTATACAGGGTGTCCCATCGAGGATTCACCCATCGTAATACCTATATCCTGAGATAATGAAGATATATTCAAATTCTATTTATTTATTTTTTTATTCATAAGACTCACGGGGACAAGGACTGAAAATATTTCATATATTGATTTAATTAAATATTTTGGTAAAAAAGTTTGAACATTTTTTTTCATTTTATTATTTTACACATTTTCTGGAAACTAAAAAAAATATTAAAAATCATCAGAAAAATAAACTCCTTGAAGCGGTAACCTTCAGATTTTTGGAAAATAATTTTATTTTTATTTTATAAAACTTTTTACCAAAACGTTAAATTCAATTAAAATATGAAATATTGGTAATCTTGGCCCCTATGAGTCTTATAATAAACAACAGAATATGAGTATATTCATTATCTCGGGAGGTATCGCAATGGGTAAATCCTGGGTGGGACAACCTGTACATCGATGATGACGCTGGTGTGCGTATTTTATTACGAAAATAAAAATGAAAACATTGTTCCGTACATGATTATGTACGAGGTAGTAACGAGGGGATAACTAGCACGCGTGGCGTAGAGCTTAGAATTGTACATTCACGTTTCGTTATGAATATAAAAGACAGATAGAATAAATTTACAAATTCAGTTCTATGGAAACCAACAATTTTCTCTATAAACGACGTCATTGTGTATTGCTCTATAATACAGTTTATACCACATTTTATGACAGCGTAGACGCGAGTGTCAAATGACACAATATTTACTCCGATGAAATACAAACTAGGCGGGTACTGTGATGATCTTATGCATGGTGCAGTTACTGAATCCTCATTGAATTCATTAAAAAAACACTGCGGCCGTGAACAATTTTCAACAAGCCCCGGTTAAACAGTAGTACACATTTTTCTCTCGAAACTCAAATAAAAACTTTTCAATAATATCATAAAAATTTATAAATTGTCAATGTAAATAAAAAGTATAATTTCACATGCATTTTTTTTTTGCATATTAACAGCTATGTCTTTTAAGTCAAAATAATTATCATAATTAGCGCTAGTAGATTTTTTTATTTTTTTATTTTTATCATTATAATCTAGCTGAATTACCTAGCTTCACCCGTGCATAATTATGAACGTTAAATTGTTACAACAGTGAAGAATAGCATATAAGAGTTTGTTAATCACAAACGATGAATTATTTGATTTCACAAGCTTAATTTTTTTTTGTATCTATTACTAAACCTACGTAAACTTGTATTTTTCGTGGTTGCTAAGCACCCCCAGGTTTTTCATCGAAATCGCACCCCGGCGTGTGCGGTTGAACCCCCAAAGCGTTTAGCTATAATCAATGTAATAACACGATAACATACTGAAATGGAATAAAACCATTTATAAGCAGACTGAAGCGCGTGCCACCCGTAGTATGATCATGCGACTGGCCGCGAAGACGTGATAAACAGTAAATGCTGTGAACGCGCATCGCAAGCTGTATGAGATAGGTATATACATTTCAATGTAAGAAGGTTTAGGCGGGTTTTTCTTTTCGATCAGCTAATTAGGAATAACTTCCATGAGTAACATGAGTAACCTAACCGAGCGTCAAGCGCCCCCGGTGAAAATGTTCCGCGCACGCTTATTCTGGTCTGACACGCGGCTAATATATTTTTCATTGCGGCGGACCACAGCGGTGTGTGCACGCGACCCGGTTACTAGTTGATCTGATATAACTCTGGTACGGTTACGGCTTACATTTCTAAAAAAAATTATATCGTTCGTACGAAGACGCCATACGAATCGCGAAACGGCAAGACACGCCGCTGTCTCGTAATAATTTTTTTTTTTTGTCACTCGTCAAGCGTATACAATTTATTATTGTTACGATCGACTTGAAAAATGTTAATCATCACGACGTCATACGTATTACGCGTAACGTTCAACCGTGCCCGTTGTTGACGGACGTTTGCAGTTCGTCTCGAAAAAAAAGAAAAAGAAAACGGTGTGTTCAAAGTTTGTTCGTCGGAAAACAGTAATAACAGCTCGTCGACTGCTAGTCGGATAGCATATACGTATATCGTTGTGCTCTTCGCGCGGGGACGAAAACGATTAGAAATTCATCCCGCGCGAGACGTAAACGAGTTTGTACAAACTTGGAAAAATCATGAACCCGAACCGCGAGTGCAAATTACACATTACACCGAACCATATGCGTTGTAGCAGTTGTACGGCTGCGGGAAGGTTCCTACAAATTGAATCTCGAACGGATAGTGGGCGAATTATATTCCAGACGTTTCTCCGTGCGTACCTGTGTGCGCATACACCCGCACTGTTGGTAACAGACACTTGAGGGGTGTACGAGTGCTTATTTTACTTAGAAGTAAATTACGCCACGTTATATAATAATTTGCACATAAAACGTGCATGTATATATAATACGTATTATAAATTATGCATGTACCGTATACGCGCAAATCGTATAAACTTTCCGGAAACGTACGCGATGTTGCGCACACAGTGTTAATTTATGATTGTACGGGCACACGCGGCGAAACTTTTCGTAGCGTCACGCGTAGCGAGTACACAATAAGTCATTTCGAAGTGTATGACTACAGAAAAGTATGTAAGATGTGTAAACTCATATTTAAATGTGCATATTGATTATTGTTCAAGTCTAAAGCTGCAGTGACGTAGTCAGGGTATAGGTACTACAGGGCGACGAGGGAAGTGGGGAACGATAAAAAAAATCGCACGAGAACTGTTTACTATAGTCATACACTATAATAGACGTATCTTTTATTATATAGGTACTTAATAGCCGATTACCATATATATATATAGTATTAAATACTGCAGACATTCATACCTAAAATTAATAAAATTCTTTTTTTTCTTTTGCATATGTGTAACAATTAATTTATATATTACATATATGTTTACAATAACATGAGTAATATATTATAACTGAGTCCAATTTAAAACTGTTCGTTCTTCTGAACGATTCTTGTATAAAAGCATTAATTCCTTTTCTACACAGTCATAAAAGAAATCGTCTGAAATTGAGATATGTATGCAATGGTTATCAGTTACCTATCGACTATCAGTATGTAGGAAAAAATAACGTCCATGCAACTCTAAGTGAATCTATGCGAGAAAAACCGAACTGACGGATCGATTAGGTACCCATGTATGTGGTGTTAACAAAATGAAAGAGTTTCGACGTTTTTTTTTTTGTTGTTGTTGCTCGTGTACAGGTGCATGTGCCCGAGCAAATGTAAAGTTTACACATACACAATCACACACACACACACACACGCACACACACATACACATGTATTACATGTATAATAGTAGACGTCAAAGACGAAACGAGCGTAAAGTGTGTTTGCGGTTAGAAGGAAGGACCTGGTGGCAATGCATAATGCAGTAGCAGCAAGACGTATACACACATAACGTACCCGACGGAAAATATAAATTCCCGTCTGGTGAACAAGAAGTTTTCATATTTCTTCGGCATCCATTGACACGTACTCACACCCGTAGCACGAGAAAAAGGAAAAAAAATGAAAGACGAAAAACCGGGCAGGTGAAAACCACCACGGCACAAATCTTTATTACGTTATTATATTCGTGCGGGCTGAAAATTCGGTTTTTTCAGTTCAAAGAACACGCATTATACTTATGCCGGTCCTCCGAACGGTCTTTTTATACGCAAACATAATTTTATCGTTAGTCCGAAAAAGAAAATAAGACGTGACCAAAGCAAACGGCCTGTAAACAATGTATATGGTTGGTGCTTTTTTTCCTTCGACATCTATAATAATGATAAAAAAAAAATAAATAAAATAAAAGGGAATCCATTTAAAAGGCAAATACGGCGTCATCGTTTCATTTGTCTGTATGCAAAAACCGATATTCTCAGTATTTCTTTGAATTATTAGAGGTCCGTGTCAATAATATATACATACACACCTATATACTCAATAAGACCCGTCAATACTTCGCGAAAGACGCTACGGAGTTTTGGATTATGAAATTTAAATAATTCATGTTTCCCGTAACTTCATGTTTAACAAATATTAATTCTTAGTGAGAATTATGTTAACATTACTTCGTTAACAATTTATACGAATTTAAATTAATACAAAAACTGTATTGGTCGGTGGCTACAGCAATTAATAAAAGAGAAATGATTAACTCGCCATAAATTGAAAAAAAAACTTGATAATGGACCACAGTCGCTTATCGTAATCGTACAGTTATAGTGATTTGAAGTTTGAATTGTTTTGCAAAATAATATATTTATTTTTCAATGGCTATTCACAACCGTCCGTTGCGTTATGTCAAAATAATACCACGCATAATATATTATACTGATTGCCTACAGTATAGGAAATACATGAATGAGAACGTTTAAAATAATAAAAGCTCGTGCGCACATTCCGTTTAATGTAAAGTTAGTTAATTATCGATACTCGACAAGACAAATCGTTTTAATGAGCACGAAAGGTATTATAATATACTACAAGTTATCATAATATAACGCGTTATCATCGATTGCTTCGGTTTAAACTGTAATTTCACGATACGTAGTTCCATGTGCCATAATTTTTTGAAAGAACAAAAATCCATGCAAATCAGAACGTATTATATTAAGGGAAACCACTGAACAGCAGTTGTATAGTCTAAAATATTTTAATAATATGTTTACAAAAATCATTTTTCAAGTGCAATAAGGTTAAACGCCGTGATATCAATAATAATTGTACACATGACATAATTCACTAGTTTATTATTTATTACACTAGATTCATAAGAGCCAATTAAAGTAGGTCAAAAACTAATATTATAATTAAACACAGTTTGATATCTTAACTGGCTTTAGACGCATTTAGTAAACATTGCATGAATTCAAATAACTAATGTAATCCAATAATAAAAATATTCTATTTTTCCGGTTACGAAAATCGATTGAGTTTAATCAGAATCAAGCGAGTTAAGATGACTTACACAGAGACGGTTCCACGTGCATTGTATTATCATTGGCCGCCCCGTAAAGCTAAGTCGTTGAGAGCATAAATTTGATATTTGATTTCATGTTCCCATACCTATTGATAACAGTCAGCAGTGAATTTATTTGCGTGAACGTTGGGCAACTCACTTTTGCCGCAATTTTGATTGGAATTGTTTCAATCAAAAATTGTGCTTAGTCACATTTATACGTTGTTATGTGCGGTACCCAATAAAATAACGCTACAATTTGGTGGCTTAATTAGCGATACGAGGATTTACACTTAAAGGATCAATTATGACGATAGTTAGTGAAGAGTATAAAATATAATTGAAGACCATGAAATTAAATGTATAATATGTCACCTACCTCTTCGGTGCGTTGGCTTACATTGCGTACTAGATAATAGTATTAGTCCTTAGTTGTAGTCCTTAGTTAGTAAATAATGTATTATAACGCGATGTTAGTTTAATATTATAATAAATGAAAACAAAACAAACAAAGTATACAACTGATGGCCCATGGGCTAACCGTTATCTAGCAGAATCAACCCTTTCATCGTTACGCTAAAATCCATAACACAGAATATTATACAAAAGATAATATTGTGCTTTATAATATTGTATTGCGCAGTTTTTTTTTTTATTTATAGTTTCGATGTTTATTCTATGTTTTCAATTATTTTAAGGATTATTACGTAATTAATAAAAAATAATATAAAACCGAATTTCATACGGAATAATGTACCATACGTCAAAAAACATGAACAATTCTAATCTTTATAACATAATAAATTAGAAATTCGTTATTATATTTTATTACAACGAGAATATTAGTTGGTATAAACTCATTATGAAGTAACTTTTAATCATTGTGATACTAGAACGAAACATTAATCTAAAATGAATCGATCTGTTCCTAAATTTAATAATTTTTCTTTAATCTCAATGGAGTTTATAGTCGGATGGCATTATGGATATATTATTATTACAACAGCGTGCTAACCACTAGGGGTTACCAAAATCCAAATAATTTTACTTTACCTGCACTTCGGCGGAAAACGGAAACAATAATTCATCTTATTTGCATTAAGTTTATACTATTCCAGCTCATCCGCTTACAGGAGGACTACATTATTATGCCGTACAAGTGGATTCATCAGCGTTATTGTTGTAAAATATTATATTGTTAATATTATACAATAATGACAGTGAAGTTTTATTTTGTATAGTGTTATTTTATACTTTAACTTTATCAAGTAGGCAGTTAATTTCAGTACAACGTAGAACTTTCTTTGTAATATAAATATCATTGTATTATTACACAGTTAAAATGATAAGTCGGTGTTGTTTTTTTTTCTTATTTATGGTTATATAACAATACTTCCAATTAGAAATTAAATATCATACCATACACTTATATGTCCGTTTCAAGTGATTATTTAGAACTCATATCCTATGAAAATTATTAAAGTCTCATTAACGCTTAAAAATGAAACCACTGAATGTTTAATAATCGAACATTTTTAATATTTATCCATTTAAAAAGAAAATTTATTTTCAAAAAATGGTAAAAGTTAGCTGTTGTTTCTTATCTAATGATTATATCTTACACAACTCACGTTCACGTATGAAGTGGTTTATTTGATTAATGACTAACGAGTGTGTTAGAATTCGTAAGTTAACGTACGCTACCTACAACAGAAAAAGAAAAGTCGAGAAAAGTTATATAAAAATAACTCAAACTTGATAAAAGTTTCAAAGTGTTTGTAAATTTGTAATTATTATTTTGGAAGCATATGATATGATTTAATAAATAAATCATGATTATTCAATTCTACAACATTTATTATTTAGGTATTGTTTTATGTTCATTAAAAGTTTGTTTATAGATTTTCAGTTATGTACACGTTGAAAATCGTAATACACATAATTTTATAATTTAAGTATTGCAAACATCAATACATTCGAAGGAGTACCTTATTAAATTAAAAAGCTCGTTCAAAAATCTTGATTCCAGACAAGTAAATCATAAAGAAAAGTTTTTTTCTTAACAATTTCTAATTACTCGCGTAAAATTCCAAGAAAACATTCTACCTCTAGAATGTAAACAAAAAAATCAATTCCGTCAATACAACATCTTAAAGCCGTAACTTGTAAAAAAATACTGCAAGCCGAATGGTTTGGCGACTCGAGATCATCATTTTTTTCCGTTAGCAACATTCACAACAATACTAAATATTGCTCTCAAAGGATACAATTAAACGAGTTTTTTGGATTGAGTCTACAAGTTTATTCATTATAATGATATAGTATAAATTCGTTAGTATTTAAAAAAAAGCGTTATTACCAATATAACACGTAGAATTAGAGAGTATTCAGTGGTACCAAAACAATATATATTATTTTAAAACCAAACTGTTTTTCGAACTTTAAGTAGAACGTGACGATAGGCGCCTTCCAAACTGATCAATAATTATAGGTATTACTCGGCTTAGGCAGGATTTGACGCTGTTCACAAAACTTGCGATTTCACAGCTGAGCCTTCACGTCGCGCACCAAGTATGCGCGTTTCCACAAAGTTCGTTCTTATTGCAACTTACAAGGACATATCGCTGTCATAAGCACGAGCAATTAAATACAAAGCTGCGTTCTACGAGTATTTCGCTATCGCGAACCATCGTGGGACAACATTACGGTATTATCGTTCGACCGAATATTCTTCATCGACTTCAAAACGACATACGCTTAAAACGATTAGCAGGAACAGTAGAAATACACCTTCCCTGGGTCCCACTTGTTAATCGTTACAACGACCCGAACACCTGAAGTGTACTGGCAGTAACTACTGCCTGAATGTCGAAAATTCCCTAAACTCCGCTCACTTCGGTCGTCGATATCTTACCTTCTGAATAATATAACACTGTGCGTTCGCATCTGTGCAAATTAACCGTTACGAATACGCAACAAAACGTGTAGTAGTGTGCCCGACTTATGCCAGAGCTTTCAATAGAAAATAAATAACGATTCGACACTTTTTTTTTTCATACAACCAATGAAAACAATTAACATCTATCCGTTCCGCCCCCCCCCTCTCCACCCAATCATTCGGTTTAAATATATTCGAAAACCAATAAATTAATCGTTTTCGATCCGTAAAAAAAATGCAAAATATTATGACGATCAACCATTTCGTTTTATTACCGTTTCATCAATTATGTAATGTTTAGGTGCCTTACCTTCGTTGTGGATGTGTAAACTGGCGGAAAAAAAATGGATTGTCCCGTATAAATTGTGGCCACATATAGTTTGTTCACACACTCGTTTGTTTTTAACCGATTGATTGCGATCGTTGAAATGTGACGCAGAAATAGATATAGAGCACAACGCGTACGCTGCTGCAGTGGTCTATCTTTTAAACGCACGCAACATTGATTATTACATTTCCGTACCAAACGTTTTACTTCGCTAACTCGAACGGAAATCGTATGTACACATGTGGGACGTTGTGAAAAAAAAAAGTAAATATACATTTATATATACAAACGTCCATGGCTTAAAAAATGATTAAGGTTTAAGTGGAAAAAAAAAAAACCTTTAGTGTGAAATAAGCAAATAAAACGTGCAAGTCTCCCCCGGGAAAACAAAACTAATTGTTTATTACGTTTTTCGCGTTATTAAACGCGAAACAGAAACGTGCGTTCACCTACACTCCTGAACGTTCATTCTTCTGGCGTGTCATTCGGTTTACATATCAATTTCAAGCTGCAGCGTGTTCGTGGTCTTTCGGACAAATCGATATGGACGGGCCGGGCTGCGCATCAAATGGTCGGTGCCCCGCGGTAAGTGTACGACAATAGTGTATAATAGCATACAGAAAAGCGATACCAGTGCGAGCGGAGGATGGAAATGAAATGGGTTTGCAAACGGAATATGGAAAAAAAAAATCAAACCGCCATCAGCGGCATTTGATGATTCGAAAAAAAAGCCCCAGACGGCTATAAATGAATGTGGTTTTTTTTTTTTTGTCTTCGCCCTCGCCGTACTTCGAATCGTTATTGCAGACGTACGTACATTTCAAACCTAAAACCTGTACTTTTTCACCAGCTATATTGAATGTAAATCTATACTTGTAATCACCGTATTACATTACGTGACACACATAGACACGGTACTTGGTAGAAACTCCTGTGGACGCGGACATTTATCATGATTCACTAATCCGTGGGGGGCTTTGGTCGCTTTGGGAGGTTAATGATAGAAAATGGTGTTTATAGTTGGTAGGTATACTATTTAAGATCGTTTTTTTTTTTTCATAACAGTTTTCCGAATTATTGAGAAAAGCGAACATAAAATCACAAACTTACGGCACACTGGTAATATACAAAACCTATTTTATTTTTTCGTCGCAACTCAAAAAATATAAAACGTTAACTCAAAAATGTTCACTATAGATATTTTATGTTTTCTTAGATTGAAATATTTATACAATAATTCAGTGTTATTTCCAAAAAAAAAAATTCCTGATCGTTTATATATTACATTTTGACAACATGACTACAATTACAAAAATCCGCAACATTTTGTAGTTTAATTTTAATTCTTGAGACAGAGAATTTGATACAAGATTTTTTATAAGATTTTCTTTGTTATCTTCAAAAGAATTTGATATCTGACAGTACATAATTATAATAATCAAAAAGTCGCAACAAAGTTTTATAAGCGTTAGAAAATTGAACTTTTTTTTTGTCCATTTACATGATCTAGACCGGAATGATTGTTCAGCGGAACCCAGTACCTTTCTGTGTTAAGATTTATTAAAATAATATTGATGATAAAATATAAAAATATATAGAACACGTAACTATACAATATAAAAATTTCAATCCGTCTGTTAAATGTATGCATAACACAATGTACGAGTATAGCTTAACAGAAGTACTTTCGGTTAAAGTGCTAAACATTTTAAATTTAAGTACCCTTTCGGTTAATTTTTGATTTTACGTTTTCGGAAATTATAAATAAATCTCCAAGCTAATTGTGGTCTGCAAACAGTAATACATCTAGACTAAATAATTACTCGCAAACACGTGTTTTCACAATGAAACTGCGATCGATCTTTAACTCAAAAATTAAACAAATCAGTTACTTCATTGTAGATAATTTAAACTTTCGTTCACGTTTAAAAAAGAAATCAAAAACAACCCTACGTATACCATGTAATAGACTTAACTCTATGCATTTGTAGAATTACCAGTTACCACGGTATATAGTATAGGCGATAATATCTTCTATACCGGCCCGTATTACGAAATAATAACGGATTGCACACCGTGTAAATGGACCGACCGAACTATCGGTTCCGTCGACGACGTAGATAGATCATTTTGAATAATTATTATTGTACGGCAAAGTTACTATCGGTAGAACCCGGACGATAAGCTTTGCATACTTAGCACTTAAATAGGAAGGGAACGAATATCGATTGTGTGGTCATGTTTACTTGTTCCCCGACAAACACTATCCTATAAACTCTATACATCCGATTAGTCAAACGCATGCATTTACCTACTTACACGGATAACATTGCTTGGCGTACCTATAGTGTATAATAACTAATAATCGCCTCCCAAATGTTCTATATATGGTTATTATTATTGGTGCAGATTACCATTATGAACATAATCAGTTTCAAACACGGATTTTCACCGCCGAGCTACCCATATTCGTTTAATTCGTTTAAATGAGATTGATTATTGCGTTTGAACTGAAAAACAGTTGAAACGTTCAAAACCCTGAATGTGGGTGGTTTTAATTTGCAGGCGACATTGCGTGGCGAGCTCGAGATTATTAATTCATAGCATTCCAATCGTTCGAAATCTTTCACTGCCTTGAAATATGTTAGATATTTCCTACGGTTCAACGATGATTTCGCGTTGTATACAAGACCTGAAAACAATTATTATACTACGAGCGAAGAATGCCTAAAATTTTTATTGTTTTCAGAGTTTACAAATACACGAATGACACTTATATCATTATACTTCCGTTAGCAGTACACTACCCGTGATTTATAACGGTAAAGATCGGTTGGATTTCGTTTATTGATTCTGAGTGAAGCGAGAAATATATTGGTTTTACCACGATGTGTTTATTTTAATTTATTTTATTTCGTTTTATTTTTTATTTTTTCTACACGGTTTTGACCAGAAGGATCGCTCCAAGCTGTATACTTATACGAGCATCAATCATACATAGGTAGATGTACATATTATATAATAATAATTGTATCACAGCTATCATTAAATTAATTAAATCAAAGACCAAAGGTTATCCCATTTTTTTTTTTTGTAAAAGTTGGTTCGACCAACTCGATTGCGAAATTATAAGGTACTTGTACTTACGTAGCAATGCATAAACTATTTTTAGACTTTGTATCATCATTTAGGGATCCGCCTCTAGATCCACCTCTCCTCCGACGTTCAGAGTCGTTTTCCGAAACCAATGGTACATTGATTTCAAATGAATAGGAACAATAATTATTTACGTATGTGTATATATACCCGTTACTGTATCACATACAACCCCGCTCATCATACCCTTTTTAATAATGTTTTGGTAAAAATAATTTAGAGTTGTTTCATATTAAAATGCTTAACTGATATTTATGGAATGTTTTTGAACATTATTATTTTCATCGTTTCGATTAAAACGTATGATTATATTGAATTCATATAAAACTTTACATGCACACAACCAAAATATCAGACACATTTTTAACAATTTCAAACCGAACACATTTACCAATATAAAAGTAAAAACCGTTTCAATGCTATAAAATTGGACTGAAAAAGTTCACCCTAGTTTTCGATAAACTACTTTTGGACGGACGTCAATATAGCTATAGTACATCAATAATAAAGTGCAAATAGTTAATACTTACATCAAATTGAAAAATATACATATATGTGTCTGTAAAGTTTTATCAAACAAAGTTTAATTTTTAATTTACCAAGCATAAAACTATTAGAAGTTTCTTTGCTGATTCAGATGTTTATTTTAGTCAAAACAAAATGTTTTGCTTTTCGTATCGAACTTGTTCAAAACATAATACAAAATCTAAGTTGATGACTAATAACATGAACAGCATTGATAACTTTGTGCGTTATATAAGTGTATACAGTAGAATTTATATGTATAAAAAGTTATGCAATTAGTTATTTAAGCTGAAGAAATAAATTTACATACAGGATGTAAAATATTTTATGCTGTAATTCTTTTTTTTCGTTTTTTTTTATGATAATCATATGTTAATATTTATTCTTCGCTTCGATCCATTTCCAGTGAAATAATAAATAAGTGTTTAAAATTTACTCTTTTTTTTAAATTTATTATTGTTGCTACAAATTAAATGCTAAACGGATGAGCTTATATTATACACTGATAAGTTACATCATACATATTTTATATTTTATAATATAGAATCTGTATATCAATCATAGATTAATATATGCGTATTGTGTACTACTTTCAATTTATGGTATTGTAATTTTAAAAATAATTTGTACAGTTGTTGTCATAAGTCATATCACATCAACGCTATGAATTTACTGAGGCATATGATTACAAACTATTTAATAACCTCATGTATTATAGTTAATAAAGTTGTTATAAATACTATAGATATAATCTATAGATCTATTGTATTTCATCATAAACATTAAATTCAATCAATTCGAATATTACATTTTTATAACATCAAAATTAACATAACTTGTAGAACATATTATATTAGGTTTAAATAATCATTAATAAGATAACGTTTCATTATACTATAGGTGTACTGTTGATTAAAATACGTACTATAAAAACGAATTTATTTATCCGATTAAGACGATACGGCCAAACTCGTTATTTTTATAAGCATCTCTTCTCCCGTACACATAATGCAGATTAATATATTTATGAGCGTCGATCCACTTGACGTTGATGATAGGAAATACATTTTTTCCTTATATTTTCATTCATAAGCTTCGGGGTTAACCATAAGTTCCTTCGACCGTACGAATATTAGTTTGAATTAGTTCTCTGTTATAGAATTAGTTTTGTTTCAATCAACAATTTCAAATAAAAGCAGATTATATTTTTTTTGTCAAATACAATGTAATTTATAAATATGTTATTTGAATTATCCGCAGATTTGCACGTATCGGGACTCAAGAGAAGAGTATTAGAGGAGCCACATGTCTACATTTAATTTCCATAATCTAAGCTAAATGTTCTTCGATCAGTGATCACTGCCTTTATTAATATATAATATATTATTATATGAGTATGTGACGTATTTACACAGTTTCACGTTGATGTGCGGGTCGAATATTTTAAGTAACAGTGCCCTGTGGGTTGTAATTTGTAAGGAACTAACCATGTCCTTTATCAAATACTGATAATTCGGATGGTAGCAACAACAATATTGCGTTTACAGTACTCGGCGGTATTATTAAATAGCGATAATAATAATAATAACATTTTAGGCGATCCTATATGTATTTCCAAGACGTATTATACTTTAAAGTCTTCCCCAAGAGTCGACCAATCCATTGGTGAAAACCGTACTAAAATCGGTGTACCAACAATTACAACAGTTTAAAGTTGGGTTAAAGTATTCGAATATACTATTATATAACAGATATTGGTTGTCTTGGGATCATTGCGTTGTCATACCTTGCATACATGTGGAAATTAATTTTTTTTTTCATCCGTATTACCAAGGTGACCCACGAATCGACGAACAAATTTTTTTTTCCAAAAATCATGAATACCTATGAACGTTTGGAATTTTCCATCCCCCGGAATTTCCTTTCATACACACCTTGTCCAGACAATTAGGGTTTAGGCAAAAAAAAAATCGGACAAATCAGTCGAACCTTTCTCACGTGATGATCGAACATGTATGGGGCGATTCGTTTTTACTGATATAAGATGTATTTATACGAGTACATTTTCAATGGCATAATATTATAATAACACGATAAATATGCAAGAAAATCGTTTGTACTATTAATAAAAAAGATTTTACTATTATTTTAATATTACTGTAGCAAAATAAATAATTTTAAACATAAATATTATATTATATAATATTGTGTTGGTCGTTAATAAAGTTTATGTAAATTGTAAATTTAACAAAATTCTATAAAAACCAAAGCGTATTTGAAAAAATATTTCAAATTACTGCCTAGTGTAATATTTTTAGTTTTATAATCGTGTAACAGTCGTTTTATGATGATTTGTCAGTTTTTAAACAGCTTAATTTTTATTTTAGCCATCCCTGCTATTTTTTTGTTGGTGAAATGTTGAATTATATAACTAAACAAATTGAGTAGACCGCAGGTAATTTGAAAGGTCATTCAAATTTGCTTCAATTTTACTTTTGAGTAAAACAGTTTCTAGATATATTAACTTGAGTTGGATTATTGTAAAAAGATTTCAATACGTCGAGTATATTGCGGGAAAATAATTGTTTAAATTCAATTTATTTAAAATCAAAATTGATTACGAATTAATTGATTTTTGATTATTTTCGACCCGAACATTGTAAGCGCTGATTATTTTTTTCCACGAGCAGCTTTTTCCCATCGGCTTTTAATGATTTTAATCAAGGTCACGCTGACTGTGACTGTTTTAGCTTATTGAACTCATTATAATATGAATAGTTTGTCCACCGTAATGCTTTATACATAAATTATTATTGCAACCGTTGCCCGGCAAACATTTAACGGTTTAATGATATTATATTAGTAAATACGTATTAACTCCATTTGCGGAGGAGGTATGAGGAGCCGCTGTTTAATTTTAGGGTATTAATTATGGAGATCGGTCGCCCCAACGGTCGTCGACAGCTTAATCTGTACGAGGCTCTGTTTTATATTAAATTTCTCAAATCATATAATACTATTATTCCAAGGCTATATAGTGGACAAAACTCAAAATCACGTGCCCGATGGGCGATGGTATACGCGTATAGTAAAATACATGGACACCCGTTGTGAGGGAAAGGGACAGACGGGACGCTTCCCCCCCCCTTGGAAAATAATAAGATCTTTCGATTTTGTAAATATTATTGTTATAACTAATGATGAACAAGGCTATTATAATGATACACAAAATTGTTGGCCCTCCCCTCAACGCTAAAACTTTACCTGCGGCCGACCATACGGTTAAATATTGTATGATAAAAATCATCATTGTTGTACCCATACTGATAATATTTTGCCGTTTAATTAGAAATCTTAATTTGCCGTTAGATGAGACCCAACGGCAAATATCATATGGTCGTACTCTAACACTAGATAAGATTCTCGAAATTATTTTATTAAATATTTTAATTTTACATATTATAACGCACCGACACGTAATTAAACAACTAATGGGTTTCACGTGCATTACGTTACAATCTGATAATTAATATAGCATGACTGTTTAAAAAAAAAAAAACACGTTATCAGTCGACATTCATACATCCTACCGGTGCAGTAGGTTATAATACGCGCATTTTGTATACGAGTAGACGAGAGCAATATTATTATTCTACGAATAATTACTATTTACACCGCACGATCTTGTGCGTTTATTTCTATCATGAACGTGAAAAGTGTTAGGCACGGTGTGACGCAGTGGTTAGCCGCAGTCGCTGAACATTGCTGCGGTTGAGCACCGCCCGGCGCGTCGCTAGCTCCCGGATGGGTGACTACCTGGGTTTTTAGCGACGAAGCCATGTTGTCCCGTACACATTTATGTGTTCCCAAAACCGACCTTAACTCCCCTACGGCAAATGGCAATAGTTCCAGAAAAATAATAATAAATAAAAATAATAATAAAAATAATAATAATAAAAGGAAAAAAAACGTGAAAAATACCCAAAGGCAATAATATTGCTGCCTAGTTAGTAGTATGATAATAAACAATTGAATAAATATTTCGATTTTAACATTTAACGCACATTTACGTTTCTAAATCTCTGGGTCGTGAAATATTTGTGTACGACAATATTGTTTAATCATATGTAGTTAAGAACAAAAATTTTCAATTATTTTAACGATTCATTTTTTCCACGTCTCAAAGACCATATGAGGACGCCATAGCAATTATTATTTTACATCACTCGTTTTATAGGATCCGTGTATGTGTTGGGAATTTCATGTAACAAAATGTATTTGAAAACACAGAAAATAATAATTTTAGACAATCCCGTTTCAAAAAAATTTTTCCTTGGTTTGCTCATTTTTGAGAAATCCAATGTTATATGAAATTCCGATCACCCCTGTATACAGTAGCATTGACAGAATGTCAGCTCGTGATGTTTGGTATTGTTTTTGTATAACGCGCGGTAGGTATAGCAAAATCGCGATAAGACATGAATGATACATTCTGCCGTTGAATGTTGGATTTAGAGTTTAAATCGATATTATGGAATCTAATGGCACAAATACTTCATTTTTTAGGGCATATTTCTGGTACAGAATCATACTGGCTAATGAAAAATTAACAAGGATTTAAAAATGCATATTTTTTAAGTGACCAACTTTCGTCAGCCATACCGTTATCATGACAGTCAGCTGCATCGTTCGATAAACATTAATGCCACACGATCCATGTTAATATTAACGCTGCACTTTAGATGCACAAAGACAGCCAAATACGATCCGATATTATGTGGCGCTAAGACGTGTAAAATGTATGTTCTCAAAAACCGCGCTTGCAGTAAAATATAAAAAAAAATAAAAAAAAAAAAATAAATAAATAATATAAAATATCCCTCCTGAATTCCTAATATCGCGGTATTCATTAAGACTTCAATTATACGTAATGATATCGTATGTAATTTGCAATCATCATCATGATATATTATGATAAAACTAGTCATGTTCTTCGTTTTTCAAAACAGGCACAATCGTGATAAATCAGATGAAAGGCGTGCTCACTGCGAACGCACCGTGTTGATTTATTTGAGCTTTCCAGACCATGGTTCACGGTGCAATCATCATAGTGGACCGCTGCCGGAATCCGTGAAATACGATCACTCGACGAGAACGCTATTCGTACCAAACCGACGGGCATTTTACACGAGGTATACCGAGGAACAATAAGGTTATATAGCTAAGCTGGACCGGGAAAATTAAATAACACGTGTTCGTTGAAAGTGGTCGACGAAAATGTCGAACAATTCGACGCCGCGTTCGTGATCACCGTAGACGGTAGAAAGCCGACGAAGGAATTACTCGAAACGATTGAAGCGGAATTAATAACGATTCAACGCACAACATTCGATTTGACTTCCATGGACTTCAAAGACGATTTAAAAGAAAAAGAAAAAAACATTTCACCAAAAAGAATGCCAATGTTGGGTAAAATGTACGAAACGCTAATATTAAAAAAAAATATGGACGAATATGTTATGCCCGAAGATCGAAATCAGATTACACATCAACCGTATAAGAAAGTGTATCGACAAGGAGATCGTTTACTAAAATGACGAAGATTGGATTAAAATGTATAGGTTTTTTTTTTTCAAAATCAAAGAAGAAATATGTTATGAAAACTAATCTAATAGTTTGACGGAACTGAGATGTTTAAAAGAAAATTAAATAAATATCCCCTGATATTATTATTGAAGTAGTTGCCGGGAAACGCGGAAAAGAAAATCTCACGATGAAAGCAGTCGTCGTAGGGAATAGGTTGATTTACCAGTGTACGTTGATTGACAAAATGATCGGAAGAGACGGCATTGCGAGAAAAAAAAACATTAACAACAGACCGATATGTACTAGACGGCACTAGAGAGTTCGATTCTTGATTTCGGATGAAATATTTTGCGATTTTTCTCCGTTTTTCTCAATTTTTCGTAATACTATTAAGAAATTCAGAAAAAGTACCAACTCAATATTATTTCCTAACATTAAACTCTCGCATGATCGAGCACTCCTTCTGGTCGAAATCGTGTACACAGATACCGAAAATAAACACCCCATGATAAGAACAATATCCTCGTTTCACTCAGAATCTAAAACAAATACAACAATTAAAAGTTTACCCCGTTCCTAATGCCTGATACCTATGCTGCACTAACTTGGTATCCAACAATACACTTAGCTCAGACTTAAAAATACCTATTGCCACTGAGTGACCGAAACATCACTATAATCATTTCTACTCACTATTCTACTACAGTTATTTCACTCTACTGTCATCCACTATTATTAACGACTCTTGGAGAAGATTAAATTAGGGTGCCCTGCTTTTTTGATTATGAAAAAAAAAGTTGAATTATTATTATGTACAACCTTAGTATAATTACCAACTACTACTTTATGACGAAGTACCTCCACTTGAAGGAAAACGCTCTTCGCTCAGTTTTTCATGTCATTATTTTATTCCATCTTATAATCAATTAAGCTTATTTTTTAGTTTCTCGTAATAGAGGGCATAAATAAAAATGATGTGAAAAAAAATACAAACTGTGAATCACAATATTAATATGTTTAAATTAGGCTTAACGAAAACTCCAAAATTACTTTCCTTTGATTCTGTTGCAGGATAAAAAACGAGTCACGATCAAACCATATATTAACTTATAAATATGAATTACCTTATGTACATCAAATCTGACCCGCACATAATAGGTGAACAAATAGTTACTGGTGCCGGACTATCGGAGTTTGATGGATCACGTCGCATAGTATATATGTACAGCAATCCCTCGTTATCCGCAGACGTTAACAGGTTCCGGAAAAGTTGCGCGGACAACCAAACCACGGACAACAAAACCATGAATCAACGTAAAAAATGAGGTCAAGTATTAATTTTTTCCTTTTAAAAGTCATTTTAAAAGGTTTTCAATCGCTAAACTTTATTAAAAAACACCACCGCACTACGTGCCACGCACAAATATCAACTGACTCAATTGAACGATTAGTTATTATTATTCATATTTATTTCTGATGAGATAAATGGCATAATAGCATGTGTAAACGTAACAATATCACAGAAATTAAAAATTATCTAAAAAAAATACCAGCGGTCGTATAATAACGATAGAATGTATATAGCATATTTATCAATTAATGAATGTTTTTCCTACTCAACCACGGATAATCAATACCACAGTTGAATATTTCGCGGATAACGTAGTGCTTTGCTGCATAAAAATTCAAAACCTATTGAAAAAATAGACGGAAAGATGGATAGGAACAAAGGAAGATCACTATATTCACTATAAAGATTTCAAATTTAAAAAAATTGACTTCCGATTTTCGATACGTTTAAATTTAAAATACAATACAATACTAACCATAAGATATTATTCATTAAAATACAAGTTGAGTAACTTTTTCTAAATAACAAAGAAATTTGTATTTGTGTCATTCGTGCGGATTATTCTTAGTTTCAGTTCCAATTTTAAAACATTGAAAAATAGCTTATAAAAATGCTGTTTATGTTTAAGTTATAATTATCAAAACTTTCAAACTACAACTTCTGAAGTACATAATCATAATGATATAAAACACAATAAAACCATGTAACTGTAGTAAATTCTAATATATTTTCTTATTGTTTACTACGATTGATATCGAAATCGATAAAGGATTATATAAACTAAGCTGGTTAGATTTTTTCCGTATGAAATAGAACATAAAATTATTATGGTCGATTATATTCATCTTCAGTTGTTAGCAATTTAAGTTCGCCAATTTTAATATTCATGACACATCAAATCATAATCGCAAGTCTTTAAAGAATCAATGAGATGTTGAAAGGTTTATAGCCATTTTTTAGTTTGAAGCACGTAATTTATTTTTTTTAGATCTCTAAGCGTATTTTAATATGACAGGGAAAAAACACGGGCTAGTAAGCCGCAGTAGGTTACGACTCCGATGGACTTCCAAGTACGTGAAAAGCATTATTATTACTATAATTATTATTATTATTATTATTATTATTATGAAAACGTTTATTCACGTTGGTGAGGATAATTTTATTTCTTCATTAGGTCGTTTTAAAGCTGCCGCGTCAGAAACAAAAGCTTATTATGTAAATATTATAAACAATACATGTGTCATATTTGAAAAATAATAATATTCAAGAAAATAAATTGAATATTACTCGCTCGTTGAAAAAAAAAATAATTACAAAAAAAGTATGATCGAAGAGGGTGCGGAGACAAATTAAAAAGGACTGCAGTTAACGCGTGCATGTGTATAACATAGTGTATAACATACTGTACGTATATAGTGCATGGACTTGAACGAGCTTAACCGGCAACGCTGGTGGTTCTACTACACTACACGGTTACCGCACACCGTTTCTACCGGACATAAAAGAATTAACAATGGCACTTTGCTCGGGACAAATGACAGCAATTATACGGAGCTTGCAATTTTGCGTCGTAATATTATAACGACAGTGCATTTTAAACGGTATACACACGACAAACGCGTTTTCTCGGGGCCGAGAGCGTATAACAATTTCTCGCGGCGAAACGATGATTAATAATAACGCCGGCCGTTTGCCGCGCATAGGTATGCTGTTACACTTGTAAAGTACGCGGAAAAATTGAAGAAAAAAAAAAACGTTCTCCACAGACCGAGCGCGCGCATTACATAAAAATCGAACGAAAATATAATATTTCGGTACATCCGTATCACAAACGTATGTGTGTGCGTGTGTGTGTACGATTGATTTTAAGGAACGAGTTCGGTATATCAACAATATTGATAACATAAATAATATTATGATACTACGGTAAATTATATTTTCAGTCTCTTACCTCTTGCAAGACACCGGAAGTAGATACGCGTTCGAAGCGGATTCGCACGGAGGATCTAGATCTTCGCATTCCACCACCCTGATCACCGGCAACATTTAAGATCACTGCAAAACCAACACACTGCGCTGAAGACGGCTTAACGCCAAAACGTTTTTTATTTTTTTTTTCGTCTACGCACACTGCACACACGTAGGTATAATATGCGTATACAAAACACACACACGCAAACGAGGACTCGGAGTGTATGTAGGTACAGCAAATACTTTGTTCGTTAAGAAAACGTAAAGAACACGCACTCACAAGCAATCGTAGCAAACAATAGCCGACGAATGAAGACGGACAGAAGAAAAAAAAACAAAATAATAATAGCAAAGCATAATAAACTGTTAAACAGTCTGCGGACGCACATGCCAACTAATCTTAAATGCACAACACGGACCGTTATGATTAGAAAGCGTGTACGGGGAACAATATCCATTGAGGCCTCAGAGTGGCTCCTTGAAAACGCACGACGGACACCGCGCACATTTAATACGCGCGGGGATCGGCCACCTGCACGTCGTCGGATTCGCAGAGCGAAGCGGCTGTCGACACATGGTTCTACGACGACGCGCACTGTTATTTCGAGGTAAATAAAAAAAAAAAGGACCCGTACACCATGATGGGCTGCAGCGGTATATACGAGTATAACGCAGGAGACGATTGCAGTTCCCGGTCGGTATGGTCTAAGGAGGCCTTTTTTCCCAGAGAATTTCCCAGAGGCTTTTTAGCAAATTGCATTAAGCCACGCGGCGGTGTTTACGCGCGGAACCCCCCTCGCCCACTCTACCCCGAGTGCGGACGATAAAACGCTTATCATTCGTCTACAATATTTCGACTGAGCTCTACGTAAAGACGTATATTACCGGTTCCTAGATCAAAAATTCCACTCCGGTTTTTGTTCGGTTGTTCGTTATTAATGTCAGTGGCGGAATCATAATATAACGTGATAAGACTAATGATATAAAGGTTTTATTTTAACTGACTCGCGTTGGATGTTTCGATATAACGGATATGTGTGTAGTTATACACTTCAAAGTTAAAGATGACTTGATTACACGCACGGATTTGTCATGGGCGCAAATATATCTTGAGATTTGGGGGAGGGGGGGAGGGGCTGAAGCTTCTCCCTAGCTTCTCAATGTAGCAACTGTAGAGTAAACAAGTAAACAAGTAATAACACTTAAAAAATGTTCATCACTACGCTCGGTTTCAAAAAGAACACATACGTTTAACGTGTACCTAATTATATGATAAAAGTTACTAAACCTTTTTTACCAATGAGCTATTTAATCTAGGAATGTCAAAATTATATTTATAATACATAATACACATTAAATGTACCGCACAACATACAGGCATTATTAATATGTATGGCTTTACAGCAAAATGTAACAATAGAGTAATATTGATGCAAAACAAACCGTGTATTAACTTTTCAACACATAAATACAGATCCAACACTGAACGCTGTATACGCTATATACGTTGTGGTGTAAAAATTTAACTGACATTGACAATTACGTATCGGCCGTGTACATACTTATAATACAGATGTAGGAAACGAACTATAGAAACGGAACACTGCGCTTAGAGCACTCTTGTAATAATAAATGCTTGAAACATTTCCAAAAGCGTTCGCGCGCGATCCGCGAAATTGAAATCCTGCGATTCCGCGTAATGTGTTGTCACCGCCGCGGCCGCGCACTTTCAACTGACGGCACGAAAGAGGATTTTTGATCAACGCCAAAATGGGTTATGGTAATATACGTACAGTTGGGCCGTGTACCATGTGCACCCTTATTGTATGTGCCTACAACAGTGGTGGTGATCGACAAGCCTCTTTTGTGACATTAATTGGAAGCGCGCGGCGGTGGCGACAACATATTATCGTGTAGGTACGCGTATGCGCACGTGTACGATCGACAGAAATTCCAAGATTTCAACTTCGGATCGTGTGAACGCTTTTCGGAAATCGTTTTTACCATAACGCGCACGCGCGTGCTCGTGTTTTATTTAAATTCCTTCGCCGGCTGCTGTCGAACGTTGAAACAATGCGGTATGTCGACTCGCTGCAGCAGAACGTAAATTAAAATGTCGAATATTCCAACGACGAGTGCTATACTATACTTTTTAGCAATTTTTAGACTTTCCGTTTTCGCACCGCGGCCATAAACCAGTGAAAACGTGATTTTTTTTTTTTAATTTTCTTCAACGGTAGCCGTAGAAAAATACGTTATTTCCTCCTTGGCTCTGCGGCATTGTATACGTTTTTTAAACACTGTTCCGAGAATATAAATTATTATGAATCGTACGAAATAAATATCGAACTCTGTACGCGGCTAAATGTGTATAGGAATAAGCGTGAATGAAAAAAAAAAATTAATTTCCAATTTCAGGTCGGTTGTATGTATATACGTAACGCTGAATGTTTTATAATATTATTATTTCAATCTTTATTTTTACTCCGAATTTCTTCGCCCAGCGAAATGTCCTTTTATATTTCAATTTAGATTATTGCGATAATATTTATACGTTTTATTTTTTTTTAATTAAACTGAATTGAACGAAGTTTTAATATTTTCACGTTCGGGCATAACAAAAAATGTATTTAATTATTTACGTAAATGTATTCCTTTAACAGTATTCAGTGGAACTTACATTATAATATTCAGCAGTAAAATTAATAAGATTCATAGCCGGACAATTTGTGTACCCAATACAATATGTAATTTGCATTAAAAATAACGTTCCTAAATGGACAAAAAATTAAAACGTTTTTTCATTTTGCCGCTGGTTATATTATAAAAGACTTACTATATTGAATACTTCGTTAATTATTATTTTTAAAAAAAAAACTTTAATAAACAGGTACATTTGTTCTATTTAAACAAAGTAACTTTTTAACACGGTCAATTTATGTATTTTGAGAAAAATATTATTCTCAAAAAGTGTAATACACCTCATAGTCCATTACAGTGCAACATTTTATCAAATCAAACCATTCTTCTGTTTCTATAGCGATTTATATTTTTAATTTCACATTCTAAAGCAGAAAATAATCTTAACAATTTGCACCTATAGCATTTATCGAATATCGAACGTTAGTTTTTTAAATATTTTAGATTAAATTAATACATGCTCATACAATATTATGTATGTTTGCTTTTTGATCACATTGTTAAATATGTCTGTAAGACACTAGTTGGTTCCGAGTTATAAGTCCTTTGTTGTGTTAGTCCTAACTCGTGTTTGTTTGTATATATTTGAAAACGATGATAAACCGTCGCATTCGAAAAGACATATCTGAGAAAAATGTGTACCTGTATGATTAGGTTATGGATATAATATACCTTCTACTCTGCATTACATGCAAACGTTGAATACATTTGTGATTTTAATGTTCAAGAACTTAAACTAATACGGTCGTCGGTCTCAAAGCACAAAACGCAGTTCTTATATTATCCGTCAATAAAAAGTTTTGAAAATAATACTCATTCGGGGATTATAATTAAAAAAAATTGTCAATATTCGCGAACACAATCGGCTTCAACGTGTTTAATACTTAATACTTTGAAAAACATTAGACACGGTCTTAAGCCATTTCGAGAACCCTGTAGATAAAATGACTTAGCCCTGCACGACACGTCGAAGCCGTGTAACAAAAAAAAATCACCTATTTTATCGAAAAAATATCAACAGTTGTGAGTTTGTGATGAGTGATATTAAACATTATTTTCCGTTTTCTCTCGGGTTTCGCTTCGTGCGCCGTCATCCGGAGGAGGACGAATAGGACGAAGAGGATCGCGGTAAATTGAAAACGATCCCGTTGAAAGTACCCTATTATAGGATGTCTGTGCGAATTCAGTTCCCATTCCGTTTCCAATCTTAGTGTTGCACGACACTTTCGGTACCGATTCGCTGTACGAACAAGCGTGTTTGCAGAGAAATCAAAATCAAAATACTCCGTATGGAAAAACCCAATTATCCGCACTCGTTTCGCTCGGAGTGTAAAATGCGAGTTTAATACGTGATGCTCGACCAGAAAACGTATAACCTGTCACTATATCGGCGGGCGGCGTCATTCGTTTCGATAATTCGCTGTTAGATTCTTTTCGCTCGGTTTATGCGACGTTCGAATATATCGATGATTACGTTCGAAGTTTGGGTCCCGATCGAATTATGTTATGACAGTTAAAGTGTCCAAACTATAGTCGTGTGCACCCATGACGAGTTAACGCTGCCGTGATCGTGCACGTTACGCAGTGTTGGATGTTTCATCTCGATAATATCGAGATGAGTATTATATCGTCGATAATATCATACTATGATATTATCGACGATATAATACTGTACACGACGTACAGACAATAATAGTTGTTTGAAAAAAAAATAAATAAATAAATAATAATTATTATAATCACTGTACGGCGCTCGAAATTATAATACCTTCACACAGCAACAACAACAACAACGCTGTACGTATTATTTAATTATGTATAATATTCGTGTACATTGGGTAACGACGGCAGTAATTATTATACGCGTATACAGTGTTCGACTAGTCATTAGCTTGACACACGATTTTTTTTTTTTAACCGTAAACGTTATTTTTATTGCGAAAAATTATATTGGAAATGGTACCTCTTCGCGCCTCCGAGTACTTGTTATACTCTTTTTTTTTTTTTTCCACCGTCGAACAGGTACTAATTAATCGTTATTATTATACCGGAGAGAGCTGTCGTCGGTCGTTAAAATACGACAATTTTTAATAAACTACTACGGAAACATTATGGCAGTTCACAAACTACTTACGACTTGAAACGACCATCAATATATTTTTAACAGCGCGCGACGAAGCTGCCGGACCATAATAAATTGTTATATTTAATAAAAAGTGGGTGTGATAAAAAAAAAAGAAGTTTTATTATTTAGATTGCGCGCACTTGAAAAATTGACGTGTCGAATAAAGTTATGTACAAGAATACCGGAAAAAGTTATACATTTTTAGTCTGCGAGCGGATCGGTGGGCTGTAACGTAATTTATGTTTTTTCGTCGAACGTGTTCTTAGGGTTTCAAAAAGTTAAGAATTGACTTTGGACAGTTGATTTTTTCAACTTTTCAGCAGTCCATTATTAATTAATTCTCCCTGTTGTGCGCCGAGATGAACGTAAAAGGTCATTTTCTGTATCATCTCGCAGATACTCATAATTCAACGCCATGATTTATGTATATAATATATTATTATTTCAACAATATTATTGTATCACAAAAAATCGATAACAGCAGTGACCTCGACGGAACAACAGATAACTGCATGTACACGGACGTATTTGCAGAAAATTACCGAAGAATTATTGTAATAATAATAAGAATAATAATAATTTTAACAAGAATAATAATAATGATAATAATAAATAACAATAATGATAATAATAAATAACAATAATGATAATAATAAATAATAATAATAAAGCGTATTGCGTATGTTTGCGTCGTTCGAAATTCGATCGTCTCAAACGCATCACGTCATTATGTGCAGTTGTTTTTTTCCGCGGAAACTTATAACGTGTTATACTTGTACTTATACATATAACGTAGACACTGCAGCGAGTGTGGACATTTTAATCACGGCGTTGTGGTTCGGATTACAGGAGAGGCTACTCGAGAAAAAAATCTCCCGATGAAACATGATGAAGCTCGGCGGTCACGTACGGGAATTCGCGGATAGTGAACCGCTAAGCCTTCTTCGATGCTACTTGGACATCCTTCGCACATACTCGGGAGCACGTGTGCGCGGAAACGATTTCGAGATTAAAACACCTAGTTGTGTCCGTTACTTGGATCGTGCGCCGAGTGGAAAAAGTCCGACCCAAGTCTGTACAGCTGTGCGCGTTACACGATAGTGCACGGCTATGCGAGCACGCTCCGAAAATACCGACTTTGAAACGATAATTATTAGTAATTGTACCAAGATTGAAATAATACGCTCAGCTGTAATAACTCCTACGCGCGCCTTTCTCCGCGGGTATAAAAAGTTTCGACAATTTGAGACTCCGCCGTTTTCAACGCGTCTATACGAGACCGTTTTGTACGTTCAAAAACGTTTTTACGTCATGAGAATTTTTAACTTGTACACGCTTTTATCGTAAGCAAAACAACTATACCTACTTATCAACGTTCAGTGTTCACCATACAGCGCCGAACCTCGCCTACGTTTCGCAACTCAAAATGATGTAATGAATTGCAAGACCCGGTAATTAGTTCAATTAATATTTAACAAGTTGTTCAAGTCACTATTTTTATAATATCGAAAACAGACACACAAGTATGTATAATTACGTCTAATTATATACTGTTCCCCCACTACTCGGTGACCTTAAATCAAGTGCGACTTCTAATGTTTCAATACGGAAATGGATGTAATTAAAATAAGAAACTCACCGAACCGTTTCGCTCAACGCAAGCTATATGACCCACGCATTTACGAATACCTACCCATTTACGGACATTATAATAATTTGAAGGAGTAAAACATAATAATATATGAAATTTGAGCGGAACGAGGAATTAATTGGATTTTTTTTACCATAAAGACGCGTATGTGTGTGTGTGTGTGTGGGTTTTTCAGTTTGTTTAGTTATAAATATTGTATCTGACCACGTTTTCTGGTAGAAAAGTGTCTTAAGAGTAGCAACCTGTGTCAATTGATTAAAAAATTAGCATATAGGTATTTTTTTTTAAAAAAATTAGTTTTTCCTGTTTCCCAATAATTTAAAAACCTCTTTCATATAATAACCGATAACGCAACAATGATTGGTAAAATTTAAATGAAACACTCAACATATATTTGCTTGATTAGTATTTTAAAGCGAAGTAGTTTTCAAACAAATCAGACATTTTCGGGGCCGAGTACCTACATAGTTTTGAAATATTACAATTATTTTTCTACTCACAATTTAAAACATTGTGAAGGACTACAATCCGATATTGATTTAATTCATAATTTGTTCAATATTATAGCTAAAATGTCGCTCCTAAGCATTATTTTGTATAAGCGTTTAACGCTTTTATAACGGTGAAATTTGTACATAATATCACCGATACCTTTAGAGGATAAACCAAAATAAAATATTGTATGTTTTAGGATTTGGTATGTCGAAATATGATTTTCAATTTATAGAATTATACTTAAAATGATGACTTTCAATTTTTGATTTATTAATGTTCAAATATGCAGTACACTACATTTTTAAAAAATGATAACAAATATCTTAGGAATTCGAATATAATTTAGATCATAGGTCATAAGGATTGAATACAATACTCATTTAAGCTACATAAAATACAGTTTATAAGAATATAAAATACATTAAAACCTTTAACTAACATTTTCTTCTTATAATCACTTAAAATTTATAAGCGCCATACGCCATGCTCAGTATAATTTTTCAAAAAGAATTATTTACCATCGTAAGTCACCACCTGCTCCACTAAGCTCATTTTTTTCGTAATGTTTATGTAGGTAACAAATAATTCTTTAAATGTCATATCATTAAAGTAAAGTGAATTCTACTTCTACAATAATTAAACGTTTATTGCAATATTATGCGTGTGAAACAAACTATGTAGAATAATTAAGTTCAATTAAAACGGTTTGCGATAGATAACGAATTACATTTTTTAACAATCATTATTTGTATAACAATATTTATTTATTTATTGATTGAAAAACGGGACTTGCCCAGTTACATAGAGTATTAAACATTATTAACAATATTAACATGTATCTGGTAGAACATATTGAAAAACATTGATATTTTACGATTCAGTTTTCAAATCTATCATTCGATCACCTGCATATGTATTGGTGTAATTTATTCTAGTCATATTTCATAATGATTGGATGTTCGGCGCGTTGTTAATTATTACACATAATATAATCATTAGAGTTTATCGCAAGTAACAACATTAACTTATTTATAAGTTATGGTTACTTTTTAAATTAAAAGCACACCTATAGTGTTAAATATTTTGATTAGTATTTCAACTACGCAACATGTCATCGTACATCATCGTTCATAATTATTATTCATAACACCACGGTTCGGGGTTTTAAAAGGTTATATCCTCATTCGTCGGTGCGAATTCATTGGTTAGGCCACAGTTTAACCAATTATTTCATATAACAATGGTTCTATTGTTATTAGAAAATATGTACTTATGTTATGCGGTGAAATAGATTTTACCTATTGGCCAAGCCGTTTACATCAATGCTCTATTTTTATTTATGAAGGAAGTCGACGAATACCTACTGCGCAATATAAAACACATTGCTTGTTATTGAAATTTGTTAAGCTGGTTAGCGATTGTTTATCATTTTAAATTGCAACGATCGGGGCTTAAAAACAACACTAACGTAAGTTATTAACGTTTGATTGTACAATTCTGTTATTATTTCCATCGTTGAACTTAAACCTGCACGGCGGACAAATGCCATCATTGATATTATTAAACTTTCTTTTACAGTTCGCACTTTAAAACGTTTCAATAATTAATGAATTAAAACTTTTGTTATGCGTTTTGCGGAAATTCTATATGATCGAATAATATCTTTCGCGATAGATATTATTAATTTAACGAACATTTAATTAGATATTGCGTCTCTGCATAAGCCTACCAATCCGGCAATATAATTACGTATATAATAATATGACCTTACTAAATCAGTGGCGCATTCGATAGATATACATACTACTAAACTGTAGAACTATTAGAATTCAACGTGAAATAGGTACAGCGTTTATGCTTTTTTATTTTCTTTTGTACATTTTACTAATTATACACGGAATCCGTAGTTTTCCGGTAGGTTAAGCTAGTTTGTGTTTGAACTTTGTTCATTTAATGAAATATTTTCGATACTAAAATTAGATTAACCCTAAAATGTAACCCCCGTGAAAATAACGTATACCGAACCTGTTAATTTATGATTAATAAATTGAGTGTGAGGGATGACGGATGAGGGTGGGTGGACTACTATACTACTGTCTTATCTTCGCTCCCAGCGTAACGAAACATAGGTATACCCCGTGTGCGATGACTGAGATGTAAATCGAGCGCGTATAATACAAATGAACACCTTTATTCAGATGTCACGTGCCGATAGACTTACAACAAACAATGATATTGATCGGTCAACCTGCAAGGGACAAATATAACGAAAGCCTATTGGAATAGGTTTCCCTCCTCTCAAAAACAACATCCGTTTCTGATGATTGAGAATATTATTTTCTCAGTACAATCATAACGAAATACATTTTCAACAATAAACAAAACTTAACATTCAATCCTATGTAAACAATGAATATTATACGTATGTCAATATTTAAACTAGATTATAAAAATAATATGCGGACCATGAACGTTACGTATATAAAATAATATTATAATGTACCTACGTGAAATATAAGCTTGCACACCTCCGGAATAAAAGTTTCAAGCTTAGAATTTAAACATGATGTGTCAACGTGTACTACAGTATTACAGTTATTGATGAATCTTGCTTAAATTAGTTAAAAATTACTATCGCGATTTACATCTTTATATAAATCAAGTAAAAATAAGTATTGTTCAATTATTACGAATTCTATGTATTTTTCTATAATTATATAATATACAATAAATCTATAAGGAATTCTGTAAAGATATTACTTGATTTTAAGTGTAAAAACAGTCTTAATTGTTTCCAAAATTGTATTAACTAACCTGAACAAATGCAGGCAAAGTTAAATCAAATAAAACTTGTTTGATTCATGTCCATGTCGTTGGAAGGTAAAACGATAATAATTCTGAATAGTCTAGAACTCTAGAATAATTATACTCACAACTAAATATTTCAACTTGGTATGTACATATTTATTTAATAAATAAAATTATATTTAATCCATTTATTTTCAAAACAGGGCCTAATTCAGGTGATGGCTGAGTGGGTAGAAATTCAAGGATCCCGAAATATTGTGAAGTTCGTTTCATTTATGACTAATTAACGATAAATATAAAAAAATGTAATTAAAATAAATATACCACAAAAAGTGTATGAGTATTGTGTAAAGGTTAACGATTATTATAGTATAATTTTCTTATTCATTCGAGCCTCCCGCCTAATAGACCAACTATATGTTATTATCCGTCAGTTCTTTTTATTGATGTATTCTAAAATCACAAAATGTTGTAACTGCGAAAAAACATAAGAATTCAAATCCCATCTTTCCGTGTCGGTCACCTGTATATATTTTCGATGCCTACATGAAACACCAACAATTATGCTAGAAATAATCCATTAAATGGCCATAACCCAACTATGGGGATAATAAAAAGTTGGTATAAAAATTAACTATGGCGTATCTACAGGCTACATTTAGTGCATGTTTGTATACCTATGTACATCGTGTTTCGTGTAGTCAAAATATTGTATAAAATATTATTAAAATGGACACGTCCATTTCTGATCGATTGACGTCATTGTGATAGATCGAATTAATAAAAAATCACCAATGATATAATATAAGCTTCAAAAGTCTAAGAGTTAATTATATTAAATTATGAATTAGCTTTATAGAAGATTCAGCAAAGATAGCTGTTATATTTTTCATTATCACTTTATTACAATGAATCAATACGTTCTCATTGTAAAACAAAACAAAAAAAAAGGGCAAGACTCCTTGGTAGGGTGAGACTCCACGGTAGGGCGAGTTACAGAGATGGGTGGATTATACTGCTGTATTGGTCTTTTAAATTTGAAACCAATGTACCATTGCTCTCGAAATTACGATTCTGAGTGAAAGAAGTTGGGAGGATCAGTTTGTAATGTTTGTAAAATACAACGTGAGTATGTAATTTCAATTTATAGAACTCTTACATATATATTCTACCTATAGTAAGGTTATGATACTATGGTATCGATAACCGACAAATTATTTTAATTCAAAACTCACAAAACGTATCAATAAACAAGTCCGTATTTGGAATTTTAATGGCATTCTAGAACGCATAATGATGCGTGTGTTTACACAAATAAGAATGTGCTCGCCGAGAACGGTAGAGGTACAATATGATTGTCAACACCATAAATGCAGGTTAATCGTTTTTCGTCGAATTATTATCATTACATTCGCTATTCCATTTTAAATCGCTATATTGTCGTGTGCTAGAAAAGCAAGTACATTTTTATAGAAATATATGTATTTTAAAGAAATAATTATGTATATTATAGGTATAATACGTCATCCTTGAGAACTCTGATCTTTTTAGGATGCCTACTCTTTTTTTTTTTTTTTTATTTTTTTTTTTTTTTTTGTTCGCTGTGGGATATATGCTGAACATCAAATATTATTCGTGTAATGTAAGCTTATGAACATCAAACAACATACAAAATATAATATAAGGTACGTGACAAAAAAATAAAAAATAAAAAAAATTAGAATGAACAATTTTACTGGAGAAAGTTCGACTAAATCCCCTTTGCGGTGGTGGATTTGAATTTTTCTTTTTATATTGTAATGAGATCTCAAAATTGGATCGGAGATTAGTTTTCAAGGATAGATATTTACATTTTAAATGTATTTATTTATTTCTCATTATTTTCATATTTTACGTATAAAATGATGACGACCTTCATAAACATCATAACGTAACATTATAAATACTTGCCATGAAATTATTTTCAAATAATATTGGGTTTTTTACTGTTGTTTTTGCCCATAAAGCAATGAAAAAATATTTCATTTTCATCAAATATTGTGGACATTGTGAAACATCATTTTTTTTTTTTTTTTAATGTATGCGATCATGTATTTTTCTTATTATACATAATTTGTGTTGTAAATTATAAAAAAAGTATTTTTTTACTACTTTATCACATACCACAAGAGCTTGATTTTACTTTATGATATGATACCAGTTTTAAAATACTATAATAATAAATTACTGTGCCAGTTGCGGTACACTCCTCTCAATCAAACACATCGTATCCGAATGTCTTTCATTCGAAACAGATAAACGGGAAGCAGGGGTATCAAACACTCTGTCAGAAGCACTCCACCCAGATAACATAAACCACATGATTACCTTTATAATTAAGACTAATCTCATCAATAATATATAATCTGTAACTTGTATAATATGTAAATTATGTAAATAATGTATCTTGAGAAAATGTGAACCTTTAAAACACACTGTATGCCAATGGCCATGGACGCCGAGGCTTAGTTTAAATAAAAAAAAAAATAAATTAGGGTTAACATTTTTTGGCGAACATAATATTAATAATTACTTAAATAACAAAAAAAATGTATTTATAATATATTTTCTCTGAAAAAACAAAGTTTTTAAACGAAATATTCAGTCTTATGAACTTCGTAATTCCAATATACCTCTAACATTTCAACTCTTATAGAAATTAATATATTTCAAATAAATTGATATTTGAATGTTAGCATTGGCCACACAGATACAATGTACTATTAATCATTCTTTAGTTACTTATCGAAAACAAAATTAATATTAATTAATATCTGATAGTTTAAATGAAATAAAACAAACTTCTGTACATATGAGTAGACTGAAAAATGTTGATTCAACAAACAATTTATTGAAAATTAGAAAACTAAAATTGCACAACAATATCAATAGAACACAATTAAAGAAATTCACCGAAAAAAAAGAATAATAATAATTAGGTTCTTGATAACTAACTTAAAAAATTCATTTTCCGCTTAATAATATATTTTATAGTTATTTTATATTATCCACGCAGTTATAAATCAAAAAATATGAAATTAAAAATACCCAACGGTATGTTATTATTTTTTATCAAAATGTTTTAACAAAACGGCAAAATAATATATTGATATGTTAGAATATAATGAACCAATTGCGGAATATACAATGAAACAGCTGAATATTAATTTAATTCAGAACGAAATCTATATGCAGAAAAGGGAATACAACATAATGAGTTATACGAGTCTTAAAATTCTTCGAATACTCTAAATCAATTTAAGATTTATTTCTAGTGTATTATGCAAAACTCATTATTACACGAGACTATTCGGCGGCGCACTAAAAAATATCGAATATAAATACTACACAAAAATGCAATTAATTTCGTACTACGATTCGCGCCTTGATCCAAATGCTCATTTAATAATAATCCAATTAAAAAGATTTACGGGTACGAACCGTGAAACGTGATCCTTCTTGATCATATTTAAATAATTCATTCGGACTGACTCTGATTTGAACTTACTTCTTTTGCATACCTATGCTACACTCTCTAGCACTCTGTACAAATGACTCGACGCAAAGCTGACTTCGTGCCTTCGTTCCATAATTTGTGCTCTACGGTCCCACAGGAGTAGTGTACAGTCCCCACATGAGATTGGTAGTGAAATACGGTTGTCCTGCATGATGAACGTGAAAAGTTTACGGTTAGCCGGTAGACTTTTATTAAAAACTTTCTTTGATCCTCGATGTCCACGCGCTATTAATGCTTATTTAAATTTTCATAATCATCCTAATGCTTAAAAAGCTTAATACGCAGCATAAATAACTGTCAGTGATGGATTGCCAAATCACCTCCTATTTCGGATTCGGTTTCTCAATAATTCCCCAAGTCATATATCATCGTATATTTACATCCTTTAAACCGCCTATTATTATAAGAGCTGCTATCCCTACCACGCAGTTACGTCATAAATCGATCCTTTTCTTCCTTCATTCTCTCGTGGCGTTTTGTTCAGTCTCCCTCGTATTGCGCTGTAAATTATCTATTTTGACTTTTCAGAAGACCAGAATTCTAGGACTACTTTTGTCTAGCGTTCATTCACTGGTCAATGTTTTTCTATAATATCTCTGGTCTTCGCACCGTGTCTTCAGCTTCTTTAATATTTCATAACCCGATCACCGTATACAATTTGGACCAAAATTGTTTTCTTTCTTCTTCGTAGAAATATTATACGCCATGTTACAAACGACATACGTAATATCATATTGTGTTGTGCATGATACAGTCTTTTCGGAAGAAATTGTTTTTCATTATCACAAATGCTATACAAAACTACTGAAAATCCTCGAAGATACTGATTTCCTTATACTTGTGCATTTCAACTATACCGAGTTAGAGACCGTCAATAATCACATTATTACTCGATTTGCGGGTAGACTTGCTTATAAACGTCGACGGAAAATAAAAAAAAAGGATTTGTCAGTATATAAGTTAATATCTACCGAAGTTTCGCTTGGTTTCTTAACTCTAATCTATTTTATTGAGTCTTCAGCGCTAGCCTTAAGTTGAACGTAACCGATTACCAGATCATTTCTTTTCGTTAAGGCTTAACTTTCCTCTCCGTTCCGCATCCTTGTAAACTTGATACTAGAGGATTTCGATTCGATTACATATTATTCTTTTGAGCATCATCTCGATTTAGTAGATATCGCTAGTTTCGTCGTAACATTAGCGTGGATTTGTACGCTATATACTAGTGTTCATAATTATTCGCTTATACCTATATAGGTCATTGTAAGTAGTATATTATATCAGATACCTGACTGGTTTTCTTAACTGCATGCGAAACACGGTTATAATATACTTATAACTTACTTTTGAAATATGATCATCATAGCAACGTAAAATATATTATAATAATTAATAATCAGTTACTTAACTGCAGTCCGGCTGTGCCGTATTATCATGTGTATTCATGTCTCGTGAACAAATAAAGCTATATATACGATCGAAAACAATTCATGCGAGTGACACGGATAAAACTCGAGCTCTTGCATAGGTAAAATGCCGTGAGCTTTTGAATAAACGGGTACGAGTATGATTAGTCATATTGTTCACGCGAAACATGGTACTATTTGAAACTGGTAAACGAAATAAATTCTTCAATAACAATTAAGCACACTCTCCGGCTGCGTACCAACTAATTATAAATACTTATGAGTGTATCGAAAAATATGATTACTACAAATCCAATACAATTTTAATTAAACTGATTATAAGCTGTAAAACACTAATCAACGAGTGAAAATATATTGCACTTCAGTTACACGAAACATAATAAAGGTATCTACCGCAACAACCGTCCGTAATAATTTTAATCAGTATAAAGTTTATTAGTTTTTTTTTCATTTCTTACGATCTTACCACAAATTAGTAAACGCGTACTATCCATAACCAAATCTGTGCCACATACACCGTTCCTGGTAATGAAAGTTCAGTAGTTCATTGCTGTATCAATGAGTGATATAAATCGCACTCGTATATTTCGCGTATACATTATACGTAATATATCGGTTATAGGCGTGTGGACTGAATCGTTTATCGATCTTAACACATTTTAAAACGAAAAATATAACAAATACCTAATATTATTCCGTTCACAACGTTCAAAACTTTCTAAACGCATATACATTTCGCTACCAAATAATTCGTAGAAAAAAAAATGAAATAAATGTGAATAATTGTTTTTTTATTTACAACATGATTTTCCTGCGCTCATATAAAATATTTAAAAGCGATTAAATATCAGAGCACAGCCATTACCCGAACCTATTAGGAATATGTAATTTTTTTTTTATTATTATTATTTATCAAACGAATATTATATAAAGTACAAAACTATAGAAAAACAAACTTATAAGCCCTTTATTATTCATTATGTTATATTCTCGTTTTTCACCGAGATGAAATTATTATTTGCCATGTTGATTTTTAATAAACAATAAAAACATTTTTTAACGGTTAATAATATGATATTTATGTTATCCGACCAAAAAAAAAAGTTATTTTTATGGAACCCTTTTTTTCTTGCATTGTTTATGGCTTATGGTTCGTACTTACTTTCTTGCGTACACCTTCGTTTCAATAAATAAAACAGTAGGTACTTCAATATAACTACTGTACAAGCACAATTCAATGCGCGTACATTTGACCTTTAATTTTGTGCCTGTTTAAATAAACGAACACTTGCACCCATTAAGCAGTTATGATTATTTCTAACATAATAGTCATCGCATCATTAACTATCTGAGTAAACAAAGTTTTTTGTCTCTAAAAAAAAAAATAATGTTATTCTTGAATTTTATAATATTGTGACGACGATAAATCAAACGGTAATACAATTGAATACGATAACATTAGTTATAAAAACGAACCGTTAAATATGTTGTACATAAATATATAGGTACTGCTCCGATTAAGAAGAAAAAAAAAGAAAATCATTAAATCTTCTTGTGATTATTTCCCTACTCAATGACGTTCATAAAAAAGTATCACCTCGTTGTGATCTGAATACGGGAATAATATTCAAAGGAAAAATTATTGTACTCCGGTATATCGAGGACTTAATTGGGACGGTCAGGTCTGAGATGAAAATGCTGAACAAATTATTAGTAACAAATGCGGTACACGAACTTTAAGAGGATATTGTCTGCAGAAGCGGTGGATTTTCATCTAGGGAAATACCGCAAAAAGATGCTTCAGGCTTACGGTTTTCGAGTCTGGCCGATCGACGTCGTTGGTCTGATATCCATTGGTTTTGTTTAAAACTTTCGAACGGTTTTGTTTATATATATGTTTGAGTGTACGTTGTGAACTTCTCTCTCTCTCTCTTTATTTCTCTTTCATATTCAGTGATATTCTAATACGAGTCTTCCTTGTGTGGTTAATCTCTCGGAAAGCTTCTCTATATACTTTATAAACTTTTTTCGTCACGTACCACCTATATAATCCGTATTACATATATATAATTATATGTATATAATTTATAAAGAAATTTGGAAAACCAATCGATACTACATTATCAATACCTTATGATATATATATATATATATATATATACACACAGTGTCACACCAGGATTTGTGATATGTCCCATGTTAATAGAGATAATCAAATTTTGTTTTTTAACAAGCAAAGGCGATTTTGTCGACTATACGAGTACTTTGATAAATATAAATGTATTATTAAATAGTATAAAAAATTTATTTTTTAATTTATAATTTTTGTAAAATTCGAAGATTGCCATTTTATAGGGCCTATTCTCTCTGAAAATGTTTACAGTTCCACTATAAATTTTCATTAACACCCTGATTTTTACTAATTCTTTTGGATTACAAAGAAATAATGTTAATTATTATCGCCCAGTCATTTTTCCGATAGTGTCATTATTGTTTAAAATTGTTTAAATAGTACACTGTTTTATAGGAGAGATATCGCTCTATATAAGTCCCGGGGACAACCCTGTATTTACATACACGCGTAGTTCCTGTACATAATAACGATATCGAGAAACGGATTTTTTTTTTAAATTGTTTACAGTCGCTGTAATACACCTTGGTACGTAATTTATTATGTCCATAAATAGCGTCGTATAATATTTTCACATAAACTAATTTATGTATCAGTCGTTCAACACACACGTGTACACACACACACTTGAACCTTGTCGGTGGCGGGCGTTTGTAACCGCATACCGCTGTTAAAGTGTACCACCTAGAAGCCAGGAAATAACCGTCGTGAACAATCTTCTAATCGTATATAAATATATATATATGGTATTCGATTGTTAAATACCAAAATGTTCGAGGGACCGATGAAAAAAAAATTAAAAAATAATATTTCCACGAGCGGAACACTTTCGCAATGCTTCAGGAGCGATAATAAGCTGCAGCAGTGAGAAGAGCAGGCTCTCTCTCTCACTCTCTAACAGGCTCTGTACGCATCGAACGCTGTCGTTTCCGCGTGTACATTTACATTAGTCCTGCACGCGTAGGTCGTAAGTACACTGTGTGAGTACGGCTTATCCTCTCGTTTCATCTTCGCGGCCCTGTCGACGACTTAAACTGCGCTCCGGGTTCTCCGCAGCGCGTGCGGTGTCCACGATTTTCCCGGGCAATCGCCGACCCCAGCCGCGTTCCGCGTGTCGACGTCACAAATCTACCCGGCCTAAGAACCTGTGCGAGTAGGTATAGCCGCCAAAGCATCCGTGACTGCGCAACGGGCACTTCCGAGCAGTTCCCCGGTTAACGTTTAACTTGTTGGCCGTCACGTTTGGTATAACATATAATGGACCGCACGACTTACAGCGTGATCGCATTTGAATTCGTGCGCGTAAACAGCGCAAACAACGAGAATAATCGCTGCACGGTTACGATTTTTAACAACACCTCGGAGCGACAGGTAAAAATACATCAGTCGATTGAAAAAATACGTTTAATCGTAAGATCGCATAATACTGTCGTCTATTGGTTTCCCCTAACAGCTATCAACAGTTCGTAATTTTTAGTGACACTACCTCTTCTGTACGGTATACGAGTATATATATTACAAAATTATAAATAAAAATGGAATATAGCAACGAGAATTACAACAACAAAAATCGTTCTTCTCGTGTTTGATTAATTATTATGGATGAACAAAAGTTCTTCCGCGGTTGAATTCTACTCGTTCGTTTTTTTTTCTTTTTTTTAATACTACGTTGAAACGTTAACAAATTAATTAAAAAAGAAGGAATAAAAACAATTTTTTGTCAAAACTCGAATATTTTGTGTACGAGTTGTATTTTATTCTTCTTCGTAAAAACAACGTTCGCATTTTGTTCAACTTTCCGGCGTGTATATACATTGTTGTTTAGTGTAGATGATGTATACCTATGTTAAATCTTTTTCATCTATAAAAATGTGTTTTAGAAGTGCCTTCGACGGAACGTCTAGATTAAAATGTTTTTAATTATAATCAAAATATGCAGTAAACTTTTTCGCTTCCGTTATGTGCACGATTACTGAGAAACGTTTTCGGCAACCCACATAAAAATGAACGCCAAAGAACAAAAACTCCACGAATTGTCACGTTTGAAGTTAAGCCGTTCGTTGAAATAACGAAAAGCACTACCTGCACATGGAATGTTTGCGTCGATCAGTGTTGTTTTTTATTTGTTCTCGACCGCGAGAACATTTTTATGTTTAGAACATATAATCGCAGTACAAGCCTCTGGGAAATATTCCGGAAATATTACTGCCGGTGCTATATACACATGTGCACATGTATGTAGAGCACCGATAGCCATTAATCTTTTAGCCAAGTGGTAATTCAGACTTTGACATTCTACCCCGAGACGTGTCTAGTAAAATAATCCAAAAAGTGCGTCGGGCACCTTTATACGTTTCTACGTATTATTATATACACGCGCCACAAGATTGATCGCTATATATGCTGTTTTGCGTAGCGCTCGGCGCAAAGTTGAAATTATTATTTGACGATGAACGGAAAAAGACACAGCTTTATCTTTGTTGTCGAATGTGTGGAATTCGACCCACGAACAATATTTTCAAATTTCGTCTATCGTACGGTGTCAAACGGTCAAAACGTATGTCGAAAAGTGTCCGTGCGATAATAATAATAATATATATATATATATCAATCGTAAAAGATGAAATTAATTGCGCCCTTTAAAACAACGCGATAATTATAAAGCTGTTCAATAATTCATATTTTATGTGACAACACAAAATATAGTTAAATAATCGAACGGAACACGGACGGATCATTATAATTGATTTATACTGCTTTGGCAGTGTACTACGGTGTGCATAATCTATAAGGACTTAACCGTATCTAAAATTAGTCATACATAGTTATACACTCAAGGATGGACCCCGCGGATTAAAGGAATCTCGCCTCAGAGAAAATGTATTATCGTTTTATAAATTTACGAAAATGTATTCAAATTAATTAATCCCAATTAAACTAAAAATATTACAGTCACGTTTCATAATTTTGATGTTATATATTTTTATCAAAACAACTCCGTACAATTAATCATAATAACTATGTTTTCCCGTCAAAACACCTACATAATATAATGCAATTAATTAACTTAACGATAACGCAGAAAAAATAACTGATCGAATATGCATTAATGCTACATGAAAAGTTTATTCAAATATGTAAAGATGATAAGTTCAACTTCAACTTCAGCTGCATATTATAATATAATGTAAATTATAAATAATAATATGAAGACTTAACCGGGTAAATGTTGGATTTGTTTAAAATTTCAATAAATATATATAATAGATGCGTAATATGTAATTAGTTCAATTATATTGGGCCGTAATAGCCGGCCGCACCTTCGTCATATTATCATATAAGAGTTTATAAGAGAGATATAATTTATTGTGGAAAATTAAGAAACACCTGTGTATAAATCAACGTTTGAACGGTATTTATTTAGTATTTTCCAACGCTTTTCCATAAAATCTTGAAGCGTAATAAATAATACGACCATTTGTGGTCTCGCTTGTCTATTTCGTACATCCTAGAATTTACCGAGATAATTTGGTAAACGTCCAAAAACCGGGTGTTGTTCGAGAGCAATAATTAGTAAAATCTAGAATTTATCGTTGAAACTTATGTCGTATATACTCGTACCATTACCACACGTTATAAATATTGTTACATTACTCGTAAGCGGTAAATTTAAGAATATTCCTCCAATACTTTTATACATCTACTCGCTGATCACATAATTATAATTGATGTACTGCTGACAGCCAAACGTAATAATAATAGTACATTACGTGAGGAATAAGTCATTAAATCTGTCGATGTCGTTTTCAACAGCTGTATTTGTTTCCAGAGCCAACGGGGTTTTTGGCTTTTGGCTGGAGTTATACGAGTGCGGGAGCATTGGAACTGATACATAATTAGTAATAAGCCCGGAAAATGGCATCGCTTGAACGAATGTATTTTTGAACGCGATTTCAATCAAATAAACAAATCACAAAATGTTAAAAATGATTATAACACAATGGGCGTACAAAACCAATCTTGAAAATAATGAATTTAATCATATCAATTTCAGCTGTACGCGTGATAATACATTATGTATTTCGCACAATCGAACGAAACGTAGTACAATAATGTACTGACGGGGTTTTTTTTTTTAAGTTGCTTTAAGTTTCTGACATTTTCATTTTCCAATTACGATTCCAGTCAATCGAATTTCAAATAGCTTCGGTGTGTCATACTCGAAAACGTCGGTTGGCATTGTTTATTAAACATGCATACGGGACAAGGTCGATCGTTCATTAAAGGCGTTTGGAGACAATTTATTTTCTACGTACTCCACATTATTATATATCGTGTGCTACGCGTGCGTCTGTAACGCGCGCGGCGTCTCTACGATGGCGCGCGCACCACCGGCGTTAACCTTCCTTTCGATTATACTTTATTCGAAAAAAAAAAAAAAACCCGTTCGGCAGAAGTATAATGTTTACCGCACTCGGTGCGTCTCGTCCGCGGGATTTATACGAACACATAATACATATACATGCGTGTCGTGTGTGCATGTGAATAACGCGCGCACGAGAAGACCTTCGGTTCGCGTTCAATGTTCATCGCATAACGATCGACGCGCGGCCCGCAATATGCCCATGGATAGTGCACAATATACCCTACTTTCTTAAAAACACAATGCCGAAACGCGATATTATGCGTGCGCATGTATTATTTAGTTCACAGACGAAGACGTTTTCGCCGTATCATTTTACGAAATGTATGAAATTCACTGCGCGATGAGGATGGTGAATAATATGATGGCGCGTGGAACGAGTAAAAACCCGTTCGAAATACATAATAAAACGTTTTTTTTTTTTTTCTGTAATCGTTCGCTGCGCGAATTTTTACTGAACAATAAAAACCGGTTACAGCACACATTCTTGATGTTACGGATGTGTCCCGTCATTGGAAAAAAATAAAATGAAAACATGGGATATAATATTATTATCGTAACGTTCTGGTGAAGGTAAGCTTGATGCAGGTCAGGGGCATCGTTTCGCCGACGGTTGTTGTGACTTTGGCCCAGTGCGAGATCCGTGTGTACAAACGACGAATAAAATATATATATCTTAACGATATCGTATTATATGATCTTCTAATGAAACAACGAATAAAACATTTATTGCTAAATAAGAGTCGAACAAAACTTACACCGTTGCTGTAACCTTATACCGATTTAAGTCTGAAACGTCCTACGATCTTGAGATATTTCAACGTAGATGTATAATATATATAAATACAGTGTCTTGCCTCGAGAAAGATAAAAGAAAATACTCGACGAGAGTACGAACTAAAAAGAAAAAAAAATTCAATCGTAATCCTATCTGGAATCGTCGGATAAACTTCCGATGAAGGTATAGCTAGAAGGTAATCGCATTCCCCTTGAGGTTATTAGATGAATCGAATGGATATTTTTTTACAATGCACGTGCCGCGCACGCTTACTGTGATCAAATAGGTAATATTAAGCTAAAAGTTGCATTTCCCTTGACATTTTTTTCAATAATCTCCGAGTTACCATACAGCGTAACGTCAGAAAATTACGTAACGACTATATTATTATAATAATAATAACAACACAAATCAAAGAATGGACGATTTTAAGCAACAGTTAATTAACGTTTTACGTGTCTGATGACTGCAGTGTTGAAGTGTATTGCACATATCATCATGGACTGACACGGTAGAAATATATTGGCATTGTGTACAATCTATCTTGTGACAAGTCATCGTTGTCGGTGCTACCTGTATGTCATAACATATAGTTGCTAACGTGACACTCGATGGTTCGTCAGATTTCCACAGCGAGACGTACTATATAGATAATGAAGTTTTAATTTTTATTTTCAATTAATATACCGCGCGCCGATGTGTTTTCCACGTTAAGCAACTTTCCATGTTTGTTTATAGCAGTTAAGTTTTCTTAATCAGGTGACGTCGGAAAATTGAATTAAACACGTGACACGTGGAACTGAAAACAAATAATCAACACAAACTCGACCGGAAATTATAAAAAATAATGGCTTTATCGCGAAAACCGTTTGTACCGTGTTTTAACATGATATAAATATGTTATACGTTAATACAAGGGTCGGAAATTAATTTCTATGGCGGTCCAGATAATTTGAAAAAAAAACGTTCGGGGGCCATAAAAAATTTAATATAATAATAATAATTTCACAATTGTATTGTTAAAAGTTTAATGAGAAAAATGACAATTTTTGTCTTGAGCCAGTTTTTTAAAATTTGCTACTCTTGGTGAAGAACTAATGTGCTGAGTGTTTTCAAGGCGGAGAGCAGTTAATCTTAAACGATATTTAAAAACGTCATTTTGGAGAATGATAAAATTGAAAAATATTTTTGGCGGTCCAGTTATTTCCGCTCCACGGGCCGGACTTGGCCCGCGGGCCGCCTATTGCCGACCCCTGCGTTAATATGTTTCACATGTGTGTGTGTGTGTGTGTGTGTGTGTGGCGTATACAAGGGTTGTGTTTGAGAGTAGTGACACTCCCCTTGGGCCACGTCATATCGTAATATCATGTAAGTCATATATTATCTGAATATTAAATATATATTTTATCGTAACTATTATTAAATACCTTCCTAGGATTAATTTGCTGTTCAGTATAAACCATGGAAACAGAGTACTTTATCAATATCATATGTCACATTTGATAAAACGTGATATCACACTAATTTAAAATGATGACTAATTTCTAATCTCAAACAAATATCGTGTGTTCTCTAAATTGTATAGATGTACTATAGCTGTAGCGTGTTGAAGATGTTTAGTACAACTAGGCGTCATGGTTGAAATTGAGTAAAATTTATTTTACAGCTACTTAATCGTTTTGCTAACATTAATTGTTTTAAAATATACTGAAATGTGAATTTAAGTTCTCAAAATCCCAAAATACACATTTCTAAGCATAATACCATAAAACATGCAATCTTAAAACATTTCACAGGGAGAATTTTTTCTTTGTATGATAGAGTGGGGTGCAAGGCCTGATTTAGATTATTTGAGGCCTAAGGCAAAATAAAAAATATGGCCCTACTGACTACTGGTCTACACTAGCATATTCACACCCCTCACACCGGTGGTTTAGCCCCACCACCATCACCACCGTATAATTATCCTGGATCCGCTCCTGCTAGTAAACCATCTCGACTCTTCATTTTCACAAACAAAATAACAAAATTATAATTTTTTTATCCCTACAGATTTTTATTTTAACAATTATTATTTTGCAATACAACAATTTCTTGCTTTTTTTGAAGCAAATTTATTAATTATATCCTCAAAATTTAAACACAATGTGGGATCACTTTCTATAGATAAAAAAGGTCCACATAAAATCCTAGGCCCCCTAATAATGAAGGCCATAGGCAATTGCTTATTTTGCCGGCTGCATCCGAGTTCCGTCCCATATATAAAAATTGAAATTAAAGGTATACTAGTTCCGTCCCAGCTTTTTTTAATGAACATACTAATTCTGTCCCAGGTTTTTCTTAATGGATAATATACTAATTCTGTCTTGTATCAAGTCTTTTAGAAATAAAGATGATATTTATTTCAGTTATTGCACCAAATAATCGAATTTAACAAATCCTATTATATAGAAATAAAGATAATATTATTTTCAGTTATCGCACTAAATAATTGAATTTAACAATATCATATCACATAGAAATAAAGATAATATAAAATAAGATTTTAGTTAACGAAACTAAATAAACTTTTCAGTCGTTATTTGTGCGTTTACGTGTCATTTAATATACCTATTAAATATGGATACTATGTACAGTGAAAAAGGTAAAATGTTAATTATTAAAAATGAATTTAAATTTTGTTTTCATAAAGAATTGAATAATAATATTGAACGCTGGAACTAAATATTTTATAACAACAATACTATACATATTATATTTTATTATTATTTTAATTCTTCTTTTTTTTTTTAACCGGGACGGAATTGGTATGTATCTTTTTTTTAACCGGGACGGAATTGGTATAAAAAAAGGTTCTCGGGACGGAACTCGGATGCATCCATTTTGCCTAATGGTAAATATGGCCCTGGCACTGGGGTGGGTACCCAAATATAATATATGTTTTCCATCTTTGTTGTTCGTAATTTAAGTGCTCACCACACCACTGGACTTACTAGCCCCGATGGCCTAAAAAATCTATAACCAAGATTCGCGTGCGGTCCGCACAGGAGTACCCGTTCGCGGGTAATCTCCAGAAGTTTCCGAAACTCCGAATCACTCCTCAAAGTCGCGGTAAGCATACGACGTAGGCGCGTGTATTACATATTCCGTGTATTTATGATACCTGGCGCCTTTTCTAACTACGGCGCGCGATGTAATATTGATCGAAAACGATTTAACGGTACACACCGCCGCGTTGGTATTAACGGCGGTGGTGTGTTATTCGTGTTCAAATAGAAACAAAAAAATCACCGATTCCGTCCGTGATTCGCGTATAGCTCGGCGGATATTGCACGGTGTACAGTATAGGTGCGTATACCTTTACGGTCACGTGACCACCGACCGTAATCCGGTACCGGCGAACACCGCGCGTCTTGTGCGGGGATGTTTTCGTTTAGCGTTAATGACGCCCGGGGCGCAACTGTTTATCGGCGATGACAAACGATTTCTCATCCACCCCCACCACCCCGTTCCGCTCCCGGTCCACAGAACACCTCGTTAGCGAATATTAATTTCAATATTCGCAAACCTTTCGCGCGCGCGCCTCGCCCTTAGCGGACGATCTCCATTCAACTGCGGCGATACCGCGTGAATAGCGGCGCCCCGGACTGCCGCAGATGGACGCGTTCACACCCGGTTCCGCGTGTTCCGTCGATGTCGCCGCTCACGGTTTTCGCGGACCAATAACGGCTGTGGAATATTTCCGTGGGTATTGGCTATATTGCTCACCACTCTTTTTGGCCGTAACATCGTTTAAATTTTTGATTTTTTTTTTCACTAACGTTCAAGTTACCGTGAAATCAACGTACTCCACGACTTCCTGTTGCCATACAAACTCGGTTTTTTCAAATGGAAACACCATATTTTTTACGCAAAATAATTGTTCAGATAAATTTTTTGGAATTTTTGATGTAACGTAGTAAAAATTCGGTCAAACACCTACTTTCAAAATTACTCAATTTTAAAATATCGTATGAAAAGCAGCTATTTTTTTTTTTTATTATTTAAATTAGATTAATTCAAGAACTACTCGTTTGAATTATGATTTTTACACATCAAAATTCATAGAAAAATAACCTTAATAAAATACTGCAGTGATAAACTGGTGTGTCCATTAGAAAAATAAAAGTTTGTACAGCCACAGGACACCCCTAAGTTGACATGAAAAATAAAAAAGTTCTGGAAAACATAGCTAACTTGAACATTATAAAAAAAAATCTAAATTTAATCAATTTTACGGCAAAAAAGAGGGGTGAGCGTGGTTAAGAAATCACTCCGAATATAATATACGAGTATCTATGAAGTATGAACAAAAATTTATATTGGTGATTACTGATTACTAAAATAGTGTACAACAATTACATGTTACTATAATAATTATGATGCATATTGCCATTTATCACTCGAAGAACGTTTACAAGTTCTCATAATTTTACTCACCAACCCATAATGTCAAGTTGACAGTTTAATAGACTTTATTCGTTGGTAAACATATAAGTATATAACTAGTAATACTATTGGTATAACTAGTTGAGTACCGCGGCATACGAATTTCGTCCGGAAATAAAGAATCCGATAAGCTGGTGGTACTTCATGAATTGCGTTTCGGGTTTTCTAAACGGCTACACCAACTGCGTCTGCAGTATCTTAACTATTTTATAATATGTACCTAGTTGCTTATCTGGTTGATGAGTACTGATAAAAGTACAAGATTGTAGTGATCCTAAAGTCGTAGAGGTACATAATGGATAATCGTCTTAAATCGGAATAAGATATGATCGGAAAAGTTACAATGACTAACAATAACATCGGATTACTTATTCAGTCAATGACGTTAAGCCAACACAAACAACTTCTGTGACTTAACATTAATTCGTTATAGTGTACATCACGCCAGAAAATGTACGATACCAACGATGCCAGTGAATTAACCCGTTTCCAAGAGGTTTTATTGAAAAAAGAATGACAAGGCTGGGATGCAATTCGTGTAGTGGTTGAACGTCGTCGGGATGCAAATCATGTGGGAAAGGGATTTCTGGACGCGTTTCGTGTGCAGCCAGTATACCGGGTGGGCAACTAGTTGAACATATAGGTACCGAAATCATTGTTGAAAATACAAACTGTCGGCCGTTCTTATTTAAATATGTGCAGGGTACGACAACCACGGTTTCGTATGTGCTGACAGTGTCGGTGACAAGGGTGAGACGAGAATATAAGGCTCTTGCTTCAGTTGGTCGGGCTTGAATTAATTAGTTTAAATTTGACACAATACTTATATACATATATGATTGGACTTGTTTGGACGGGGTAGGACGTCTTGTATTAAGTCAGTATCTCGGGTTAAGTTACCGCTGGGCACTGCAGGTCTCTGCGTACAGATCACGAGGCGGACGGATCGATATAGGTCGTTGAACCGGGATGTCTGGATTTATTGTTATCGCGGGCAGCGACGACGCGCTCTGTTACCTATGTACATCGTGCACCACACTACGCCCACGCACCGGGCATCATCGATTCGTGATTGTGACACAACAACGTGTTTCGCCATAAGCCGTGTTCGTACGCGTCCGGCGAGCGACCACTGCACCAGGCGTGCAGCAGCACCTTCCCGCGGGTACCGCGCGTGTGCATCGTTGCACATATCGCGCGGCTATGACGTCGAATCACTGCAAGCGCACGACTCGATCGAATGCGAACACTCGCGTTCGTCTCACTCCCACGCCCGCTGCCTACCGCAACAATCGTTCGCGGTACAGGCGCAATAAATTCGGCGTGAACATCGTAATCCGATTGTTGTCGTGTAACTACACGTTTTACAGGTTCATTACGACGCGTTCGATGTGCGGTGATACGATTTCTCGAACTACGACGCGAGTGATGCTTTTGTACGACATTATTACAATATTTTTTCCCAAGTTTTTCCGTTCGACGCGAATCGCGATTCACTATTATTGTTGTCATACGTCCCACGCCGATGTTTTTCCTTTTCGCCGCGGCGGTTCAAAAACGTCGCGCCGCTCCGACGAGTGCGTACATAGAATTATAATATTTATATAATCGTCGTAACTTTTCCTTTACGACGTGCGCGAGCACAATAGATAAAACAGAACACGCTGGAGTAATAGTAATAATAATAATGAAAAAAAAAAAAAAACATTTGTTCAGCAGCTACACACACCTTCGGCACTCGTAGTATTACTCCCCATTGTTGTAAAATATATCTTACGTTAATGACCTTTCCCCCCCCCCCCCGGCCATAAAACAAACACAAAGTTCGTGCGCATTGTTGTCCTTATTGTTCGTCGTGAGAACGTGTTGCCGGCCAGTGTGTTTATGCGAAATTAACCGACACCGCGCGTGCACACTGCAAAGTATGGACAACCGTTTTTGACACTTGCGGCGGGCCCTCTTCGCCATAGGAACGAAAAAAATAAAAATAAAAAACATTCTATCGTTAAGCCCCCTTATAAAATCACCGACACGTGACCCTGCTTGAAAAGCTCCCGGACACGGCGGAATCCCTGAAAAATGACGAATTACGTTTGCGCGGCGAAGAGTAGCGCCGCCGCGGCTATTCGCGGGCGACATATAACCGGCGTTTCGGTCGGCCGGTCGCACGGTATTATAAGTTTCGTTATTTTTTCACCGACGCTCGTCCGCGCGTACTCTGCGGTCACGTCGAGACGCAGGGATGGCGGCAAGCGCGGTTTTTCGTTTAGGGATTTTTATTCGTTTCCATTCGCAGCCCGACAAGATTAAAAAACCATGAGATAGAACGCAAAACAAACGTCGGTTACATCATATTATATCATACCGTGTTAGGCACACAAAGCTGCTGCGAGACATAGGAAGATCGGGCACATCATTTGTAATCGTATTTTACACCCGTTTCGGATCTTCTTGGAAAAAATAACAAATACGTTGTACGGAACAAAACACTCGCGCGCACATGTTAAATCAATATAATACGAGTGTTTATGTCCGCACCTATTTACTATTTAATATTATTTATATATTTTGATATTATTTCTCACTCAACCACTACGCCAGACATTGCATCCAATTATTTTTGTATTTTAACAACATATTTTATTCGAATCGTTCGAATGCAATGACTGTATAAAAAACGATAATGTCCTTCGTTACGTCAATTTATTTTATAATAACACAATACTGCATATTTAATGTTGTGAGATACTATAACTTTATAATTAATCGTCCTCCGGAGTCTATAGAGAACAATCTTAAAAGAGCTCCGCTTGTAACCATAAATTTTCATAACAAATGAATTAAGATGAGAAAAAAAATGTGGACAGATAAAAAACTAAAATGTAATACGAGTAGGACGCTTTTGATGTTGTTTTCATTAATCAGATGCTTGTAAATAATAATTATTTACATCGCAGTGGATTAATACGATAATATTTGGAAATCAAATGTTTTAACTTGGAAACATGTTAAAAATATATATTGATCATAGAGTTACATGTATTTCGCGAGAACTATATGAATTATGAATTATACTTTCTGTTAGTAATTAAAGTTTATAGTATGGGTAATGCGCTTTACACGTTGTGAGATATGGACGCTCAATGAGGTACGCTTTAGACATTCCGTCGCATTAAAAATATGCTTAACTGAATAAAACAAATTAATTGATTATTACCTTTGTAATGAGTGACATTATTTAATAAGTTAACACATAATTGTTTATAGTTATTGAAATAGTAATGAATAGTAATAATACACGATATATTTGTACTGTCGAAACCTCTGTACTTCTATTTATACCATATCTATATTTTATAAGTTTCGATTTATGTACTTTTACAAAATATTTAGACTTGTATTAGCATGCAATATGCTGAAATGTTTGAAATTTAATAAATAAAAAAATTAAAAAACAAAATATTATATCATTTATATCGTTCATTTATAATAATTAAAATTTAATAGCTTACAAATAGATACTAGCCAACATTTTATTTTTAAACCTATAAACGCACTTAAAACGTAATAATGTCAATACTTTGTGTGAGGTTTATGTTTGAAATTCTATAATATAATAACATATAGAGTACGTGGTATGGAGACAATCATATATTCTTTATATTTCTTTAGGTCCTGCGAACATTCGATGGATTTAACGATTCATCAAAATGTAATGGACCAATCGAGATGGGGAAATTTTATGTTTAAAATGACTGATAAATATTTAAGAATTCGTTTAAATCGTAAATGAATGTTTGTTCAAACTGGTATGTGAGTATTTTTATTTTATTGCCTTTGTATTTTTATTGTTATATCAAACTGAAAATTGCAGTACAATACTTTTACCTACGAGTACACTACGTGAAATAAAATAATTTTATTTTTGTTTTTTTCATAAAATAGTTAAAAAATACACGAGTAGGTAATGAATTTGAATCATTGAGCAAACAACGGTGTTGAGGGCCGTATATTTATATAACGTACTATAAAACATTTAATTTTAACTTCTCATTATATATAATATGTCAATTAAATTATGAAATGTCAATGTAAAATTAGATTTATATATTAATATTACATTAGATTTTTTTAACGATTATTTTTAATAATCACTAATTATATAATAGAACTTTCTGTTTATTTTTACAGTACTATAAACAGTTATAGCTATCACTTGTTCGATACGTTTCGATGAGCGTGGGGACTTTTCTTCTTTTGAACTTGTTTTTAAAATGTCCAACAATTTTCGACCCGTATAAATGTGCAATTAGTGGATATAGTATAGTATTTACATCGCAAAAATTGAGGTAAATTTGACTCGTATACGTGTATACAGAGACCAAAAATATATTATTTTTGTATTCGGTCAAATTTGAACATAACATCTTACACCGATGGGGTAAAAAATATCTCGAAATTTTTTTCGAATAATTGACTGCCCAGACGTATACTAACGTATAATAAAACTATAGGAAGTGATTGCGTTTTGAATCTGTTATTTATTTCCTAATCAATTGTCAATATATTCAAAGAACTTCGTTTTGTTATAGAGTATAGACTGACGGCCTGAGTCATGGAATTATTATTCAATTACACCCGGCTCTGTTGAATAATATAATATAATGACGATCCCGGATCCGTGTGTTGGCGTACCTTCCGAGACTACAGAGGTTAGTCCGGTACGTTTCTGACCTTAAATAATTCGAGACAATGTGACAATTATGTTTCGGATAATATTTATTCCTGACCCGTACGCGGTAATCGACATTATAATGTTAATACTGCAGATATTTATCGAACGCATATTTATTTACGTATGTGTAATACGTACGTCGAGTTTTAATGTATTCCGAACGAACAGACAAAAATCGACGCACGTGTGTATTTAATATTTTATTTTTTTTCATTGCTAAGAATTATATCCGGAATATAGATGGATCGTTTTTATTTCCATACATTTTACCACTGAAATTATCGTACTCAATACTTAGGTTAGGTCACTTGAAAACCAGAATAATCTGATGAATTCTGATCGGTTTTTATAAATCACTCAGGTACAATATGTATTAAATACATAGCATACAATGTTTATTATTGAAAAAGAAAACTCTTATGATTTGATCGTGAAAAGATCGTCAGAGAATTAATGGAATCACTGTAAAAAAACATTTATTTACATCTACAACATATAGAGCTTATAAATAAGTGTCTGATTTCATTTATTCCGTGATAAAGTCAACCAGTGGAGTGGAAAATTAGTTATTTGAGAGGCAGCAACTCGGAGTTTTAAAAGGGGTTGTGCTTGTGGTGGACCACGATGTGATTTGTTGTAAACAAAATCCCATTTATAGCAATTTTTGTGGAACATGCGGGAGTTAGAGTTGTAATTGATGGGTGTGTATTTCATGAGAATACTCTCGGCTCTGAAGATCTCTAAGTTAACCACGTCACTATCACTAAGGACCTCAAAATAGTTTGTCCAACTCGGCTGTGAAAAATAACAAAATATATATATAATTTAAATGTCATGAAAAAACCAATAATAATAAAAAAAAATAGAAGAATTCGAAGATATAAAAATGAATTAATTATTTATACGGAGAACATTTTATACTTAAAAAGAGTTCAAGAAAAGTGTGTTCAAACGATATTTCTAAGACAAATAAATGGTACAGATACACTCAAAACATAAATAGTTCCAAATCATGGTTATGCAATTCTGTAATTTTAACATACTAAATGAACCAAATAAAGGTGTGAATAATATGAAAATATGTTCACAATTTAAATTTGAATTGCTGAAAAACCGAAACACTTACACATTTAGTGATGAATACCTATCTTATCATATATTTTCCGTTAATTATCACTGTACATGGTTCGCTGCGTTACTGTAAGTAATACGTGTTAAACTAAAATAAACTAGATCACCATTAGGTTTTTACTGAATAAATTTTCTACTTAAATAACAAATGTTTATGCAACAATAGGGACTTGTCTTAAATTCTTAGTTCAGAAATTAATAATAATTAGCATATACATACAATCTAGAAAAAACGAAAACTAATTAAATTTTTTTCTTTTTTACGGTCCCGTTGAAACTCCGATTTGACTGTATAAAATATATTATAGCTAAGTTCACGTCACTATAATGGAGTTAATATTTTACAACTTAGATGATAGAACATTTCCGTGTAAGTACAATTTTTTGCTTTAAAACAATAACGTTGGTTCGGTCGTAACTTCAAGACCAACAGTCATTGTGATTAATTATACTTTACTGTAACCGAAATTGAATTTATAAATATCGGTTAACCATTAACCAAAGTGTTGCCCCTATACTCTAATGGCCTAATAGAACATCGAGTAGGCTACAAGAAAAGCCTTGGGAATGTCTGATTGGAAGTCACAAAGTTTATGGATGGTTCTCTTTTGATTTGCATCTAGCTAGCGGTACGGCAAAATCGTAGCATTTTCTAAACAAAATACCGTATAATGGTTTAGGTCATGAAACAATGACAATATATTTCGTAATAAATTTGTCAACCACAGTATTCCACGAGCACTCGTATGTTTTACATATTTTTATGAATAAGTATATCAATAAAAATATATAAAACGCTGTCAAGAATCAACAATTATTTACCAACCATTTTCGTTTTAAATTGAACACTATCAAGTTTTAAATCAGCGGAATAACTACACATTTACAGCACAGTAAAATGGTTGGAATTTAATTAGTAAAACCCGTGTTTAAATAAATGTTATTGACTGTACTTTAATCTCTTTTGGATTTTCTATAAATGAAATAAATGGATATAAGGTTTATCAAACATAAAAATACTAATATCTGAAAACAACATTGATAATTTACTATCCTACTACTATTTAAAAATTATGAGATCATAAGTAAATCACTTATCATTCATTTGTGCTAAGCAAGTTTCAACATAAACCACCGACTAGTTTTTAATTTCTTATACTACATGTACGTATAGTCAATTCACTTGACGAAAAATATTTCTTCGTCAAACGATTTATCTGAGAAAACTCTATCGTTCAATAATTGAATACATTCTCAAGAACTCATACAATAACAATAAATTAATATAATAAGATACATGGTCATAAATACTAAACTGAATAATTAATTCACCGGCATTTATATCGAGAGCTCATTAATTAAAAAATAATATTGTTTTATTGTTATCAATTTAATAGTGCCCGTTTACGAATAAAACTAATAGGGAGAATGATCTATTACTAGTCAACAATTAAGTATGACTATTGTCGACCTAATGATAAAAATGCACTGTAATTATTGTTAAAATATACAACGACTTATATATTAAACGAATGCAATTAAACGGGTGGGTAATAAGCTGAAAATGTGCCCACAAATTATTTATACATATAATGTACTCAATGGTATTCGCCATTCGGGAGGTTATCACATAAAAAAAAAATGTTTGTGTAACAGCAAAGTGGTTGTGTAGCCGACAGTAGTGATAATTTAACGTAATTTATAGTACTTATAATAAATAATGAAATACTATTCGTTTCAAGCAATTATAATATTTCGCCAACGTAGTTTTTTTTTTTTAACGATTTCGTTACACTGCACAACTCGACATTTCGACTACAAAGAAAAACATCTCGCTGCGGAATAATTAGTTTAATAATTAACCGTATTGAATGAAAAAAAGGTTATTATACAGATAATTAAAAATATTATGATTATAACTGTATTATTATGCATAGCTTTTACTCGCGTTTTCATCTACTATAACGGATCGTCCACGGTGCTGTTTTACCCAATCAAATTAACGATTTCCGCGTGCGTAAAATAACGACGAATTCATAAAATCAAAATAATAACATATTTGTTGTTCAACGCTTACAAAAGTATTAACGAACATCAAAAAAACGATGAAAAAAACGAATATTAATTGTTTTAATCCGTTTTTAAAAATGTTTTAAATTTCTTTTTTTGCACATCATTATTTTAAATTTTTCAAACATGACGATTCCGCGGCACGGTAATGCACAATATCATTCGAATACACTCCCCTTCCGTTCACATTGTTGTGATTATTATTATTTTTGTGTGTAATGATTATGTGCGCGAGCGGTACACGACGGCCAGTGAAAACACCGACCGGTTGTCGATTCCAAAAAATTTTCGTTCGTCAGACACGTAATGTACCTGCGTAAGATATTGTAATGTACGTATTAACGCATCATTAGAAGAAAAAAAAGAAAATGGTATATACACATCACAACCGTTGAGCCGTGGTATAGCGATATGGGTATAAGCGACGGGGACCGAGATTGTATGGGCGCGTTGGGGCGACCGAGAAACGGGAAATCCTCGACCGAAGCATTTTGTCGCGATCGACGGATAAAAAAAAAAAAAAAAACACAATACGTATATAATGCGTACGCGAGCTCGTACATTTTTTCCCCCGTTCCAACACTCGCGCGATGTACGCGCATGCAAACGGATGATATACGACGGTATATTATTATTATTTATCGCGTTAACCTTTGTCGGATTATGTTTTTCTTTTATTTCGTCGCGTAAGGAATAATCCGATCGCGTCCCGCGTCCGAATTTAAGGACACCAAGGACGCACGTCATGCATACAAATATATATATATACGTATTTATTATCATACGGCGGCCGGCTCGTGATTTCTTACCGTTTCTTCCGAGACGTGCACGCGAAACACGTCCGCACCGCGTCTAACATGTCGTCGTCGGGACGCGTGTGCCGCGCGATTACGTTCAGCACACGCCGGCTGCCGTCACCGTCTCTCTCCACGTCGTCGCCACCTCTCTTCGACCCGGCCGGTCGACGGGCGCACACGCACTACCGGGTGGTACCTACTTCACGCACCGGTCCGACCCGAATCCGACGGCGGCGTCGACGTAGTTATTAAACCACTGTGTCCTAGGGTTTTCGCGATCGTGCGAGGTTTTTTTTTTTTTTCTTTACAATTTTACGAGTATATCGTACACGGACGACGCGGCGATGTTACGTAATGAACGAACGAATCGCGTCGAGAATATTATTTTCACCGGCGCGCGCGCTCTCGCGTCGTAACGCACACTCGTCGCTCGCGGCTCGCGCACTCACTCCCGCGGTACACGGAGCGCACGACCGTCGGAAAACCACTGCGGCACGGCTCGCGGCTGCTGCACGGCTAACGCGCGAGACCACGTGAAAAACGTCGGTGGACGCGCGACGGGGAAAAAACCTACGACGACTGCGGCAGTGCACGTAGGTATACGTAGTAGTAGTCGTCGTAATGCACACAGGTAGTAGTAGTAGTAGTAGTAGTGTCAAGTACAAGGTTACCCGGCGACCGGTTTGCGCGATACTTTTATTTTTAATATTATCGCGATTCACTCTCGGTTTTTTTTTCCCATCCTCTCTTCTTTGGTTCGTTTTGTGATTCGACGGAACAACGATGAAACGCGACGGCGGTACGCGCGTAGGTAGGGCACCGGGCGAGTGCAGTGTGCGTTGTGCAGGCACGATCGCCGTGTACGTTCGCGACGGGTTGGTCGAGTCGGGGCTGGTCGACGGACGAAAAAAAAAAAATCGAAAACAATATTGTTACAGTGCCGTCCGCGGTCCTCCCTCGACAAGTCCGCACGTTAAACCGTCGTCGTGGTCGAGACAAGGCGCGTCGCGTGCCGTGCGAGTGGTTCCGGACTGCGCGAGAAAATAATGTTCCGTCGCCGCGTGCGTACACGTATTGTTACACTATTGCCGCGCTTTTAATCTTATCTCGTCCGTCGGGACTTGACGGTGCGCGCGCTGAGCAGAGAGAGAGAGAGAGAGAGAGAGATGATAATATTATATTAGTATACAAATATGCGCGTGTCAGAGCCTAAAATATTCAATTTTTTGTACACTACCTACGTGCTAAATTTTAAACAAACATTTTATGTAAATCCTGTGACGTACTCTGCAGTTTGAGATGATCCTCATCTGGTATACCTCCGGCAAATGCACATAATCCTACATCGTAGAAATTACGTAATTTTAGTACACGCCGATTACACGATATTCGTTTATGCGAGTAACGTTTTTTAGCTGCCGAGTGAAACGAAAGGAATCGGCGGTGTCTAGCTGGTACTTTTGCGGGTAATATTTTAATTTCTCAACAGTATTCCTAATGAAATTATGAAAATTACAGAAAACTTCAACCGAGATCGAGAACCTAACCCCGTGCACCCCGCCGCCTGGTATATTTCGTCACGCACTATCCACTTGTTTGTGTTTCATAGACATAAGATTTTCTTCGTAGCCGACAAACAAATTTTTACCTAGAAAGTCACGAACAAATTCTACGAGCGTTTGAAAATGAAATTTTGACGAAATCGGGTAGGTGATTCGACGAAATTTGTGCGGCTCCTGCAATGAACACGATTCCATTATAGGCAACTACTCGATTTCAAATTTCGTAGTTCACACTATATATATATATATATCCTTTTTGTACCGCACAAAGTGTGTCGTTATTAGTACGCTCAATTTTAGGCGCTGACGCGTGTTAGTTCGGTCGTATGAATGCGAGAGGTGTGTGTGTGCGCGTGTGTTTGCGCGTGTGCATGTGGAAAAAAAACGACAAAGAAACAAAGACACATACGTATAGACATTACACATACGCACGTTTAGACGCGCGCGCGCACTCGCGACTACCATCGTACAACACACGTAAACCGTTGTTTGCGGCGTGTTCAATACGAATCGCAGTGAAACGAGAGAATATTCTCCTTTATATATCATTATAATACATATTTTATTTTTCGTACAAATATAACGTCGTCCGTTCCAATGTGTATTATATATAGAGCACGTGGAAAAAGGGACCCAGTGCGTTTCCAGTGTGGGCGGGATGGAGCGTGATGTGGGGGGGAATGCCCTAGGATACAGACAAACGTCGTTTAGCGAATTTATTATTTACAGGTAACTACACAACATTATGGCAATATAATAACGAGAACTACTATTTCTATAAAATGTCTGTTCTTTTTGTAGTATACACTTCATGAGATATAGCGAAGCGTTGGATAATTTCAGTCGACTTCAAAAGCAAGCGAAAATCCACTGCAGGCAAGTCACTGCAGGATCCCTTGCTGTTAATCCTCGGCATCGCGTTGGCAATATTTTCTTTTCGTAAATAATCGTCGATATTCGAGAAAATAATAAGATAATGTTACAGTGAATTTCAAATCGAATCAGATCAGAACACCGCATTCACCGAGCCAAGAAAAAATCTCTTTGATTTTTTCACACAATACAGGTATAGAATGTCCTCGTGTACAATGGTCAAGCTACGAAACACTAATCTACTGGTTCTATCATAAATCATAATACATATATACAAAATTGTTTCCGGGACGACGTAAGACATTTAACATTATTATTTAATATTATTAATTGTTATTTTTTCTCAGTTTTTCGTTGATATTGAAAAAAAACCATGTACTTTGTTTGCTTATAATCGAGTGACTAGGACTGTCCGACTGATTTGACAAAATAACAAACGCCAAGAAAAAAATGTAGTTTTTTTTTTGTTGTTTTTGAACTTATAACACTTTAGTTCTTGACACTAGTCGTCAACATTTTTGTCACTGATTATAAACCTAAAAGAACAATAAAAAACATTATTATATGAGACCGTTTCGGTTAGATTTTTACCTATAAAATATCGTGAAAAATTAAAATCAAAAAAATAATTATTTCATAAAAGTTGATGGTTGTTATTTTATTTTGTTCTATACAAAATACGCTAGAATCTCCATTCAAATTAATTAAAGAAAAACGAAGAAGTTTTCATAGTTTAGAACAAAGACTGTTCTTAATTATTTTTATCTATTACAAAAGTCCAGGGTCGAAAAATAACTCTGAAAATATAAAATCAATAATGAATATTGTAATTATCAAACTTGGTTTATAAACTATTTTCATCAACCCGCACAAATACAAAATAATTTAAAGAAAAACTGTTTTTAGTAAAATAATTATTAATGTATAAAATCGGAATGATGGATAACCCATGCGTGTGGGTATGCCAAATTAGACAATTTAAATAACAATATAATAACGATAACACATTTTATCTTCCAAATAAGACCCCTATTCCGACTTTGGATTATAGTTAAGCCCATTGTTTAAATTTATGGGTAAATCAAAATATACTTTGACCGAATAGGGCTTAAGAATTATCGCCCTTAAAGTTTAAAACTTTGGGTCGTGCGATGAAAATATTTTAACTATAGTCGTTTAATTTTTAAGTCAGAGCTTTTCCCTTGCCCCGTACTTCTACAGAAATAAGGAACTTTTAACGCTTCCGTTCCAACAATTGCTCTGTTATACTAAATACTAATTCAAATTTTAAATCGACACTAGAAAAGTGCATTCGCATGTGTAAAAATTCACAGTTTTAATGAAGTTATAGTTTGCTTTAGGCCCAATCTAGCTAAAACATTGAATATATTTTTTAAGATTATGAATACAATTTTTATTATGCAAAACAATGTGTTTGCATTGAATTTATTTAATTTCTGAAGTCAAATTTATAAAAGTTTGTCATTCCAATGAAATATAGTCACTGATAATTATTGTATTTTCGTATCAAATATTGAATGAAATATAGTCAGTAATTAAAATTATTATAAATATTATTCAAATAAACAGTCCAATTGCAAAATAAAGTATCATTTTAGTACAGTCATGCTGCAATAGATGTTATTGTGAAAACTGAAAACCTATAATTCAACTTCGATCTTTAAAACATGAATCATAATAACCTACGTCAGTTGATCGTTCTTATCAGTTTTGAAATAAAAGCGGTGCAAAATATAAAAAGATATGTTCCATATATTATATTATACAATATTTTCTAAGCATTGTTAATTTGACTCGAAGTTTAGCGTAAATCATATTTCACGTGAGTTGTAAAATGCAAGTTTTATGTTCGTCAAATTTGTAGCGAAGCAGAGTATTATATACTCGAACCATCAAATGACGACAAAGTGTGGCGTTGCAAGATGTCACATTATCACGGATGGAGGTCAAAACGAACGTGTCGTTTTACAACGTCATAATACGAAATTACCGGCCAATGAGATACGTCCGAGAACCGAGATACAGACCACGATACGTTAATAAGGGTGTCTCTGATCCCAAAAACCACTCCATCACTCAAACACGCACTCAGACCAACAATAACTATACTAGACGTCGGACTTGAGACCTTCGTGTGACTATGGAGTATGGAACAGACACCTATGACCAACGGCCAGACATCCATTTGCCGATTGAGCGACGTTTCATTTTTTCCCCTTAAAACTTTTACATAACCCGTGGTTAGAGATATCGTCGGTCTCTCGATAATCAATCCCACCGAAGAACACCGACCTCACCCTCTGCTGACTAGCAGTCCAGCCAACAACCAGTGACGCTTTGCCCCCCTCCCACCCCCGAACGCACTTGCTTGAAGCCCATTCAGCACGGAAGTTCGGTGATGTTTACGCAGCCACTTGCTATAACGAGAACGTACTCCACCGACGTTCCTCCTCTATGTAACCCCATTGCTGTAAATGCAGAAGGGCTGTTTATTGTTCCAGTTTTGCAATTTGTAATTTATAACTTGAAACGGAGCGACGGTTGGACGTCGGTCAGCTTCTAAATAACGTTATACTTGAATTTTATTGAGCTTAAAAAATATTTACATAAAATAAAAGGTACAACCACTCGACCTCGCTCGCCGCCTGATTTCATGTATCTTTTAATTTATGTAAATATTTTTTATCTCAATAAAGATAAACGAGATAAGCCAAAATTCAAGAACGTACAATGTTATTTCAAAGCTGTCGGTACGTATCAAGTTATAAAATGTACATTCATTTTCTAGAAAATAGCAAAACTGGAACAATAAATAAAGTGATTTTGTTAAAAAATAAAAAGTCAAGCTTAATACATATATCATATATTATTATAACCACCTGTTCAAATGTAAAATATCTTAACTCTCAAACCGTGCCCGATTTGATGTAACTCAATACTGTTTACTAGTAAAACTACGAATAAACTATGTAAATAAATATTTGGTAACTGAGAAACAAAAAAAGTTGACCTACATGCAACTATATATAACAATAACGATCCAGAATAATGTAAATTAAGAAAGAAAATAGTTTACATTGTTTTGAAAGCAGTATTTATGAACAAAATCGTTTCCATTGTTCATTATTATAACATTTCCAAAAACATTTAATGGCTATTGAAAGGGTCATTTGAGAATCAATAATTATCAATACTATTACTTACAAATTATAACTATGGTATAATAATGTTTATGTTTACAGTTGAGTGTGTATTCAAACGGTTTGGAAAAAACGTTTTGTATCGTTTATACTGAGAGTTTTCAAACTCTTTAAATGCTCTATAATATTGTATGAAAGAAACGTAAAAAAACCATTAAGAGTTATTTTCAAGTTTCGTGATCCTCAAATTCGCAGCGAACCGCAGTAGCATAGGCACCGTTACCCAACCCTCATTACAACACAAAATAATGTTCTCAGTAAACGTTTTAATCGCAGAGCTACCATTACAGTAAGCTTTTCATAAAAAAAAACTACATACAACAACAGAAAACTTCGAAAAATTACTGTTTCGATTTCCATGTACCATAACGAAAAGTAACAATAATTTAGTAAAATGTATATAATATACTAAATTACACTACTTCAATACTTCAACGTATATAGGAAATCTATGATTTACGGTCAAAGCGACGCAACTAGACGAGTTTCAAAACTGCACAAACATTCGTCCATATCACAACATCGAATTCCGAATAAATTTCTAAAAATAATACTTAAAACATCAGCTGCAGGGTGAGACAATCCGAAAAAATAATAAAAATATAGTAGATTATTAAACTTATAATTATTGTAGCTCGAAACCGAAATTTTAGAACTAAAATAGTAAACAATGACTGTAATGCGTTTAGAATAAGTACCGCGACATCGAATAACAAAATATATACATATGTCCTTCATTATCTGATTTCCTTAATTCTCGAAATTGCATTCTTAATTAAACAATTGTTTGTGGTGCGTCGGTGGACGCATAAAAAAAAAAGAAAACACAACCAATGCGACCCAACTGCTAATCCGACCAATTCCCTAACCCAATCAAACATAGAAAAAAAGTACTGAAGTGCAGTGATCATCTAAAAACATGAAATCCATCCTAGCATTATTTTTTTTTTACCAACGTAATCGGAAAATTATGTAGGTAATGTAAATTCAAATTATGCCTGCAAAAACGCCCGAGAGATCTACGACCACAGCTCGTCCAGTAACATTAACAATTACCATAGTAAATTATGAAGTAAATTAATAAAATCTTACACTTCAATATATTAACCCGAGTGTTATTCGTATTGAATATACATTAATTTCCACTGGCGTTTTGAAGAGAACCATGGACCATAATACAGGACTCTGGAGATGGATATTTTTAAATGTACGATCCGTGATAAATTCAGAAAATGATTTCCGCGTAGAAATCATATTTAAAACTATTATAATTACAGGTACGTACTCGTATATTGTTATCAGTTAAATGCGTTTTCAAATTTTTCCATTGCAAAACTGCAGATCCTTTATCAACATAAACCTATTGATAAAGCACAATGTTTGCATTGTTCATGGCGTCACTTTGAACGAAAGAAAATCGTCGAATTATGTGTTATGCGTTGTTTTTTACAATAATTATTATAAACAATTCTAATCATATCACGAATAAATAGATTCTCTACCACAATGATATCGAAATCATTATCATGTATGGGTATGGTTCAATGCTATACGTTTTCTTATTACTTGTTTATACTTGTATGATTTACTTATGCACATGTTTAATGTCAATAAATGCTATCAAATCGCCCACATATATGAGTCCGAAACCCAATATTTATAGTTTAATATAACTAATATCCATGGTTTCACGTTAGTACCGATTAATACATTTCGTTTTCGATATTAACTTTGGCGTTGTGTGCATAAACGAGATTCTTTATTATCCGTAAACATTTTATTTGCAAATAAAGTTAGTATTGTATATATTTTACCGAAACATATTTTACGTTTATTTCTGATTTTTTTTAGTACCTAACATGAAAAGTACGAATGAAGTTTAAGATAAACAAGTATAATTTTTTAAAGAAATACCTTTTAAATTGAATTATTATATGGAAAAAAACAATTTAAAAATGAAATAGAGTACTGACAAATTTATTATATGATTAAATTTTTATTGATCTCGTAATTTTTGCTTGGAACACAAATAATTAAGTTTTCAAGTAACATTTATACTTTATATGGGAAACGCTGATGTCTACTGAAAACTTTTGGTATATTTTATACATTTACACTTTAATGTAATTTCAAAAATCAATCAAAACTTTAATTAGATTGGACACATTTCTTTCATTAATATACGAGTCTAATTATGAATATTTGTCATGGTTCATAGAACTAATGATATTGAATGTAACTTACGTAACCATGATTTCAAGCAAATTAATAAATAATAACATTTCGTAAAGGAAATCAATATATTATACTTTTGTTAAAGAATATTTTCTAGGAAGTAATATTTTGTATTGTGAATGTAAACAACCCATTAAGATTCATATTCCAATACATTACATGGTTATGCGTTATTAATAATAAGTAAAAGCTTAGAGTATCTCAAAGTTGTATTTTATCGAAGAGTATTTTCGGAGCATTCGTATAACGACATTATTATTTATACATTTCCCATTCAATGTTTTGTTTTAATATCGAAGAAATATATTATAATAAGTTGCAATTTTCATTACGATAAAATGGTTTTGGGTACAGTTATTAACTTTCAATATTATAAAAGACATTTCAATCATTTGCTCGAAGATAATTGAAAAAAACCTTTTTACCCTTTATTTATACAAGAAATACAATTGTAATTTATAAAATATGCTCTATGCTCATTAAACAGACCGTATTACACGCGTATTGTGCATTTTACAGGCGTCAATAATAAATGATTAAATACATTTTCAGGTTCACATTAAAAATATTTCTCTACAATTGTCCAATACTGCAGAACATATATTCTAGACGTGGTAAGATACTCATATTGGTTAAACAGTGATGAATCTAAAAATATATAATAAACACCTGCAGTTAAATCCTTCATAGTTAGTTAAACGATCACGATTATTTTTAAGTATATTGAAGTGGACGTGGCAAAAAAAAAGCGATTTAATAGGGAAAATATCAATTATATTATATAAACTTCAACTCATAAGTGCGAGATAAAAAATGTTCAACTTTACTTATTTCCCGTAAGTATAATTTATTGTATACTCAATTTTATTTTCTAGGACCAAGACATCGAAGCTTAAACATTTTTTTTTTAAACACTGTCTGGGTCACACAATTATTACCGATTTCAGGTTATACATAAAATATAACAATAAAGTATTTTAAATTGAATGATAAGAAATAATAATAATAATAACAAAGTGATTATTCAGCTCGAAAAAATATTTATAACTATGGTAAAGATATTATTTTGTAATAAACGTAAAACGTCGATAAAGATAAATGACAGGGATGTGATGACTAAAACTTATTATGTACATATTATACTCACAATAGACATTTTCGAGCTTAAAATTAATGATGTAGATTTAATTTGGCAGATAAGAGAAACTATTCGTTTATGTTATTGATAAAATTATTCATATGCATTATTTATGTGTTGGAACGAAAATAATTATTAAAATGTAAGTTTAAAGCTATACTTTATTACCATATATTATGCATATAACAATAGTTATAACACCGATCTCTTGAGTTATTGTAGAAACTTATTTTTAAAACTTTGTACAAACGCAATACACATATTTATGATGATCAATAACTTATAAATAATCAACTAAAGTTATGAAAGCAACATCATTAATGTTGTACGTATAATACACCTATTTCTATTTCTTACGGAACAAAGTTAATGAATATTCACCATACTACTCATTAAGGATATTAAAACTTGGTGCACAGTCAGTTAGTCGCAAGTTCGCAAGACTTATTCATCGAACACCACTATATCGTCTCGAGACCACAATCTATCTCTTACATAATAAATGTGCTAAAGAAGAATCGATCATACATAATACATGCGAATCAAAAAATGAGCAACACGATTTTCTTTACTATAAGTGTACATATTAAACACACGATGACTGCGCTGAACGCCTAAAGTTTAGTTTTTCATACAAATTTTAAAATCTCATTTTCACGCTCATTTTTTCTGTTAAACAGTATTACAGCCCATTTAATTATGAACATATCTCATTGATTGTCGTCTCTTATCAGCGGTGGCCCTGTTGCGGATTCGCGGTCCAACACAGTACACGCCTGCTTTTACTAAAATGTCTTATCAACAAATCCTTAGAATACCAAGTCCGTGCGATCGCCATCAAACGAGTCTCTCGTGACCTTTAAGACGATTAAATCAGCCATCTGATATGTCTCGTGCTATCGACTTGACACCAGAATTCGTTGAAGCAAGCATTTCAATGATCATCAACAGTGTGGCCTGAGTTCAGAGGCCACACTCAAAGACAACAACCCACAATCAGACTACAATCTTTTTACCAAAACATACTTGTACTGTTCTGTGACATTATGCTGTTAAACAAAATAGTGTTTTAATTATCCGTGCATATTATATGCAACTTTTACGGATTAATACATATCATCTCATCTATTTAGGTATAATAGTATGTAAATAAACGTAAGCACACACAAGTTATCAAAATTATATGTTAGTCTCAAAAAGTTACAGTATTAAACCGGGGGATTAGAACTAATAACCATCACATATTTGCATTCTTCGAATAAAATAGATATAATAACATATAGTGTATATAATAAAATATATTAATATTTAATACCCATAAGAAATACCGTTTTAAGGCCGTTCAACAGATAAAATCACTCTAAGTGCTTATCGACACTAGATTTAGGTAGCACTGAATCTCTGTTATAACTTTATAAGTATTCGGACACGCATGGAGTCCAGAAATCTACTAAGTTTCTTGTGAACTTAATTATTTTTTAGTCATTCCTTATCGTTTTAGAAATAATTTTATGATAAACAAATTTTAAGAGTCACTTTAATAAATAACTCACAAGTTTAATTATAACTAACTTAAGTTTTGAGATAACCGATAAACAAAAATTTAAATATGATTTCTTAAAATACCCATAAAATGATGTCATAAAATATTTATATTACAAAATAAAAGTTTATTTACTTGATAACCCTACTTTAATGTAAGTCGGTACTGCTATTTTAAATTTGTGTACCTTCTACATTATTAGTCATTAATACCGAACGAAAAACGAACCGTTTTATAGCATAAAATACGTTTAAAAGTATAATATTTGGTTCAATACACGTTTTAAATATCTGACACTAAAAAAAAAAATAGTTTTTAATTTTCGACAGGAACCACAAAAAATATTTTTTAAATATTAAAATAAATTAAATTAATAATTAATAAAATAAATAAATAATTAAATTAAAATAAATATTTAAATAAATTTAATTAAATTAAAATTTATGTTCTACATTATTTTATTATCATTTAGAATATTATACACTGTATTCTACATTCTAAGTAAAGTTAGGTATATATATTATAAATATTCTGATATTCTTGTCAACAACTAACAAGTAATCAGTCATGTATCAGCTATTATTATCTATACTTTACAAAACAGAAATATCATTTAATTTGATACACGAAAGTCAACATTCACTTCCTAATATCATATTTTTTTTTTTCGTAGAAGATTTTATTCATTAATATTCTGTTGAATATGATATTATTTTTTTTATATCATATATAATTTATTAATAAAATTAATTTTCTTTTGTCTTACTTTTACCTGTGCAATTTTAAATTTTTAAAGAAACGAAGAATGTATTTGAAATACCATATAGAATAATTTTCTTTTGTATTTTTGCTCGATATATCGTACTTAGGTGGTAGCTATTCTCATATATCTCAAACTTTAAAATATAAACTGTTGAAAAGATAGAAATTCTCAGTTCACATTCACATAATTTATTTAAAAAGTCTGACAACTACATAAATTTCACAGGATATTATTGTATTTATGTAATAAATTATTCGATTTCATATTTTACATCAGTGTTTATTCTAGGATTTTTAGTTTTAGTTATTTGGGAAAATACTTTATACTTTTAGAGTGGTATGACTGGTCTAAGAGTTGAATATAGATTATGAGTCAAATTGAATGATAGATATTTAATTTAGATTTTAACTTTAACTAAACATTTAAAAACTATAAGAGATCATTGTTTTTATAATAAAATTTTAAATTATGTAAGCCTAGTACACAGCTTAACTTAAATAATAACGTCATATTATTACTTACAAACTTCTTCATTATTAATACTGTTTTATTTACTTCCGACGTCCGACTTCTACACTGTTTTATAAAAATATATATGGTTTAACATGCATTTTATAGTAACGTGAAATTAAATTCTCTCGATTTTTTATCTAAATATTTATATTTGTACTCCAAATGTAAAATATTATAAAAGGGTGAAAGATTGCAATTAAAAATCTATAACTCAGTGTTTTATTGTATGCATTTTTTTTTTTTTTAGAGCAGATTGGTATACATTTGTTATTTTTAACAAACTTTAAAACAACAGTCTGCGGATAGAAATTAAATATCTAGCTATGGGAATAAATAAATAAAAACATGTTAATTCTGATAGTTAACAATAATTCTCAAAAAATGTATTATTTATCTGAAATATTTCACACAGAATAATTTTGTGACTAACTTAACCTTATAAAGCTAGAATTTTAAAATTGCTATCCCTATATATACTAAGTGTGTAGTAAATTTAAAAATATATGTATAAATATACTTTGAAAATACTCAATTATTTCCAAAAATGTTTTTTGAATTGCTCACATCATCATAATACTATTGTTATAGCCATATTATTCAGTAAATAGTTATAAAATTAGGTTAATGATGGAAAATATAAGTGAAGTAATAAAGTTAACAACATCACCAAATATAAAATAAATTGTTAGCGATTCGAGTAGAATTTGATATTCTAAACGGGACATGCTCACTATAATAAAATAAAATAATTAATTTAATCTTTGGAAATTAGTGCAATGTCATGGTGTATCTAATAAATTAACAAACGCAACAAAATTAAAAGAGTTTCGCCGGTTCGTAAGTATTAATTATAAAAGCGATTTTGTTCAGCAGTTAATCTAACAATTTAAATGCATACAATTAAATATTTTCGGATTTTTAGTTAAAAACATATATTGCGAATACAATTACAATAACCATTGTTTTTCAATCATACGTAATAAATATTGTAAAATGTATTTTTGACTTCTCCAAATCCAACTTGATATTACACTTAACGTTTTATTGTATTTGAAATGTACATATTGCAGATGAATCATTTCCTCTTTTATACTTTTAAATTATTTAAGTATACATTTACTTATCTGTTTGTATTTGGAGTATTTGGATTGCCGATATAATATGTACGCAGATCAATCAAACTGCAATATCTTTTATAAACACGAGTAATACTCCCACGCCATGAACTATCAAATCATATTCATTTCCCCCATCGTTTCGTATTACTGTTATTATTGTTATTATTATTATTATTATTATTATTATTATTATTATTATTATTGCTATATATCATCTTGTCCATGAACCATGAATAATTTAATGCGTGTAACAATCATTCCTACCTTATCACGGTTATTTATGGGGTAGTTTATTTAGGGTTGAGTTGTCGCAGTTTGATTAATTTTTTAACTATTAGAATATATGAAAAATAAATAACAAGTTTCAATGAATACTAATAATAATACTTTCTCAGAACTTTGGTGATTTATTTCCAACGCATGAGTATTATATGAGAACAAACTATTTTGAAAAATGCACGTTACAATAAACTATTATCTGAATTATTATCAAATGCATTGTAGCGTAATTTTTCAATGAGCATATATTATAACATTTTCAATTGATCATTTCAACTACGTAGTATTCATTGCAACGCTAAATAATTCGTATACAACGGGCATAATATACTATTGTTCATCATTAAAATCTTATCAAATGCAAATGACTTGAATGATATAAATCTCTAAAAAGCATAAACTTTGAATTACGTAGTCGTACGTGTGTATTGTGCGCATTTACTTTAAAAGGATTACACAATGAAAAACAAAAAGGCAGATGTTCAATGCGTTAATTAAAATCTTAGTTACAAAGACTTAGGTGCCGTTAATGAACAGTTTCCCCCACGAGTTGTTCGTGCTATTTATTACTATAAAACATTTATATAATATATATATAAAATTAATTTATTGTTTTAAATAACAGATTGTAGATGTATTTTAAATAAGACATTTACAAAGACTAGGTATATTGTAATAATTGTATAAATCCTGTTGATGGTGCTCGTTAAAGGTGACCAACGAACCAAAATCATTTATACAAAAACGGAGTCTACGAAATAATATTGTATTAATTGGGATACATTTAAATCCTCCTGTGCGCAATGTTTTCCTAAAATTACACGTCAACCTGTAGCAAATCACGATGAGGACAAACTTGAGTTGAACAGTACGATCGGCAACAACTCGAAACGGCCGTTGTTGTTAATATCACATAACGCGGTAATTGCATTTCGTGGTCGAATTAAACGATACGTGGAATTATTGAGATCTACTGTAGACTGTAGTATAATAGCTACTAAGATTTTTCAGCGAGTGATAAGGGCAATTTCGTGACCAGAGCTTATTGTACACGTTCGTATTGTTTTGTTTTAGATCATTTTTTTTCTTATTAAAATAAAGTAAAAACGAGATTAAAGCCGGCGTTCTCGATCAAACACTGTATGGAACACGGTAGTATGTTTTGATCGCGACGTACAATAAACGGTACACGTGCGAAAGCGATGGTCTAAATAGTAATTTATTAAACACCGGGAATATTTATAGCCAAACCTAAAATTGTACGCGACCGTAATGTATACTACAATACGTTCTTTTCTATTTTAACTAGTTGCCCAGTCAAAATATTCCAGTGCGGGCATGTATGTACATCAACTTCTTCGCGAATACCTCAGGCCTACCTACGTTTTCGACATGCTATCGCCGTCCGATGAAAATATTGGATTTTTCTTTTATTTATACGCAGACAACCAGCACACGATTTCGATATAATACGCGTGATGACAAATATTATTTAACGGGCATTACTCCGGGGACCGTGGGGGTGAGCAATAAAATATTATATACTATTGGGAATGGGTTGGATTAAAAAAAATTGAATGATAGGTAAATATATTCTGGAGCGGGCAGCATATGTATGTACCGTAACTTATTCACCATTATATTCACTGCGTATAGAACTCGTAAAGACTGCAGCGGTATCGAATCGCAAAAATAAAGACGACTTTTACTCGGCTGCTGTTCGAGTACAAAACGCTAGAGCAAAAAAAAAAAACGATAAATACAATTTTGAAAAATCCAATCACTCGTTTATAGCGTATTATCATCGTGGAACGGTTATCGCGCGAACTCGGTAAAAACGTTTTTTTCGGCCGCGCTAAGAATTTAATAATACGAGCCGTAAAACTAATGCACTACTAACATTTCTACATTGATGCGATACAAAACCGCCCGTAATTTAAAATAACAACTGTACCGCGTTTTAAAATTATCGTATTACAGGGTGCCCGCCGCGGCCGTTGTCTGGGAACCGACATTACAACCTAAACAGCACGAAACGTCACGAAATTCCGCGGTAGGCTTGCATTTGTCGAAAACTTAACATTACTTTCAACGACCCGACGGGTTCTAATAGCGCTCGCATTAATTGTTATTGTTTCTAAATATATCTAACATAACGTCGTATACGTTCTTGGAAACAAGCTGAATGAAAAAAACACTTTCGTTAATTAATAACTTTATGTAGCACGCGCATAACCGAAAAACTTTCAATTATTGGTTATACGTTTTATTACATAGGTGCGTCGCCCGTATAGTTTAGACTTTGTTTTCTTGCGGAATAAAATTTAAAATCACCATCGCATATGTTAAAAACTTTTCGATATATTTTTTGAAACTTTTTCGTTTTGTTTAAGGCGCGATGGAGATCACCACTGTCCATTATTAATTTTCCTTGACGTTTTGTTGACTTTGAAACGCAATTTTTCCATCGACATACGATTGATGAATTATGACTGCATAATATTATAATTTATAATATACACAGTGTTACACCGGGATCTAAACAGCGTGATGTCTCCCGTGTTAATAAAGATAATCCAATTCTGTGCTTTTTTTTATGAATATCCCTGAGCAAAAGCAATTTCGGTAAATATTAATGTACTATTAAAGAAATTGAAAAATTAACTTTTCACTTCATAACTTTTATACATTTCGAAGGTAGCCATTTTATAGGGCTTATGTTTTTGAAGATGTTGACGGTTCAACTATAAATTTTCATTAATTTCTTGATTTTTAATCATTTTTCTGGTTTATAAGAAAATAATATACAATATTTGCACAATTTTAAATAATAATATTATAATCAGAAACCTCATTGGAAAAATAATGATGTAATAAAAATTTACATTATATCTTTGTAAACTAAAAAAAATTACAAAGAAGTCATGAATCCAATGAAAATTGACAGTTGAACCGTCGACATTTTCAGAAAAATAAGGACTATATAATGGCTATATTCGAACTTTACAAAAATGATAAAATAAAAAGAAAATTTTTTCACTTCTTAAATAATACAATGATATTTACCAAACTATTGTCAACAAAATTGCCTTTTCCCAGGGATGCTCGTACAAAAAACAACCAAACACGATTACCCCTGTTAACATGGGATGTATCGGTCTGTGTAAATCCCTATGGGACACCCTGTTGAGGAAAACGCACTGTGCCCGCTGAACTGCACTAGAAATAATTTCGTATATTTTTCCTTCAATATTATTTTATCAGTTTAAAAATCACTCCGCACGAGTTGTCATCACAACACGCCGACGGTGTGTGTCATCATATATAACATGTGTGTATACAGTGCGTGTAGAGTTATTATTGTATAATATATGCTGAAAGGCGCCGGTGACACGGCGACGGGAAGTCGACCGCGCACAGCTAATGTCTCCCCGTGTACCAGTTAATGCGTCACGTGTATATATATATAGTATGTAGGGTATGCCCGCGAGTTCCAATCGTGCGATAAGTCTGCGCCGGGATGAGTTCGGTCTGCGACGAGAACGCTTCAGAAGTAATATTTTTGATTAAAGGGTTAATGTTTGTGTTAAGTTCCGGGGGAGGAAACGGCTGGCTGAAGCGGCGTACTTTCGTAAGTTCGTTGACGGTATTGACTTAAGCCTCTGCGCGAACCTGCATTTGTCACATGCCCCGGAGCGCCCGGCGAGTACGTGAACAGCGGCCACTGTATTACTACGATGTATTTGGAAACGGGTTGATTGAACGGCGATGCTAAAAGGTTACGGGCGGTCCCGAAACCTGGGTACCACGACGACCGGACTTTGCTGCTGTTTAGTGAAGGTGCACTGCGGACAAGCGTTTTTATTTTCAAGATTAAAGAGCGTATTATAAGAATATTGCCGTCTGTTCTCCGCCACTTTCACGATTTTTTTTTTCTAAATTACAATTTTCAAAGTACGCACACGTCTGTGAAATGTTACTCTCACATAATTTAATACATATATGTATACGAAGATATCGTCCTGGACTTTAATATTTACATTACTCCGTTTCATTACGACGTATTTTTTCCCCGAAAAATAAATAAGAAGGTAACGCGAGTTAATTTATATTCTTTTTTCATTTTAATATTCAATTTCTGAACCGAGTTTTCGCGAATCTTGTTTTTCCAATGAGAATTCTATGAATACCAAAGGGGAAAGTGGATTCCGAACAAAATACGACTCCTCGGCGACTCAAAATAATGATCTCGTTAGTATTCGTAGGCATTCATATATTCGACAATATTCATCAATACATCTTTTGATAACTTAGACGAAATAAAAAAGAGAGGCCAAAGAAATGGTCTCATTATTAATAAGTTCGATTTGGACGTACACACGCGGCCGTGTTGAAAAATGCTCGAAAAACACTATAAAACATATTTATTTGAAACTTTAGGGCTTCACGTGAGCCCTTGTGATTTTAGAACCCACTACCCACATAATTCAAACGTATTTATTGATTTCCCCGACAGCACACAAAGTACGAGCACATTTACCTAAAACAAAGAACACGTAGTTGGATCAGTCTCAAAAAACAAAAGGTTGTGTTTGAGATTACTATAGAGCTCTAGGAGCACAGACTATACATTATTACAGTACTCCGGATTATATGAATACATAGTTGCTCGGTAAAACAAACACAGTACCGCGAGGTTATTGTTATAATATTATCAATCACAATAAGAATAATCAGTGAATAACAACGTTCATAGTGTACAATGTTTTAAAAACTTAATACATTTATACTAAACACATATTTATACATTTGTATAGATTTTCAAATACACAGAACTTTTGTTGCCAAATGTCGGTACAAAATGAATTAATCACAATTTTCAAATAATTATTTCTAATCAATTACCCACTTGTATATTATTTGCAATGGCTTTATCATTACGTTTCAACGGTATAATAAATAAAAGACATTTCAATTTGAATACATTGAATTCGTTATAAATTTATTAACATATAATATTAGCTGCACTGGTCAACATCGACTCATGTAAGGTTATGAGACACGTTTTTTAGTTTAGGATCCCAGAGTAGTAATTTTTAAGCTCATTGCATAAACACGGGTGCATGTAACTATTCGGTAACTCATTATTCCCAGGTACTCTGTATAGCATCTAGAAATAAATCTGTTGAATTAAACTTGCAGTTCGCGCATTTCTTTCTCGACAAGATTTCTATTTAAAATACGCGTTTCAGCACCGCTCCGTTAACAATTCGTCATATTTGTAGGGATACGAGCGCGTTCGGAATCATTAATCTCACAAGTTTTCCGAATTGTCGTGAAGTCAGTAAACTTGGGTCTGTCCGCTGTATTTTTAACTGCAACGTGTCACTTCCTAACTATTTTTTAACTTTTATCCATCACGTAATACCTGCAAATATAGTTTATATTTAAGACCTATGTGAAAATATCCGCAAAGCAAATAACTTCCTGTTTACCACTGCTCAAAATATGTGTATAGACTGGTTATAAATAAAACGAAAAAAACACTTTGACCTGGGCACCCGATTACACAGCTTATAGTAAAATCAACGTTATAAGCCTTGTATACCGTTGATTACACGCCTGCTCATTGGCCCAATATCGTTTTAAATATTTCGGTTAGGAACGAAACCGTGTCGTATTTATCTACGATCATAAATAAAATACGACCGTCTTTTGTATGTTTTCGGAATATAATCTGGGGCGAGTCACTTCGGGGATGAATGTATTATGCTATCGTATTACTATATTCTAAGATACTATCGACGGTGGATTAGCCCCAGGGGTTGGAGAAAAGAGTAATTATTTATTATGCCTACATTTTGGACCAAAAAAAAAAAAAAACATTAAAATAAAAAGTACACAATCCTGTTCAACAATATTTTTTTACCGGAAAAGGAATACACTTCAACCCTCTCTATCATTACGGTCCGATCTACTGATTATTGTATTATCACACTCTAAAAACTACTCAGGGGAATTAATTTTCAAAATTCTTTTTTTTTTTGTTCGAAATCTTTTATTTAATTAACAATTGTATTAGTTATAATAATATAATACTCTAACTGCATCTATATAAGTACCTTCTACGTAATTTGTTATAAAATAAATATTTACACGCGAGTATCTTAAAATCTTTCATGATAACAAACACAAATAATATAATTGCAATGAAGAGTTTTTATTGTGATAAAGTACCATAAGATAGTTAATAAGGTGATTTTTAATTAACTTAGATCTAGTTATAAAAACAAACATTGAGAACATTTCAAATTTCATTTTATGCCCACGTTTATTTGCGAAAGATCCTGCAGAATACGCTTTATATACTCCTCTAAAAAGTAAAAAGTTCGAAAAAATATTCTACCAATAAATACAAACATTTAAATATAGCTTTATCGGTGTTAAAAGAAAAATATGTATTTATATTTATTTTTTATTTTTTTTAATATAATTCTTACAACACACCAAGTATTTTTACATTGTCAACTTATAGTTTTCAAATTAGTATTACGAATAAGTTTACATACGGTTTTTTGTTAGATTAATGGGTATTAACGGTCGTCTTGTGTTTCTGGTCGTAGTACGTATATACTGTGGTAGTCATGGTTTAAATCGTGGTCTAGTGGATCTTTTGCTAATTTTATAATGGAGTGCTCCTTCGGTTTTGTGAATTTTTTCCGTTGACATTTTTACACTGTTGTGTTATCCAATTTTGATAGATATGCCCGTATCTCATATACCACGAGGCCTTTAGGGCAGCTCTTAAAAATGTATATTGAAGAGTTTGCAGTTTTTTAATTTTTGTTTGAGAGGCAGATGCCCGCACTTGGCATGCGTACGTTATGTGAGGTCTTATTTTTGCCGTGTACAGAAGTAGTGAGCATTTCATCTGTAGGGTTCAGCTGTGGTTTAATATTGGGTATGGTATTTTCGGTCTAGTGTACCCTTGGCTTATTTTTTGTTTATATATATTTTCCAGCTTAATTTTTCATCTAGATTTAGTCCCAGATATTTCACTGCGTCGTCTTTTTTTGTTCCATCCGATTTCTTGTTCGTTGATTTTATTAATGTTGGACTTATGTATTTTCTATATATATTTTTGTTTCACTGTAGTATTTAGTGTTAGTTTTCATTTTGAGTACCATCGGGATAATTCGTCTAGGGAGTTTTATAAATCTTTTATTGAGGATTCAAGAACTTTGTTTTCAGCAATTAAAGCTGTGTTTTCTGCGAACTTTGCCAGTTGGCAGTGTTGTGGCGTTCCTATAACATAGCAATAGGTATTAAATAGCGTTGGGCCTAGGACTAAGCCTTGAGGAACACCCGCCTTTATTCTTTGTGTTTGTATTATTTCGGTTTCTATTCTGACCTAGAAGTTGCGATTTGTTATAAAGGACAATAGTGTATTGTAAAGATATGTTTGTATGTTTAGAGTTATTATTTTTGAAATAAATCTTAGGTGCCAAACTTTGTCGAATGCCTAAGATATATCATGGAAGGCTGCCGTAGAGATTTTTTATTTTCATAACCGGTGACTATGATTTCGGAAATCCGTTGTAGGTGGTAAGTGGTCGAATGAAAATGTTTGAATCCAAATTGATGATGTTGTATAATGTTTATGAACGGTTTAATTCTGTGTATCAAAATTATTTCTAGGAGTTATTGGTCTATAACTTCTGGGTGAGCTACTTGGTTTTCTAGGTTTGTGTATACGTATAATAATTGCGAGTTTCCATGAATCGAGAGAGAAACCTATATTCTCACTGTGGAGCTTATTAAGCTAGCTGTATGCATGATAGTGATTTCGAAGTTTTTAAGTAATTTGTTTGTTATAAAACCGTAACCCGGGCTTTTTTATTTGCAAATCTATTTATTTATAGCTGAAACTTAAGTTTTTAAAAATATATTTTGTTTCATTATGCTTTGCGTGTTTTAAATTAAACATTTGCAAAAAAAAAAACATTGATAAATACATTTATGCTTTGTTGCTGATGAAATAAAATAAGCTTTAATTCCGTCAAAATTAAATTAGAGGTAATGCCTGTTTGGAAAATATGTGGACTGAAAGTGATACAAATATTCATGAAAACCCCGCTGTGCAGTTTATCTGTTTATCATATTTTATTTCCCATTGATCTTCTTTCTACGTGGTTTTACCCAAATAGTTATCGTTGAAATTCAAACGAGCTCATCGTACAAAGCAATCGCCCGTGAATCGGAAACTCGTTTAATTCTTGTGATAAAAGTAATTATTATATAATTAATAATAAAAATATTATAGCGATTCCTATACAAAATAAATAATTTAAAAAATATGTACACCTAACAATGTTTACAAATCACAGCAGATTTTAATTCTTGCTAACAGTTATATTATATAATATGATATTTAATTGTAAGCCCTACATTAATCATTATTAATTTAACATGAATCGCCAGTCCGCTATCTTTCTTCACTAATCACTATCGTCGACCTCTGACATAAAGGCAAGAGTCCCTTAAGGAACCATCGCTATTCCAACTTTGTGCAATATACTCGTTTTTTCCGCAGATTGGCTCTATCTCTACAAACTCAATAGTTGCAGAACATACTGACGACAAAGTCATCCAACGCTAAGAAAATTAACACATTATCTTAAAAGATTCCTGATCCCTACCTCTAAATTATCACTCCACGCAAAACTAACTTTCTACTGACTTCTGATAGAACCTATATGGTCCTACGGTCTCCAACTGGGATGTCACAAAAAAAATAAAACTTTAAAAAAATCCAATCAATTCAAAACAAAATATTCCGACTCATTTTATCTCCAACTAAACTATACGCAACGATCTCTTTATGAAGACAGTTCCCGAATGCGCTACACACTCACACACCAGATATTACAACACCTCTAATAATAACTAATTCTAATATTCTAGTCAAAAAGCTTGCTCCGACATCATGATGGGAAACCCACTCGAAAGACGCCGAAATTGACTAATTTCTTGAAAACAAAAACAAAAACAAAATCCACGTGAAGTGTCATCGGTAGGCGGTCTTCTCCTCATACCATTTATGTCTTCAATTCTAATTCTCAATATTATGCTTATTACACCTAAATATTGTGTAGATCGTGTACATTTTATAAAATAAAAAAAACATGAATCGCATAATCCTCATTGAAATAATAATTGAAAAAGTTAGTGGATCGGAGTGATTTTGTCTAAAAGTCAAATTCAATAGTAAAAATAAACATCACAACAAAAACGAATGAGTACTATAGAATATAATATTCAGCATACAATGCGTGCGTAGTTTTATTACGTTTTTAGGACCATTTGACGTGGAAGATTATAGAAAAATCCTAGGAATCAATATTTTTTTATATTTTCACAAAAATGATTTCCAACCGTATATATAATTGGATCACACTATAGTAATAAAGGGTGATAAAAATGCATGGAATACAATTTTTATTTTTCAGACAACTCAGACGATAAAAAAATAATGTCGAAATTAATTACCTGACCAGATGCGATGATTCACTGGTTTTAATGCAACTCGAGCTTTTAAATGTTTATCAATAAAGTTAAATTAGAAAAAGGTTGAATATAATATGTGAAAATAAAAAAAATTATACCTCAAAAAGTTCTCAGATATTTATTTAAATGGAATCCTGAGACGAATAAAACCATAAAGCACATTTGACAGATGAAAAAAAGTAAATTTATATAGATACTTTTTGTACACTATTTTTTAATAATATATTTTATATAAAATGTATATGTAACATCATGTGAAAAATACGACATTCGGACATTTATCGAATAGGTCAAAGAATTTTTTTTAAATTATAATTGATCAATTTGTGTGTGTGTGTGTGTGTGTGAATGTACACAAGTATACATTATGCAAGTATAATATCTTACACGTCACTGTGTTTTCTGAAAAACAATAATTAATATTACTTGTGTTATATATGTATAACGAACATTATACCGTATAGGGTACTATAATACTAATATACTATTTCGATAGTATATTTATTCACTAAAAAACGTTTAGTAGGTACTATATATATTTTACGATTTCGTTTAAGTATTATACTGTGGTCGCATTAATGAGAAATTACGAGAAACCACCCGCGCCATACCGAATCGATGCACGTTTTTGCTGAATTTCCCAGCAAATATTGATAATAGATGGCTGTTAAATAACATGAATCCATAGAATATTGTCGTACATAAACTTATATTCATAATGATGAATAAATAAACTATTTTAAAGTCTTAATAGTTTATATGAGTGTTTATCGAAAATAATTATACTTAATATAGAGATAAAACTAAAAAGCAATTACATTAATATGATGTTATCGTTAAAAAAAAATCGTTTGCGAACTTATTAAAAAAAAGAGAGAGAGAAAGAAAAACGTAGCACGCTACTCGATATTTTTCATTTATGAGTAAAACCTATATCATAAATATGTTTTGGGGGATAACCATAAGTCATAACAAATAGTAAATAATAACTATGGTAACGAAAGAGTTACGAAAATTGGCCTCAAAATACAAAGTTGTATCCCGCCCAAAAACATATTTATGCTAAAATATTTTAAAATACAAATCAATCACGGTTATGTCTAAATTTCTCATGTAGTTATTTTCATAATTGAAGAACAGACAAACGCACAAGGACACAGGAATACTTCTCCTCCAAGACTAGAAACAAAAAAAAAATTTATAAATGTTCACACAAATCTACAAGCTTCCGATGTAACATGGTAACCAAAACAAAAACTAACGGTTAAGTCCACGTTTATCACAAAACCTATACTTATCAGTCGATAGCGAAGACGAAAAATAATGCAACACCATTATAATTGTAGAAAATTATGATTAACAAATTAAAATTGTACACTTGGAAAAGCCTGCAATATACTTATACATTTTAAATAATAAAAAAGTCATAATTAATGCTGTATAAAATATAAAACTCGTATAACGTACTACTATTTTTTAAGTTTTTATAATTATTATTCAAATGAACGAATTATCAAAATACTATATTTTAAATATAACACAAATATTTCACAGAAATGTTTAACCCGATGAATATTTTGTACAAATGTTTAACTTAAGTTAATATTAAAATCAGTTTAAATTAATCTTCTAAAGATAAATAAAAAACATTTTTAAAAACTGCATGATCATTAAATTTAATTTTTATAAATCTGATAACTTGCTTTTACTAATTGTTAGAATTATTAAAATGGTTTAAATACTTGATGAGTCCTAAGCGTGTATATTATTGTTGCTGGTACACGAGGTAAATTGTATAATACCTTATAATATAAAGAAAAAATAGTTCCTTAAGGCTATCAGTTAAAAAAGTTTAATTATGAAGACTAGATAAAGTTGTAAAATCCACACCCATAATAAAGTTCAATCATAAAATTGTATTGTTTTTTTGAACAATATTTATTCTAATGTTTTAGGAAAAATCGGATACGTTACAACACCCATATTAACGACCTTGCATGAGAGAGCCTTTGTTTTGTTCCTGACCAAAGTGTAATCAATTTCGAGAAAACCATTCGAAGCTAAACAGCTTTTACGCATAATATTTTGTAGAAGCCTCGCGCATTAGTTCCATCACAAACCGGTTTCTGCGCGTACACAACTTCGAAGGAGAAAGAAAAAGACACAGAAAAACAACCTTGCAAACTGAAACGCGATGATTGCCGATTAAACGAACTGCATAAGGTGCAAGAATGCAAGATTATCATAAATTTTCCAATAATTAACCCGAAAACTTGTCACTGCTACGGAAAGGTGTCTAGTGCGCATGTATACGCATTTATATAATATATTGCGTTAACTGTTATTTTACCAACTGCCAAGCAACAGAAGGAAAAGTAAAAACCGTGTACTCCAACCAAAATGTAATTAAAAGCCCGACCCAGAAAAATGTCCTGGCTATGGTACTGACTTCGGTGATGTTCGGACATGAAGTTCATAAAAAAAATATAAAGAAATTTTATTCGCTTTTCATCGATTAGAGTTATTATTACCTTAACTGTATTATTTCCTGTTTAAATTAAATTTTCCCACCCCGTTTTTTTAACTTAAACAACATAATATTGTAACCATTGTTATGTTATATTACCATATGAGCTTCGGATACATGTGTACTATTTAATACACATAACTGGATCACTGATGTTTTTAATTATATTTTGAAAGTATCCAACATTTTGGTAATAAAGTCGAATTATTTAGTGGTATAAAAACCACTTAGTTTGTCGTTAGAATTTAATAATATTATTATAATTGAATGAATTCTAATTATTGCTCATTTGGTTGGGTATCAATATTAAAATTACCGGAAGTTTTGCTAAATTTATAATATATTTGTTTCTTCTTTCCACTTGACATCATGATAAATTTGTTTTTAAAAATTGTTGATAAAATAATCATATTTGAGGATTTGCTACTAATGTCATCCCGAATTCAATAAGACATGCTAAAAATGTAGGTAACTACTACCCACCCTCCCACTTAATGCTACTCCACGATCAACATTCTACCGTATTCTTACTCATGCATACCAGAAATTCGGGAAACAAGTATTTACAATGATTATATTCTTGGAACCCGAAAATACCTTTTAAACTTATTCATTAAATCTGTTCATAAATGTCCTTTAAAATTGTGTTAGGGTACAAAACTATTATTTTCATATTATGAAGTGAATTCAGCTCTCATTTATAATATATTACACTACTGACACCAATACTTATTTCGGTTAAATGGTGTAAGTTTATAAATGAATCAAATAGCTTATTTTTTAGTATACGAAAACACAAATAAACATTAAATATACTAAAGTGATAAATCAATTTCTAAGTAACACAATATGACAATCAATTTTTTTTTTGTAACATGTAAAAAACGTTTTTATTTTCTAGCATACTATAGCATACTATAGCATACACAAAGTTGGTACACAGTAATTAAACCTTCTAATAAATATCAGGCAAAGTCATAACCTCAAACTATATAATCATCTCATAGTACGTCTATTTATTGCATAGAATACCTAAAAATAACGTTTGGTATATTTTATATCGTTGTACATATTTTGTACACCATGTAATGAGTACACATCAAAATTAAATTCCTTGCTCAATCATTAAAACTCAATGCAATGCAACGAATGTACGCATTGTTGTTCCAAAAATCTCAATCGTTTATGGTTCAATGAGCATTTTTTACATATTTATTAAACATCCGCGACAAAATGTGTTAGTGACGATGCTCTGTACACAACTTTAAAACACTATATTTCAAAGTGTTGTACACAATGTAAATGAAAAGAATATCAATCACATTATTTGTGATTCGAAACTTTGCATTGGTAATTTTAATTAAATCATAAGTTTTTAAAGATATTGTCACGTATTTTACAAGAAATTTCATTAGCTCTCCAAGCATAATCATTTTAAACTCGGTAAACATTAAGTCAATGCCTGAATGCGTTCATTGGGAGCACTAATATTCTGCAAGGTTTAAATTCTTATTTTACTTGAGTAGTTGTAGTTGTAGTTTTATTTTGAAGACAAAAATGCAATACAAAAAACTGATTACTGCTCAGTTTACAACGATAAAATTTAAATTACATTTTTAACCACATCACAATGAATGTTTTAAAATTTAATGAAAAAATAATGAAATCACATTACTTTATAATACAACGTAAAATCCTATAAACATATAATTTATTATACAGTATACACCTATTCTTATCATATATTATCCAATATACAATTACAAATTTGACCTATGATTTGTATTTCTTATAATATATAAATATTCTTAGTTATATCAGATAGGCCGTCTAATATTTTCACACCGTCTTTGTATATATATATATGCGTCAACAATTTAACTACAGCCCGGATATCATAATAATATCCGACCACAATTTTCCATTTTTGTAAACTTTAATATTACGTGGGGTCCCTGCTGAGACTACTTTAAATTATTTGATTTACACCCCGAAGATGATTAAGTTGTTATTTTCATTTAAAATAATTACGTGTATGACTTTAACTTATATTATATATATGAGTATCATAATTTTGACTTTTTCGTACCAAATTAAATATTCCATTTTCCTATTATTACTTCATATGCAGCTATATGGATCAAAATATTAAGAATTAAGTAAGTACAAGATTTGAGACGACCACAAGGGCGGATTTCTTTAACTCAGAAAGCAAAAAAAAATCAACGTATTCCGAAACCAATTATCCTGAGTGGAACATGGTTTCCGTAGAATTCACAAATATTAAGTGCTTGTAAAAAAAATAAAAATAGTTAGTCTTTTGAGATATTTAAATATCTTAGATGCAGTAAGAATACAATTATGAATAACTTTATATTCAATTTGCAGGTTTTTGAAATTAAAATTGCAAATGTTATACGATTTAATTTAAAAATACATTTTTCCTGTAACTCAGAATCTAAAAGATCGTTACTTCTGCTGGAAATGTCCAACGTTGCCGAAATCTGAACTTTAAACGCTCACAGAACAATTGTGACTTGTAATAAAGTTAAACCCATTATTAGTTATTAATTTACTATCAATAAGATTATTAGATTGAAACTCAGAGATATTATTTTAATAATATAAATCGTAATTATTTCAATATTTTCAGATTATTTTACGTTAAAACTTCAAAACCAAACAGAATATTACATGTAATAAAATGTATGCTACTTAAATGGCCTTGTGTGAATTCTTATAGTCTCATGAACATTTCCAAAATAAACCACTCAAGTCGTATATGCATTTTCTAAACATTATAATGCACCAAAATTACGTGGAATTTTTCTGAAAAATTTGTCAATGAGTCTTATGGAAGAACACCTTATATCAAGTTCAAACATCAAAACATAACCAACAGATATATTACCTGAAAATAAATATAATTTTTTTTTATGACTCACAGAGATAAGGATAAAAATATTCATATTTTAATTAATTTTTTATGTTTTGGTAAAAAAAATTTTAAATATAACTTTTAATTTTATTATTTTTGAAAATATGAAGATAACTATTTTATATAGTTGAGTTATTCTTCTGAAAATGTTGACGATTCAACGTTTTTTTTCATTCACTTTATGATTTTAATATTTTTTTATTGTTTACAGGAAAATTTTATATTATTGTTATCATAAGATAAGAGATAAGATAATATTAAAACACTTCCATGCCCTATTTTTTTACCTAAACACAATAATGTCATTAAAATATGAATATTCGTGTCTTTATCCCCGTGAGTCATATAAAAAAACAGAATTTGACTATATTCATTACCTCAGGAGTTATTGCAATGTGTATACTTTAAGGGGCATCCTGAATTAAAAGCATTTTGTGAAATATATACTTATAATTTATTTATACTTTGCACGAATGCACATATAAAAATTTGCATGCGCTATTTATATAGTCCGTAAAACTATTTTTTTTATTTGCCTATTAAGTGTTACAAATCTTAGATAACTGTAACACTATGGTAGTAACTTGTAAGTTAACTATTCAAATAAAAAGTGTATTTTAAACCGTGAAAATTGTAGGTGAAATTGTTAGATAAATTCAAAGATAATATTATATAATATAGAGAGACCAAATACGGGATGCACCTTACGCACACACAGGAATTGGCATTTTTTCGACCAACTCAAACAATAAAATAAATGTATAAAGGAATTTAAATACAAATGAAATATTTATACACAAAAACAATTTTATGATAATACGATACACCCGCTGGAATGACCGAAACAACAACCCAAAAATATCCTTGTAAAGTAAAGAGCTTATTGAATAATACGTTATACATAAGCAGTAAGAAAAAAAAACCTGTGTAATACAGGACGAACTTGAAAAACGGGACAAAATGCGTCCCGTATAACTTCCGTCGGGACAACGGGACACAAAGTTGAAGTACGGGCAAATCTCGTACAACACGGGACGTATTTTATGTGATCATCCTATTTAATAGTTATATAAGCGTGAACATTATAATTAAATCGACGTTAAGTTTTTATTTACGTGCTTATGTGTTTTTCGATATGATTTGAAGTTGACAGTAATTAATATAGATACCGTTGGGCCATAAATGTTTACTAAAGAACTTACCCGGTAACATCGATACGAAATTAAAAATGTAAATGCACTCTAAGCCTCCGTACGGTACCACCGGACAGTCGCCGTTTTATTGGACACAAACACATCGTTAAGCCTACGAAGAGAAGCGGTGCTCGCGGGTAAAACGTCAAAATGTGACTACTAACTGTATCGATATATAGGTAGGCTTTACGACACAAGTATTTTCAACAATTGTTTAACATCGTACGCGCCGCGGTGCACGCGAAATCCGTTTTTCCTGCAATTACGCGCGCAGTCGAGTAACGGAAAATGTTGCTTTCTTTTCATTTTTCGACCTCGAGTTTATTCGGAACAACCGGCACACTCGTACGCACGAGACGTCCTAGCGATCACACGGGGAAAAACTTCCCCGACGGATGAGCTTCCTGCTTACGATTTTTAAGCTTAACTCAATGGTGGTCTCGGCGAATACCGTTTTGCTCACGAGCTCCGCGTCGGGTCCGTCCGAGATAACATGGCGTGAAGCAAGGTGACGTTAAATTTTGCGCTCGCGCTTTTTTACCTCGGCTCACCGTCCGCGTGCGTGATATTTTTCGATTTCGTTTTCACTTGTCCGACGGCGTCGTTTCTCGCGTCGCGCCATGATCATATTTCCACGTATCCCGTGCGACACGATCGCGGTGGCGGTCGGACCGAAATAGCGAATTGTTCGTCGTGTCGTGTTCGTCTCTTCCGGCGAACCCTCGGTAAAGACAACCGCGCGAGCTCTACGAGTGGACGGAGGACGGGGGGACGAGACGAAATACGTAAAAAAAAATAAAACAAATCGCGTGCATACTCGCGTGCAAACATTCGGTAAGTCAAGAGAAGCGAAAAAAAAAAAACAATCAAAAACGTACAAACGAAAACGACTTAAAAATGTAAATAAGTAATACACACTCACACACACATACATGTGTACTTTGGACTCACGTGCTTTTATAGCGGCCGTTTGTCAGTCTTCGTTCATCGCACCCACTCGCACACGCGCGCGCACGGACACACTCGCCTACACACTGGCACGCACCCGCTCACACGCTCGACTTGCCCACCACGCGAGGAGTCGACGCGACGCACGCACCACTTTGCGCGCGCGCTGTTCGCGAGGGACCGGAACCCGCGGCACACGTACGCGCACTCCTCCGCTTACGGAACTTTGGTCGTCGGGAACGGATCGGTGCGCCGCGACCGGTTGGTGATGAGCAACACGCAACACTGGCCCGCGCGTTCGGTGGCCCATCTGCTCCGGAGCCCCCGGGGACCGTGGCGGCAGGCAGCACGTCGTCGCGCGAGACCGTACCGCCATCTGTCGGACCCGGGACGCGCGAGCTCCGACCACGTCGTGCGTTGATCGATTCCCGGTGGAAGGGGGGAAAAGCGATAAAAGAAAAACCTGTTGATCACCGACGACGAGCCGATAAATTCGTCCTCTCCGCGGGGTTCCGATCGATCGTCGTGCGGGTGGCCCAGACGCCGAGTCAACCGATCACTTATAGCTCAAATTTTAAACGTAACGAGAATGACAAAATAGTAAATCCTAAACCGCTTTGACCGTACGGTTCCAACGGTACACATAGATACGTTCTACAGCTCTGCACGACATAAGCGCAGTTCAGGGGTGGGGCCTTGATACCCTCAACATCAACTTAGTCCCCCATCCACCAATCGCCGTCACGATTATGAATGAAAATAAAAATGTTATGACTTTAAATAAGAATCTAATACGCTTAACATTTTACGTGATAAATTCTGTTTTCAAAATTGATCAGAATTGTGTTTTTCTTTTTCAATAGAACTACAACACTCGTATACTCGATTCCGGAACGAAGAAAAATATATCACAGACGCACATCGTGATTTGAGCTTGCTGTTACAACATTTTAACAGTCTGCCGTTCGACTATGCTGTTATATATGACCCGTTACTGTTTATATTTTAGTAATTTATATTCACGGCGAATTTATTTTATTTTTATTGAGTTTATAGAATTTTTAATATATCCTAAACATATTTACAAAGAGATATTTCCAATAAAATATCAACAGAAATTAATGTGAAATAAAATATTAAAATTTAAACGAATTTACCAAATGTTATCACGCAGGTTTCCGGGTTTTAAAGAAAAAAAGAAAATGTATTGAACAATAAAGGTTTATTTTTATGGTTGTTTTTAATTGTTTAATAAGTTAATGTGCTATTTTTTTTTTTTTTTTAATAAATTCCAGAGGATGTTAATCGATATTGTGATTAAAATAATTTAAGCTCCCCTACCCCACCCCGACAATCTAAAATGTAGCTAATGCTACCCGTGAGTTTTGACCGCAAGTTCTGCCGATGTCAGATGCGTATTACTGTTTAGACCGATCGACTCAGTGACGGTTTGACATTTTTCAGTTTAACAATACGTAATATTACGCCCCTACCACATAACATTTCAAAAACTATATATGTTTGTCATCATTCGTTAGGTGTACCGTTTCCATAGTTGATGTGTTCTCACTCTATCTACATTATTTTTAAAATAACTACTCAGTCGTCAAATAATCATGTTCAAGTTACCAGTACCAAGTGCGTGTGCCCACCCGTGTCCCGTTTATTCGAAACGATACCCAACCCCTGATTTTTTGATAGTTCGGTGAACCATAATGAACAATGTCGTGCCGCCTCCGGGTGATGGGTCGAACTTTCGACGAATATCAAACAGTTTCTCGGTCCTTTTATCCGCTCGGTTTTGCTGCACGCTTCATAACACTCGTTTTAAACCCGAAAAGTCTATGGAACTATAATCGAATTTCAGATCGTTAGCCGACTGCGAGGGATGACTTCGATTTCACAACAAATAAACTTTCGGTTGGACAGTAAATCTGCGCACCAAAAGTCTAACGCATAATCATGACCCGCCCTCTGTACTTTGGGCTAGTCGTTTTCGAATATTCTCAGTAGGTATAACATACCCAGAAGAAGGAATAATGGCACAACTCAAATATAACAATTATACAGTACGGGTAGAATTCAAAATGGCTAAGAATAAAATTAAAAGTTTTTATTCCATACATACTTGAAGTGAACACTACTGTGATACTTAATTGTATACTTAATTGTATTTACTCTATCAACAATATACTGATTTTAAATATTTATACTAACTCTAAGATCAGAATTAGTTATGTCCATTTAACTTTTTTTGCTATACACTTTGTGTTGGGTCTATTTGTAAGAGAAACCTATTATGATTATTACTTTACAATGATATTTTATTTGGTTTTTCGGAAAAAAAACATATAAAATTTATCCGAGAAGTATAAAAGATTAGTTGAAGTTCTGTATAAATAAAATTATGAGTATTATTATAATAAAATACTTAAAAAAATGAATGACTGTTGCTTCACGTATATAATATATCATAATTATTATTATTTTTTTATATATATGTATAAACAAAATAATTAGTAGGATAAGTATTTATTAGTCACAAAGCAAAAAAAAAAAAAATGATTATTAATGATAGTGATTATGAAACATTTCATATCTAATTAATGTTGTTAACTCTTGAAATTCTGAATTTTTCACAACACTTACTTTTAGGTGGACACCCGTAAGCTTTTTTAACTTACATATTATGTTCACCTATTGCATTGACGTTCATTCGGAATTGTTTTTCCACTACGATTTTTCATCATTGCTAGCGCGAATTTAATGAAAAATTACACGGTGAGACTCACGACAAAGGAAACGAAAACTCGAGCCAAACTCGAGTCGAACTGTTTTTTTTTTCAACAATCACGTTCAACAGTTTTTAAAACACGACGTGTGTGTATTCAAGCACGACAGATCGCATATGATGACGATATATAATATGCTTTTTTTTTCACGTAAGTTTTCAGTTTAAAAACACATTTCGGGCTGTTTTTCTTCGGATTCGAGTTAGGTAAAAGGCATATTATACAGTATAATTGTTTTTCACCGTGCGAACACTGCGAACAATTTCCGACGTTTTTCATACCAACCCATCCCACGACGACACGACGTACTCAAATACCCACATTACACATTACGATTATACGTATTCGTCAATGTTATATTTTTAATTATAAATTAATATCGTGTTGCTGATCTCTTGCTGGATGAGTTAGGCTTTTCGAAGTGATATCGATACATCGTTGTCGTCATAATTTTAAAAATAAATATCCTCTGTTCAGTCACTCACGCGGCCGCATAAGGAAACAAACATGTAGTGATAATAATAATTATATTATAATATTACGCTAATTTCCGTTTCTATTATTGTTGTCCCGAGTTATGGATTTTCAAATATTTTCGCAAACATATCGTGCATTTTATTTTTTATGAATAAAACTAAAACAAGACCTTGATGAGTTCTAAAAAGTATCAAATACATTGGAAATGTTTTTTTTTCTGCATTAAAATATTAATCCTATAACTTGACTCTTCAGATGACTATACAGGATATCCCACCGGGATCTTATAACTTTTTTATTTTACAAAATTCATAAATTTCGAAGATAGTCATTTTATATAGGGCTTATATTTTTCAATTTTCATTAACTTCTCAATTTTTAATAATTTTTCTATTTTTCAAAAAAAAAAAATGTATAATATCAAGAATATTGTACTATTTACACAATTTTAAATAATAATCACATTATCAGCAAACCTTACCGAAAAAATAACGAAGTGATAATAATTTTCATTATTTCTTGGTAAACTAAAAAAAAATTATTAAAAATCATGAATCCAATTAAAATTGGAAGTTGAACCGTCGACATTTTTAGAAAAATAAGGCCTATAGAATGACTATCTTCGACATCTATATAAGTTAAAAAATAAAAAATAAATTTTTAAGCTTCTTTAATAATACACTTAGATTTACCAAACTATTTTCAACAAAATTGTCTTTGCCCAGGGATGCTCATGTAAAACAGAATTGGATCGTATCTACTAACATGGGAGATATCGCTCCGTGTAAATCCCGGTGGGATACCCTGCATATGTTGAGCAAACGATATTATACTTGAATTTGAATACATATATTATACGTCTCGTTAATTTTAAATCTCCTTGGCCCACTCTGGATATTAATTGTTTTATGTTAAAATAATCACGCTGCGTCATACATGGTTAAGTACCGCAAGTATACAGGAAATATTGTGTTGCCGTTTCGCCACTCGCTCGGATTTAAGCGAATGAAGAATAACGCGTGAGAGAAAACACGTGTAGGTACTGCTTTGCAGTGACGGAAGGATATCTCTATTCTAGAGTCGATGGATTATTTTCATTGTTTGAGTACTTAAGTAGGTACTTTACCCCAACGGATCATAAGGCGAAACAGTTAACGATTGTAATACATGTTCTGTGTATATGGTTGTTCTGATGAGATTTTTTACGAAAAATGATAATCGTCGAAGCATTCAAACCCATTTTAAAAAGACGTTTGCAAACGATTCCATAATGTCAGTATTCAATAAGTCTCAATAATACACTTGGTTGTTAGCGCTGCACGATTATTGCGAATTCCAGATATTACCACTAGAAAACTGTTGTTTGTTTGGAACGACCCTGAAAGTTATATAACCGTAATAATATACTTCGAAATTAAACAACAATTATATCAAAGTTATCGGATTCCAATATAAAGTTGGGTTAGAATGTACATCGATGTAGTTAAAATATGAAATTAAATGAGTACAACTTCAATATTGTTTTACTTTTCACGATGTATTACGGTTTATGTCATATATTCTTACTAAATATGATTATGTATCCTTTAGGGTCAGGACTCCTTTCCTAGATTGCTTTTTTTTTAATGAAAATCAGTATTCTGTAGAGAGGTTTTAATCAATTATGAATAGGAGGTATACAACGATTGACATATATTTCGATTAAAACTGTTAAACCGTATTGAAATCAAAACGACACGTCTGTACCGTATAACTGCGCAGATGAAAACGTTTTGTACACTTTAGTACAAGGCATTGTATAAATAATAAAAATGTTCGATCAATAGTGTATATATATATATATATATATATATATATATATGTATATGTATATTGTATATTGTATATAGTCTGCACATATTTTGTAAAAAAAAAAAACCTCGGATGTTACGGAAAATGTGTACACTTATCGTTTCCGTTCCGTTGCCAACTTTCTATAAACTATGCGCGGTTTATAAATACGCACGGAATATCTTATGATTACGCATATAATGTACAGAGGTAACCGGCCTTTTATTCATTGCCAAAAAATATAACCAGGAAGTCGCAGTTCTTGGTAATCAAATCCAAACGGTTTGACTATAACTAATAAATAATAATTATCTGTTGTTAATGAATCAATGATAATATAATTTATTAAATTTAAACAATTTATTTTAGTTATTAATCTTTTACGTTAATTAACAAAAGGGAAAACGTCACGGGAAAGACGAATACCAGTGCTTGATCACATTCCTTCAGTACCTACCGTGATTCAACCTCCAGATAAGTGTATGATAAAACAGTGCTAGAACATTTCCAAGATCCAATTTTCTCGCGGTTATCCATCTGGCTGTCAAATCCGTACATAATAGAAAGGTCAAAGGATACGCAAAGTAAGCATTCCGTGAAATAAATTAACGAACGTAATAAAATAATTGAATATCCTTAGAACTCAGGCTGATAAAAATTAAACTGAATATTTCATCGAAAACTTCATTATTTCATTAACTAGATGAATTAACACAATTTAATTAAACGTATGAAATAAAATGTGATACTTATAATGAATACTTGATCTAATAAATAATTAAAATTCATAGAGTTTAAAATCGAATTATAATTGAAAAAAAAAGAAAAACTAACTATTATTTGATATTCTTAGTAAGTATACAATTTAAATTGTCCTTACTCCCTGGATTAAATTACCATACGTATTAAACTGTTATTATATTACAACTAACGATATGATGAGTCCATATAGAATAGACTTATAAGCTATTGCTTATAATCTCATAATCCAAAAATACTGGTAATAACTTTTTGTAAGCTCAAAACTAGTCACAGTTTACTTCCACTTCATGCCTTCTGATTACCTCAAGATTATTTTCCTTTATACACGCCGCACACGTACGAAATTACACATCACATTATGTTTGAGTGGCCAATCTTGGCCACCAAGATAATTCAGAATTGTGAATAGTGAATCGATGTCCAACACGGAGGGTATAAGTATTTTTTGAAAAGAATACTGCTGTGATCCTTTTCCTCACTTTTGTCTTTATTCTTCCTTCTTTTCATGCGGTGGAGTCAAAATAAGATAAAAACAGGAAAGCTCATTCTTCATATTATTATTATGCAAGGTTTTTTAAAATCTACTGCAGTTGCTTCTACTTTTTAATCGATTGAATATAGTTAAAAGAAATGTTTCGAACGCCTAATGAATCACTTAAAAAGTATGCATAAGAAAACTGTACATTTTTATAAATTATAAGTCAATACTAAGATAATAAATAATAACTGTAAGGCAAAATATCGTTCAATTATATTTACTCAGCTTAAACCAAATCTAGATTTACAATTTTATAAATACTATATCGTTATTATAATCACACAATTAGGCAAACCCTTAAGTTCTGAATGAAATTAATAACACTGAATCATTATGCAATTACAAACTGCCCGTCCCTAATAAAAGTACTAAGATTTGGAAAAACGGTTGGCAAAATGAGAATATTGTATTTATAGTAAGCATAGGTACTTAGTGTGCCTTGATTTGATTTTCAAAATATAATATAAAATCAAAACTTACGTTCATTCAATTTAATTTAGGACTTCAGTTTCGTTGGGTGTTGCATTATGAATCATGATTGACCTAAAAAAAAACAAAAAAAAAAGATTAAGTATGGGTTAAGGATGTTTCTTTTAACGGTAATACCGGGCAAATCTCTTGACGTAAGGTTCCGATTATGGAGGTCATTCAGAAGGTCAAACAATATTTAAACACGTTTCCATTTCTATACTAGTGATTACACTCTTACTCCGTATTATTATTTGCTATAAATTCATGGAAATCGGATGTTTTAGTAAATATAAATTTCCCGGAATAACTATATCACAGACTTTCGGATAAATTCATTCCAACGAATTTTAACAACATCACTCACCATCAAAAGTAATAAAATCCCAATTGATCAAGTTATATATTAAATTTAGTGGTAATCATTTGAAAAATATCTACTGAGTTTGGCACATAGAAAGTTCAATTTACCTTATTAAGAGATTTGGTTCCACTATAACATATGAACCATCTTTATAAATATAAACTATCTACGCGGTCTCTTTTACTCAGAATCGTTTTTTCGGGAGCGTTTGAAATATTGGTTTAAAAGACCAATACTGCAGCTAAAGTAATAAATTACCAATCACCCGTTCCTGCATGTCACCCGACCGTAGAGTTTCATACGTTTTTTTTAAAAAAAATATTTACAAATCCACATTAATTGATAAATTAGTAAATAATAAAGCATTTCTTTCGTTTAACTTCATCGATAACATGATTGTTTAAGGTCATTGCAATTATACATCTTCCCCTATGTTCGATACGGTACAATCATTAATTCATCTTTTCCATTAAGTATAAAATAAAACTTTGTCCTTTTCATTGTAAAAAAAAAACCAATTCAAATCAACTCGTCTATATGGGTAGAATCGAATTATTCGTATAACATGGATAAAAATGTTCAAAGTTATTTTTTCTATTGAAAATAAACAGTTTTTTATACATTATTAATTTTAAAATATTATGTGTCGAAATCACACGTATTGAATATTTATTGCCTATTGTTAGACTCATAAATTATGCCTTATACATCATACGAGTATACAATTTAACAATAACGAAAATGTTACTAAAATTGGATTTGAAGTTTGAACTAAACCAAACAAATATTTTGCAATGAAAAAAAAAACTGTTTAATTTAAAATTTTAAAAAGGTCATTCAAATAAATTTCTAAATAAGCCTGATTATCACGATTACTATTATTCCGTACTACAATGTTAATATATTCACCATACATTGCACTGTTTATTTCATAATTTCTAAACACTTGCCTGCATTTCTAAAAAGTAAAGGACATCTGCTTTAAGTTCACAATTTTAAACTCAAAATACTTATTTTACTAATAAATGAGCCAGATTTAACTGCCAGTGTCCATCACATTGTGTCGTATTTCGTGTAAATAACGTCACGTATTTTTAACGCGTTAATTATTTCTACATAATAGTTTAACTATTGAATTTCACTGGGCATAATAACAAGTTACAACTATCTACAATCATTGTGTCATGTTGCATTATAGACGCATAATTTAAGTATATAAAACCAGAGAAAATATTTTTTTTTTAGGGTTATTAATTTCATGTCCGCCGCCCGTAGTGAGATAATATACAGTAGAACGCCACTAATGATGTGCGAAGCTGGTTTGAATCCGTTCGTTTGTAGTAAGCAGGAAACCAAGGAAATGAGCAAGGACTCACGGAGATTCTAGAAAATTTTATATCACGTCATACACGGTTTTAATGAGATTACAGTCCCACACGAAATAAAATTAAGTTTCCTCTCATATCTGGTCATATTTTTCACAGGTCTTTTTCCACATACACAAGTTCGTAGTCCAGCGGCGGATTCTGAATTTAACCGGGAGAAATTCGTTTCATATGCCCAAAACACCATAAATGCAAAGAAAAATTGTGACGATGTAGTGAAATTAAAAAAAAATTAAAAATTAATACTTGGGTTAAATATATGATTTAATATACCTAATTTATTCCATACATAAACCATACAAGTATCATTAATATATGTTAATATGATCAATTTGATGAGAATGTGTGTATTATAATAAAATTATAAAAAGTCAATATGTGTAAATATAATTGTATATCTTAATATACATTAATGTTTATTTTTATGTTGATTTACTATAATATTTAACTACCCACTAGGTATATTTACCAGCTGAATTACCCGTGGCTCGCACGGAACAGTCTTGGCCGAGACCAACAATTACGAACACAACAAAAAATCAATCAGCGGTCGAGCCGTTCTCAAGTGATGATTCCGCACATGGGGCAATCCATTTATTATAGAATATATTTAAGTTACCCGTCGCTATACCGTGTCGGTTTAAACTGTTGTAGCATTAGCTTAAATATATTTAAATTACAGAGAAACGTATTCTTATACAATCAAAATAAAACGGTATGTTGTCACTATGGTAATAGTATTGATAATTTTATTATTTTTGTAATTTGCCCAAATATTCGAGAACACTTTCGAGATCAATATTCTTTTTTCGACGTTGTGAATTGACAAATATCATGTGGAAACGGAATGAGGCCAGCGAAAGGATCAACCGGAATTTTTCCGTTACCGATTTCAAATAATTGCTTGTAGAGCGACTCGCATATTTGTTGATAACTTTAAAGTTTTCACGTACGTCAACAAATTCGATGATTTCGATTTGATCAGCAACTGTTGATCATGGAACTATACTATCGTCGTTTGGCGAACTCACCGGCCAGCAGAATCATAGTACATCCAAAGAGCTCCTGATTATTTCCCATAACCATTAAATCTTTAAACGTTCGATCGAGTGTCTCCAACGCTCGTTTAAGCCCCATCGTATACTTCCCAAAATCCAAATGATTACTTTGAAATTCTGCAGTACTTTTGCCGTTTGTCATCTTTTGTCGTATTACCGTTGTCGTAAAAATTCTCATTAAGTATATGAAAATATACAATGTTTGCAACTGACTTCCGTTCAAAATATCAATGAATTTACTGTTGCAGTAGAAACGTCACATTTTATTTTATTCTATTACATTACGGGTGGTGGTTGTCTTTAGAAATTTGCAATGCCTTCTCTTTTGTTATCCATGTTACCAAAGAAACCACGAATCAACAAATTAATTTTATTATTTTTCCAAAATGATGGATATTTTTTTTGTTTTTTTCCTATTTCAATATTTTAAAATTGAAGTACAAACATATCCTCAAAATTTCAAGTAACTAGATATTATAGTTTAGGCTGTACATTGTTTATGAATCAGTCAGTCAGTAAGGACTGCTTCTTTTATACCTATATACATATCAATAAATTATGTAATATTCAAGTTTAAATATGTTATTCGACATAAGACATTATAAAAAATTGTGATAAGACAACGGCAGCATGTTATACAAATTACAAAATTATAAAAACATACTTGGAAACTCAAAACGCTTGATGTCGGATTTTTGATTGGCCTTTTGTATCATCCAGTTGCTGAGAAAGTTGTCGTATTATACTCATAGATAATTAAGAAATTAAATTAAACAATCGCATTACTCTCCACATCTTTACTCAACTTGTTCTACACGAACACGGATATACAAAAAAATTATTTGTTTTATATATTGTGGACACGATACGTTTAAACATCATATCATAGTTCGTCGGGCAACCATATTATCTTTAATCGTGATCGTTTTTCTGCTCATTATCCTTAAGATGTATGCACAATATGAAATAAAAAATATTTTTATCGAGAAATAATATTTTTTTAAATAAAAAAGAACAAATTTTAGTATAAAATAAATAAATTATAAAATCAGTCTTATGATGTATGGTCCGGTCATAATTGGGTTCCTGCTCACCGGAAAACTTCTCGGACTCCCGGTGGCACAACCCACCGCAAAATTGTGCACTAATCAAAACTTAGATAAAAACACAGTGAAGACAATATAATTTTGCACTACACATACCGTTAGGACGTCTTACGATATTTATATCAATTAAAAACATTTTATGACCAACATCATAATTGAATGTTAATTTAATAGAAAATTTACCGAAATATGGTTTTTAACAATTAATGAGATTCTCAGCAAAACGAATTAATTTTAGAAAGATATTTTATACTGCATAAAAAATTTATACAGTAAATCTGCAGTCACACGCAGCACACACTTAGATTATAAGATTGGACTCTGAACGAACTTCAGAAATATTATTCTTTAATCATAGATAAAATATAATATGATGGCATACCGTACATGAGCTTGAAAACCCCGTGAGCTTAAAATTACGAAACAAAAATAGCTACATGAAACCAATCAATTCGGTCATGATCCAAACTTTAAGCTCATATGACAAACAAATGTGATCGATGAAGATAACAATTTCATAATAATAGTTAGAGTAATAAATATCGATGGAATTTAATTCAAATTTCAATTTATAAAATGTTTTTACCTCGGCGACGTATAATATTATTCTAGTTAATAAATATTAGACGGCGCTTTATGTATGCAATTTTCCAGCGTACGAGCACGTCAAAGATTACGCCCCCTTCAGCCATTTGTTATTACTATGTTATTACTTATTAGTTATTACATTAATGTCCTAAGAATAATTGTTACACATTATATTAGCAATGGTAATGATACAATTGGGCTCAAACTAGAATCAAATAATTAGGCGGGCAATACTCCCGACTGAAGAATATTTTTAACATAAGCCATTTACGTTATTCAAATTTACATGGTATTAAATCAACGAGCAATTTATTAGTGTTCAAAATGAACAACAGTTTATACTCTCACGTAATTGATACAATACATAGCACAAATGTTCTGTTATTCATTTTATTTTTAAGAATAAAACAAATTGTAATATAAATCTCAAACCGAATACGTCTGTATTTGGATGTTGATTGTTTTAATACATCATGTTAATTTTAATCCAACGCATGCGTACGCATATATTTCATAGTTTTTAAGTTTCGAGCCCTGAATCATCATCATTCATTTTGTTTGATAATTATCGTTCCGTGTCTAATACCGCAAACTCGGTAAATCTACTTGGTGACATATAGTGAACCTTTTATGTATTGTGCTTTTATTCTTCTCGTGCCTGACAATGAGTGCTCGCATGTAGCTGAACTTACAGACATGGTGAATGCAATTTTCATCAAGGTATAAACAGAAGGGCGAATTCATGCTGTATGACTTTAATAATTATTTCAGCGGTACTTTTTATCGGTCGTTTTATGGTTGTTCCAGGTTCAACCGAAAAAAGTACCTAAGTACTAATTTACTACCGGTGAATATTATAACTTATAATACTTTGTCGTATTAATATTGAAGATATTTTTTTCGCAATACGGTTATCCAGCTCTGTAGCACAACGCAAAGCTTTCATAATTGTATTTTACTAGTAATATTTTAATTTAATTTTGACTGCCATGTTCTTCAACAATTATAAAGTAAGCGGCTGTGTTTAAAGTGTAAGCCAAAATTGTACTCGTAATTAGTTGTTGTTTAAAATAGCGAATAAGGTAAGCAACTATACATCTGCAAACAATATATTAAAATGATTGATTGATTTAACTTTGATATAATGTAAATGATTAATTTTATCTTATTTTATCATTTTCATTGTTACGTGTATATAGTAAATATTCTACTCAGTTTCTGCTATTGCTATATGCACACTTTTAAATAATTAATTTCAGCCTATGAGATATATTATACTTATTTAGTACGACTCATTTTTACCTGAGATGAGCAGAAATATTTTTCCGAAGTGAATATAGGCAATAATGTAGTAAGTTGTAACAATAGAAAAATAAGATGATTTGAATAGTATTGTTTTTAACAACAATATATAGACGCCGGTCGCCTTGTTTCAGCGGTATGAAAAAAAATTAGCATTAAGTGCCTAGTCATATTTGTATGTGTACTGACTTATGACTGAAATGGATATAACGCATTCGAATAAGTCTAAATAACTATATTAACAGGCACTACTTACCTCGAATCGTACGGTAGTTAATTTTTGACGATTTATTTAGTCGACTATGTATAAATATCCAATTGTGATATGTCGAATAAATTGAACTCCTCCGGCATTACCTATAGCCAATATATCACTCATTCTTGAATTATTCAAAATCACTGAAAAGATCGGCGTACGGTCTCATTTGGATTCTGAACGAAACAAGAAATGTATTTATTTTACATAATATATGACGTGTTCTTTGATATATCGTTTTTATTTTGGCAGTGGAAGCGTTCATAAGTCTCTCGTCTATAAGAAGATCCTAGCATGTTTTTACATTCTTGTAAGCCATAGTAAGAATTTTATCGGATTCGCGAATTATCAAAGAATACTGATCAAAATAAGCAAAAAGCTAAAGTATATGCTATAAATTTATTTGGTGTACCAAGGAATCCAAATCTAAAATTGTATACTCGTACTGCATGTTTTTAGAATTCTAGTTTTTTAGTTCTATTTCTTCAGTTATGGGGCTATTTTTTCCTTATTGACCTGTGAATAACGATAAAAGTTTAACTATTTTAAAGCGATAAACGAAACGACACCCAAAGAAGACCAATTAGCATAAAAACGGCTGACGTCGAACAGATTTCTTAAATTACTTTCGTACTCAACTGGAATTTTTAACGCTTGAGCATTGAACAGTTGGACCACGACGTTTCAATATTTTGTTTTCGTACTACTGTGCCAACACCCAACCAATAGAATCTTGCGTCATCATGATCGTCCGGTGCGGTCGTGCATATTCATAAAATATAATTCGCTCTATCAGCTGCACCTTACATCGGCTATGTGTTGTGTATTCGCTATTTCAGTCATGAGCATAATATGTACATGCCACTGGTCCTAAGTTTGAGTACCCGAACGTTAAAGCATAATGTTTTTCAATGCCTCGAAAGGTAGATGGTTCAATGTTCAGTCATTACCTGCGTACAGTTTGTTTTTAGAATTGCGAAGAAATTTAACCAATCCACGTAAAACTGGATACTTTAAGGCTTTTTGCCGTATTATTAGTTGCATTTGGGATTTTTAAATAATTTTCATGAATATCATCGGTTATATTACTTGTTTCATCAATCGCCGTCTTATAAAAGGTTAGGAATTCAATACAAACTTTTTTTAATAGCATTACAAATGATCAAAAAAACAAATGTAATTGCTTTATTTATTTTGGCTGTCACAAAGTCAATAAGTTGTCAAGTGAAACTTCATTTTCAGTGTATTTTCTACTTTATAATATTCTGCGCCAAAAAGTGCTTACTGAAAACAGTCTTGCTATGATATCTCATACATACTTAAGATTTAAATATATTTTCTCGTTTGGAAGCGAAATTTTCATATTAATTTTAAACTAAAACTATCAAACAGATACTTACTTCGACTGCTTGAACACTCTGGTTTCTTTTTATTATTTCCTCCGACATTATTACAATACTTTAACATGCATATGCGCGCAGTCAAACCATTAAAACAGTTAAAAGTTAAAAACATAAAAAACACACAAAACTTTTTCTGGGTACATTTTTATCTTGAAGGGAAAAGACTTCACAATAATCAATTATTACAGCTATAAGAATTCCATTACTCAGATAAACTCAGTTTTAAACGTCTTCTTAGGTGCATACACATATATTGTATTTATACCACGTACACATTCATATTATAACACAGTGGTTCCCAACGTGGGCAGAACCGCCCCCATGTGAGCTCTTTTAATTTTGAGGGAGGCGTTTTACTTAAGGAGTCGCTAAAGAGAGCGATTCTACTATGATTTTCATTTTTATTGTTCAAAAATGATTGCAATAAGATATACATGTAATTGTAGCGTACAATCAAAAATAATAATATACCAAAAGTAACATTCAGAATTATGTAGGTATGCATAATATTTGTACATACTGCGGTAACAGGAAATAACAGCGAAATGGTACAAAACACGGTATCATTTTATTGTATCGATTCCATTAAGCTTCGCTTGGTACAATTTTTTTTAATTTGTCGAGGGAAGGGGGTGAGATTTTTGAAAATATGAAATGTGCGTCGAGTTAAAAAAAAGGTTGGGAAACACTGATACAACAAAATAAAACAGATTTATATTTGATGAATATTCTACATTTGGAAAATTTTAATCCGTAAAGCATATAACTAGTTTCACAGTGTCTTCTATTTTCAAGTGTAGAATATTCAATTATTTTATCATTATTTTCAAACATATAATTTACTTGTTACAAATAATCGTGTTTTTTCTAAAGAAATTATTGCATAATTCGACGGCGTTCTGTATATGCAAATTCGTAGCTTGTATGGTTTAAGAAGCCGGATGGCGTATTATTCCTGTTATTCATAATACAAAAATAACTCGTAATTTTAGTATAAAATTATTACACATTATACACTTATACTCGTATTTCACTTATTTGTAAGAAATATCAGCATACAATATTCTTATTAATAATCCGTCACTAATGGAACATTATTGGCATATTGCAGACGATTTAAAGCTAAAAATAATTGAAAATCTACCAATATTTAATGCAACATCTGTAATTAGATGCTCATAATGTTAAGTCTATGTATAATGCATGTATAATGCATAATATTAAATATTATTTCTTTGTAAATACCTATCCCATTTTTACAGGTAAAATTGTATAAAAACTATTTATCTTATTTTTGTCAATTTACAACGGGGAATTGATAATAATTAATAAATAATAAATAAAATATGATTTCACTAATAATTTAATTATTTGTAAAATTTAGTTACACAAATGATATGATTCATAAATCATACCAAACTATATGATCTTTATTCTTTGCTGCAGCACAAATTCAGCTTTAAACCTTTTCATAGAAATTATTTTTGTTTATAATTGTAATAATATTATTTAAATCGAATAATTTAAATGATATAAAATTGTTTTTCCCTTACTGGTAGTTGAAAACAAGTAAAGGCAATCAGCTCGTACATCATTTGCTTCATGCCCTTATTTGAACAATAATTTCTTAATTATTTTCTGCGCCTATCTCCTTCGGTAATAGTTAATATAAATATTATTTATAAGTTTATATACTTAATACATGTTAATCGTAAATATAATATTACAGAATCACTATACTTAGAATCTTTTTGAGATTCAATCCCGCAAAACACCTTCGACTAATTTCTTCTATATTTTTTTCTTGTTTTATCAAAATCAACAACAAACTTTTCCTCTTCAACATTTCAAAGAAATTTACCTACATCAAATACAGTTTAAATATAAAACTCCGTTAAGTTCCTTTATCAAGCAATCAAAAGTTTTATTAACATACATTATAACATTTTTCATACATGATTTAATTTAAATTTATATTAAATTTAAATTTTTCATCATTAAAAATTTAATTTAATTAAATGTTAAATTTTCCAGATTTTATTTGCAAGTTCGATTTAAGAACGCTGCATCATTGGTTTCAAAATGAATGTGTTTACTTATTTATTTTACAGTTACGTATAAATTAGCGACTACTAAAGGGAAATATTATCCATTGATAAAAATGTACAGTGACTCATATGCGAATGGTCACGTTTGAGGGCGATTGGCAACAGATGTTATCATCAATCAGGACTTACTTTTAAATATAGCGATATTTATACACCTACCTATGCATAGTGTATACTTCTGTAACTTATATGACCCAAGTGTGACTCAAGCGATAACCGAGCGATGTGACGGTACACTACACGCGCATACCACCAATGAATCGGTTTGTTTAAATAGACTTACGGTCACCACATAGCGATGGTTTACACGTCTGTATACCAACTGAGGTCGGGAACATGTGGATCCTTAACACGCGATCCACGGCATTTCGAAGCACGCATCCACCTCATTGCTTAGCACCCCCAAGTCACAACTAAGCACACTCAGTTTATTTTGAATCAACAAATTATATTGTTTTGGGACGATTATTTTTTGTTCATGGGAATGAGTTTATTCCAGTTCATATTGGTGATACATACTAATAAGTAATAACCTAAAAATGATGTCAAAATAATAACACTGTACACTGCAGTTATGAGATGAGTATGGATTCAAAGAATTGTCGTATACTTGAATTATTGATCGGATGCTTTTAAATGGTTAATTGAAAAAAGTCTTGTTTTTCGTAGTAGCTACCTATTCATGAAAATTACATTTTTTTCTCATAATTATTTATTTACTAGTTAGGTATTATTAATTGGAACTTCGAAATGGGAAGGGTTTGAAACCCCAAACACCCTATACATACGCCACTGCCAGCCGTAAATATATATATGTTATAATTATATACCGATGCTCCCACCAGGATCTACGTTACTGATGGTATTTCTGACCCTAACCGACCGCGGCTCGTTGAATTTTTTTCAGAAAAACGGCTCTTTTCCACGGAAAGGAAGTCCCCGGGCCGCATTTTTTCAGTCCATAGATAATAGTATCCAATAGATAAAATTAAATATCCATAAATGTTTCCTATGGACCTTGAGGCGCATTCTCCCGTTATCACCAGCCGCCGCCGCCGTCGGAACAGCTGTTGTGATACCGTTTTCCGGTGCCACCGCGGTTATCGCGTGAGAGTCACGCGCACAGCTGGAACAAACGACGACGACCGCGCGCGCGCCAAAGGGATTTTCTTTCCGCCATGGTTCTGTCTCTCCCCCCGCCCCTCACCGCCGCCCCATCGGTAGGCAAACGTCGGGCCCGCGATTTGTTCGTATCGCGCGTGCGCGCGCAAGTCTGCGTTCGATTCGTCGTATCATTCTCGGCCGCCGCCGCAGTAGCAGCGAGTCGCAGTGTCAGTGCGTGCCCGCTTCACTGTCTTTTTGCCAACACCATCCGACGCTGGTATTTCTTTGTTTTGCAAGTGCAGAAAAATATGATAAAAAAAAATTAAAAACGAAACGGAATAGATAAAACAAAAGTGATCACACGCGACCGCTCGGCTATAGAGTATTGAATATTGATTCGCGGTGATCTGGTCGAGTGTCTTGCAAACGTCCGCCGACGGATTGCCGTGCTCGAGCCGCGTGACCCTGTTCGTGGATTTCACTGGTCCCGTTGGACGTTGTTGATCGCGTCAAGACCATGTCGCTGAACAGATCCAACGGTTCGTCGCCGGAGCAACAGCCACGGCAGTAGGCCCACGTCACCAGGTACCACGACACCGAACACTCGGGGTCCCGTCATCGCTGAGCCGCGCCAGTCGTGAGTCTCGTCGTTTCGTAAGAGCTACATTGTTGTGCACGCGTTGTGTGACCAGGTGACTATTTGCGTAGGTTTCGCAGCACAGGGTACCAAAATCGATGTCAACATGAAAAGAGACTTGGCCAAGAAATTGATCGAACGTTATTTCTATTTGATCACCGAAGGCTGTGGCAACGATCAGTGTGAAAACGATTACTGCGCCTCCAGCAAAAGGGTAAGTGTACTCTCATCTACCTCTGTGTGTCCGTGTGTATGTGTGTGAGTGCCTTTATTATTATTATTTTATTGTGTACATCGTACAATGTAAACATGCTCGCTGTTATAAATGCATTATTTTATATTTCTGTAAGTCTATTAGTACGATCATTTTATCACTTTGTTTGATTATTCATTCTTGACCTATTAGGTATTGAACTGAAGTTTTATTACTAGATAGTTGAACATATAATGTCTAGTACTTTCATTAATTTTGTGATGATACTTATTATGATACCTATTATGATATAGGTTGTTAAGCTTATTTGTTATAAAAGTCTACATAAATGTTTTTAAACAAATGCTTTGAATCGTAACTGGTCACCTGATCTGTTCAAGTATAAGTAATAATAAATCATTATTAGTTTTAATTTATGTTTTATTTTACACTTTGACTGTTTAAATTATAATTCGACCTTATCAAAATCCAATAAATGTTATTCTAACCTTAGGTAAAGAAATTTCTATTTACTTATTTCAATAACTATCTATTTATTAATTAATTTACAATTTTAAAAATAAATTATTTCACTATAATTGCTTGTTTAAACTATGATCAACCTGGTAATACCTATAGCTTATAATTATATTGTAGCACTTATTATGTACCATATACTCATTTAAAAAATAATGCTTTTTGTCATATTCCAGAAATTGTGTAAAGTTTTGTTTTATTTTTTATCATTGTTAGGCTTACTACATACCACAGTAAGTCAATTAATTTGTGAAACACTCGTTCAATCAACCTTTGAGAGTTTTAGTTCTTCATAGATCATCGGCTACCTGAATTATCATTAAGTAACTGTTTGGTAAATTTGTATTTTCATAGAATTCTAGTTAGTCTAACATACATAATTAACTAAACATTTTTATTTTAAATGCATGTAGATTGTAGTATATAAACATTTTGTTAACATTTTATTCAATTATAAAATATATATTTTTAATAATATGCTAAACATTTTATTCAGACTGATTAATCTTATGAAATACAATTCTTTAATTGATTATTTCTATAATTTGATAAAATTGAATTACCTAATGTCTAATATATATTTCATTTATTAGGTATTCCAAGAAATATTTTTAATTGTGTAATGTATTTACAGTTAGAATAATGTGATAAACATAGTAATGTTTAATATACTCACATAGATAGTTTTGTATGCTTGAGTATGTTATAGAAAACTGTAAATTCATGATTTATATTTTCTAGCACATAGACTCAAATTATGTAAATTATAGACTAGTGTACAAAACATAAGATGATATTTAGGCATATAAGCGTTAACTAACAAAAATAATAATTTTAAAAGAGTTTTTATTGTTAATAAAGTGTTCACAAATAATTTTATATTAGCCTTGTCCTAAATATAAATTTAAACGAAAAACTTAAAAAGAATATCTTATCTAAAATGTTATAAATACATTTCTTTCAAAAATAAATAAACCAAGGTATGAATAATTAATCTATTTATTTGATGTATAACTTTTTACAATTTAATCACATAAATAGTACAATCAATATTTTATAATATAAAATTTAATAACCAATGGTACATATAAAAATATTTATTTTAAATTTGTTTTTTCAGTGTACTAATGTGGTATCTGCGAATGATGCAGCTGCTATTGCCATTCAATTATTTCGTCTTGATGCCAGACTATGTGATCAACATCCTTTGAAAGTAGCAAGAACGACTAATAACACATCAGTATCAGGGAATAATTTACATGAAGCCACTACATCATTAGCTTGTTGTAGCAATGCCCAAGATATGCGTTTGTCTCATGATGCAAGTGTGCAAACAAATCCATGTACTGTATTCCAAGTAAATCCAATACATACGACTGACTTATCGACATCATTATCAGATGCTCAGATTACTCAAACTACTAGTACTTGCTCTCAAACAGACAGTGAAAGTAATTCATCATTTAAATTAGTCAGTACCGAGTCTGTGGTCAAAGAATATAAAATTCCATCCATTACACCATTAGACACCATGGCGCAAAAACAAGAAGGTACGAGTACATCTGCTCAAGTTTTGGAAGAAGAAGTTAATGAAATTGCTTTGAAAAGTACAGATGATCATGTAAAATCTAGTGAACTAAATGGTTCTACTGAACAACCAATTAGCAAGGATATTTTGAATAATTTAGATGTTGCTTCATTGAGTGTACCAGATAGTTTAATGCATGATCTTCAAGATATAAACAAGGCCCTTATGGACTCAGTAAATTTGCCTTTGGAACAAATTGCTTTTTTCCAAACTGGTAATTTTATTTTATTAATTTCTATTAAAAATTTAACCGGAATCAACAATAATTAGGAATTTTTCATGAAAGCGCAACCCTCCAAATATTTTGAACTTGATTTCAAATCATACATTAACATAAACATACATTAAAGATAACATTTTTAAAATTTTAATTCATATTCTTTATGTAAAATCTCAAAAAAAAACTCATAAATACTACGCAAAAGGTCAACAGACAGTCTTTTAATAGCGTAGGCTGGCATAGTGTCAAACGATTATTATTATTTTATTATTATTATTATTATTATTTTTATTCTTATATTATAAAACCGCATGTTACAGTCATCATCTATAAACAATCATACTTACATAATTGTTTTAAAACAAAAGTAACTAACCTAACCAATATTGTACCTTTTAAATTGCATTGGTCAATAGGCTATAAGTATTCTCAGTAGACAAAGAACACATAATGCGATTTGTTTATAAATATTGAAGGTCCTTTCACCACTTGGCATTAATCCAACACATGCGTGTCAATTATTTAGCGTGTTATTTTACAAATTTTGGCAACAGAAAATATGTGTTTCTTTGTATGTGCTTTGTCTCAAATTCTACTTTTATGAAGATAATCTCCTACCTATTGTTTTCATTCATATAATGTTATGCCTGCCTATGCTACAATTTCATTTGAACCATGTAAATGCAATAGCACATAATGTGTATTTTAAATGTAAGTCGGCAATGTTTTTTAATGTTTTCAGGTATTAAATATCTTAATGAAACCAATGTGATTGAACTGCTAAGCAGATGTAAAGGTCCTGATCCATTTAATGATCATAATGAGTTGCTTTGTGTTCTATACCAAGTATTTTCTACTCCAGAAGCTTTGGGTAACAGTTTCTTGAAACGTCAACAAGATCATAAAAATAATTTACTTAAATGTTATGATCTTAACACAACTTCCTCTTCAAGTATGACCAAAGAAAAAGTAAGTACTTAGTTATGATCTTAATCTACATACTTATATGTTTTTTTTCTTATAGTTACGTGAAATGGAAATCGAAAAAGAATTGGATGATAACTTAATGAACAATGAAGATGAGGTAGAGGAAGAAAATTGTGATAGACAGTTAGATGTTGCTGGATTAGCACGAGCTTACAAAAAAATGAGGTCTTCCAACAATTATGGACTCTATAAAAATGCTTTATCCATAGCTATTAGTTCCTTGTGTGGTAAGTATTTTGATCATAAATATTTAATACTTATCCAAAGTAAATATTCATACTTGTTTTCTTTAGCAAAAATCACTGTAGAATTACAATTTTTCAAGTCTAAATCATTTCCTATCAGTGATAAATATTTAAAGGATGTGCTTCATTCACTTAAAATAATCTACGAAATACCATGGTTAGATGACTTAATATTTGTTGAACGCATCGTCCCTAGACTAGTAGCTGCCACATGTGTTCTTCCAATTATTGAACAAGCGAAACTTGCTAAATTTTGGTGTGAAATGTCATCTGAAAAAACTTTACGACGAATATTACATTGTCTTCAAGAAGCCATTACGTTCCAGCTAATATCAACTGAATATGATCCAACTTTTCAAGATGAGACTGCTGTAACATTTGCTACAAAAACTATGAAGGTACATCACATAACTATTTTTAAGTGTCTAAACTTATGAGTATATGCTGCAGTCAATTTTATTTATTATTTAAAGAGTATAAATATAATTCTTTATAACAAAAGTTCTCAAAGCACTTTTTTTTGCGTACTGCTGAAATTAAAAAATTAGTTCAAATTAATAATTATTTATTTACAAAATTATATATAGATTTTATACTATGCAAGTATTATGGCCGGTGAATGTGACAAAGATGTCGATAGAGAAGAAATTAAACAAACCGAAAAAAATGAGAAAAAACCTGATGATATTAGGGATGAAAATTTACTTGAAGATATCCTTGTTAATCCACACCCAAAGGTTAAAACTATCAAAACTGATTCTTTGGCTGACATCTTAAATGTAAGTACAAAATTGTATAGATAACTGTAAATTTATTTAACCAAAAATATTTGTTATAGATAAATATTTTGGCCTGTCGTGCCCCATTAATACCCATATCCAAGTTTTACAATGAATTATTGAGTGACGCACTCGAAATGGATGATGATTACCAAACATGGAGAGAAAATGGCAATGAAAAATTTTCTTTCATGTCCCATTCATTTATACTTACTCCATCTACTAAAACCCTTGGGCTGTACTATGATAATCGAATACGCATGTATGAAAATAGACGTTTCTGCCTAATACAGACATTAATAGGTCAGCCTACACATCCTTACCTTAAACTTAAAGTACGGAGAGAACACGTTGTTCAGGATGCCCTAGTTGAAGTAAATATAAATAACTCATGTAATTATTTTATAGTTGAAAATATGTATTTATATTTTGTTTTACTTATCCAGCTTGAAATGGTAGCTATGCAAAATCCGTCAGATCTCAAAAAACAATTGGCGGTTGAATTTGACGGTGAACAGGGTGTCGACGAAGGTGGAGTTTCTAAAGAATTTTTCCATCTTATTGTTGAGGAACTATTCAATCCAGATTATGGTAAATATTTTAATATATTTTTCAATTATTAATTATATGTAATTATGTTTCTGTACATTAAGGTATGTTTGTGATAATTGATTCTGAAAGTGGTAACCCTACTTATTGGTTTAACTCATTTTCATTTGAAACTGCTGCCCAATACTCATTAATTGGCCTTATAGTGGGTTTAGCAATTTATAACAATGTGATACTTAACATCAACTTCCCAATGGTCGTCTATCGTAAACTATTAGGTAAACAATGTACATTCAACGATCTTCAGGATTGGAATCAAGTAAGAAGTAACTTTTCGGGAAGTATTGAGCAAAATTGTATGCTTAAGTTTGTTTTTGAAGGAATTGTACAATGGGCTTAAGAATTTATTGGATTATACAGAAGATGATATTGAAGAAATGTTCATGCAAACTTTTAGAATTTGCTACAAAGATGCATTTGGTGAATTAGTATATCACGATCTCGTAGATAATGGAGATCAAATTACTGTGAACCATTTTAATAAAAGAGTAAGGATTCACTTTAAATGTTAATTTATGAGTCTTTTTGATACATTATTCATTTATCATAGGAATTTGTAGATAAATATGCTAATTTCTTACTGAATCAATCAATAGAAGTGCAGTTTAATGCATTTTATCGTGGTTTTCAAAATGTTATGGAAGAATCTCCATTACAATACCTATTTTGGCCTGAAGAACTTGAGCAAATTGTGTGCGGTAGCAAAGTAATATTGTTTTTGTTTTTTTATGTAATTGTTTGCTGTCATAAGTTTTTGTCATTCAGGTATTTGACATGACTGATTTGGAAGAAACTACATTATACGAAGGGGGTTATCGAAAAAATTCACCTGTTATCAGATATTTTTGGAATTTTGCCCATGCGCTGCCTCGAACTTCACAGCAAAAGTTGTTACAATTTACGACAGGAAGTGATAGAGTTCCTGTTGGCGGTCTTGGTAAATTAAAATTGACCATCACAAGAAATGGTTCAGACTCCGATAGGTTTGTATCATATTATTACCACCTGCCAACTTCCACTTCTACCTATTAGTCTATCACTAAACCATGCTCTTTTTTATAGACTGCCAACTGCACATACTTGTTTCAATGTGTTATTGTTACCTGAATACAGTAGTCAAGAAAAACTTGATGAGCGACTATCGAAAGCTATAAATTATGCTGAAGGATTTGGCATGATTTAATTCAATCACCCACCTATGAATTGTACTACAAATTTAATTTTGAGTGCGAACAAAAATTTTTAGATGTTACTTTGTTTTGTTTTTAATGTCTGGATAATGTCCATTGTAATTTGTATTATACGTATAAGTAAGTATAATATGTTGGATTATTCATTTTAATAAACTATGTTGAACCATAAAAAAATATTGTAGTCTATAAAGAAAACATTAAAACTAAAAGCAACCAGTATTTCAACTTTTCACTATTTAATAGTACATATTACAAGCCAATTTGAAAAGATAAAAAAAAAATAGTTTTATGTTGTACATGAACCATACATAACAGGGAATGTCCTAAGAATAAACTACAATTATTTTCATAAATTTTTTATTATAACCTTTGAAACATAAGTGAGTATATAAACAATATATAATAAATATACTATTCTCTCAGTGAAATGATAAAATATAATTCCATTTTTTAAACAAAATAAATAATTTATAAAAAATATAACTTACAACCATCCACAGAAATGCAGAATTATAAATAAGTAGTGAACACAACCAAATAAAAGATATTTATAGCTCGTCATGTTGTACTTTGAAAGACTCCAATATGTTTAAACGAACGCCCAGGTCTGCTTTCTTCCCTTGGGTCATAGATCCTTTGAGTACATTATTAATGCGAACAGTTTCTGAATGGAAGAATCCGTCACCTTTCTCCAATGCTTTTCTCATAGTCTTCACATAAACTTCTGCTGATTTTTGTTTCTGCTTTCCTTCCGTTTCATCCCACAACTTCTCAGCTCTCAACAAAATATCTTTGCGCTTGTCAACTTCATTTACTTTGGCAAACTCTGCTGCAAGACCATCAAACTTTTCTAACGTACCAGGAAGTCCAATGTACAAGATTGATTTGCTGTGCTTAACGACAAATGTCTGTAATTTGTCACGACTGAAATCCTCATCAATGAAGGTGTATGGCTCTGGATGGCCGGTCACAAATAACTTCACAGAGGGGAAATCATTTTTCGTCAACCCGTACCTAATTAAAAATAAAATGAAAAAAAAAACGGTCTTGGTAACATTATGTACTGTGCATTATAGTGAACAAGTCGAACCTAGTAGCCAAATCTTCGTTGTCTTTCTCTCCATAATCTTTGACAGGCACTTCGGCCACGAGCAAGTCATCTACAGACTGATAAGCGGAGCCGAGTTTGACAAACTCCTCATGCTTATCGCCATATGGATACGAAACGTCGAATTTGACGAGTGACACTTTAAATTTGGAAAGAACCTGAGGGGGAAAAAATGATGATCAACCGGTAAGTAAGAAGGAGAAACAAGCCGGCATCAGAGCTTTACGATCGGTCGAGCGACCCAAATCTTCCCAAACGGACAAATAAGAAATAGGAAATTTTCTCGAGACCACAGAATCCGCGGTTCGAGTCGGCATTTACCTTGTCGAAAGTCAACGAGTCCAGAGAAACTATGCCTTTGGACTGCGTGGCGCCGCACGTACAGAGAACGCACGACGCGAAAAGGGCCGACAAGACGTGACGCATGATGATGTTTCTTTTTCGGCAGGAAGACAGCAGAGCGTCGGGTCGGAACGGTGACGCGGACGACGGCAATATTTATAAAACCAATTCGAACACGGACGTCCGACCACGTACAACTCCAACTGCCGACGTCGACCGGAAAACAATAATATTGTTACCGCTCACGACCATGGTCCAGTTCCGGTGATAACGGTGGGACGTGAGGGCGTGATAAGAACGCGGTTTTCGCGAGATTCAAATAACAAATTGTCGTCGCTTCGACACTTCTGAGTTCCGGCATATCGTTGTTGCCGGCGAATTGTATTATCCTCGCGCGGCAGAAGACCGCCGGCTCGGATCAGTACGGTTTTCACCGGGTCCCGCGGACATGTCGCACGATTCGTCGTCCGAGGACGAGATCACGAAGCGGATACTCAAAGATTCGATAGACACCGAGTTGATGACCAACGACTTGTACAGCGGCGTCAAGAAACCGGCGGAGGAAATAAAAAGCAAGTGATGTGCCGTTCGCTAGCCGCGTACGGTTTGCGAACAAATTAACGTTAGACAAAGCGTTCATTGGTCTAACACATTTCATCAGTCATCACATACTTTGCTGAAATTCTCAATGCATCGAGTGTCTAACTGTATTACGTTTACTGATGTCACTTGTCAATATTCACGGCATTCATACTCCTATTGTCTCCTCAAACAAAGTCAACTTAACCATTAAATGTGTTTGAATTTTTTGTGTTTTCAATATACATTTAATTATTTTGATTTGATGGCATTTTGCCATCTTTTGCTCTTTTGTTTAATCTGCGAGAACTGTTTTGACCTGTAACGAGTCAAAAGTTTATTATGAGATAATTGAAAATAGCTGTTCGAATAAGGACTAGTTCCAAATTTTTATTTAGACCAAAGTGAACGTCAAAATACTTACTATTCAATGTTCATTTCATTTTTGTCTGAAATTCAAATAAACTTTAATTTTATTGTAAACCAATAAGCCCAAAAACCATTTATTTGTATCAATTACAGTGTGTTCTTTAAATTAATTTTCATTTTATCAATAAGTACTAAAATTCAACCATTAAATGTATATTTTTGTTTTAGGTACTAGTTCTGTTCTAACTAAACCATCTTTGCGGCATATTCTTGAAGATGATGGACATGATCATAATTTTATCAAAGTTACTCCAGAATTTCAAGAATTTGTTGCTAAAAGCTTATTCAAACATTTAGAAAAGTAATTAAAAATATTATGCTTGTGTAATAATGGAGTATTTTAAATTTCAGTGATTTATATTTAACATAATATTTACATTATAATTATTGGATTGGCAGTACCTATAATTTTACTAATTTTATTTTAATGTATCATGAGTCAATAATCAATACTCAACACATTTGTAGTACATTTGTTTTAAGTATATACTTATTTATGACAATATCATGTATTATGTAATAATGTTTAATTTCAGTCCTGTCACTATAATATATTTTAATATTTACTATCACGAAGCCTTAGTTTAATAAATATGCCTTCATTGAATACCAAAAAAATCTTAATTTTCACACTGTTGGGTGTAAATATTGATGGTATCAAGAAATCAAATTGAGTATTGCCCTTATCTGATAATAATAATAATTAAAACTATATTAAAGTACTATTATACTAAATTGTAATATATATTATATTTTTTTAGCGAAATTACTGAAAAAAAATCAAAACATAAAAAACACCTAAAATCTGATACTGACGATTATCCAAAAGGTATTCATTTATTCAATGGATCAAAAAAATTACTTAATTCTGTTATGAATGAACCTACGATAAATAGAAAACGACCACACAAATTTACCAGTGATGAAGTTATATTGCAGCGTGCTTTAGAAACAGCCGTAACACCGGAATGGATATTGAAAAAAGATTCAGTTCAAGGTTGGGCTAAGATGACAAAAGGAAAAATCATGAAAGTTAAAAGCAACAAAGATGGTTCATTTGATATTGTTAGTGATGAAGTCTAGGGTTGGTTTTTTTATATGAACTATTTATTTAAGATTTGTATAAATATTGTATAATTTTTTTTTGTCTATTTATAAATCAGAGATGGAATCTAACTCAAATTACCTTTTCTCAAACTATGAACCTAAAATGTACATAATCTAAAATATAACCATAGATAATAAATTATATTTACAAATCTTGGTTTAAGAACAAAGTTATTTTTAATCTACCAGAGTTCAGCTATATATCTAAAACAACTATCAGCAGACTTATATTTATATTATGTTGTTCAATCTTACGGTCTTATTTAATCATAGATGTGTATAATTGAATTATTTATATGTCTATGTTTTTAACAAACGGTTATTATCACCTTATTTTTCTTAGTTTAACCAAATTTAGTCCCTATTTTGATGACTATTATCTGTTTTAAACTTAAAAGTAGATGATAGACTAGAGCCGGGGTCTTCAACTTTTTTTTATGTAATATTATTTAATTATATTAATTAATGTATATAATCTCCAAAAATCACACAGGCCACATTCCTAGTAAAAACATGTAATTTATACAAACAATTTTCAATAGCCATATCTTAAAGCTTAAATGATGACATAATAAAGTTATTTCTTTATCTAATAAAGATATTTTATGCTATACTTAAAATGTGATCGCTGGCCTTGGGTTGAAAACCCCTGAACTAGAGACTATAATATTTACTTCAACTCCTTTTAAGCTATATTATTTTCAATTTATAAATGTGTTACTACCTTTTAATAGTAAGTATATCTGCATTCCTTCTATAGTGACATCATAGTTTGTGTTTAGTTAATCAGAAATATGTCTACTTCATTTTGCTCAATTTTTGGATTCAAATTTTAAAACCTTTATAATAATTGGAAAACTTTATTTCAAATTCCAATCATAGTAGTGAAAAATGGTAAAGGTTTCACTATGATGCTAACATGATGATCTTAACAAATATTTACAGATATAAAGCTTACCACATCATTAAGAAATAACTGTGTACGTATAATATGTAAATTGTATGTATATAACAAATATTTATGTGTTAGTGTTTATTTATGCAAACATAATACTAGTTATGATAATATTCATTGATTTGTTAAATATGAATATAGTTTTTAAACCATTTTAATAGTAAAATTCCATTTGTGTATTGAAGTTTTCAAGTAGGGAAAACATAATGACACAATTGTTGTAGAGTAATCTGCAAGCTTATATCATACAATAGATGGTTGTGGTACTTTGGTGGGAATGTATTGAGAAAAACTGGTCCATACAAATGTTTATACTCTTATTTGTTTTGTTTGACATTGTTTTTTTTCTCTATACCTGCCTCCCAATCATACATCAATTTTTCCTAACTTTGAAGTAAATTATTAATATTATCTTTAATAGAATTATTATTTGATGACTTGGAATTAAAATATTATTTACAATGAAAATTAACAATCACATACAAGATTAGTGTTCAAATATTAGAATACTGTATTATGACCATAAGATATGATTAAAATAAACTCATAAACCAATAATTATTTTCATCGTACATAAAAATACCTCGCTCCACATAATCTTATCATTATCGATTATTCACTCCATATTAACGAAATAAACTTATTTTATTTTAAATAAGATTTTAAAATGTTATCCAACCAAAAAACAATATATTATTTAAACAATTAATAGTTAATAGTCCAATAGTAGAAATATTTCAATTTTTTTCAGTATTTTCTAAAGACTTGATTTACTTTTACTATCTTAATCTGTAGCTAGTCGACATAATTCAGTCCAAGTGTTTCGCGTTAAGATATTACATATAGAAAAAACTAATTTTATAATCGATGCATATAACTTATATACAATGCATTTAAATTTTTTCTTCAAAAAGAGAACCTACGATTTGGCCAATTAATTTAAAATATTTTCTGTTTTATTGGAAATATTCCTCTCTGTGTGTACAAAAGATATATTTTAAAAAAGGACGAGATTCCTCCGTCGGATGAGATACAGGGACGGGTGTGTTGGTGAATTATATTGTTCGGTTGGACATTGATCTTTTAAACTTGAAACCAATATACCGTTACACAGGGGCGTAGCCAGTTAGTAGGCCTGGTATGCCCGGGCCTACCCAGATTTTCTCTAAAAAGAAAAAGAAGTATTTCAACAATGAGAAGAATGAAAACATACCTTAGATCAACTATAAAAATTCCTAGACTAAACAATTTGACGTTAATTTCCATAGAAAGCGAAATAAGTGAGCAATTTACTGATAATTCATCGGCTGTTGTTGATGAGTTTGCTATCACAAAGAAAAGAAGATAAAATTTTGACTTTGAAAATATGTTATAAATGGACAATACGTATATGTTGTAAGTTACGAGTATAGTAATTAATAATTATAAAAAAATTATCTTGTATTCTGATAAATAAAAATTGCAAACCTTGCTTTAAGTTATTAATGATTAATAAATTAATCATTGGTAACTTTGAAATTATAGGAGGTCAATACCAAAATTGGTCCCCAAGATTAGTACCCACTTCCATCTAAGAGTGGAAGGTTTATGTGGGCCTACCCAAAAAGAAATTTATAGCTACGCCCCTGCCATTACACTCAATAAAAGCAAGTCATTACGTTTGTATTTTTCGTTATAATCGTAACCTCAAAGGGAGGGACTATTAGGGACTAATCCCCCCCAATTACGCGGTTCGCGATTCGTTGAAATTCGTGAACAGTGTTGAAGGGCTTATATTTTTCATTCGCGGCCCGGATTTTCTATTGACTATAGGTAGTATTCGTAATCAATAATATTATTGATAACTTCATAGAAATTTTTTCTACACCACAATAATCTTGGTAATACGCTTTTTTCATTCAAAGTTAATCTTTATTTTTTTCAACTAAATTAATATTGTACAAACAAGAGTGTCGTCTATCTCTAGGTAATGACTAATAGCTAATAGGTAGTATCGAAGTCGATGGACACGATATTATTAGTTTTATCAAGGTGACCCCAGCTTTCAAGATTTATACATATTGCTTCAAATACTTATTGAAACAATTGAAATACTTTAAAATAATAGCAGAAACTGTTTGGTAAAATTTCTTATTATTGTTGTGTTCATCGTATCAATTATAATGACGTAAGTATTCGGATATGACGTATTTTATTATTGAAAATGTTGTTCATCTGCTGCAACGCAAACGGTTATTTTTGTGAACTTAATCGGTCGGTAGGCATACTTTTTTTGTATCTAGGTAAGGTATGGAATAGCCGTAACTTCGTATTGGCAGTATTGATAGAAGTTAATCAATCATATTACATAGGAACCTAGGTATATTCGGGCAATATTAAATAGTATTTATTATAAAGATAATTAGTTGATAAATTCCAAACAGTTTATTAATAAGTGCCTTTTATCTGTTAATTACAGACTTACGGTGTACCTACTTCAAAAACAGTCATGTAATAGATAATACCACGAACAAGAACATACCTATAGCCGTTCGATGTGAAGAGAACGCGACCAAAGGATAACAACAGCGATTCAAATTAAAAACCATAAGGTATTATTTGCATAAACCCGTGAGGGACACATTCACACATAGGTCAGATGGCCATAAGTGGCTGGAGTACCATCTATAGGTACTACCTATATAACCTATGGTACCAGTTACTATCGCATGAAATCACAACTGATTTTGTGCGCGCTTTGTTTTCATAACAAAATAATATAGGACATACCGTCATTAACAATTAATGATGAGGACTCGTATTTGGAAGTTTGAACACTCAGCCGTGTTCTCCAGTATTTATTGTCAAACGTCTAATAACAATATTAATGTATTTACATCACGTTTACACACAGTTGGTACTTTACACTTGGTAATATTTATAGGTACTAGAACTAGGCAGGTACTTCATGTATGATTTTCAAGACATCGTTATCATTAGCGAATAACTATAATACGTTAATACATTCTGATTCTTAAACACCCACGTGTAAAACTTCGCATCACCCTTAAGGCCTTAACAGGACCCTCTTAAACTAGAACTCGCCGGTTTTACTTATAAGTTATAACTATAACATTAGGTACTTAGTGCGTAGGTACTATCCGCAGAAATGCAGAATGCAGTTGATCAAAATAATGCAATCACGTACTACCATAACTTATACCTACTTACGACCCTTCAAGAAAGGACGAACTTGCTACCCAGTTTTTTACATTGTCACATATCTATAGATACGTTCATTGTAGCCACTAATATTAATTGTGGTCAGCGCAAAGGAAGGAAAACATCGCAATATAATTGATTATTCGTGTAATTCCCTCCAGTGAGCATGTAATGATTATACTTACACGGTTACGTTATTCAAAGTAAGGGTAAATATCATTGATTCAATGAAACGTAATATAAAACCTTATTATAAAATAATTTACAAAAAAAAACTGGTTTGGGTGATGATTTATCACGCTCGCGCAACACTCCTCTAAAAATTCCAATATTTCCCTAGTCATCGCTTCAGCAGTTACGTGTACAAGGGAACTGGGAAGGGGTAAAAGTACTAGACCCCTCGAGAAATTTTAGTGGACCCCATCTATAGCATTCTCAGTAAACAATAATTAAAATAATCAGAATTCTGTCGGGTTAATAAGGTACGTTAATCTTATTAATTTAATCGCATGCTAAACGCTCGATAGTCATACAACTGCATCAAATAATAATATAAAATATATTACACGTCTTGAACATCTTTTCTACTTTTCAGTCAAACCGTTTTGGCCCGCTCGGGCCAAGAAAACCTAGTAACTATATTACGCATTGGCGCCCGTGAGGGGGGGGGGGGGCAAGACGGGACATTTGCCCCTTGGACTTTAAATATAATATATATAATTTTGATAATTTGAACTTTTATCATTGTTTAAGTAAATATTTCATTGATATTTCGACTAAACTAGCATAGATTTAAAAATTTAAAATTGACTAAGAAAAGAAACAATACATCCGTCATGTACTAATGCAGACCTTCATAATGATATGATATGAATTTTTTTTTTAATGTAATTTTTGGTATTTGATTTGATTTTGCCCCTGCCTGATAAAATTCCCGCGGGCACCCATGATTGTCTATCGGCACACACGGATTGCCTCCCAATTCTGGTTAGGTTACTTTTTGTCCCTCGAACTGCCTCCGGGTATTTCGCAGCAAATTCGAGTAACCATTACGTTCTGATGTTCGCATGCTCGTATTGCCTCCCGTATCGTCGAACAGAACACGACCGTTATAATTTTACAGCGATATACCGCAGATATGAGCTTTATTATTATTATGAACTTTATAATAAACTGTGTAGTAAACTTGAAATTATACTTGCATAATAGGTACTCATTTATCATAACACAGCATATATTTATTCTTTACTAAAAATGTTGATAAACATTAATCCTAATACTTAATTTAATTAAAAATATTTAACTGTTATGTTGGTTTATGATAATTATTCTAAAAACCAATACTAACTAAATATAGGAGTTGGGTGTTATCACTTACTAGGACCACTATAAGAAATAACCGTGATAAAAATATGAAAACGTATCAAATTAACTTAATTGTTTTTTAAATTAAAATTTTAATTGTGTTTAGTTATTCATTATTATCGCCTGACGAAATGATATTTCTTTCATCATGACAACATATAAATAAAAATACACTCACATAAATCGGTAGTTTATACTGATTAATATGACCTAAACGGGAGGAATTCGAGTAACCTTTTTTTTTTTTAAAAAAAAATGTTTGAGAGGCAATCCGAGTCTACAAGGGAAACGTGAACCATTAACCGTGGATTAATACCCATAGGTATCATGAGAAAATATAAATTTTTTTATGTCAAAAGTGTCAGCAATCAGTCTACCTACCCTTTGACAGTTATTTCAGAAGACTCGATTACGTGTTTAAAGGGGCGATCGCGGTTCCTAGATTATGATTAACATTTATTTTATACGACTACATTTTAAAATCGATTGTTAGTCAATATTTTGTAAAATATTCAAATAAATCTGCAACGGTAAGTAGAGTTTTTTACGAAAATGTTGTTGGTTAAAAAAAAAGTGATGTACCGAGTTGTATAATTACGTATATTGCTACTTGCAATTAATCATAAGGTAGGTACTCGTAATTAATATCATAAAATTGGTGTACGGATTTGATAAAAACATGATCGGAATGAATGACCATACAATCGTACGAATACAAGTGTGTAGTTACGCGCAAACAAGCAAACGAATAAGGTTAATCAAGAATTCAATCTGTAGAAAAACTCTTAACTGTACTCTCGTCTGTTCAACAAACGCAAAAGTTCCGTTCGTATACATCAATTTTAAAGGTAATTTTATTTTTTTTTAAGTATATTGATCTTGTTTCTAGAAACAATATTTTTTGTCAAATAATTATGTTTTTATTTACGTCGGCTAGAAATATGAATTTAAATGAATATTTTTTTGGTAATATATTTAATGGAAACTTATCGCCAACAGTACTGGCTGCAAATTAAAATACATTACACTTAATTTAGTACCCATGTACGCTATTTAGTATTTATTAATAATTAGCTTAAAAAATGACTGCAAATCTATCGATTATTTATTCTCATGACTTTCTTGTAATACATGTAGGTACTTGCATGTACTATATTATTATAATTTGAATTTATTATAGTTAATTGATCGAATTAAAAATAAATAATATTTTGTACCCAGGTTTTAAAATGATTCGCACATTCACACCCCCGCGGATGAAATTAGCATTTATAATCATTGATAGTATGCACTATTCAACGACATTTTTAAGTACCATATAGTATAGTTTGTATCATGAAAATATTACAAATGTATTAAATTAATAATGTTATGTAACACATATGAACTTAGCTATTGCTTCATGACCCTATGACTTATACATTCTTATACTTTTGGGATGTCTACAGTTCGATTTGTACCAAATTGTGAATAATTTATCAAACACTAAAATAACAAGGACATAACATTACTCATTAGGCATAAGAAATTAGTTATAGCCTATAGGTGATACATGTAGACAAACTTAGATATTATACAACTAGTTCTATCATAATACATGTCTTACAATGGGTCTTTTAAATATTAAAAACGAAAATTGATATACTACATAATGTAGAAAAAAAAGACTATTGAAATACTAATATTTTCAACATTCGATCATTCCGATGATAAAGTTCTGATGTGTATATGATGTACGTCATGAACTCTGACATCACAGCTTGAAAGTATTTCAACATTTCCAACAATAATAATAGCCTATAATCTAAGAGCGAATACATTTCTTAAATAGCGTTACAGTAAATATAAACATACAAGGTATTTGTTAAGACAAACAATTTCCTTTTGATTCCCATGCGATGAACGTAATTTATTTTATTTCATTCATATTGTTACTTCGCACAAGCTTAACAATGTAATATTATTATGTATCCAGTATGTTGCTTATGCACTCGAGTTTATAGTTATTAATTACAAAATATATACAAGCTCACTGTAGTAAATAATGATTACTTATACTAATGAGACTATACAATACTGTTAAATTGTTTTTGTTAAAATTGCGTTATTGCACTATATATTTTTACCTATGTCCTATACAATTTATATATAATATAATGACGCAAGACGAACATTCGCGCCGATACCGTTTCGTTGTTAATTTTATTATTGCCCTTATTAGAAGAACCATGTGACTACCATTTTTACAAATAATATCACCTAATTAGTAAATGCTCCGTAACAAAATACAGCTGCGGGCCGATCATAACAATCTTAACTACAGTGGATCCAGCGCTCAAAGGCCGCGCAGATTAGATAAAATATTATAAAATATTTCCTTACAACTACTATAGAATTTATGTACCTACTTGTTGATAAAGATGTATAAAATATGATAACTGCCGTGTCTTACGGATTGCTGTGCTAGCAGTAAAGTAATAATTACGATTGCAACACTGCCCATGGGAAGTGTTTCGTCCTGATCATTCTGCGTGCAAGACGTATGATAAAATGCATGCAGGCGTAATAAACCTGTTTATTTCAAATATAATTGCTTGAAACCATATTGACAGAATTGTCATATACGTAGACATGTAGTCATCTTTAATGTAACATTTCACTTTGTGTTGAACGCTGGTGGTCTGAGTGACAATAGGTAGTATATTATGTTACGGAAGCTTTTGTTCGAATTTCATACCGATTAGGTCATTTTAATTCTGCTGCCTTTTTGATTGCACATATTACACACATCACAAACATTGTGTAGGTTTTCCGTTTGCTCATTTATTGATTTCTAAATATGTGTTTTTCAAATCAAATGTGTAATTTTCCTTTAATAAGTTATATTGTAACACATAGAATATAATACATGTGTAGACTAATAACATTTATATTTTACACAGTCCATAATATTATGTACCTGCGTTTTGATTTTATTCGTCGAAATAGTCCACAGGGTGATTTTATAAAATACACGGCTGTTAACATTTTGTACGTAAATCAGTTTGCTTGTTAAATAGTTTTAATCTAAACCGTCTATTTTTAGTAGAACAATTACGATAATAGGGATCAACAAAGGTCGGTGCTTAAAAAAATGTAGCCGTTCTCGTTAACTAGGTACCTATAAATTATAATAATGCACTTATTACCATATTGTTTCCATATTATACAGGGTGTCCCACGAATATGTATACTTGATTAGTATAAGCTAACCTAGCAACGTTCATATCTTCTTAGGACACTCAGTACGTATGCGTGTTACGCAAGAATATGTGAGCAATAAGTGTTGCATCTTGAAATACGAGGACAAAATATAAACTCATTCAGTCTAAAATAATGGTTTATTTCTAGGTTATAGCAATACTTAAGTAATAATCAATTTGTATTTAATCGCTGTAAATGCACGGCGTGATTATTATGACTCGTGGACATTATAATTATTTATTTTTCATTCATATAAATGTAAGTATTTTACACTCAATGAGTATATCAAACTCAAATAATCACATATATTTTATACTTTCACGTCGCGGGAAAATAACGTAGGTACTCGACCAGAATCCGAAAAGGTTGCATAGAGAATGTACATAGAAAATATTACATATTTACATTACGGTATGTGAAGGGGGTTAACACAAACAGTGTGAATTTGAGGTGTCTCCAACCTAAGACCATCTCTGTAATAAAAATGCTTTACATTCATGATTCTGATCAAGATGCAAAAGTGAAATTCATTAATTATTGTTATTTATGAATAGATCATGAGCGCGAGGAGAAAAACTTCCTCAATACGTGTATTTAACATATTTTATAGTGAGGCTGTAGACCCCCCTCCATATATTTTTACCCTGAGTCTATGAATTACCGTTTACAAAGTCTAATTGTATGTCTTTGCGTGCTAACATTTTGTCCGAAACGTCATGCCAGATGTCACACTTGTCGAGTGAAAAGTACAAACGAGTTAAATGCTGCACCGTTTCCCCAACAACGATTCGGTTGCCATAGTAAATTCGTAATAAATATCATTGTACAATTTTTGCGAATATATTTTAACAAAACCAGAATCGGTTGATGGTATGTTTTTAAACATGATTTCGCTATGAATTTACTATGACAACCAAATCGGGCATTTTACTCGTTTGTGTTGTGTATAATACACATCCATGTGCCATCAGTATAATCAGTTCAAAGCGTGGATACTCGACGACGACGAGTATGACATCCAACGTGACGTTTCTTTACAATTTTGATAAAAATGATGTATCTCGCAGAACACGGATACGTGTATATGTATTACATATGTATGTGACGTATCTAGTCGATTCACAGATATGTTAATGCACATACATGTGAGTCGAATGTACAGACTCGTAGAGCGGCGTACATTAACCCGTATAGTGCACAGACCCCCAAAGGATATCTTATAATACACAAGCTCCCATAGAGTGGAACACAGACGATAAACCGGATGGCGAATATTCACATTTGGTGTACATGGTTCGATATTCTTTGTATCTGTTCTGTAAAATACTATAGCAAAATATATTAAAATAATATATTCTGTAATACAAGTTAATACAAGTGTTTTTGTTCGCCAATGGGCTGATTGCAAATGTGAAATATTACCTAAAGGATCGTTGACTCGAGTACACCGTATTATAATGACGCATGCATATTTGTATACACTTTTGAACGTTTAATTTTCGTTGAACTATCATATTTTAATGACTATTATAGTCTCGTGAATACATGGACACCCGGCCATTAACTCGAGCGCCGAAGCACACGACCTAAAATGTCGGTGATGTTCGATACAGTCCACATCCAGTGCGCTTTACACGGACGTATATACATTAACGTTAAAATGAAAAGAAAAAACCTCCTCGGTAATAACAACTTTAAGACGAAGGCGGATTTCCATTTAACGGTCGCCGTTTATTATAGTATTTAAAGCGCCGCACGCTCGGCTGCTTGAAAGCGGTGTCGGGTTATACGGTAAAATTGCACAAATATCCGGGTGAAAGCCCGCCACTCGTATTATTATAAACATTATCGATCGCGTTAATTATACGCGCGTTGAAAAACAAGAGAACACACCCGCGTGTGGCTGTGCGCAATTACACGTTGCGCGAGGAGTTTCGTATAGGTTTTTCTCCGGACTGCGTATTTTCGCAATACGCGCGGGTTAATCACTCTAACCCAAATCGGTGATAAATATTATGATACAATATCAAACGCTCGCGCAACATCATTTTTTTCTTTTCGGAATCATTTCCGCACGCACAGATTTTCACGCTTTTCAGCTCGATCGGGCAGAACGTTTTCAGTCGAACCATCACTTTTTGGTCCGTCCACTTTTTATTTGCTCGAGCGCATCGGCTGTTCAGCACAAGCCGCGGCTTCCACGAGTCACTTTAGTAACCCAACTGCACCGTCTGTCCGATTGAATTTTTCGAAAACGTTAGCGTACCACTACTGATGCGAGACGTGTCCACTGTCCAGGAATTTCTTTCACGATAAAATAATGTCGATCACGCTGTTTTCGCGTGCGTACAAGAACGTGAAGTCCGTCTACTTTTATTTTTCCAATTCGATCTTTACCGATCCGGCACCGAACGCGCATCCTTTACGTAAGCTCAGGAAAATTAATGTAATTTTGATATACAGCTATATAATATTTTTGATGCATAATTCATCTTTTGAGCCAATTAATAATTTAAATACTTAACTATTAGCTCACGTAGAGTACAGGTTATTAGTGTTATTTATTTAATAATTGTTCGACCGATCAGTCATCAAAACGGTTTTAAACAGCGATAACCTTATGAAATAGGGTTGGGGGGGGGTGAAGGACATGAACCCTACGAATTTTTGAAGTGGTATTTTTCCGGGGGCCGTTCAGCATCTCCGGATTTTTCGTCGTATATCCTATACGTCCGAACCCGTCATCGGCTGTCGAACGTGCCAGCGTCCGACTGCACGCGTCCAACGATTTCCGCGACCAAGGGGGGAGGGGGCGAACCGGTACCGGGGTAGGGGACTGTCGTGTCGAAAAATTACCCCCGGGGAGGGGGGGGGGCTCGACGTGGGACGGACGTGCGATATAAAAACTAGTGCGCTTTCCCGCCGGTCCGATAACAACCGCCACGTCCCCGGACCGGAGCACACGCTCGGACGACACCATCGTAAAATAATATAATAAATACACACAACATTATTACCGTCGCCCGCGAGACGCGTGCAGTACACGTGCGATATCGCAACCGGTGCCGCCCCGCGCACGTGCTGCTCGAACGCGTGACCGTGCCGCGCCGCGAGTCACGACGACGCATAACCCCACACGGCCGTGTTGTGAACGTTTACCCCACCGTTGCCGGGATGCTCACGTGAAAATTCGTCCCATTGCAGGGACACTACGCGTGCAGCCGACCGCGTGTGTACCGCGCACCAGACCGTCATGGAACGCGCGTGCGACCAGCTGCAGAGACCGTGCACCAAGAGGAAGGACGCGTCGGCCGGAGGAGCCGCGGACGGCGGAACGGCTGCGGACGCGCGGCTCCCGTGGCCCGCCAAGTGGCCGCGGTGCGACCGGCTGCGGCCGCGGGACGACGACGACTGCGGTTCGGCAATGCGCGCCATAAAGGGATACTGCCGGGACCGGAACCTGCCCACCGACGTGTACCGGCCCGTGCAGTCCGCGGCTGCCGGTCGGTGCGGCGGGGACGCGACCAGGTTCCGGCTCAGTGACCTGGTGGACGAGCTGCACAGGGTGTTCGCGGAGGACCGCGTCAACGTCGAGTACGTGCAGTACCTGATGGAGTCGTACCGCAGCGACCCGGCCGAGTGGCTCAAGTACGCAAAGTTCAACAAGTTCCGGTACACCCGGAACCTGGTGGACGCGGGCAACGGCAAGTTCAACCTGATGGTGCTGTGCTGGGGCGAGGGCAACGGGTCGTCCATACACAACCATCCGGAGTCGGACTGCGTCATGAAAATACTCGCCGGAAACTTGACCGAAGTGCGGTTCTCGTGGCCCGAGAAGTCTTCGGCGGCCGACCACGACCACGACGATGACGTCGACGACGACCAGCTGCAGCCCATGTGCGAGATAGGACGGACTGTACTGGAAACCGACAGCGTGTGTCACATTAACGGTGAGTGCGGTTTTATGTCATAATTCATTACATAACAGGTACCTATGCTGTGATGACAGTGTTCACTGCAGCTACTATTATTGTATACGACCCTCAGTGGCGCCATATCTGTGTTGGTGGTGGGTCCCTACAGCGACGGTATGCACACTCGCGCACCCCTGGTTCTAAGTCACTTTGTATGCGGTCTATTGTTGAGGTCAGTCTCACGTGGGTCAGTGTTCGTACCAAATCAGGTAGTTCAAAATTTGTTCTAAGAATGTCACAGTTTTCACAGTTGGTACGTGGCAGGTAGTTTACATTTTTCTAAGGCGGCCGGTTTGTACCACGTTACCGCACAATTACGATATTATTATGAATATTACATTTGTATAATATTGTTATAAATCGTAGACCGTAGTCTTAGATCAGATTCCGTCAGCGTTTGAAATAACTGTCACGTAATTAAACATATAATATACCAATCACGTGGACAAATAAAAATGTTATAACTTATAAGCTTATAAAATGTATACGTAATACAGTATTTTTCATTAAAAAATAAATACATAAATGTATAAAAATCATAAGACCAAAATTATGTTGACCGATATTTATCGTGCATGTTGAATGTTGTACACATTTTTCATTTTCCACATTAATACGCAAATTGTATGTCTATAATTCTATACGACACGTCATATCTTATTTTCAATACAATGAAACGTACCTACGATTCAAAAATTGGATGCAATTTACGTAAAGTATATGTGACTGGGACCTTTTTCTTTTTTTTTTACGGACGCAATTTACCTACTCCGACTATTTTAATCGTACAGACGCTACAAACCGACCGCGTAAAAAAGATTTTAACAATAAACCGTACAAACAATGACAGTTTACCATGATTTTAACCCATACTAAATGGGTGCTCGGTAACAGGCCAGGACGATTTTTTGATTTTTTTTTTTGCCTTCGCCAGAACAATATTTATGTAACGTGGGCGAGCGGCATTGGCTATATTGTCAACAATTTCAACATTGTTCTATATGCAACAGGCCTCGTAGCTATATTAACTTAATAATATTTTTACAGAATTATTTTTGTACTAATAAATAATTATTATACCTTATTCTTCGAAAACAATTTGAACTCTTTTGGTAATTCTTGAGGTGGCCCGCCTTAAATTTAGCACACCCTTGAAATGAACTGAAATCGCACCACTTAATAAGATATCCGAATCGCTGGTGAATGTTTAAAATGTACTACAATTATTAAATTAATCTTTCATGTATATGGACTTACATTACTTCTCTCGTATATTCTTTAAGAAAACAATAATGATCCTTACATCTGTTTAAATATCTAATGCGTATAACATGGAAACTAGTTGACTAGTTGAGGGCCAATCGACTGCCATTCCCTACTAAAGAAGTAGAGGACGAAAAACATTCAGGAAGAGACAGTTGGATGGAATTAAGAGTAGTGACATGAAGGTAGTTCATACATCATACCAGACACAAAATATCGGCGGCTAAATTGGGTTAATTCAGTAATGGATTATTCGATTTTTCCAGTTGAGCTTAAAATCAACAGAACTTATTTGTTTTTAATGTATGCTCTGACTTTTAGTGTCAATTAAAAAAAAATCAAATCAGCATTACTCTAACACGTTTGAACAACTTGTTTTACACGAAAATTACATGATATACGCATACATACTTTAACACGTGCCAATATCATGATGATCGATGCGCTTCAAGTATTATTTGTTATCTGTTATCTGGTTGTTATACTCGACAACAGTATCAACTTAAATACGTGGCAAAAGTTATAATCTGTATAATAATAAAAACAAACAATATAGACGCACAGAACTCCATTGAACACTTTAACAAAGAAAATTTGTTTTTCAGTTTTTGTGTACAATAACTACTAATACACACTGATTTTTGCAACATGTAATAATTCCCATATACTCCAACGATTGTATTAAAAAACAAAATAAACAAGTAATTTTATTTACATAACTTGTTTAAGTTATACTACACTCAATTTATACATGTGTCACTGAGCCGTTGATTAAAATATACCAATGTATAAACATCAACATTTATTACAATACAACGCAGCCCTGTAGTTGTTACAATCTCTATATCTCCATCGTATCGACTGGATCGTTAAAGAAATTGAAAATTAACTACGATTTGTTCGAGGACGTTAGTTGTAGGTATTTGTTTTGATAGAAATGAGGTTCGTCCCTCGTCACCTCATTATGTAGGTATGTACATCTGAAATTCTGTTCGCGCAATGTTTGATCTGAATAATATGGTTCGTGATCACTGTTTATAAATTGTTTATAAAGTACACCTATTCATACACGATAGTGTAACACGTAACACCACAACACAACAGTGTTTACGACGGTACGGCGTGTTTGGAGTTTTACTCGAATTTGATCGATTGACTTTTCTAGATTCGATGGGATTACATCGCGTGGAAAATGACAGTCAGACGGACAAGGCCGTAAGTCTACACTTGTATTGTCCGCCGTTCGAAGAGTGCTCCACGTTCAACCAGCAAACGGGCCACGAGATGAAAGCAAAATCGACGTTTTGGTCAATTCATGGCGAAAAGGTTTCCAAGGTATTTGCATACAAGATACTGTTCACAAATAAGCGTGTATATTATTATTATTATTATTATTATTATTACGTATATAATATAATGTACACAATGTAAATGTATGGTTTATCATAAATCCTGGACGGCTCTCGAGACATTTTTCTTAGTTGGGGCAGAGCCGAGCAAAAAATGTTGTACAACAGGGGCAAAGCTGTTGATAAAATAAGCTAATTTTTATTTAATAAACCGTGTACACTTTTTAGCCATTAGACGGCATGTTCAAAATGAGTGGTAGGGACGTAGGGTATATTGGAATTTCGTTATTTTCTTTGTAAGATGGTACTTCGTCATATTTGAAAAAGAATATGATTATTTTAATTGTTTTAAAACTATAGTTATTAAACTGTGACTTAGGCAAATACAAAACTTCAAAGCTTCCATTTTTGAATAAAAAATAAAATAAATTCAATAATTTACATTTTTATCCGTACGTTTTGTTTTATAAAGCACTATTCGTTGTATAAAAAACCGCGGAAAAAATCCAGTCACACTTATTTCGAATTATTTTGACAATTAATGACCAAAACATTCAGTATTGTAAAGTATATAAGTTTTAAGTGTCTTGCAGTAATTAAAAACTTTTTAGAGTTTCGAATACTATTTTAAATATTAATTTAAGTAGGCAGTAAGTTCATTTTTAAAACCAAAATATTTTTATTGTTTCTCTTCTTTGTAAGAAATTCGAATCGAGATTCGAAAATAGGTCCTTATATATGCAGATAGTTTTGCTATTTACAAAGAACACATAAATAATAATTTGCTAGGAAATTAGAATAGATTTTATTTCTCGACAACTTTCATATCTTGCCTAGATTATGTTATCCTTCTCTATCTATCTATTTCTCTCTCTTTCTCTCTTTAAGTGCTGTTATCCACTTTTCTAATCGTTTATATTTTACTTCCTTGACACTCTCTCTTAATGTGGTTCTAAATTGTCTACAAAAATCATACAGCATGTTATCCCTGTCCAAAAATATCTTTTGTCATCTCGTTTGAAATTATGGTTTTAAGAAAAACATGAATAATGGGATAAAATGTGTGAATATGAAATACAAAAAAGCATTGAGTGTTTTATACGTCTTAGTGATAAATAAATTTGAAGGTATGTCTTATGAAACAATTGTGAGACACTGGGACCAACAATGTTGTAAGAAGCAGAACTTTCATACCTGGGTATTAACTTCTGATGAGGCTGGTCCCTTGATGAGCAACTCAACTTTTAGGCGATTCTTACATATCGTATTTTTTAGTATTATTTATATACTTTAATACCACTATAATTGTACATTGTAATTTATTGATTACATATTAATAAGGTGTTTAACATAATTGTATTTTTTTTTCAGAAACGGGTGGCGGAAGAACATATGCCAGATGATAATTAAATATGAACTGCAAAAAGTCATATACGTGTTTTGGCTTAGTAAAATCACTATTAAATGATAAATATTTTGTTATACTTATATACTTATCTTATATTCTTGTATCTTTTATGAAACCGTAATATATTACTTTCTTAAGTACTCGTATATGATAATACTTTAAGTACGTATTATATGTACTATGATAATGGTACACTATTTTTTATAATTGTTTATTTTAAAATTTTAAATGTTAATCATCATAGATACCGTTTATCGGTTTATGCATAGGCTCTAGACAATCGTAGTAAATCTTAGTATAGGTATATGCAGAATTTACATTATGTTGTATTCTTGTATACATATACTTAGGATCGTAGCGGTGCATATAAGACAAAAGTATGAGGGATACAATTTTTTTTTACGATTATTATTAATATATTTAGTTTGTATTTATTTTAAAACTCTAGAAAATATATGTTTAAAAACAAAGCATTTAAATCCGGCATTTTATTATGCAGCCAAAGGGATGTCGTTAAAATTAACCGATAAGAAACTAAATTTATGTTTACGTAATGCTAATCGTGTTCAAAAAAAGTAGGGTATAGATCATATACACCCAATTTGTCATTGCCTTAAGGCTAAAATAATAATAATAGAATAGGAAATAGTAGTACATTGAAGATTAAGTCAGCGAGTATGGAGTATGCGAGGCTTAATGACCTCTGGATGCCTGGTTATGAATTTCGTATACTATAACGACGTGTATAGTGGGTAAACTGGTCGTGGCGAATGGTTCATAGAAATTTTATTTCAAGCTATTTGATTATATTTTTATTTAAAATTATTCGAATAAAAATTGTTTTTATTTATAAGAGTTTTTTATTTTAAAATTTATTTTTGTCTGCGCCCGGCGATGATTCACACGAGTACGAACGGCTGTTGCGGCTCCAGCTCCAGCTACAGAAACCAGTATTTTCATCCTACTGAAGAAGCCGGGGCCCGAGAATTATTTTCAATCCTATTTGCAATCATCATTACAATACTAGACTATAGTTAAAATCGTAGTATTATTCAAATCACATTGCATACTCATTAGTCATTACTTATATAACTAGCTGCCAGCATATGTACTCATACAGGTACGGTACAGTGTTATAACGTATGGCGTATCGCGATAGATAATGATCTTTATTGAAAAATATATACACAATTTATACATAATGTTATAACATATTATTATTTATCCACTAAGCCATTGAAATTCAATTACATACAAATATTATAGTTTATAACTTATAAGACGGATAAGCGCATACATTTGGCGTTTAAAAAATTATGAAAGCTTGTAGAAGTAATTGAGGCACGGCTCATGAAGTCAAAGTTTATTGTTGATATTAGTAAAAAACTAAATTTAAACACAACTATAACATGAATTATTTTGTTCACTCACTCAGGTCAAGAACCGTTTAATAAATGACTGTCCTGGTTTTGTTGGTTTATCATCTCATTTTCATCAGTTACATTAATGTCGAACAATTTAAAAGTAACCGTGGGATTAGATGATGCACTTTCGACGCGGTTGGGTTGTCTCGGTGCAGGACCACCAGACGATTCAAAAAGTCTTAAACGTGGACAACACTGTAGATTTAACAATTTTAAGACGCGTGCTCTGCATACGAATATTACAAAAATGAACACCCCTTGCAATGCATTCCCAACGTCCGTGACCAATATACTTTTTTTCTCCTGTTTCGACATGTGCCAAGATATAATTTCTGCTGTCCAATTGAGTCCCATCACAATAAATAATTCCAAACACAAAATCATCCTGCAACATTTCAAGATTAAACTTAGAGTTCCAAAACAAATCTGAACTGTCAGTTGAATTAAACAGTCGATATATAAGTATGTTGTGAATACATAATTTTATTCAATGCCATTATGTTTTGTTTCATAATTAATGAGCCGAGCAGCAAGACGCAGCTATACATACTTTTGTTTGTCACCAATCAATTTCCGGTTGGTTTCTGGTCTCTTTCTTATACATAACAAAATGTGTATTGCAATGCGTGTAAATATTAATGCATTAACAATTAAAATGACACCCATCGGACCGTAGAAATATAGCGCCAATGCTTTGTCAGCTAGAATATAAATAATTAGATTAAATTGTATATTTTGTCTGAATATTGGTCGTAATAACTTTCAAAATGATTGAAAAAATAATTGAACCCGAACAACAGTCTTAAAGTGTAAAATTAATAGCATAGGTTGAATAAACTTCGTTCAGATAATTCCACGCGCTAATTACTAATAATAAATTTTTGTTTTATTTATACGAAGCACTCTAGTAAAATAACATCATGGATTATAAATACCCAATTGAGCTTGGTGAAGATTAATCATTCAGACATAATTTATAAGTCGAAAATATTATGATCGGTCAAAATACGGGCGAAAAACGGAAAAATGTAAGACGGTTAAGACCATGGAAATAATATACCATTATATTTAATGTAAAAATTATATAGTTTTAATTAGATTAATTCGCATTCGGAAAATTATTGTAAACGGAAAAGAGTTCATTTTTTACGAATATATCAAGACTTATAACTCAAAATTACCGAGTTTGTGTCTAAAACGAAATGATTCACAAAAACCAACATCCACGCTAAAATTCCTACCTTAGCTTTTAAAAAAAAATGCTTTTGAATGCATTTTGAACTGCAATTAGATAATATGCATTGATTATTAAGCTATAACTAGTGTTTAATTTTCACGGCTGAGATTTTAAAATTGTAAACTTTATAGAATAAGTCCCAAAAACTCCAAGCGTTTCTCATTTGTTGTTACTTCTCATATCTAAATAATCAGGCTAAATTTGAGCCGTCTAGGATATTCAAAGTTGTAAAATATTGTAGATATTCCATAATTTATCCTATTGCACATCATAGAACTTGAATACTTGATGAACATTTGAAAAATAAATCGTATAATATTCTATACTCACAATGTATTCCACAAGTCGGTACTCCAATTTCAGGAGTCGGAAAAAATGTCATTACATTAGGCCATTTGTCTGATATAAATGTAATTATCGAAATCAGACCAGAACATCCCCATGCAAATAACGAATATCTTTTGAACTGTTTCGTTTCGTTCTCTATTTTTTTTCCGTATCTGTTGATAATACATAAAATTATCTAAAATGTTTAACCTTTTAAAATGCGCGCTCATCTTCTATCTAACACAACTTTTACAGAAATGGGTTTACTGCACAATCAACAATAACAATACTAATAGGCGCTTCTTAAAAGTTCAAAAACATTTATCCAGGTTTATTAAAAATATTATTTAATGTTTTTTTTCCTAACACCCTCAACATAATAACTGTAAATACTATACTTGTAGTAACTAATAAAATATATAGTATATTTTTATATAATTCAAATATAATTCAAACTATAATCTTTTACTATAATATTGATTATTCAGTCATCTACAAATAATCGGAATTGTTATTGTTTCAGAGTTTCATCCTTTTATATTTATCGGGTAATAGGCGGTCGTATTTAGGATTTTGCTGCTTCGGGGCAAAAAAACAAAATATATGTTCGGGAAAACAAAACAAAATTATAAAAATTAGCCACCCTCCTTAAATCTGTCACCCCAGAGCAACAACTCCCCACCTCTTTATTAATACGACTCTATAATAGAAATTGAAAACTTTTTTTAAAGTTCTAAGCGGTATAAAAGTGTTTATTCTAACTGATATTTACAAACAATAATTTTTCAATTTTAAATTTGATTTTGAACAAGTATTTTTTTTTTGACTAACATTAGTTACGAAGAATAAGTATTAGTCAGAATGATAATTAAAATAAATTTTTTTCACCTGAAAATGTACCATAAATCTATACACATTACATTTAACCAGAAAAAACTTGCCAAAGTAAAGAATTGAGTACTGTAACCTGAAACAAAAAGTAAATATATTATTTTATTTCGTTCAGCTTAATAACTAAAAAAGAAACTTTAACGAACTTAAATAAGCTTTACTCGAACCCAGAAGTAATTTTAACATTTCATAGGATATATTAATTACTGTCTAGATACTATTATAGTGTAACCAGTATTTATATTAATGTAAAAAATAAAAAACAGTATTATCTTACCATTAAACCTAATTATGATTTAAATAAATATATAAATCGTGTCAAATTGTTAATTTTTTTAATTTCCAGAAATTATAACTAAAATAGACCATAAAAAATCCCAGTTTTATCAATTTGCTCATTTCGTCCTTGAAATTTGAATAGATGTGCGATGAAACGTTTAAGGTTGTGCGTGACTTAGGTTTTTGTTTCATGCCACAGTAAATATATTTTTATTGGAAAAACGTACCTTTCCAAACATCAACATTATAAATTAATATGTAGTTATGGTATAGTCATTGGAAAATAATGATATTTTGATGGTGGATATTCATGATATCTGTGCAACCCCATGTACTATCGACATTTCCGGTTGAATACAATTTTTAGTTAGATTCAATTCACAATATCGCAATTCAACATTGATAAAATACTAAAATACATAGCTTGTATTATTTTCTGGAAAAAGTGTACCCGCAGTCTTATGGAATCGATAGATTAAAAAATATAATTTAATCGTCTACATAAATAATTGTTTTATTGTACCAATACCGAATACTTATACTGTACGTAGTACGTGTTTCTTTATTATAAATAATGTCTTTATAGCATTCAAAATTACCTTCGATAATTATTAGAATTAATTTATATAATATACACCTAAACCAACACGCATATACATCAAAATGTCTCATTAAAAATATGTCTGATAAACCATGATAATATTTACTTGCCTAAAATAACACAAACGTTGATGTTAACATCAGTGGTTTTCAGTTGAACAATTATTACGCTGGTGTAAGCCATTAAAAGTGATAACACGTGACACATGAGACACTTTCCATGTAGGTCGCGTAACTTCTTGGTGAGTGCGTACACGAGGAACGTCGTAAACAAAAATGGTATTGATATTATCAATGCATAAACAATGATTTCGTGTAAGCCGCCACTCGGCTGCTTCTGCTTTTCAAGTACACACACAACGGCCATGTAATGGAGACTTGAGTTGGTAACTTGAGTTTCTAAACAAAATAGACCCTGTGGAACATCTGAAGTGGTATTCAACAGTAACATTCCGTCTTCGGATACTTGGAAACTCTCCTCGCCTTTGACATGTGGAGACAATTGATACCTGAAGCACTGTGGTTTTCCATAATGCACGTGAAATTTGTCTACATCGTGTTTTTCAGCAGTCCCATTTCCAGTTACCAATTTTGGCACCTAGAACACGCGTATTTAGGTATTAAGTTTGGATATTTTCTATTTTTACCGAAGTTATGAACAATTGTCATGTACCATGAATAGTAAAGTTATTTATGATGATAATTGTAATACATGTTTTCATGAGTTATAATATATGCTATATTATTATAAAAACGCGTTTTTATATCGGAAACCTGCAGGTATGTGTCTTTTTCAATCTTGAAATATGACTTTTAGTTTTTTTACATAAAATTTATTATACTAATTAATTACTGAATTTTTATTTTAATGTAAAGTGTAGTACTTCTTTTTTATATATTATGTGTCATAATAATTTAGTGGGTGATAACCAAAACGCGAGCCAGGCTTACTACAACATAGGACCTAATCACAGGGTAACTGGTTTCTCGGCATCCTCCACAAATATTTTCAAATATTTTACTTAAATACACAAGTTTTTCCGACTACGTAAAAATGTGTTCAACAGCACTCAGCACTCTAAAATGCAGCTTGTTATGTTTAGATACACAAACGTCAAACATTACATCGGCCTTCACACATAATCATTTTTCAAACACGATGGTTATTAATGGTTGCTTTTGGATGTAAATAAATTCGACCAATACAACTAAGAACAGGTGTTTTTTTTTTTGATTCATCAGAACTATAAATGCTAGACGAATCCCATGTGTACCATATTGTGATAAATTTGTTCGTTTATGATCCTACATTATAAAACACGAAGTTTATAAATAAAATGGTTGAATAGTTTAAGCCAAAGATAACCACATTCCCAGTACTTAGAAAATAAATATTTCGCATGGCAAACATAATTTTAAAAATTAATTTATCCGTCGGGCGCGTGTAGTATTTAATGAATTACCAATTACGTATACAATAAATATTCATTAATATTGGAATGAATAATAACTATGCAATAGTCCTATTTTTAATTTTTATCTATTTTTTAAGGATGACATGGCAACTCAGAGCATTCTTGTACACAAACACCCGCACGTACGTATCACGGAAGGTGAAATATTTAAGATTTAACCCATGCTTTCTCGTTTAAATCATATTTCACAAATTTTATATCGAGAAAATAATTTATACTATTCCCAACTTTTATTGAATTATCTGTTTAACAGATTCTTGGAATTTGAAGTATTTAAACTTTTAAAGACACATATTTAAAAATGATTTAATCAATATCGTGTATGGTCCGCTTATAGTCGGTATTAAAGAGTAAAGCCCGTAAGCAAACCATTGTCGCTATATGGACACTATGGACTAGACCAGCGTTTCTCAACCTTTTTTCATTCACGTACGCCTTGACCTCCTACCACTGCTTTACGGATCCCCAAATGTCAACTTTTCACCCCCCCCCTATGGGCGTCCATTGCGCAAATCCACTTTATTAACATATAATATATAGCAGGGATGGGAAACTTGTCCCCCGGGATTTACACAGAGGATATCTCCCGTGTTATTGGATAAGATCAAATTATGTTTTTTTTATGAGTATCACTGGGCAAAGGAAATTTTCGTGACAATTGTCCGGTAAATAGAAGTGTATAATTATTACAGAAGTTAAAAAATTAACATTTTATTTTATAATTTTTGTAAAATTCGAAGATTTTATAAGGCTTCTTTTTCTAAAAATGTCGACGGTTCAACTTTCAGTTTTCGTTGGAATCGTGATTTTTAATAATTTTTTTAGTTTACAAAGATATAATGTAGATTATTATCACCTTGTAATTTTTCCGATAAGGTCTGCTGTTAATGTTATTATTATTTAAAATTGAGTAAATAGTAATATATTGTTAGCCAGAAAAATTATTAAAAATCAAGAAGCCAATGAAAATTAATAGCTGAATCGTCAACATTATCAGAAAAAATGAGTCCTATAAAATAGTTATCTTCAAAAAAGTTAATTTTTTAAATGTTATATTATTAATTGATTACGAGTCAGAAAGGAAATAACCTTTTTATTTTCGACGGACATTTATTCGACGTTCATCGAAGGAGTGACCGAAAAATGATTTAGCAATGCACTGAGCTCCGGAATAAAAGTTGTTTAGCCAGATGTTAAGGAATAAGTACTTGCAATCAATGGCACATAATTTACTGTAGTAATCTATTTTTACCATATTAATGTTTGTTTTCTGATTCGCAATGTAATTCAGAATATTACTATTAAAGATAGAACATAATTTGATTTCATTATGTAGTATATACGTATATACTGGTATTTTTGTAATTTTTTAAATGTTCACATGATACGGTTTTTAATAATTTCATTTTAATCTTAACATTTTGAAATTTGGTTTTTAGGATATTTTTTCGAGACACAAGATTTAGGTTCACGGATATTTTGACAGGGATATTATTACCGGTTAGACATTTCGTCGCGGGACCAGCCGCGACAGCCCGTCCGCGCAGCGCAGCTCTAAATCAATATAAATTTATGTTACATATTATCATGATATCGCGTCGAGCGTACCCTGAATTCTTCGGTCAGATCGTCGAATCGCGTGCACTTGTTTCCTACGCCAAACGCCATGCCCGGCTCGCAACACTTGCGCACGCACCGCTTAATTTCGCACGTGCACAACCGGTATCCGCCGTCCTGCGCCACGAGGTACTGGGACCGCGAGTACACCCGTTCCGGTTGTCCTGCGTGCAACAAGCCGTCCACCACGCGTGCGCCTCCCGGTGCCGGTTCGCTCAGGTCCATCGGGCACCCGCCGTCGGCGGCCGCAGCCGACAGCACCAGGAGTAGTCGCAACGCCAGCGGCCACCCGCACGCATAACATCCGGTCGTTCCGCGGTGGTGCATCGTCCTCGCTCCTGAGATTCCACTGTTGAAACCGGGCTCTCTATCTCGCTTTGAGTACGGTCAAAACGTTACGGATCGAAACTTAATATCGAAGGTCGCAATAGTCACGGCTATATACAAATATATTATTTCGCAGTGGAATTTCGAACTATATGTGGAAAAAATCGTATATTCGATTACGTGCGATTATGCGAATAATTTGTAAGTAACTAGCGTGAAAATACAATATTCGAAAAAATGGACTAGTATTCCTAATCTTGTACGAGTACCAAATATAATATAATTACGCTTTGTCAAAGTTTTAAATTCGAATTTCCGAAAATTGTGTGTTCCCTCTGTTTAAGAAAAAAAGTTCAAGTATATAAATATTTGATATCTTATTGTATAATAATGGTTTTTTACCGCGTTGAGCTGTTATTGCATTTCGCAACCATTGCGCCAACCCCAACCCCTTGTTTACCTGCAGTTTTCCCGTATATTTTCGGAAGCCTAATTCAATAATCAAATGAAAACTTCGGAAGCCAATTACACTAAAAATCGGTCGGATTCGAGCCAATGCGACGGGAAAACGATCGTCGCCGCGGACTTCAGAGAGCGGTAACGAATTATCCGGATTGCAGAGGCCAGGTGGACCGCACCATCACTGCGGTAACTATAATATGAATACAATCGCGGTTATAGCTGCGTATATATAGTGCAGTAATGCTCGCGTGCTGACCGACTCACGACGACACGACGCGAAATTTCGAACTGACCGGCTCTCAATTACGTACACTTATCAACAGTGGATCGAACAAGGACGAACATTTTATAATTATAGAACGTATACAGTGCGTGTGTAGCGAAGCACCCGTGGCACGGATACCACCTCCACAGCAGTCCTCTATGGCTCTATGCGGCCGCCCGTCACAAGAACAATGAAGAGTGTCCGACGATGACGTATGAAGAACGGTCCGATTCTGTTGGTCGATCAAAGACGCCTGCGAAAATTCACTCGAAATATTCTGCTACGAGTCCAGGCACTCCGGTTCGAAATCTATTGATAGCCATTATTTATATCATTACGTGTAGGTGTATTTAAACATGCGTCCATACTCTGTATGTAGGAAAATTATAGTACAGTCAACGTCGACGATTGGTAATTATCAGTAGGTACGCTTTAGTGTACCAGTAAATAGTAATTACAAGCCATCATTTTTGACAACGGCTGCTACTTCAGTTCGTGACACAAACATTACACGTAAAATGACTTAGATTGACAATCAAAGGGAGAAATATTTAATTCATTTTTTTTAAAACAACATTTAAAAAAGGGCAAGACTCCTAGGTCGGGTGAGACTCCACGGTAGGGTGAGTAACAGATATGGGTCAATTAAACTGCTGTATTAGTCTTTATGATTTTAAAAAAATGTACCATTTCTTCAAAAAACACGATTCTGAGTGAATGAGGTCGGGATGATCAGTTTATAATGCTTATCTAAATTTAAAATACCTATAAATAGCATAAAAATTCTTCAAGTATTTTTAAATTTACACCATCTCGAGAAAATGTTGTTAAAGTGTCCTTTAAAAATGTCAAGTTTCTCCGATTATTATATTTTAAGTTACGATGAAAATATAACCAACACTATTTAGTAGATATCGCGGAAATACCCGATTTCATCAAAATATTATTTTTTAACGCTTATAAAATTGTTTGCGCTTCTCCGGTAAACTTTTTTATGGTTCGCTGGAAAGAGCAAAATCTCTAGTACATTATACTACATTAAGTATTGATTTTGAAATGCTTATCAACTTTTAACTACAAAAAATAGGCAAGTTTCGTGATTTTTATCAACATTTCAAATTCAAACGTTTATTAATAAAAATTGTGACTACATATTTTAGAAATTTTTTCACACGAGTAAGAAAAATTTACGAGAAACATTGTATTCAAATTTCAAAATTTCAATATCCACCAACTTTTTTTATATTGACATTTTACGAAAAAAAACTTAGAAAACTCAAATTTTAAATGGCTATAAAAAGCACAAAAATTCAAAACTGTTTGAAATTTACACTATCTCCAAAAAATAACCATATAAATATTTAGTGAAAATGTCATGTCACTGTGATCAATACTTTTTGAATTACAATGAAAAAAAAAATGGCATTCCGTAAATTTTGCATTTTTTTGCAATTATTGGGAAAACTGTTGAGAAATTTAAAAACTTCTATTATGGTAAAACCATTACATTCTTCGTTTCACTCAAAATTTAAAAAAAAAGACGTCTGTATAATATATTTAATATTTTTTATGCGCCGTTTTTATGCTTCCCCACATTTCATTATTTTGTCATAATTTATTATGTATAATAATGTGCTATAATATTATAATATTATAATATTATATTTGAGTTTTTTTACAAGTATACTATATAACATTAGTTAAGTATACATTTTATATTTACATGCTGTCGTAGTGATACGAGTATATGTACCTATGTGAATATTTGAAAACCGTATATTGATATTTATTTTCTATGTACTTATACATGATATACATTTGAGTAAAATTTTAACTTTGCACGGTGTTCAAATAGCGAAGAAAAGAGTGTATTTTTCTTAAGAAGTCTACGAAAGAGAAAATATAGTTCTACCTGACTATGATAAACGTCTGTTAATCCATCACCGAATATTTTATCGGCGACAGTATAGTTTAATTTAATGACACTATACTGGCACTGCTTAGTAGAATAATGAACTATCGCTATGAATAGTTAAGTTGAAAACAAATCGGAAACTATAGATTACTTATAGTCACTTTAGTTAATGACTATGAGAAAAGCACGGAGAGGCATTCCTGGAAGTAAACATCTAAACACTCCTCAAACTTGAGCAATTGTGTGGATAGAATATTATATCAACACAAGTAATACAATGAAAATAACAACAATAAACAATGACTGGTGAAACGTACCTAAAAGGTTATTTGAAATTTAACTTATGAATCACAAGTATGTGACATGATTAAATAAATGTTCTGGGCAATACCCATGAATGTATGTGTGTACTAATTTATTCGGAACCGAAGTTGAGAGAAAAGGATAAAACAAAAATAATGCAGTTTCCAGTTATGTCTCAAAGTTTACTGTTGTATTATATTTTCAGATCAATGAATTAAAGAAATCAAATACATTTTCAACATTTTATACTTGTCTCAGAATTGGTCAGATTTTAAATTTGTTAACGAAGAGAACGTAACTTGAATAATATAATTATTTAATAGAAAAAAAAATAAAACCGTTTTAAAAAAATCGTCTGTTCAAAAGTCTGTTCAATGCACGAATCGTGTCCTATTTAATATTCATGGGACGACAGTTTTACACTTGTATATAGTACATAACAAAAGAAATATTTTATACCAATATAATGCATTTTATTTTATAGAAATATCATGAATCATTGATAAAATCTAAGACAGCGGTTCCCTCAGAGTGGGCCACGATATCTTTGCAGAAGGGCCGCGCCCCCGACCGTTATCTATAGTTATCCATTACAATTTATTCTGGTTTTAAATATTTATTTTTATTTCAAAAATAAGGTCACCAGTTTTATCAACAGGAGGCTATATCAGTTCCATAAGTCGAAAAAGTTTGGAAACCGCAGCTCTAAGATATACCTAGTATATTAAATCCCCAAAAAAACTTTCAAAAAGTAAAAAACCGCCAACCATTATAGAACCATTATATTCTTGCTACGAAAAAAACCTGTCAAAAAATGCACTGATATCAATATTATCCAAGGTTTTAATTTACCTAAATTTCTCTATTTTTTCCTAAATTATACATATAACCTTTGTACCTGTTTTGTTACTGTCCAATACTTCAAAACCTTTCTTAAGCCTATCATAAACCTATTTGTTTTTTCTCACTTATTTATACATGGCATCTCAGGCCAAAGTCTAGTGAATGTTTTTTTAAGTACGGTAGAACGGTATAATCAGTGGCGTATTTTTGGCTGGCGGGGGGGGGGGGGGTCTTCACCCCGCCCGGGATAAAAAAAAATGTATATTTTATCTACAGCCGAATTAAAATGTTTTATACAACAATATAATATTTATACTTACAAAATACTATCACAAAAATATTAAGAAATTGGCTCCAAAATTCATAAATAACTTATGCTACTTAGATACAGAGGAAGATAACATTAATTTATATTATACTAGCTGACCCGGCAAACGTTGTTTTGTCATATAAATTATTTCTAGGGAATTTATAGTGTAGAAAAAATATAACTAACTTATTGTAAGTGTGTAAGGATGTGGTAAATGAGTGAAAGAAGCATGGAGCGCTGTGAACGATGAGGGAATATAAAAAAAAAACACCAAACATTAATTTTTTAAATTTATCATAATTTATTCCTCAAAATTATATATATCATTAATAATTAATTACGACAGTAACACTAACAAACAATATCAATTTCTTAATGCTATAGCGTGAACAATATTTTTTGTCAGCCCATCTTTAGCTAACACAAACTGGATGGTTTACCCACTCGAAAGCATGCCACGTATAAATTGTCCGTGTGAAAAACATGGTGTGTTCCAATCGAAATTATAGATCACCAACACAGATTATATTCTGAAGTATATCAGGTTCTATCCGAATCCTTTAACATCGATCAGATATACAGCTTTCGAAGGGGGTTATGATCACTGGCAAGTATATGACCCGAATTATCTAGGCCATTGCCCATACCTTTACATGTCATTGCCATTGCCCACGAAAACAATTTATTTGGATTATGAAAATTATAAATGTATACAATAATTTGTAATAACAAAAACAGTACATGGCAGTATTCACATCACGATTGTTCACTCTCACAACGGTCTATGGAATGGATGAATTACTTGAAATGCAATATCGTATAAGTCAGTAAAAATAAAGGTCTTATAATCTTAAAAGCAGAAGGAAGAAAGAAAGAAAGAAATAGATAGGATATGGGTATAAATATATAACAACTTTTAACAAAACGGCGCGCTAGTCTTTGCTCCAATCGTCGTTGTTCATTGCGTTCAGCTCGTGCCTCTTATGGTTGAAATTCACAAAATTGCGCCATACTCACACGCACATTCATATCATCGGATTGCATTTGTTCTTCCGTTCTTTGCGCTATTCTGTTTCTCTTGTTTGTAGCCGCATTTATTCGTTCGGCTCAAATTTGCCTCTTTGCGTCTTGCTGGCATCACACACACACAAATAAGACAAATTTAAGTACTTAATTATGAAAAACCGGATACTGATACAACTTTCAGTTGTAGATAGAGCAGTAGCGTGCCTGGCAAATCCAATGGTTTCAAAAACTCTGTTGCATAATTTACAGCTTCGTTCGCATCGCAAATTGTATCGATTGATTTGTATGACACTAAATCGCCTGGCAACAACTCTTGTATCTTGAGATATAATTCTTTGGTTACCAAGGTAACCCACGAATCAACAAATACATTTTATTTACCCACTATGTCTACGCAACAGGTCATTATTTATGATAGTTGATAACTCCTTTGTTTGTAAAGTTAGAGAATCGATCAAATGCTATAAACCTTCTCCGCAATGAGCTCTTCAATTTAAAAAAAAATCATAACGATCGGTTCTGTAGTTTCCGAGAACATATCACTCAAAGGTTTTCATTTTCACATTTATATATTAGATTTGATATTTTATGTGTTTAGTGTTTATATGTTAATATGTATAATGTATATATCTAATATATAAATGTGAAAATGAAAACCTTTGAGTGATATGTTCTCGGAAACTACTGAACCGATCGTTATGATTTTTTTTTTACTTATATATTCAATATTGTCGTTTTTATATTAAGATGTTCGGCGACCACGTTCTTAAAAAGTTTTTTAGACTTTTTCAGGCGATTTTTCAAATTTTTCTCTCCGTAACAACCATGCTCGTACTTCAAGGAATATTATAATAAACAAATTAGCGAAATCGGTTCAGCTGCTCTCGAGATTTGCGCTTAGAAACACGTTCAGCGATTGAAACGGTACGGTCTTCCGGTCGTACCGCCTTGTGATAAATAACTTGTTAAGTTTTTATCAAAATAATTTATTATGTAGAAAAATATTTACAATGTAATAATAGTAGTAGTTATGTGGGGATTCAAAGGATCAGGATGGATTCTCCGACTGCCCGCTCAAGCAAGTGGCGTGTCGGAAGATGGAGGAGTGGACTTTGTCTTCGACTGCCCGCTCAAACAAGTGGCGTGTCGGTAGACAAGGAAAGGAAGGGATACAAAATATACAAAAGGTGTTTTAGGATCGTTCGATCCGCGTCGTGGTGTAGGTGGCCTTGAGATGTGGGTTGGCTGGTCGGTTTGCTCAACGATCGGAAGATGTCGGCAAGTGTTCGTCGTAATGCAGCTCGCTGGTCGTCACCGAGATTGCTTGCTGGTCGAGTGCCGTATATCCTGACAGGGCTGGCTGTTCGCGTTGCCGACATCTTCCGATTCAGGATATATGTCACTCGATCGGCAGGGTCAATGGCGGGTCGCGATGTCGGCAGGTGTCTTCGGTTGTCGATGTCGGAGGTCTCGGCGTCAATGTCGTCGCTGTTATCTTCGATGTCGGAGGTATCGGTGTGTCTCAATTTTCCACAGGTCTCAAGAGTATGTGCTTGAGATGAGTGGATGGAATGGAGTCATGTCTCGGCTTTGCTTTGTGGGGGTGGACTAGTCCGTAAACTATACCAGGCTTATGCCTCTACTAGTGGATGGATGGTGCTGGGTTTGGTTTGTTTTGTTTGGTGGGTTAAGAATGTTCGTCGGTCCATGTCAGGGGGTATGGTCTAAGTTTGTATTTAGAGGATGAAGGAGAATGGGTTTTGGCGAGAAGTCTTATATGTTTGTGGTCGGAGAGGGAGTTTTTGTAAAACATGGATTTAGATTGTGAGTGGATTGATTTTTGGATGGAAATAAAATTTGTGGATTTTAGGAGAACTGAATTTCTGACGAAGGTGGGCAAGCCAGTTATGGTCCGGATGCCAATGGTTTGGACGGATTCGATTTTTTTCCATTGGGTGGGAGTGATGTAGGGGGCCCATGAAGAGCCAGCGTATGAAAGGATCGGAGAGACGTAGAGTTTGAGGATGTTAAGTTTTGTTATTGTTGGTACAGGGCTAGTTCTGTTGAGTATGGGGTAAAACATTCCGCGTGTGCGGGTTGCTTTTTTGGTAATGTCGGTGATGTGTTGGGCGAATGTTAGTTTGCGTCCTAACGTTATGCCTAGGTATTTCGCGTGGCTGGACCAGTTGATGGTTTGGTTGTCAATTTTTATGTTTGAGACGCGTGTTATGTTTTTGCGGCCAAAAAGGACCGCGATGGTTTTGGACGTGTTGATTTTGATGCGCCAGCGGTGAAACCAACTGGACGACAAGTCGATTTGGTGTTGTAGTTGGTAAGCGGCGTAGTTTTGGTGTTGTAGTTGGTAAGCGGCGTAGTTTTGGTTTTTGTTGGAGGTGAGGAACATGGTATCGTCGGCGAAAAGGTAGAGTTGCGTTTTGTTTGTTGTCGGCATATCGTTAATGTAGGTTAGGTAGAGTGTCGGTGAGAGGCAGGATCCTTGAGGGACTCCAGCATATATGTGTCTGGTGGATGAGAATGAATTTTCGATTTTTGCGATAAAGGTGCGGTTTGTAAGAAAGGATTCGATTATTTTGACGATTGTTATCATGTCTCGGGTCGGATACACTCGTATATAAACATATCCGTCGGCCTCCCGGACATCGCTGATTTGTTGGCCTTCGATGATTATTGTCGACGAAGAATGACATTTTTGACTCACCTTTGGTGCTATCAAAAATGTCATTTTACGTTGGTATACTGCTCCGTTACACGATTAATTTTTATATTATGGATTTCATGTAAATATGTAATCGCTAATTACTACTGATTCAAGATAACGTGCATTTTACACTTTAAATATGCAATTTTAATCATTTCGAAAGTGTTGGTCCGAATTGACCGTTTGATTTCGTAGTTACATCAAAAATTCCAGAAAAATTAACCAAGTAATATTAAGCACAACAATAATTATGGTGTTTACATTTGAAAAAAACAAATTTTGTATGAACACAGGACATAAAAAAAATTATAGAAAACATACGTTTTAAGGTAACTTGAATATTGAAAAAAAATCCAAATTTAAGCATTTTTACCGCCAAAAAAGGGGTGAGCATGCGGTAAAAAAATCACCTTGTGTATTTGTTCTTGTTATAAATATTTTTAGTATCTTCTCGTTCTTGCAACTTCTCGTAAGCCGTGGCTAGTACAAAAGATCAAACATTGATTTTTTATTTCATTTTCATAGTTTATACACTAAGGACTAATTATTAAAAAAAAAAAAAAACTATTGTTATACCTACTCTTCAGTCTTTGCCAATGTTCAACACGCCACTACCACAGCATTGGTACTTCCGTCCTGGTGTACTGCTACAGTAAACATGTGCATACGTATTGTATCTAGGAGCTAAAATGATAAGACTGACAGGAGTGATCTACTAAAATTGGAAAAAAAAACATTCACTCCACCCAAAATTAGAAACTTTAACAATAATAAATAATTTTTAATACAATTTTCATACATTTGTGATAAAAGACCTTTTTTTTAATAACTTTTTAAACTCAGAGTATTTTATAAACACTTAAATTATTATAAAGGATTATAATGTATGGGCAAGTATGGAAAAATATTGGTTGAGGTCTATCCGACTATCTCCCTGGACCATTCCTACCCTGGATACATGCCTAGGCATGGTAGTGAGGTACATGAACTACAAAATTTATGTCACATATAAATATATAATACGTTTATAAAAATATAAAATACATGGTAATATTGGTACAGAGTAGATGGAAACAGGGTAGGTATATTTACACCACGCGTCATGCATCTGCAATATTTTTTATTACTTTGTGGTAATAATTAATAACAATGCTAAAATTGATCAAGTGAAAATGTTTGTCAAGCTTCTTCAACACTTGGAAAAATTTCATCAACGTTTTCTACATAAAATTTCCCATTGTACCTGCTTATTTTCGCTGCCTTGGAAAGAAATTTAGCGAACAAAATAAACAGACCATTTAAAAGCTTGATATACACACACAAAGAATATGTGTGATAGTGTGAAAGTTCAATATTTAACATCAGATACATGCATTTGACAATGCATTGTCACATTATAATTTTATATTAGTATAAAATATTCAGATCTCTAAAATCTATTTATAATACATTATAACCCGTCAATACAACAATTATACTCAACCAAGCAACCTATTAGAACTATATATAATATATATACACACACACACACACACACACACACATATATATATATTTGTATTTTTGCACGTATTCAGTAGGCACAATGGATATGAAATATTTTAGTCTATCAATTACATACACTTGAGTATGACTTAAAGTTTATACAGCCTACGTATTGTAAATTCAACGAAACTGAATCCAGCCGACCAAATCTAATGGAAGTTGATGTACACTGTACAGTAGTTAACTTCTTTGTTCAATCTTTCTCTATCATCGGTCATTAGTGATTGCAAAAATTTGACAACATTAAGTCATGAACCAAACCTCAAGTTTATTGCCTTATTTTTGCGATGGATAAGAAACAACAGAATATTTGATGACTAATTAGATAAATAATATACCACAATATGGATATTTTTGAGTTCAGGAGTCATTTGATAAAAAATAAAGATGATTAATAAAACCATAAAAGTAAGAAAAACATACTCAACTTCCATAAGTGTCACAATCTCTATATTTGTCAATTAACAAACATTAGTTTTTATTTGGTCAGTTGTCTAATACTAGTGTTAAATACATTGATGTTAATATTTCATAATGAGTTCCAATCATTAAACATTACACAACGCACCAATAAATATCATCATTATATTCAAAAGACAACAAATCTTAAACTATGGTAAAGAATAAATTAAAGGATTAAAATGTATTATTTTTGTATAAATGTAATATGGGGAGCTGCCTCTTTACTCAATTCAATTGATGCTAACAGAAACTTATAACTAATTTTAAATATAATAAAACGGAGACTAAGTTATTTCATTATACAAGCAAAAACTTATGCTTCAGGCAAAGAAAACGAATTTTTCAAATGAAGACATGGATATTTTCTAGTATAGTCCAAATCACTTTCATCCCAATTATCTTCATCGCTTGAATCTGATCGAACCATCTTGATAGTTGCAACAATGGGCACGGTTGTAAAGTGATCCTCTGATATTGGCATTAAATTTTTCAGCATGTGCCTGGATAATTATCACACAATTAAACTATATTATACTAAATTATAAATATTTGAAACACTTTTCATATATTATAAACAATTACCAACCAAATTTCTCTGTTGGCGATGGCAAAGACTTTAGGAAGCGGAAATCCATTAAATGTACTAGCCACAGGTATTGTATAAGCTCCCATGTCCTCAAAAGTAATCCAATCGCCCATTTTCATAAGAGGCAAATTCACCAAATCAACCACCTGATCTAATCCATCACAAGTTGGTCCCCAGATGGAACTCTGAGAAATCGGGCTCATTGGATAATCCTAAAGTAACATAAAACCAAATTATTTTATCTAAATATTAAATAAGTGTCCGGAAAATAACTCGCAACTTACATTCAAAGGTTTGGGCTCAACAATTGAGTGATCATAAAGTATACTATTGAAAGAACCGTACACTCCATCATTGATGAAATACATAATATGATCTTTGTCATTCGATCGTCTCTTTATTGAATGGATTTTAGTAGCTAAAGTAAATGCTGAAGCCACAAAGAATCTCCCCGGCTCCGCCATGATAGTCACCCCACTGCTTTGAGGAAACCATTCATTAAGAGCATCATTCACTACATCTGAAATCTAAAAATATAATGAAATTAATAATGATTTCAAACACTAATTTCATAAATATATTTTTAACAAGTTTCATACTTTGTCCAGTGATGTATTCTTATTCCCAGGAAATCCTCCACCTATGTTCAATAAGTACATATTCATAAAACCTAATTGCTGAGCATGGCGGAAAATTGTTGCAGCAGCAGCAATTGCCCTTCGAAAGGCTACTGGTTCATTGCATCCTGAACCAACATGAAAACTCACTCCCACTATAGATAAACCTAAATCACGAGCCAATGACATTAATCCGGGTGCTTCAGTTTGAGGATCACAGCCAAATTTGATTCCAAGTGGACACTGAGAGTTAGTTGCATCACAACGAATTCGAATAACTAGGCTAAAATATAAATCTTTAATATTTAAGTTTTGAACTAGCTATATTTAACTTACTTGCAAGATGGATGTATGGATTTAATTTTGTACAGTTCCAGTTCATTGTCAAATGTTGTCAGATCAACACATTGATTCATAGCATACTTGATATGTGAAGTCATTTTTGCAGGATTAGCGAATATTATACGAGATGGACTTACTCCCAAATCCAACACTTTTTTTATTTCCGCCTTTAAAAATAATTGTAATCGATTCATGCTTTTACACAATTTATCTTATTACAATAATCTTACCTTGGAAGCACAATCGAAACTCATTCCAAATGCCGCTAAAGTTTCTAGCGCGAGGGCATTGTCGTTGCACTTCACAGCTGAATTGTATTACATAATTATTAATATGTATTTAGGCAAAATATAGTTTTATAAAATGAATACTAGAATAATTTATTATACTTAATATTCTGACTTATATGAGTCAAGCAAAATATTAACATTTTCAAGGATACTTCAAATTATATATAAAAGACAACATAAAATAATAAGTTAAAAATGTATTTTGTTCAGTTACTTTTTCCTTAAAACCGACACTGTAAGAGCAAACCAGAATATTTTATATAAGTTTTTAAGAGCCATATTAATGTATTATTATTATATATAAAATTGTAAATAAAAATAGGACAGTTATACATTGTCTTCAGATGTAAAATGTTGATGATTTAATGAACCTACAGCATATCAAATAAAGTTCAAAAACTTAGTTAACATTTGATTTTAAACTAAAATTTAAAAAAATTGTATTTGAGTATTACATCAAATAAGATTTAAAATCATATAAAAAATCTTTTATCAATGATATTTTTTTGTAGTCTTAGATATATTTGATCCAAAGAAAATATAACTTATTTCACATATCAATCATATTCTTATACAAATTAAAAATTGCACGTTAAGCCTTAAAAACCCTATTTTATTTAAGAATACCTAAAAACCAAAAATTCTTAATTCCAGTTTTTAAATATTATGTAGAATCTGTGCTAAGTGGAAACGAGAAATCCAAAGAAAAAGAAACCTCACAATCATATAATTAACTAACATTTCTTATGGTCATATTAAAAGAAAATGTGTAGGATGTTGTGGCCGAGCGGGATAATGTGACTGTGTCTAAATGTACAGACGCCAGTTCAAATCAATCACCAGTGGTTTTGTTTCCTAGATGGGATAGTTACCCAGAGAGAAAAAGCCGCCAAAGCTCCCCTACCCAATGTGTATAAACAACAACAAAAAACCCAGAAACTAAAAGCCTACTGTACAAAAAATCCACATGGAGGGATAATAGTTTCAGTTACCACGACAGGTCTTTTTTGAAAATTCAATAAAAATAAAAAATAAATGTGATTATGAAAAATTTATAAAACAGTTTTTGTATAAAATTGAATAATTAATCTTAGTTAACTTTATTATATCATAATTCAAATAACATATCACATTAAGCTTCTAGGTTACAACAAATTCGAATTACAGAACTAAATACAGATAATATCGGGGTCACTTGAATTTTGATTATAAATTCTTATACATAAAAACAAATAATACGGGGTCAAACATAATCAATTTAGTATTAACATGTTAAATCTTTTAGACAAAATTAATAAAACCAACCAATTAAATCAAATTTAACAAACATACCAACAAATTAGTGTACATTATTCGTTAAACTAAATTAACTACTTCCTTCATATGAATAAAAAGTTAAATATTTATTTTTTATATAAACCATTCAACAAAGGAACCAAGTAACCTAACGTACAACAAAGTCTTACATAAATAAGATTTGAATATTTAGATATTATAATATATTCTGGTATAGCCTTACAATATTAATATTTGAAAAATGTATTAATTTAATTTAAGTCCAAAACCAAATGAATAAATTAGCTTAAAATACTACTATTCACATTATATTCATTAGTTTAATAAATTATTATAAATAAATAAATTGCAGTCAAACTTACCATAAAATGGTTTTATACGAGGCATTTTTTGCTGCCATAGTTTTGCTTTGTAAACAAGATCTCCAATATCAAAAATATAAAAAGGATCAGATATTTCCTGAACAAAAAATATAAACATTATTTTATTAAATAAAAATAGATGTATCATAAAATATAAACACAGAATAGATTGGATTATGTGGTAGACATTGAATTAGAACATTACCTTTGTTCTAACTATATCCTTAATAATTTCTTCAACTGTCACGTTATTATCAATGACATGGATTTGTTCTTCAAGCCCACAAATTCTCATGCTTATTTTGCTTGTACAATACAACTAAAGTCTTATATACTATATTTAATCACCAATTTGTTAGTAAATTGAAAGGGTAAACTGTAAACAAAATAATATTTAATTAATAGAAAATCATCTTTTAAAAATGGAACAAGTATAAATAATACACTAATAAAATGAATTCATACAAGTGATACACTTAAAACATAATGTGAATTAATACATTTGTAAATTCTTCTAATTTTTATATTTGTGTGAAATTAAAAATTTAATGTATTTATAATTTATATACTTTTGGTCTGATAAATGCTTTTAATTTTTCATATGGCCCTCGAGTAAAAAACTTTGAAGACCCCTGCATTATATAACCAGAACTCATCAGCAATTATAATCAATAAAGATTTATCTATTATTAGTTATTTTTATTAATTACCTTAAATAGATAATAGATATATTCTTTTAAATAAATTTGTTGTTGATTAACCTCTATGGACGTTTTGAAATATTTAAGTAAATTAAATACAATAAAGTTGAATATATTAATTATGACTGAAACTCTCTATGAAATCCTTATGATGTAAAAAGTAAAAACTATTAGTTTTTTATAAGCAACATTTAATATGATTTATGGGTTACTTCATTGAATATCATAAAATATTAAAAGCTTTTGACTCTACAATAATACTTAAATTGATCATTTGATTAGTTTTTAAACTCTGATATATGTATATAGACTCATATTCTAACAAAATAGAATGTACATGATAATAGCATCTTGAACAATTTGAATAGATGTGGTAGTCAATGCGTTAATAATAAAATTAGAAATATCTGTTTTCATTAGGTTTTAAATTAAAATGGGAGTGTTTTTCAAAAAAAAAGGAAAAAACTAATATATTCAATTATTAACTATTTTTTTATACATCAAATATCTAACTACTAACTAAAACAAATTACTTTAGTTTTCATTATTTTTCAAACCACATGAAGTCAAAGTACAAATTAGATAACAATTTTTCTATCAGATATTTAATTAAATGTAGTAGTGTTAATACAGCATTCAACTTTATCTTTAAATTTAAATAATAATGCCTAATGGTTTATATTATACCTAAGCAAACTAATTATTATTAAGTAATACTCTGATAGACATTGAAAAATAAGCTGAATAGCATTTAAGTTAATGAGTTTTATTGGTGAATTTTGCTAAAATATTGAATTATTGTTCAAAAATACAGTTTCCTTCAATATTACTGGGAAATGGTATGTTTTACTTTAAATGCTTTTAAGTATTAAATTTTAACTATCAAAAATATATTTAATAATTTTCTTCAGTTATTTTTTATTGGATATTGACTTAATATTAACTTAATAAAAAATGTAATATACTAAAAATTATTAAACATTAATTTATTCTTGAACAAAATAAATAAGCCATAAAACATTTATTACGGGTTTACAGGTACATTGATACTTATTAGATATATAAGTTTTAAAAATATTGATAGTTTTTTTTGAGTGAAATAATATTATGTATCAAATTCACTAAAATTAATTTTTTAATTCCAATTTTAAATAATAATTGTAACTACTCTCTAAATGGTACAGCTGTCATAGATTTACTAATACAACTAAATATATTACTTACGAGGCAGCTCTGTAGCGATATTTTAGTCAACAGTGTAACGCTTAATCACAGAAATAATGTCAGCAACGCCACGGTGGATCTACGTTTAGTCCAGATTGCCAATTCACTGTACACCAAGCGTTTCCTGTTGCACACCACTTTACCAGCTGACACTGTCCCTGTAAATATAATTTTAGAATATTTAAAAACATATTTCACAAAAATTAAATATTTTTAATAAAAAAAAGCACTTAGAATAATTTAATCATAACCTACCCAGGTATTGTGAAAAACAATATTTGCATAATATATAAAGTTGAGAAAATGTACAAGTGAAACATGTAGCACTTGGAGTTCAGAGTAAAAGAATGAAAGCTGTTAACAGTAACACTTTTATAGATCATATGAATTTATCTTATCAGTGTTCACAAAAATATAGATCAAAGATCAGTATTTAATCATTTAGGATTTACAGGCATTCTTTTTTAAATTAGCATTTCAAAATGAATAAAATGTAATAAATGTTACCCACACACATTTTAATTTACCTTCCAAATTTTTGAATATCTTAATCAAGAAAGTATATTTTATTATTCCAAAAAAATAATTTCAAAACACCTGCTCTTTGCATTATCAATATAATGTTTCAACAAACAGGTAATATCTAATCACGTGTTTAAATGAATGTCATAGATTACAAAACACTTGAATAACAAATACAAATAAAGCATAATTACTTTTTTTTTAAAAACTATGATACAACAATTTCCTACACAAATAAAAGCATGTTACTGAATAACTCATAAATTATAGTATGCATTACAAACTACAAACATTTAAATATATTAATGATTATACATATATCAAATAAAATAAAAATTGCATGTTTTTTTTCGGTATATTATTTACTCGTGGTTAATAATGGTCAAAACACTTAACAAATATTCTGAGTTTAAGTTCTACTAGAATATTAAATTAACCTTGAATATATAACTTAATATAATATAACTTAATATAATATCACCATAATTTAACCACCTCTTCAATCAACAAATCAATTTGCACTCGACATAATAAAACCTATTATATCATTCAGTCAGAATTACTCGACATCAAAAACAACAAATTTATAACTGAACATTAAGTAGGAGATATATAACAGTCATATAATCGCATGTTACCTCTCATAAGTATAGCACACCATATGCTTAATTTTTTAGAAAATTAATAAAAACCTTGAATTCTAATGAGAAAACACTCAGGAAAGAATCAAAGCTCCTAGAAGGAATAAAATATCTGTTCTAAAGAATGAACAATGATAAATAAATGGCGGAAGATGTAGGCAAGACCTAACCTTACCGAACAATGACAACATATTTTAAGCACTGAATGATTTATTTGAATCAATGAAGAAATCAAATTTCATTGTACAGGTACAAATGGCGATCAACAGGCAGTGTCCGCATTATGACGGCAAGCCTAAGTGTCTAACGGTAGGACGATGATGACGTAAATCAACAGACACTTCACTGTCGATGATACGATAACGATTGTGGTTAGAAGAGCGATCAAGTCCGAATCCTCGTTGACTGTTCGGGTAGCACACCAGACCGTTTCCGTGAACAATCCGTCGTGGGACACGGGTTACAAGAGTTTCAAAAGGCAACGTTTTACTTGGTGCCCAGCCGCGTCGACGGCGTTCGCGGAGCCCAGGGACCGAAGAAGCGGGGAAATGGCGACAAGTTAACGGTACGAAGGCTCTTACCTCAGTTGAAGTGGAACACCACCACCCTAACTGAATTCCGTTTAATGGCGAAATTTTGAATGTATTGTCGAAACAGATAAAAAACGAAAAATATGCATTAATTCCACGGACGTTCGGACACACGGACGCGCGGTGACGGAAAGGACGAAAACATGTACTTTCGCGATAATAGAAAGATTGCTGTTGCTGCTGATTATTATTATTATTGTTGTTTTTATCAGGACGCGGGGAGTGAAACGGTACAGTTCTGGAAAAAGCGATCACATGGAAACAGTGTGGCCCGCAGACCGGGTATTTTACGAATATCGTATCGTTCGCGTCGGATACCTACATTATTAATTATACACATTATAATAATGATGACGTACGCGCGCGCTTACTACTGTTATTCATTGACAACCTACGGCGGTGGAGGGGAGGGAGACGGTCTGGTGACCAATGCTGTGCCCTTTGTCCGTTGTGCCATAATACCGTGCACTTGCCCGTCACGCATTTTACCCGGCCCTAAGCTGGCGTCCCGTGCAACGCGGTCCAGCCGGCACGGGACGGAGATTACGGTGACGTGCGTGAACGAAAAAAAAACAAAAACAAGAAACGCCGATTGCGCCGAATCTCGTGTAAGAATAACGGCTACGACCTCCGTTGGGTCGTGTTTAGAATACGATATTATATCAGGATCGTAATTAGCGGTGGGCAGGGCCGGGAGGGTCATGAAGGGATTGTTGCCTCGGGAAAATTCCTGAATACTGCCCTGTTCGGTGGGCTTACATCGAACAACGGGGTATTTCCATCCGGGATTTGGCGCTGGCAGTACCCCCGGGAGAACGTGCGTCATTCGCGTTTTATTCGTCATCGGAGAGATTTTCAACCTTTTGTGTATGTTGGCGACTCAAGATATTCGCCCGATTTTTAATCGACCTTTTTGAAAATAATGCCCAATGGGGCTATACGTTTACTGCTAATTGTTCTCGATGTATAAAACAATGAGTTGAAATTAGAAACTTTTCAAATTTAATCGTTTTTTTGTGAATATCTGAAACTCTACAGGACAAAGTATTTTTATTTTTTTTTTTTTATTTTATTGTTATTCATACATGATAATAGTATATATAAATACAATAATATCTACTCCTTGTGTATATTTATATACTTATTATACAGCTTTGAAAGATCAACGTCCAAAATGATAAACTTTATAGGTACATTAATTATTAAGAAGATAATTTGCGAAATGTTTCATTATATAATTATTTTTAAAATGATTTCATACAGACAGTCTAAAATTAACATATTATATCAACGTTTTAATTTTTTAGCGACCCAATTTTTAGCGACGCGACCCCACGGTTGTGAAACGCTGCCGTAGAACGTACATTACGACGAGGATGATCTAAAAATAAATACCAACTAATATGTATACACCCTTCTGTATTGACTATTTTTCTTTGAGTCATTTCCAATAAGAATATAACACGAATATTACTCATATTTTACTCGCATTGCTCACGTAATTACTCGTATTTTACTATAAACGTAGATTTATAGACGGTTAAATATAACCAGATACGCGACAACAGATTATTCGCGAAATATAGAAAATAGTTTATATCGACAAAACTTGACTCTATGTATATAGTATATCTATATATATATGTAGAATACGCACAGGTATAAAGCTATGAAAGAGCCTGCAGAGGAACCGAAGGGGGAGGGGCGTGTGCCCTTTCGCGTTGAAACGGACGCCCCCACCCGTGCGTGATAAACCACATCGTGTGCTCTTTAACCAGAACCGTAACATACGTTATTGCGAAGTTTTGAATCGTATGGCTACGCCGTAGAGAAATCATTCGCGTTGTTTATCGCACGGACGCGTATTAATATTTTCCGGTGTCATTTCAATACGATTGTACATATTATTCATACGCATTATTGCACGGTCTATTTTGCATTCCCACTCCTCCCTGGTCACCGTCCAATTTCATTGTAACTTGTAATACGTATATAACACGTGTAAGTGCACAACGGTCGACGAACACCCGCAGACTACTGAATGACAATAACGCTCTCACAGCAGCCGAACTCTAGCTCCCGCGGCTTGTGAGCGTGTCGCGCGTGTACGCAGGCGGTACCTAGCAATGATCTGCAACAATTATCGCGTGTTACCGCGTGCAGATTTCACACTGCCAAAGCTGTGGTTGAGTCTTGAGGAAAAAACCAATTCACGTCGCGGAAAATTACCCGGGTGTGTCGCACCCTGAGCAACGACCCTGGGTGAAATTGACAAAAACGTAGCAAGCGAGAGGATCCCGGGACAGTACATATCGTGTGGCGAAAGCGGAAAGTGAGCAGTTTCAGTCGCGCACAAGACTGAAATTGCCACTCGGCACGAGCCACTTAAACTATTTCCTGTCACGCCTCCTATATTTATTAACGCGGCAGCGGTAATTAGCAACACAATCGTCGTGACGCCACAATATGTTTGTTTTGACGTATGTTTACGCCAAACGCATGAACATTGAAAATGAAAAACTTATGCATTTACACGGTCGTACAAAGAGATTGTATTACGTGGCTGGCCGGAAAGTCTGCTACATCGTGTACATGGATATTTATCATATTTGGACATTTATGTATTTTGCCAAGCGTTTTTCGCCACATCTAAATAGCATCGAAAATTAAACTTTCGGTGCACGCGCGACGAAAAATTTTCTTACGGCACGTAAACATATTGCACACATTGCGTCCAGCATTTAATTCCAAACACTAGTGTAAAACACATATATAGTACGGTAAGTTTAGGTACTATATTTTATCATTACAATCTTGAATATTATTCTTGATAAATTATAGAACTGATCTGTTACTATTAAATAGCCCTGTATCGTTTTCGTATAACTCTAATAATACCAATTGCGATTACACTATTTATACTTCCAATACGTCTACGTGGTAAAAGGCTGAAACGTGCAGCGGCCCAGGGTCCTCAGAAAAATTTCCGTCTACTGCAGTTGCAACGTAAATACGCGCGCACATGCTGCCCCCGTGTGCACGCCTATATGGTTTTCGGACGTTTCAGTGACCCTGATGTTTTGTTTATCTATGCACATGCATACGTATGGGGCTCTCGACCGCAAAACACGGGTAATGCGTATATTATGTAGTGTAATAATATGACAGAACAAGTGGAATTTATTATCTTTTGCTATGAGTTAATTTGTCCGTGCACGAATATTACAACGCACTACCAATACGCACTTCTCGAATTTACTGAACGTTATAGTTGCTAATAACAATGCACTGACGAACATGGTGCTGCGCAAAAAAATTGTTCAATAAATACGTATTATTAGTAACTAATGATCATAACACGCGGTCATACACTCATACCGCGGAACCACAGAGGTATGGGGAGAAAGGTATTTTTCTCAAGCTAGTAAGCTAAATTTGGGGGGGGGGGGTAGCTTAATTATATTTGTTATACCATAATATGACATTTTTTAAACAAGGATATGTTTTTGGTTCAGGTATAGATGTGCTATCAATGATTTTCTGTAACCCATTTCGTGATATGTTCATAAATAAAACATGAACTAGTTAAGTTACTAAGTAACAATAGAAAATTAGTAACTGGCAAAAAAATATCCATGATTCAATGTGTTTCTTTCCATTTGATATTGTAAACAATGTTAGAAGGAGTAATGGTATATTTTATTTTAAAATATCAAATAAATAACTTTTTTTCATAATTATTTGTTATTTAAGTGGTTTTATTCATTAATAGTTATGACTAAGATTACTTTTAAATTCACTACCATTGTCTATTCATTGTTGAAATTAAAATACTAGTTATATATTTTTATTATGATCAAATAAAATTAAAACATTAAAGGATTGTGTTTTTTTTTTCAATTTGTTTGCTTTAGAAATGTCATTAAAAAACAAGGTAGGTAATTTACAGTTAACAAGCTATTAAGTATATAGTTATAGTATTATGATATTAATGCATTGTGTTTAAATGCAATGTACCTAAGTGTTCCTGCATGTGGAGGCGCCTCTCAACAATTGTATCAGCAAACCTACTACTTTTCATTAATTTTTTCAATCTTGTGGAATACTAATACATAATATTCATGTTCAAGTGCTACAACTGCAATGTGTGATATTCTTACTAATTATATCTTAAATAATTTTTAATATTTTTAATTTTTGATTGGGGGGACATAAGAGATGTTATTAGCCTCCCAGAATGTTGTGCTTTATTGGGCTTACCTACATATCATTCCATCCTCAATTGTTTCGTTTATTTCTCTCGTACTGACAATTATGGTGAATTTGTCATTAAGCCTTTACAATTTTTTCATTTAGGGTTTTCTCCCTCTCACAGTGGAGACAAATATATATTCCACGAATCATTAACAACTTGGGTGGCTACTTTATGGTCTCCAGGTGTCGAACAAAAAATTTAATTTATACATATTTTATTAGACATTTGGAAAATAACACTGTTTAGATATTAAGAAGTTTATTAATTTTTTATAGTTTGTGTTATGGGTGTTGTAGGCATGGTTGGTAGGTAATACAGGTTAATTATAATTTATAAGTATGTATATGACAATGAATCAAGATATAACCACTAGAATAATATCACTGGATTCGTTATTTTTAAATGGCTGTTTCTGAAGTATTTTTATTTTATTTCAGAACTTGGATTAAAAATCATGATTCATAATCATATCTTTCTTTCATTTTATTGTAAATTATCGATTATGTACTTTAAATAAGAAATTCTTAGATATTAAAATACAATATCAAGCTTATTGAAATAGTACATGATCGTATATAATAATTATTGTAATACATTTATAAATTTATAATCTATGAACATGATACGAAAAAATTAATTATATTTTTAAGTTTTGTACATTTTATTAATAAATTGTAATTTAACTTGATATCACGTTAAGGTCAACTTTTGAGTTGAAAATATTATGCTTATAATGAATTAATATATCTGATGACATTTATATCAGTGTTAAATCTGAAGATTATCAGCTACCTACTCAGGCTATTAGTAGCATTAATTTATTATTGAAGTATTCTTAAGTAAATGTATTCATAGATGGTAATCAGTACTAATCACATACAAAAATATTTTCAACAACAAAAGTTTATTCTTAATGCGTATTTGACTTGATTACTATAAATGTGATAATATATCATATTCATATTTTACATTTTTTAATATTATTCTATTATTAATAGCTTAACATAATATATGATTGCAATTAACTAATACAGCTTACTTTCTTGATAGAATGTAACAATGCCCTCAAAGCTCATTTTATAGAGCCAAGTTTACTACTATTAATAATTAACAAAATAATAACTAATAATATTATAGAAGTAAATAGATGTATTTTTGGTATATTGTGAACCTTAGACATATTAATTATTAATTTACATTGTATGTAACACAAACATTGGAAAGGATTTTTTTTTTTTTTTTGCCATTGTCAGAAACATTACAGCAATACAATTATTAAATCAAATTAAGAAGCCAGCGGAAATGGTGAAGGAAATTATGGAGTTGATGATATCAGTAGAGCGAGAATTAAAGATAAGATTTGAATCGGGAGCGGGATAACCTAGGGTGGATAGGAATGAAAAAAGGAGTTATCTGCTAGGAGAGAGAGAGGGGCAATGGAAAATAATGTGATTGAAGTCGCATTTTGAGTGAAACGAGGAATATATTGGTTTTATGATGATGTGTATGATATGATAAATATGACATATATGTGCTTCAGGCTGGAAAAAAATGATTTGTACCTATAGTTGAAAGTATTAAATTAACAGTTCAAACTTAAAACACTATTTAAAACTAACATTTTAGGTTGTATACCTATTAATTACTATATACTAAATAATTTATTTTATAGTTAAATTATAAGTGTGATTGAAATGTCAATATAATGCTTTTATCTAAATATATATATATGTAAATTGTGTAATTTTATTGTTCTAGAGTTGTCTCAATGGCTTGGCCACTATTGCTGTTCATCGCGGGGTTATAAATATAACCTCCAACGAAGTACTGGACAAATTGACGAAAGAAAACAAAAATATAAATTTATTATTATAATTTAAATATTGTTATTAATTAATAAAGTACTAATTTACGTTAATTTAAAAAATGTATGTTAGACATAACCATAAATTATATTTGAATGATTAAATAGTGCATGTTAAAAAATCAGCCACATCCCCCCATGACAAAATAATTTAACCGCCACTGGGGGGTGGCTTAGTCCCCAGAATCCAAATTAGCCCAATACCCAAATGTATACGTAGGTTGACTTAAGGGTTCACTGTTTAGTTCGATTGTCAAACCACACATAGGCATATCCATCAGACATCAGTCACTATCGGAAAAAAAAATGATTATATTTAAATTTTGAGTAAGGCCTACTCCCGATTCATTTTTTAAAAATGTTGAAGACTACATGTTTGTAAAATATAATAATTTCATCCAATAATTCTGCTACAATCCGTGCATGATGAATGTTAAGATGTTAGTGTAAGTGCAACTCAACTCTTTATACGGTGGTAATTAAAACTATGTTGCCATTGCTATCTACAGTATTTTTTTGAATTAAAAAAAAACAATTACTATATATATATATATATATATATATATATATATATATATATATATATATATACATGCAATATGTATAGCAATTAAATTTCCAATTTCTATGTATACATATATATATATATATATATATAGGAGCTATATACTCATATACTCAGTCTTGTTAAAGATACTTAAATCTTTAAAAGAATACTTCAAAAGTATTTAAAATATATATTTGAATACTTGTTAAAAAAAGTATTCAAGTACGAATACAGATACTTCAAAAAATAATTCATAGATACTTTTAAATAGGTACTTAAAACAATTTAATTATGTTGTTTACTTTAAGATCATAAAAAGAATTTAAACGCATTTTAAAAATATATTCATGTATTACATAAATTATATAGAGGAGGATATGACAAAGAATCATCGATACTCGTATATACCTATTAACTAAACATATATGATATTATATACTATATAGCAGCGGTTCCCAAACTGTGAGGCGCGCCTAACTTAGGAGGCGCGAGCACTTGACAGGGGAAACTAACTGCGTGGTAAATAATGATATTTTAAGAACAACAATAATTTCGCATACAAGTTATATTATAAGATTATACTTTATTTGGGAATTTTCGGGCTATCGATATTTTCATCTGATCCTTCGTTAAAAATGAAGTTTTCTTCATGCCCACCGTTAGGATTTAGGTACAACATTAAAGATGAATAGCCTGAAGTAGCCAATAAAACTTTGCTTGTATTACTACCATTTGCGCCATCATATTTGTGTGAAGTAGTATTTTCTGCACTTACCGTATTAAAATCAAAATATCGGTCAAAACTTAATGTTGAAATAGAAATGCGTGTTGCTGTCACGGCATTTCTACATAATTTTGAAGAATTATTAAACGTGAAACAATCGTATTGTTCGCATTAAGATTGAATATTAATAGTCATTGTGTTTTTCGTAAAAATTAAAAATTTTGTTGTACTTAAAACAAAAGTTTAATAATATTTACCGTTGATTTATTTTTTCATAACAATAAAAATATTTGTATTCTTAAACAGTGTACATTTGTTATTTACTTATTCATGGGAGGTGCGATTATTTATTTTTTATTTTTAGGGTGGCGCGAACTAAAAAAGTTTGGGAACCGCTGCTATATAGGATAGTTGTATACTATGTATAGTTTGCTAACTATCTGAGTCCGAAAATAAAACAAATTTCAATTTTCTTATGAAATTGTTAATCGATATGGTTTAATGGATATGTTACAACATAATATATTATATTATATTATATTATTATACAAGTAGACAATAGTCATAATAATGTTGCAGACTATATACTCGTATAGTGTTCTCAGTTTCTGGTACTTGGAATGGAATTATCTAGAATTGGTCTGTAGTCTGTACGGTACGGCAATTTTTTATGGTTTGTCACTTACACTTGTAAATATAGATTTTATTAACACAGCACGGATAAATAGTTGATAAATTCTATTAATATTAACTTACCAATTAATTAATTATTTTAGTGTGATAGGATTAAAATAAGTATTTGAAAATAGTATTTGATTTTAAATACAGGTATTCTGGTAAAATATTTAAAATACTAAGTCTAAGTATTTTTTTCAAAAGCATTTACAATACGTAGGTATTTGAATACTTTTACTCAAGTACTTTATAAGACTATAAAATAAGATAAGACAATAAGAAGATATAAAGAAAATATAATAATAAGATATAATAATAAAATAAGACTATATAATTAATACTTATAAGTATTTATAAAAGCTCGTCAATATACTATTATAATTTATAAGTTATAACCACATAACTAATCTTCGATACTAAATGTATTACAAAGTTTAAATGAAAATTAAAAAATAAAAACAAAAAAAAGTTATAACCATGTGTTATATACTAATTTTTCTACATATTTAACAATTTAAATATCTTAAAAATCGTTGATCACAATTTATTAAAATATCTTGATTTTTTACATGAAAATTTAAAATTCCAATGATAATAGTTTTAATTTTTAAATTGAATGTTTAATATGGTTTATTCAAAGTTTATCATATAAGATTATTTTGCTAAAAATGTTGATATAGGTTAGAAAGTTGATAAATCTAATATTAGAGTTTTTAATAATTAGCTAGGTTTAATTATTTGAAATAAATATCTTATCAATTTTTAGATTAAAATTCTTTATATTATTCAAATTAAAACTTTAAGTTATCATGATTTATTTTTTTAAATGTGTTTATCATATCGAATTTGTTTAAATAGAACTAAATTTAAGTAAAATATTTCTAGAAAAATAACTTATAAGAATTATAAACAGTATAACGAGAGTGTGATTATTGACTAGTGTTTTATTAGTTTATTATTTGAATACCAAAAATTAGGGCCGATTGATCGAAGTAATTGAACTTTTGGGTCATACTCGAATTTGTTTATATGAACAAATGCCAAAAGTACTTATGTCAATAACCACCATATTATAATTATTTGAGTATAATTTATCATGTTATTTAATAAAAATATTTTATTTTTACTCATTGTTAATTTAAAATTACATTTTTTCATATACATGCACAAAAGTATAATACGCTAAATATTATACTTATGTACGTAATATACCCACCTAACTCACGTAAGCTTTTTTTTTTTAGGTACATTATATTTTACCAACAAATTATTTATTTTGTGCTCGCAAAATCCTTATCAAAAGTATCAGATCCTTAATCGTACCATACAAATCTAAAATATGTTCCACTAAAGTAAAGTACCAAGAACGATAGTCATAATATATAAATAGGTGAATACATCGTAAGATTGATGTACGATTTAACGTATAACTGTAGTTATAATTGTTACAAATGTGATCTATAAGAACTCTTAATTAGTTAATATTGGAATAATTATACTCGGGTACATTATATAATATACAAGATGCGAGTGTTTAAAGTTCAGAGCAATTACATTTTATTATTTCATCAGTCATGTACAATTGCAGACGGTGGATAGGCGTATTTTATTTTTTATAGTAGGTAATTGATATATACCTACTTCAATTTATCGAAAATTTACAAGTAGGATACAAATTACAAAGGCCAGCTCGTAAATTAATCGATGCTTGTCTTAATTTATAGAAGGTGCCTGCCAGAGTACATTTCAAAGCTATGATAATCCAGAGATGTTTGCATTGAAAAACATATTTATTACCATCTCAAACTATTGTTAGATATTAAACTTGTACAATAGAAATAATTGTGGGTTACTTCTACAACTTTTACCGAAAAGAATACCGGCGAGTGATAAAAAACAGTAAAAAATTTTATCAAATTAATATCTGACACTTTTGGTGTATTAAATGTACTATTATAAAATAAATAATATTGTATTCATGTTGTACTGCATTTTACCCCTTACTTGATTAATCCGAAGTAGTAGGTCATATTTTTCATATTTTTTAGATAATCTGTCTAAAACCTCACTGACTATTGTCTATAAACATGCATTATATGACTCGATAAACTTAGATGTTATCAGTGATAAATAGTGATATTCCTATAATATGTTTGTGTACCCACTACACATACTAACATATTGGCTTTAACTTTAATTTAAAATTTAAAACAATTTTAATTTAAGGGCTCAATGCCATTTATCAATCACCTGTAAAATAAAATCCTTGTTCAAAATAATTAAAGATAACTAGTTTTACAGCTTATAGTACTTAAGAAACCATGGATTGTGTACATTTATTTTGAACAACTATTTATTATCTCAAGCTTTTTTGCGAGGTACTATAATACCTAGTAGGTATATTATAAATATATATTAATATTATATATTTATTATACATGACTATAATATATTATGACAACTTGTGACAAGCACTGGCCAGTGGCCGTAATTACCCATCACATTTACTATAACTTATGTCCTTTACCTATATTTATGTACCTCTTAAAAATGTTCGATAATCTTTGTTCTTATATTTTTAACTAGTCAGCAGTATCTCAATTTATGCTATCAGTTTCTTATAACTTTACAATGGATAAAACTGTTAAATATAGAATATTAAAAATTTAAATGATTGGTTTAATATCAAGCAGTTTAATATCAGTAACTGATAATATTAAATATATTAATGTATCATGAAAGTGCGTCATAAAGCTTACTTATTATTAATATTAATTTTTATCATTTTTTATTAAATTAGTATCACTAAAGCGAAGCTGGTAAAATAACGTAGAAAAATTATATTAGTTAAATAAGCGTTATAGCTTAAATAATTTGAAATTTCCATAAAGGTTCAAGGAATACATTTTAAATAACTTTTAAAATTATAATTTATAGCAACAAATAATTAAAAATTATTTATAAATTAATACGTTTAAAAATCGGTTAGTCAACGAAATACGCTACCATGAAATATTAAAATTCTTATTAACTAAGAACATTTTTTGTAAATACCAACTTATAACACTTACTAAAATTCGATTTTTACAACGTTATTTAAAACGTTGATTTCTAGTAAAACAATTTGATTAAAATTTTTAAATATGTATTACAAAATTACGTAATAGATATTTTTGTGCAAGATATGTGCAGTAGCAATGTGACATTTAAAATTATTCAGGCAGAATTTAAATATAATTTGACAACATAAAAACGATTTTATTATTGATGATTGTGACCCTTCAATACAGCTCTATTAAAATAGCTTCTAAGCAATTAAACGATTTTGAAACATATTAATTTATCCCAAGTCATAAATTATTCTGTTCTTTCACGTTATATTTTTTATGTTGCATATTTAGTGATAATTAGTGACAGTGTGTCGATGACACGGTAAGTTCAGTAATATGGTCAGCGAACTAATTTTATTTTTGCGAATTAGCAAAGTAAATAATAGTATAAGTATAATAGACGCCGTTTGCTTACAAAAAAATATAGCTACATCATTATTATTAAATTCGATTAATAATAATTTGTCTTAAATGAATTAAAATTTACAAGTATTAACATAAAACATATTAGGCATTATGTACGTATAGTGAGAACATACAAAAGTTCCAGAGGACATACCATGTCATGCATTCCATTAAAAATCATTAAAATTATAGTAAAAGGACGTTTAGTTATCTGAAAAATAGTTTTAGTTGGTATAACTAACCTATTTACTCACCCTCGCAACTGGCGCATTAGATAGATACATCTGATCACGAATTAGGTACCTATCCGGGTAAAATATATCCTTATGCTAGGTACCAATATTATTTTAATTTATATGGGGCATAAATAATTTGAACGAAATAACGAATGTAATTCATTCTTTGTTTTTAAACGTACATTATAATAGTTGTTAGTTTATGATTGTTAGTATCATTGATAAAATAATCAATGGTAGTATGGTACGTACAAACCACAGCTATAGATACTTCAGTATCAATATCCGTGGTATAAATTGAAAATAAGCGCAACAGGTTCCTCCGGAATAGTTTATCATCTGTCGGTTTATCGCTTTGCTCATAAGTCATAAACTCATAACCCATGATCCACGAAATGATTTCACAAACCGACTATTATATTTTACATACACGAGTCGGTAAACACATTTTGCTTTATACATAGAATTCGTGAAAACATTCTGACGCAGGTATAAAATCATAGGGTTCTCAAACATCTGGCATACAGGTATACTATACACTGTACACAAGTTGCAACCCACATAAAAACATTTTACAGGGACGCGAGACGTAACACAATACCAGATGCATCCTCCGCGCGTCATCACTACAATGCTCTCGGCGAGGGTATACCGTGAACGTATAGTTATATTATTATACTCATATACGTACGTTGCATTATACTCCACTCTTATGACCGGTGTTGCTAATGGGGTATTCGACATTCGTGTACTACTTTATTATTGTAAAACGTATTTTCAAAAAGATTATTATCAATTTTGAAAACCAATCCTTAACATTTCGTCGAACCCGCGTTCGATGGTGATTGGTGACTGGTGGTGCATGTCTGTACAATGTTTTTCGCGGTCGTCCGAGAGGCGAGAATACGATTTAACAACCATTCATTAAATTAAACAAACCATATGGATATATTTATGTATATGTATACAGTGCTTGAATTGGGAAAAAATAGCAGGGGTGTAGCTTAAGTGTAGAAAATATTAACGTCCCTAAAAATATTAATGGTTTTATGTATATGCCCGAAAATATTTGTATGAACGTTCACAATCACGGTTTTCATCTCGTTTTGGAAAGTGTGTTTCTTCTGCACCTCGTTTTTCACTTTTTATCCAACTCTTAATATATTGGTCTGGAAAAAAACAATTTGAACAGTAGGGCTAACACAATTAATAGACATTGTAACCATGATTATGTTCTGCGTTTCTTTTAGACATTATAATATAGTTCATGGAGCTAAATTATCATCCACTCTCAGACGAAGATTTAGCAAAAGTTGAAATTGCAGATAAAAATTTATTTAATGCCTCTATTTTTGAGTAATCATTAGTAATTTTAAATTCCCTAAATCATAACATTTTAAACTAGAGTTCTGAACGGCCGAACGTCCCGTTTCTAGTGTTGCACTATGAAAAATTAGAAGACGAACGCTAAAATATTTTTAAAAAAGATGGGGTACATGGGTACATCGTCCCCCATTTAAGCACTGGATATACCATATACATGGTATATCGTTTATGAATATACCATACACGTGCTTTGCTTATATTTAAGAAATAATCTCATACATCATATTGAACTTATAACTTATACATAAGTGTTTACTATTAGCAAAATCATGACGTTGTTTTGTAATAACAAAATATTCGAAAATCTAAACATAAAATTATATTTTCAAATATATTATAATATACATTAATATATTATACGAGTATAATCATATCTAACCTACATTATAAACTAACTATAAAGTCGTCAGCGAGCGAAAATTTGTAAGCTTTGTTTATTTAACTTGTTATACATATCAAAAACAAGTTTAAATTGATAAGCAAAGACTTTATTTATTTATTTTTGGGTAAAAATACCAATCACAAAATTATAATGGAAACATATTTCGCGGAATGAATAGGTATATTTAGATATTTTTATATTTAGTATTTACCCACGAATTAATTATGAAATTGAAATTAAGATAAAGTTATTGAAGTCGAACCATCATCAGCTATATGAACGAAACAAAATAAAACAAAAAATTGACATGCCTTAGATAAAATTCTCTATGGAAATTATAATTTATAAGTTTATAAGTTATAAGTTTATAACCATTCATGAGTTCTGACTTTTCTGTGTGAATGTGTTTTTGCATAGCAAAATGCACTTCAATGAGTAACTATTTAACAATTTAACATAAATGTAGGTTCGAGTAGTTAATAATTAGTAAACAGTAAATAATTACAAAAGCAAAACATCCTAGTTGAGCAATATTTTTGTTATTCGTTTGCAAGATAAATGGTGCGCGAATATCTACAGAAACGTAGGACGTTCCGCGCAAAATACAAATCTCATCGTCATAATTAATTAATTTCATATCCAAGAGCAAATGCTCTTTTTACAAGATTGTAACTATTTAAGCAATACTGACATTTATATAAAACGACAACTACTTTTACAATATTATTTTATCTCAATTCACAATTAAAGGTCTTGTCACACATATCCGATCCGGGTCCGTTCCGATTTTTAGCGTTCGGAGTCGAGTTCGTCATTTTACCTATTTTCAAACAGGTAATATGTTGTTGTCGAATTAAACAGATGTTGATCTAGCCAATTTCCATTCGAATTTTTATTATGACTGAATTAATTGTAATAGCACTTTTGCTTGATGTAGAACAAGAAAATAATTGTAAAACAATAAAAAAACGACAGATCTTTGGAAAAAAAGGCAAACTGAAGGTGAATTCACAATATACAATGGACTTATTGATGACGAGCAAAAGTTTTATGAATACTTCCGTATGAAATGTACAATGTCGTATGATTAAATTAATATTGACAACAAACCTTTTTTTTTATTATTATTTTTAAATGAAATCTACAATCTATAACACTTGGGCACAGTAAGTAGACGTGATACAGTTTTTTATATATCAATAATTAAAAAAAATATATATACATTATACCTAAACAAACGTAGGTCAATGAAATAGATTTCGTGCTGAACACACCAGTCGAAATGGGTTCATACATGTCCGATCCGACATCATTCCGTCAAAAACCGACAGAGCTCGGACGAAAAATCGGACGAAAATCGGTCACTGACAATATTTTTTTGGTCGGATAGAGCTCGGAAAGCTCGGATCGGACGTGTGTGAACATTTGCACTAGAAAACAAAAAGTTTATATTTCCAAGTACACGGATGTCCTGACGGATCTGACTCGGAAAGGACCCGGATCGGATATGTGTAAAAGGACCTTAATAATTTTATTTATTCTAAAGCCTTAAATGTATGAGAGGAAGAACAAAAAAATCTAATATGGCGGGAATATTTATCATTATTACAATAATTATTGACCAAAACAAAAGCTCTAGAAAAAATTGTATCATATTCACTGTATTACAATTATTAGGAAGTACATAATATTAGGAATAAATCCAAGTTCTTTGTGTATTGTCGCCTGTCGGCAACTAATTTCAGATAATAACTCGGGGACAGTCGGTGGACGTCGGGCGATGAGGTTGTTTAAGCTTTAAAATAATTGTAAAAATAAATTTTGAAACTATATAATAATAGATAGCGAAAAAAATTATCGGGAAATCTCAAAAATCTTATATTATATTACGATGTCCACCTCATAGAAACAGACGCTTGAGCTATAAAATTACGTGGATGCCTGAGCGACGGATAGGAAACGACATACGTGAATTCACGACCCGGATAGTAGATTTTCGTCTCTAATCTAATCAGAATTCGATTATAATTTACAATATTGTACGTATAATATATAATGAATGTACATCGATATGTATATAATATATTATACTGGTTAACGTCGTAATCAGTGGATAAGTGGACTATGGAGTACTGGAGTGTGATTCGCCGTTGTCGTTGCGATTAATGTTTTCGACTTTCGTTGTACGACTTGCGACCTGTCGGCGATCTGGCGATATCACAAAACACCGGGAAAGGCGGAGGGTGGTAATCGTAAAATATTATACTGGTAATAATGGATCGCGTAGAATGAAAATTATTACTTACCATTATTCCGTCACTTAATTGTCTTCTCGGTTATTTTCATCGTATCGCGGTCTGTGGAAGCCCCACGTACACGTGTATTTGTCTTGGTCGGGCAGGTGTGCGCGGGACTACCCGCCGCCACCGAACGACGGGGTGCGTCGTGCGTGCGCGATCCACCGACCACCATCCACGAGTCGCGACGGTCCTCTGTTGTAGTGCTGTCGCCGGGTCCGTTTTCCATGGTCACTAGTCTCGTCGTCGTCGTCGTCGTCACTGCCGTTGCCGCGTACTTCCGAAAAACGAAACCACCTCTGTACGTGTGCGCTCCCGGCTTGAAAAAAAAATTAACAAAATACATATCATCTTACGAATTAAACGATCGACGACGACGACCCGTGGAACGTATCCGCCTGAGCCGGAAGAAAAACGACGTTCAACCCATCTTCTCGACATCATCCACCATCTGAAACGACACACGTGACAGGAAGTACGCGTACTGTCCCGATCATCTCCGACGGGTTGCCCGCGCCAAAAGATTACGGCGTGACCAGGATTTATATAGCTAATAGCAGCCGCCTTCGAAAGTTCGAACCGTGTGCACTTCGGCCCACTCCTCAGATCGCTGGTACCGTCGTTACCATGGTAAGTGGCACCGGTTTTGTGTGGGTACCGCTGCGTTCGCGGTCTCCGTAAGGAGGTCCTCGTGTGTTCGTGCGCGACACAGCAGTCGGAAAACCGCGAACTCTTGTTATTTTTCGATTTGCCGGACGCACAAACTATGCGTGTTGGCTCGAAGTACGGTATCGAAGTTATGCCTTCGCAATCCATCCAGTTTTATAATATCGGGTGAGTTTCCATGTAAATGACGCGTTACCAAACGAGTTGCCATCAAGTAGTAGTATTTCGTTTTTAACTTTGGCAGTTTTTTCGTAAGACTACTAGGTCTTTTCATACTGTTCCCTAACATGTGCACAATGGTAATACTGTTCGTTTGATTGCCGTTTATATCATATTTATTTTACCACTAATGTGGTTTTAACGTTGTTTTGCCAATTGCTGCGCACCGTTTGTCACCTGCAATGCGAAATTTATTTACATAGAGTTTATTTCAGGCATTAAACCACAAAAAATCTTCTGACAAGTGGTGGGAAACTGAGTACAGTGGCAACATCCATTCGTATTTACAGTATCGCGAGGTGGAGTGTAGAATGGTGTATGGATGCAGATCGCCTCAGGTATTGTAATAGATTCATTTTTATTAGGGGATTATTTTTATATGCTTAAAAATTATCATGCAACAGTTGGCAGATAATCATGGTATTAATTGTATATTAGATTCACATGCGACCCGTGTTGTTAAAAACAATTAGAAATCTTTCAAAGACATGGGAAATGTCAAATGTCAGTGTTCATTTAGCTGTATCTTTATTAGATTTCTTTATGGATAATCATGATTTAAAATTTGAAACAATTATGCTAGTCTCATTCGCTTGTTTAACATTAGCTGGTAAGTATCATTTTAATTGTTTTAATATTTATTATCTGTACCTATAATTATATTTTATTTTAGCAAAAATTGAAGAACATTGCTTAAATATACCAAAGTTAAAAAGTATGCGTAATGTCATTAGTAAAGATGTTACAAATAAACACTTCCGTAATGTAGAGATGAAAATTTTGATGTTCTTTAACTTCAATGTTGCGATTCCTACTGTTGCACATTTCATTGAATTTTATAAAGAACATTTTTACTGTAATCAAGACTTATACCATCCTCAGTTCACAAATATTGTAGAAGATAAATTTGATAAAATGATTCTTTTTTACCAGGATAAATCACTAGAAAGTTAGTATTAATTAGTTGTAGTTATTCTGTGTTCAAAAGATTCGTGTTATGTTGAATCTTAAAGGAAACAATATAATAGGTGGAGTTAATGGTATTACTGTTGAACTCAATATTTAAATATTTAATGTGATGTGCAAATAATTTTGTCTCATGTGCCTGTATTAGCTAATTGTTATATAAATTGGTAAATTTCAGTTATTTTATTAATAAATAACCGACATTGTATATTATCTATATTTTATCCATTTGGAATGTGTACGAGTTCTGTAATCTACTATTAGGTACTTATAAGTAGTATTTTACTAAATTCTTATCGTAAATTGATCATAAATAGGATAATATGATTGTTTGGATTTATATGTGGGTAACCAGATTATTCATTAATCATAATTCATATGTCATATGCATATCTGTAACTATGTATTTCACAAACATTTTATCTATTCAATGGGTAATAAAGATTCATTAAAAATATTAACCATAAACCATAATTTTAAATTGTCTCATATATTTTGTATATTATTAAATTTTTTTAAACTTTCTTTGTTTTGAATTCATATAATTTTACTTCTTACTCACATTATATTCAAATATCAGGTTAATTTATTATTGCTTTTAGACCTTCAATTAAAATTTATGAAATTGTATAGGATAAAAAAACTATCTAACATGTTGACTTATAATCTTTATTGATTACCTATTTTGTAGCATTGATTAAGTATACTTAATCAATGATTAGACTACGTCCAATAAAAAGTTCAGTGCTTAAGTTAGTTACCCTTGGTCAAAATTGCCACATGGGCATTTTTCTTTATATATGCAGGGTGTTTTTCCTTTTTTTTGTGTGTGTGTGTGTGTGTGTGTTTGGTATATGACAAATATGAAATCACTGTGGTTCTCAGTATATATTGATCAAAATCAATATGACAAGTATAATTATTATTTTAATGATAAAATTGATAACCTTCAATTTCTTTTCATTCATTCATTTTGATTTAATAGAATTCAGATTTTCAACATGATGCAATTTTTGTACTTAGTTTCATCAAAGATAAGAGTTTCAAACTCTGTACAACTGACATTATGTCATACATTATTCCTTTACACTTTATTATAACGTGCTTATATTAACATTTTTTAGACATTTCATAATTTTCAAAATATTTTAATGAAATTTGTGCTGTTTATAGGCACTTGCAATTGTTGATTAAAAGTTAAACCTACATTTCTTACAAATATAGTTTACTTCTATGTCAACCGACCTCTATCACTCAAAATTGTTTTTCAAGAGCTGTGGTACATTGGTTTTGAGTTAAAAATTGACAGTAATATGATTCACCCAATCTCATCGGTTTTTAATTAATTTTTTAAAGATATTTGATGAACATAAACTCTACAAATTACATTGTGTTTATTTAAATTCAATTAAAATTAAATCTTATTTGTTCTAGGCACAAAATTAATATCTTATAATCCATCAATGATTGCAGCAAGTATTATCTTAACAACCAGGCATACATTAGGATTGTCACCTTGTTGGACTGTAAAACTGCGAAAAGTATCAGGATATTTAAAAAAAGATCTTGTTCAATGTTGTTCATTATTAGGGTATTATTTTTTAATTATTTTTTATTTTATTACAATGTTAATTTATTTAGTGGACATGTGTTGTATTGAATTTTATTAACATATTGCACTTAATTTATACACTTAAGTTGATTTTTTCTTGACACCCATTTATCATAAAAATGAATACTAATATTGACTTTTGTTTTAAGAAATTGTATTCTATTTTATTTTGAGTTTTATTGGTTTTGTTATATTGAGTTTTTTATTTGAAATTTGATATAAAAATAGAGTAAATTTTGAGAACTTTTTTAACCATAATAAATGGTATTAAAGTTTTTAGTATATTACATTGTAATTTTTGATTTCCCACTCAATTAATTTTAATTATTAATATTAATTAATGCCTCAGGATTGTTATGTTAAAAATACATTCTTAATTTTTTGGACATTTAGATGAAAAAAAACATCAATCTTATAACTTGCATGGTTGTATTATGTTGTATCATTATTTTTAATAGATTTATTGTGTTACAGAAGAAATGTTATGCAGCACAGGAAATATATGCCAGTAGATGAAGGGTATTCTAGTTCTTCACCAGGTTTTCATTCGCCAATTATTTTGGGAAGTAAAAAGAAAAGAAGTCATCTTGATGTGCCTAGTATAATTTTATCCAAAAGAATAGCATTCTAACATCCTTAGACTGTGATAAGTTATTCAACAATAATTGTTCCATTACTCAAAATTGTTTTTTTTCTTTTGTGAAGAATAAATATATTGTGATATTAATTCTTAAGAGCTCACTTATGAGACTGAATACCGTTTTGTTTTATTTGTTTATTAAATTTTTTTTCTGTTATAATCTTATTTTTATTTATATGTTCATGTAGATAATACTAGTTAAATTATATTTTATAAATCCATGTATATGTCGTTATTTTGAATCAAAATGGAAAGTTAGAAAATAATTGTCAAATATAATTATGTTTACTTAAGATTTTTTTTTTTTTATTCTTAGCTGTGTATTGTTTTTTCTGGCGTTACGTTTTGTTCATCAAAATAACAGTTTCATACAATTGATAAAAATTAATTTTATACAATATTGTGATGTTGGCTAGTTATTCGTGATATCAGCTCTTGACTGGACGATATTAAGGTAAATATAATAAGCGACTGAAGAATTGAGAATATTTTTTGTACTTATGGAGCAATTATTATGTTTTCCCTTAATCTTCCGAGGTTACTCATTTATTGCATACATTAATTTTTTATGCTGTATCTTAAATTGATAATGCTATGTTGTTTGACCAATGAATACTAGTTTATTACGATTGTAGGTCAATTAATCTAGGTTCGGTATCGGTTTGAATGGTCATGAAGATTTTATTTTTTTTTTTTGTTTGAATGGTCATGAAGATAACGAGTAGTATTGAGTATGCCATGTTGGTAATTTAGGTTTTATCTATTTACTGATTAAAAGGAATTCCATAAAAATACACTTATTGTGAGTTGAAGCAATAGTGGATTATGTTATTTTATCTACTATTCCTTCTAATAATCTTCAAGTAAATGTGTACTTACTGAAGTTGTTTAACGTATGTATATTATTAAAATTTTAATGCTGGATATTGAAAACGTGATTATTTTTGTAATTTGATTGGTTACTCAACTTTTTATTCTATTTCAATAATTAATAAATGTTCATGGGCGTAGTTTGGTATAATCATCTGTGGGGGCTGTATAGGACTTGAAAAATATACCGTTCCAAAAAACTCCCAACGTTTAACTGGAATTTAAAGGAAAGAGAACATTTTCTGGAAAAACAATTTATATTTTACTTCTTTTTAACCTGGCATTTTATTTTACAATGCATCAAACTATAAAAGATGAAACAATTAAAACTTAATATTAAATCAAACATACACGTCTGGGTTTTTCTGCAAAAATATGGAGAACATTTTCCGATTCCATTTCATGTGATAAATCTCTTTCGATATATCGAAGTATAGACAAGTTTGTAAACCTATTACCTATATAGTTTACATTCAGCCCACTTCCGTGGCAGTGAGCATGAAAATGGGCAGCGCGAGTATGTAAACACGTCACTTGCGCTGATCATGCTCCTCGCACAGACGCTCCCGTCAAGAGCGGTAAACTGAGCAGCAACATAACCGGCAATGTCGTCGACGCTGTCACAGAAGTATTTTGAGGACTAAATACGACAGCGCGAGTAGAAATGGCAGCGGCTGAATGTAAACGAGGTAATATACCTGGTAATATATCATTTGTCATCGTATTTCTAGTCAAATACTTTATAATTAATAAATAAATATTATGTGTGTGTTCTAAATTCTAATAAATTATTATTGTCCGTTATCGTCATAATACTATCATCGGACAACGCGACAATACGCACGACCGACGACCGCACAGGGTAAATCCAAATAATTAATACTGTGTTGGTCTATAAATAAACGTAAAATAATATTGTCAATTAACATTGCTCTGCTAATATATTTTGAAGCCTTGATGAATTCCAGGGATAATTAAAAAAACGTTTAAAACTATAATTTCGGATAAAATGTAGAAAATGAAAGTGAACACTATGAGGGGGGTATAAATAAAGTAATAAAAGTATAATAAAAGTATTTGTTGGGGCTGTAGCCCACATAGTCTCCATGCAAACTACGCCCATGTAAATGTTCCTATTAAACTAAAGCCGACAATAAAACACTGTCTCGTACATTTGTAGCCGATAAAGTTTCGAAATGTTTGTAATAATTTTATGCATCATATTCATTTATACATCAATATGTACACAAAGATACATTGAATCTAATATAAAAGAAAATGAGATCGCCGACCTCGCAGCAAAACCGCAATCATCTCTTCACTATCAGTACCGACAGTACCCATACAAATCACCTCGTTAAGGGACATACAAATGTTAATAATAAATAAATGCCAACTAAAATAGCACCAGAAATGAACATCATACCACATTACCACACCAAACTAAATGAAATTAAACACGACATAGACAAGTGGACATTCCCCAACGAAATACCCAGAAAATTCGAAGTTATCCTTACAAGAATGATAATTGGACACACCCAAATCACACACAGCTTCTTAATGGCCAAGGAAGAACCACCAATATGCGAATCCTGCGGAGTTCAAACCACCATAAAACATATACTTACCGAATGCCGAACATACCACAGCTACAGAACAAGTTCCAACCTCCCAGAATCAATAGCTGAAATTCTACTCAATCACCCACAGTCACATTCATCACAACAGCCAAACTTCTAACCATGATTTAAAATCCATTAGAATAATATTAGATTAAGTAGACAGTAAATTAAATTATTAAGAAAATCACTAACTGTAAAGCCAATGTCCTATGTTGCCAAGGGTCTTTAAATTTCTTCAATAAAAAAAAAAAAAGATACATTGTAATGAAAAATTGTATCTGATAATGTATGCAACAATTTTTCTTGGTGCAGATGCCGCATAAGTCATATACATACATCTAGTTGTAACTTTTTAAAAAATGACTAATAATTAGACATGTTTCAACTCAAATGAGATTTTAAAATAATAAAATATAATGCATTCATCACCTAATTGTATTTTCTAGATGAATTACAAAATAAGTATAATTGAAATGAAGCAAAACCTTCAAGTACTAATTAGTTAAAAAAAAAAACTAGATATAAATTTAACTAGAAAATTAATTTAAAAAACCCCAGTCTTAAATTATCTTGGTTGAAGGGGTGGTATAACAATAACAATTTTTTTTTAGTCAAATTATAAATTATTGATATATCAACAGGAAGTTCAATTGGTAAATATTATTTATTGTAAAGACTAAAAAAATGCACTCAACATTAAGTTAATTTCCAGTTATATTATACTTTAATTTGTGTAGGGTACACTAGTATTAACTATTACGCATTCAAAGATATTTTCAAGATGTTTACTATTTAATGCTCAAATCTAAAGCATTATCATTGATTAATGAATGAACAGAAATAAATATTATTCTATGATTATATGGCATTATCTATGTATATTATTTGTAGAAAAAAAATATGAACTTGGTTCAACTTTTCCTTTATATGTCATTTTATGTAAATGAAACAATATTTTATTAATTTACTTTAACTATAGTATGATTTTAGATTTATAGTATTTACTCCAATATTTATAATATTTATTATAAATACTCATATATTTATAAGTAAATTTAACTTTATAATATGTCATAATCTCATAACTATAACATAATTTTAAAAATATAAATTCTGTTAAAAAAAACTATAGAAGTCTTCATGCTCAAACTTGATTGGAATAACATTAAATGGTAATAAATTGCTTTTTTTATTATAAGAAATTGATTTCAATCATCTTGGTCATTAGTTAATTTACTAAATTTTGAAAACTAAAAATTTTCTATCCATAGGCATAATATAACATACTTTATCAAATATTTTTTAGCCAATCTGCAATCTCAATAATTTAAAAAACTTATTTCAATAATTACCATTATTCATTATTAAATAATTTACATACTTTAAAAATAAAAATCCTAAATTCAACAATTCTCGGTTTTACTATAAAAACACATACCCATATTTTTAAACTTCTACCTAAAGCTCTATAGCTTCAAATACTCACATTTTATTATCTGAGTAATTATAGTCATTCAACTAATTATTTTTAATGGATAAAATAATAACTGAAGTATTTTTATGAATTTTTTTTAAAAAATATATATATATATATATTATACACACTAATATACAATTTTTCAATTTAGAAGTCCCTATCCATAAAAAAAATACATTTTATACATAAATATAAGATATAAATTTAAATCTTTATTACCATTTACCTACTCTTTATTTCACAATAAACATAAACAATTATTTATTTTCCGAACTCATTGCTTGAGCAGCATCAGCAAGTGTTGAGAGGTTATCATGAGGTAATTCTACCTTTGTATCTAGAGCTGGTTCTTCATTGTTTTGTTCTTTTTCTATTAACTCGGCAGCTGCCTGTAATGTTGCTAATCCTGGACTGTTTAGTTCGTTAACATCTGTCCTCATGTGACGGTGTTCCGAGCGTACTTCAAAAGTGTGTAATGGAAGCTGTTCAAGCCATAATTGCATACTAAAAGTGGAGACTTAAGGAATATGTATGTAATGAAACAAAAAATAATTGTCTTATAATACCAAGATCTTATTTCAATAAATTCTATTATTTTAAACATCAGAACAAAAATCTATTCCATCTTTCAATTCATTTTTATAATAAAATAAAATATTTTTTATATGAAATTAACTCTTAAATACCTCAGACAGAGTATTATTGTTATATTGTATATTTAACCATAAAGCAGTTTGAAAGTTATAATCATTTATTTATAAGGATTTATTTTCTATCAATCAAATTTGAAATTATATAAGCACTCATTTTATATTATACTACATGTAATAGGAGTAAATATTAATATGATGCAGAAACTTTTTGATGAGGAAAACTGTTAAACCAAAATAATCTTTTTTTAACAATTAAAGACATTTTTGTTTGAGAAATAAGGAAAAAAGTTATTAAATAATTTTCTTGTATGTGTAGTTTACGTATAATAGCACAATAAAATCTGTAATACTGAAACATTAGTTGCATAACTAAGTAGTTAATACAGTAGGTCACATATATTACTAAAGCTAATGTACTAGTTAAATGATTTAACACATAACAGGTCTTATATATCTATAAATAGTTTATAATTTTATATCTTTGTGTTAAAGGATACGAGCTTTCTTCTTTTTCTACTTTTATGATAGTTGGTAATATGTGTTTAGCCCTAAACTCAGTCACTTGTTCGTTGAGTTCAACAAAATCTAAACGTTCATGCATCCCATCATTACCAAACTTTCCATTATATTTATCATAATGAACCTCTTCTAACACTAAGCCTAAACCTGGAGCAATAGGTAGATCGAGGCGATCATGTTGCCAAGATCGTTCTATAACGTCTAGATTGGCAACACCTCGACAAATTGCAATAATTACACCGACCATTTTACGAATTTGATGAAGCATGAAACTTTGTCCTAAAACCAAAATAAAATTATTATAATCATTCCAATAAAAATAAATATATAAATATTACCTCTAACATATAATGATATTAACTCAATACCATCTTTTTCAAATGGTTTGTCACAATAAAAACTGACCATATATCTTTGTGCACTTGGATCACCAGGTTTTCTAAAGATCAACATTCAAATTTATAGTTTCTAATTTTTATTGTATCTTATATACAATTTACTAAACAATTAATAATTAATTATTTTTCAATTGTTGAAACTAACTTTTTAGAAGTGTAATTATGATAATTATGACATCCTAAGAAATTCTTAACAACTTCGTTTATTCTATCAATAACAGTGGAATCAATACGATAATTAAAGCCTATGGTAGTGTCTTGAGGTGCAAATGCAAAAGTTGGACAAGTATATGAATATGTTCGTCCATCACAAGAATTTTTACTGTTGAAACCTTTGGTTGCTCTTCTGATATCTAGAACTCTAATTTGGTCAGGTAAAGCATTATTAATTACTTCTTTATTCACTTCTTCAGCTGTAAAAGTCAATACAATTAATTAGCAATTAAAATCATAAATTTATATAATTAGTTAATATGTTAGTATTTATTCAATAATATAGTCTTTAATGCGAAAAAATAATAATTTGTTTGTTTATGTTTTGGATTTTAGATAATTTTTTTTTTACTTTTCCATTATAATTGTTAAAATGACAACAATAACTATTTAGAATTAAAAAAAATTGAATTGTTCAGGTAAGACTGTATAATAAATAACTAAGTAAAAAGGAAAGAAGAAAAGAATAATAAAATTTTGTAAAAAACTTACGTAGTAAAAGTGAAATGATCTGTCGCAAAGCAGATACTCCTTTGTCAGTTCTAGCAGCTCGCTGAAAATGCATAGTTTGTATCTGTTCAAACCCTTCATCAGTAATTAAGTTATTCGCTTTTAACGCTTGTAACAGTTCTTCTTCTACTGTCTTTGTACCTTTATTTCTGTAATAATAGATAATATAAAACATATTATTAATTGCTAACTATTGAATATTTACCTCTGTAAGCCCAAGTATCCTTGACCAGAATATGCCAATAATACAGCACATTTTTTTCTTTTAACTCTGGGTTCAATACACTGTTTTTTGGAAACAATATTCTCATCGTCCTCAGACAATGGATGTTTTTGAGTCATAATCGGATCTGACACCATTGTACGGGATGAGACCAGAGTCGCTGCAAACGATATTCTACAAACTATTAAAAACAACGAAAATCGTTGTATGATATAATTACAAGATTCAAAATAATTTATTACAGTTACGACTTAGTACCTACTATGTACCTGAATTTGTGGGTAATAATGCTTTTAAAAAATAACGAGTTGACAATACCATTGAGTGAAAATTTATTTCTCACAAAAAAAAAACGTGTATAAATGTGAAAATATTTCTAAATTTAAAAATAATCCTAACAACAACCAATAACACTACTTTAGTGTTTCAAAATTGAAAATTATGAATAAAATATCACGTTTACGATAAAACAAATTAATAAACACCTAACACCGCTTAGGCTTAGGTAAACAGTAGAATTAATAATTAAAAAATGTGAAATGTGAAAAATATATATAATAAATTACAGTTACCAGGTAAGTGGTAACGTAAAGTGTAATTCCAATTTACTTCGCTTTCTCGATCGAAGATCAGAAGGGAATGACAGTAAAAAATTTTGTATCTGGCGCCTGGGCGTCTGCCTAATTTCTAATATTCCAAAATTTGAAGCGTAACGGAATTGTAAGACTGTAAGAGTGAGAATAAATAATTATGATAAAATAATAAATATTGAATAGGTAATTCTTATGTCTCTGTACAACTTACTATCGTTCACGCGCTAAGATTTTGTTGAAAGTATTTAATTATAATAACTTAGCGTTTTGTTCGCATAAGTACAGCATCTTTTTTTATAAATTAAAAGCCCGAAATAAAACGAAAAGGAGATGTTGCGTTGTAAAGTGTATATTGTACAAATGTTTAAATATAGCTGTACCTATAAAATATGTGTAAAAGGTACACCTTATGAGCCGTACAACAAGTAAGTATAATATAATAGTAATGAAACATTAAATCTATATTATTGGTGGCCCGCACGAAGGTAATATTAGATTTAGGTATACTTATGGGGCACGCCGAAGAAGACAATTTGGGCGACACTGTGCTAAAATGCTAAAGGAATTGCAATTTGTGTGGTTCAAGACTATTTTACATTCTGTGTGAAACAAAGGATGTAGCCATGTAGGTATTAGTTCACCATGGTGTGTGTGTTCTTTTTAGTGTATGTCATCACGATTTTTCCTTGAAAAAATGATCCTATCATCAAATGCAGTATATGTTTCCGATTCAAAATGTTGTTGTCTTATTGGTGCATTAATTTATTTATCTAATAGTATATAATCCAAATTTAATGTAAATTGATTATTCATGTTTATTCATTTTATAAATCACTTTAACTGAGATTCATCCAAATTTAGTTCACCTGGTCGGATGATCCAGTCAATAATTTATAGTCAAGTGTAATAGTGTATAGTACTATAGTACCTATATATTGCGATGTAATTATTATTTTATAAATTATAGCTGTATCATAATATAATTCAAATAAACAATAACTGAAAAAAATCATTGTTATTATTAAAATTAAAAAGGACGAAACTCCAACGCGTTTTCGTCGTAGGCGTAACCACGATGTTTATACTTATCCTGTTGCTGGCCGATGTATAAACTATAAAGTCACTATAAACATCCCGACGACGCGACGATAGGTTTGTTTGGATACATTCAAATAAATTAATATTGATCAGGTGCCGCGAAAATATCGCCAGTTTTTTTTTTACTCTCCCACAATCCATACGTTACAATATAATTTCTCTTGGTAATACCTGCGAAATTATATTTTTGAAATAAAATAATTATATTTTGACATATTGCATACGACAATTTGTAAATAAATTAAAGGTGGCAGCCACACAGTGTACTTGCAAACAAGACTTTTTCGATCAAATCATGGTTTACTTTAAAAACATAATTGCGTAATCGTAATGGCTGTAAATATTCAATTTATTGATGTATACGTATATGTTCAGAGTCAATTAATATACAAAACACCTTATTATATAAACGACAAACGAGTATAATGTATATAATACAAGGGTTATACTTATACTATAGTTAGCGAAATAGCGACGACTGATTAACGGAGACACCGCGATTTCAGATGGCAAAATATTAGATGTTATCAACTTATCGTTGATCAAACATCTCATATTCCTTCAAGATATATGATTATATGAAATATCTTTATTATGTACCATAGTTACATTATTATGATTTTTTAGTTTATTTCTCTAAATTTAATTTGTTTTTTATATATTGTATACAAATCTAAATTTGTTAATGTCTAATAAAAAAAAAAAAAATGTTTTTGCTCCGTCTCAAACAATACAATTGTATATTATATTATGTATTTTATATGTTGATCTTAATAATGTTTACGCAACAAAATAAAAAAAAGGGCGAGACTCAGTTGAGTCGTGAGTTACAAGGATGGGTGAATTATACTGCTGTATTGGTCTTTTAAATTTGAAACTTATGTATCATATTAGCTACCGAAAACACGATTCTCAATGATAGAGGTCGGGAGGATCAGTTATATGAAAAAGTGTTAATATTGATTGTAATTTTATTTAAATTTCAAATACCTATAAATAGCATACAAAAACTGAACATTCTTTTCACTCTCCACCGGTATAATCTTTGATACTTGGATAACTAGTTTAATTCGTCCAATTCCTCAGTCTTCCTCTGATAGTTCCAATATTTCAAAATACGGTCCAAAATCCTTGCAGCTTGCATAGCTAAAATATTTGAATCGATAGTTGCAAATAAAGTCTTATTTGATTTAAATAATATAATCATTGATGATCAGCATGGATTTTGACGAAATAAAAGTACAATTTATTAATTTACTTAACTTCCATAATTTTGTATCTGATTCCCTTTCGTGTGGATCGAATATTGATGTCATATACACTGACTTTGCTAAGGCATTCGATAAAATTAATCATCAAATCTTATTTAAAAAATTTAAACAGATTACTGATTAGTATTTAGTATATGTGCTCTTTTTTATCCTGGATAAGGTATCCCTTTGATTGAAGACTATTATGGCGTCATCAAATTGGTTTATTCTAATAAGTGTTACATCGGAAGTTCCTCAAGACCTGAAGGGTCCCATTTAACACCAATATTATTTTTTATTTTTACTAATGACATTAATTTTCAAAATTCCAGTAAAGAATGTTTTTTGATGATATAAAAATATTCTGTATAGTTTACATTCAAGTTCAAGCAGTAAGATTTACTTCAATTTGATATAAATATTCTCTACGAATGGTGTACTAACAATATAGTCTGAATATTAATAAATACCTGATAATGACATTTTCCAGAGCATGCGTAGGTAGTCTCAACATTTAATTACAATATCAATGGTGAAACACTATATCATCGGACTATCAGGCCTTTTAAGGACCTTGGTATTTTTTTTGATCCTAAACTTAAATTGGACAGTCATATTATCAACATTGTTAACAGATCAAACAAAATCCTGGGTTTTATTCATAGAAGTTGAGCGGACTTCAACGATACATTTGGTCTAGAGTGCATTTATTGTTGTTTCGTGCGTTTTATAGTATACGAGCTGTCCCAACACGGCGTTGCCCGCGTATAATTATAAATTAATTAAGCTATTTATTATGCTTTAAAAAAATTAGGAGTGTTCAGCTTCCATTTTCCAAATTCCATTCATAATTCAGTGTTTATCAAAGCTTTACATGTGATTGAGAAGTTTTTTTCTTTAACTTTACCACTATCTATAGCACTACAAAAAGTTAATATTGATTTGTCATATTGTTATGAGCGAGGAACAGATGCATGTCGAATATTTAAAGAAATTCGAGAAAATGCCGATGTTGAGTTTAAACAAATATTTTTTTTAATTCAGAAGAATCTATGTTAGAAGGAGTTATTGAAGTACCAAGAACTGTAGGTCGACAAACAGCACTTAACAATATTCTACGCGGTTTGTTATTCGTGTACCGCACAAAAATAACAAACCAAACTCAATCGGTGTTGCAATCGCGGGTCACCAATTACCTGCGACTGGTTTTACTACCACCAGTTATATAGTTGATTATAATTGTGGAATTGTGAATTCCACGTACTATTAGCACAATCAATACACCGATAAACAGCGATTAACAGTCGGGAAAAAAATACATATATACATATAGCTATATAAAATGTATACAAACTTTAAAAAAACCCCATTTTACCCCCTTAGGGTTCGAATTTTGAAAAATCCTTTCTTAGTGCGCCCCTACATTGTTCAAGGAACCTCTGTACAAAATTTGAAGTCTCTAGGCCCAGTGGTTTGGTCTGGGCGTTGATGAGTGAATAGGGGCGGTCTCTTATATGTATATAGATTTCCGTATATGGCTCAACATCATGGTCCCATATCAATCGGGTAATAAATATAAGATTGAGAAAATTTAACAAAAGTTTTACATTTCCTCTCATTTAAATGTTCTATAACCAGAGAACCGTATCCTTCATACTCCACCAAGTCCACTTTTAATGATTCTTATTTCTTAACATTGAAACACTTGAACAGCGTCGTCTGCGATTAAACTTATACTTTTCGTATAAGCTTTTCACAGAAAAAATGTACTGTCCTTTGTTCTTGAGTCGTTTCTCTTGACTCTTTTCATACCCTTACTCGTAACACTCGGTCTAAAAATTAATTTTATCTTAATCCAGAAGTAACTAATTATGCAAGCCCTCCCCCCCCCCGCAAACCACAATAGAATTATGAAAATCATAAGTTAATTAAAAATTAATTTGTTCATATCACCAAATTTCAACTAATATAAAATTATTGTAATTTGAAATTTCATACTTGTTAATTGTATGATTTGTTCATCGTAATTCATTGTTTTATATTATTATTTACGAATAATTGTTGTCATTAATAATCATACAATTTATGTAATTGGGCCTGGCCAGTTTAAAACTAAAATAAATATGTATTGCTTCGTAATTTTTTATCAAAAGTATACGCTAGAATATGATGGCATATTTTATATTTTAACAAACTCTTGACCCTTGGCCATTTTTATTTTCGTTTAACTGGTCACCGTGTGATTCGCGATAACCGATTTTCCGTTTTTCTCATTGTATCTTTCAAATTTATAATAAGTACGTAGCAATAATGGCATTTACTGATGTGAGTGAAGCGACTCGTGTACCAGCTACCTACCAATTACTGTCAAGCGTCTAGTCTTAATATTCTTAGCAAAAATACTTAATTTTAAAATACGTGGGTGTTTATGTGGTGTATCATACTTTCATTCACTCGTAGTTTTAAGCACGAATTAACACGCATGTCTAAAAATAGATCACCATATAACGTCAAAAAAAGTGGGAGTAATATATGTGTTATAATTTATATAACACATATATATGTATACATATATTTATATATTATGTATGTATTTATATATTAATAACAAAAATAATAAACATATTCAACTTTATGAAGATGACGGAGCCAATTTTTTTTTCATTCCCCTTAATGTACGTGTGTAACTTATCTTCCTCAAAGCTGTGAGTTGTTTTTCAATCCACAAAATATAGTTCATTCCTCAGAATTCATAAATTCTACTTAAAAATAAATAGCCTAATTATTTAGTTACAAAAAAATAAACCTTGTGTTACCTGTACAATGAGTGCAAAAAAAGGAGAGAGTGACCGTTACACAAACGAATATTCAAGAATTAGAAAATTGACAAGTAGATATGATATACGGACTCAATCAGTAAGAGTATAACTTAATAATTTTGAAATCACTTATGATTATAAATTTGTTTTAGAATGAATTTGGTTTGTCAGAAGATCAAGTTGCAGGTAAATAGTAATTTTAGTATTTTAATTTTTAATCATAGTATAAATTGGTAGGTATTTGAAATGAATTGAGTATGGTTAGTATGTTCTTGTATATACTTCGTCAATTTATTAATAACAATAAGTAGGTTAACATTTTATTATAAACATTTTTTATCTTAATTGCTTGTATTTAAACATAAATATTACTTATTGAATGTAATTACAATATAATGCAATTTTTATTGTTTATTTATATCTAGTTTCTTTTAAAAAAAAAACAATTAACATAAACTACATGGCAGATAATGTTTATTAGTAGTAACATTATAAGTATTATTTAAAAAATATTTTTAATTTTAACTTTTTTTTTAGAGTTCAAAGAAGCATTTATGTTATTTGATAAAGACCATGATGGGCGTATAACAGAGGCAGAACTTGGAGTGGTTATGAGATCATTAGGTCAAAGGCCTACGGGTATTAATTGTTTATTATTTAAACTAACAGTTTTAGATAAATATTATCTTATCATTTAAGTTTATAATTTCACATAAATATCAAACTATAATAATATTTTGGTAGTATTTTTATTTAAAAAACAATAAAGTACTTTCATTTTTAATTTATTCCAGAGACTGATTTGAGAGGTATGGTAAAAGAAGTTGATCAAGATGGCAATGGTAGTATTGAGTTTGATGAGTTCCTTTTAATGATGGCTAGGAAGCTAAAAGCATCCGACGGTGAAGAAGAAATGCACCATGCATTCAAAGTATTTGATAAAAATGGTGATGGATTTATAACATTTGATGAACTTAAACGTGTAATGAATTGTATTGGAGAACGACTCACGGATGAGGAAATTGAAGATATGATAAAAGAAGCTGATCTAAATCGTGATAAAAAAATTGATTATAAAGGTAAAAATAAGTTTAAAAATGTCAAGTTAGTAAAATGACAATAATTATTTTTGTTTTAGAATTTATTACAATTATAACTTCAAAAAAATAATGGTGAGCAAAATATATACAGAATAAATTATTGGTTTTTATTAATTCAATAAACTTGGAGTATATATAAATTTATTACAAAATATATAATAAAATTAATAGAACTCTTCTTGGGATAATTTATGCTAGTATTTAAATTATTACTTCCTGAATTTTTTAAACAATGGATGTTTAACACCAGAATTTCTTCTGAACTCTGCATAAACCGCATCATCTGCACCAGACATTGAGCTCATTTTACCACTTATTTTCTTGAAGGATTTGGATGAACCCTCATATGGCATTCGTTCCTCATCAGCATCTGTATCGTTAGCAGCTAGGACTTTACTTAATAATAAACCTTGATCTTCTCTACTAGAATAAAATAGTTCTGGATCCTGAAATTTAAGAAACATTATAAACAATAAGATATTTTTTTCAAAATCTTATTTGTTTTACCTCCTCTAATCCAGCCAGTTTTGTAACGACTTTGTAACTATACCCTTGATCAATCAGAAATCGTTGTCGTTTTCTTGAATAGCTCATTTCTATTGTGTCTTGCGACACTAAGGTATAGAAGAATGCATTGTACTCTTCGGCAATTGCAGTCTTTTTGGCACGTAAAATACGACCAAGACGTTGAGCTTCTTGCCGCCGACTTCCACCATGAGAAGAAATTTGTATAAGGACATTGGCATCTGGTAAATCAAATGATGTATCTGCAACTTTACTGACAAATATGGTATTGACTTTTGGATTTAATTTAAAGTTTTGTAAGATTTGAATTCTTTCTGCCTAAAGTATAGAAAATTATGAACATAAGTATTAATTAATATTCTATTGAACTAAACTGTGTATTAATTTATTTTCTTCTTAATTAATACTTTTTATAATAATTGTTGACAATGTATTAATTAATTACCTGAGATGTTGGTCCATAAATAAAAGGTTTACTTAATTTCAAGGCATATTCTTTCAGGGCGAAAACGTTATCGGAAAAGACAATAGTTTTATCTCCTCGTTGTTCGTGATAACGTATTAAAAATTGACAAGCACGAAATTTATTTGGATTCATGACAAAAAAAAGCTGTAAACATAGATATTTGGTCTTTATGTTATATAATATATTCTCAAAAATTGTAACACATTACCATTTTTTTACATGTTTTTGTAGCTAAATATTCACGATAAAATTCTGGAGCCATTGGACACCAGACTTCTGAACATTGTACTTTAGCAATGTAACCTTTTTGTTGTAGTTCCAACCAGTTAGCTTCATATAGTTTAGGACCAATTAAAAAGTTTAAATCTGCAATTTTGTCATCTTCTCGTAACAATGTAGCAGTTAGGCCCAATTTGCAATGTGATTGAACAAGTGTTAGCACACGTCGAAACATTTTAGCAGGTATAGTATGTACTTCTAAATATTTAAATATAAATTAAAATATATAGATAAAATTAAAAATGTTTTTTTTTACCATCTAGCACCATTATACCCCACTCTTGTTCTTGAATCCACTTCATAGTCTGTTCTGCTTCCCAAGATCTTTTTTGTGTATGTGTTATCATTGAATAAGTAGTAATAAACACACCACAGCCCATTAATTTGTCTTTAACATCAGAAGTAAATCTGCACACTAAACTATCATCAGCTAAGAAACAAATTAAAATGGAAAGTTATTTTATAATTTTTATTTATTTATACATTCAAATTAAAAATAAATGAAATACCTGTTGACCACATTTTAAATTGATACTTCCACTGTTCAACAGATACAGCTGAATTGCAAAGAACTAATGCACGTTTACGAACAGTACAGCATGCTGTTACTCCTACTAAACTCTTACCAGCACCTACAAGCAAATTTTTACTCAAAAATATCACAATATTTAAAATAAAAGTAAAGTTTAAGATTTAAAAGATATAAAAACATTGAAGTATTATAAACAAAACAAATTAAATTTACCACAGGGTAATACAATAATTCCTGATCTTGCACGACTATTACCAAACATTTTTCTCAAGCTTTTTTCCTGATAAGGTCGAAGTGTAGCTTGAGGTTTTAAATCTATGCTGTGAAATAAAAAAAATATATTAATTAATTAGTAACCATACAAAATTATAGTAATTATTATACTCACTTAATGTCCTTATTAACTTTGTCATTTTTAAAATCATATTCAACTAGTAGAGGTGTATCAATTTCTATACAACGCTTTTGAATGATTTCAATTTTTTCTTGTTGAACTTCAAATGATACAAGATTTTGTGTTTTTTCTTCTTCTTCTTCTTCTACCTTATCAATTTTCTCATATAAATCTGTTATATCTTTTGGCACAACATCATTTAACTTATCTTCGTTATCTTTTGAAGATTCTCCAGGAAACTAGAAATACAATTATAAAAATAGGGTTCAGGTTGAAAATATTCGAAATGTATGTTTTTAAGTTAATTTTAATGAGATTTTTTATTAAAAACAGTCATTGGATATACTTAAAAGAAAGATTGACCGTCTACTAAATGTAATTCTGTTTCATACTTAATAAAATATATTAACAAAACAATAGTATACAAATAAAAAACTTACATGTGATGTTTCTATTTTTTTCTCTTCAGTTATTAGTGCATCTGTATCTTCCAGTCTTTTGAGACGACAAGAACCAATTACTGGATCTTTAAGAAGCTTCTGTAACATATCTGGATGTTGGGATTCAATGAAATATCGATTATGTTTAAGTACTAGTTTAACTTTTCCATAAGAAAGTGTGCAAACAGTTATAAACTCTATTATACCGTCAGGTATACTAGTTTTACTCAATCGTTTTAAGTATTCAATTATATCATTTGTCTGTAATCCGACACTGACAGCTGCATACAACGAATAAGCAGTTAATTTATACTGAAACAAAGTTAATAATTTTACATATTAAACTAAAGTTATAAAATTTTAATTTTAATTTACCAGCATGGAAAACATTTTCCCTAGTTATGAAATAAGAATAATTACTTCATGTAAATGAGTTGGTCTACAAACAGGTTCAGCAATAGCAATCATAAAGTCATGAGCATGGCGATACACAGGAGAATATGACTCAAGAAATATATGTCCATCAGGAGCTACCCATAATGGTCGAGATGCATGATCTGCTTTAAGTATCATTTGAGATCTATAGTCTTTGGCACCAAAATCATCTTCAACACAGTTTGTTGTAGTTTCCGCAGTCTTTTTCGCTGCACTTGGTAAACCTTCTACAATTAATATATAAATTTGTAAATAATATTCATTACGAGTTAAGTTTCAGTAGGGTGGTAAAAACAATATGAATTTTATAATTATAATTTACCTTCTTCATTCACAGCTAATAAGACAGGATCATCCAAACCCATTGAATTCTCATCAAAATCATCCTTCTTTCTTTTTCTGCCTCTTTTCTCTAAAAAATTTAATTCAATCATTTAATTATGTATAAAATAACAAAAAAAATAAATAGTTGTAGTATATATTATAAATTAAAATATTGTTTATAGTTTGCTCATGATATCTGTAAAATATAACTAACATGTATTATGTATCATTGATAAAGTAATTTAATAAAAAAATAACTTTTCAATACAAATATTGGCTCTCCATCAACAATATAATTAAGTTAAGTTTATTTTTCTACTCTATCCCATCATATTATTAATTACTACTTCACTTTTAAGATAAATACATTTATAATAATTGAGCATCAAGACAATGTATGAGAGTAGCTATTTGATGCTGTAAAAATAAGATATATAACAGTAAATACTACATTCTTAAATAAGTACAAGATCTCCGATTCTGTTGGTGATCTATTTTGAATATATTCCACATCAATCATAAGCCTACATTTTTGATCAACATTAAAATTCTTGGTCTTGGTTTATGTATAAGTTCCCCTTCCTTTAAGAAATATATATACCTATTATATAACTAATATTTTAATTAAAATGTAACATTAAGCTCACTAATTACGACACATGATGATTATACCAGTGTCTTAGAGTGCAGTTGCAAATTTTTCTATGATCAAAAAATACAAAAGATTATTGTATAGGCAAGTGTTTTAATTCGACTGGTAAATGTAGCTTGTTCGCAGTACAACTGTAATCGTGTTGATCTTTTAGATACGTTAATTAACTAAATAATTACCTGGATGTTCTTTTTTCGTTTTGCCCATTTTTTAAAACGTATTAAAAGCTCTGATGACAATATGGCACACAAAAACAGGGGTAGTTCTATTAATTACATTTTCTTTCTTACGGAAAAGTAGAGTACAGTCAAATTATATCAAAATCTCTGTTATAGCACTTCTGAGAACAGAAACTAATTTCACTAATCAAAATTCAAAAGACGACCAAGGGTGACGACTAATGGATGAACAATGAGCATTGAGCGATTGAACACTAAGCACTGCACAGGGCAGAGTACGGACTACGGAGTACGGACTACGGTCTACGGACGACGGACCGACAAGGGAAGAGAACATCTTAAACAAGTATCAACATCGTTTCACGTTTTCACATGAAAAATTTGGTAGTGAACGACGTTTCGAGAGTTTTGACTTTTGAAGTTTTTAGTTTACAATTTGACCACGAGTATGATAATATACATATTATACCTTATCTCGAGTGCATACACTGTGACTATAATGACTATAATGTGACTATAATTTTTATACTATGAAGATAGCAACGGGTGGACCGGAAACGTTCTTTATACGTTCTGGCGTGTATTGTATTAGTGGTTCCTAAAAATTGTGGGAATAATTTCAAAATCACAATTTTGTTTCACTTCAATTCGCGCTATGAATTTACGCATTTATCGAAAGATCTATCGTCGTGGTTAATAATTTCAAATAATTTGTGTCATGCATTCCAAGGGAGTAACTTGGCTCGATCATAAATTATAATAAACGACGATACGCCATTCAAGAGCATTGTTTACGGTGCACGATGTACGCGTTTGCCGAGGTCCGTCACGTTTTCTAAAGAACCGCTGTACTGATTTCGGTGTGACTGTGTCCTCTATCAACTCTACAACTACCATACTACTTACTGTTTAACAAACGTCAAACGGCTTATGTGTGAAAAACAATCGTGACTTTCAAGTCTGAAGTGTAAAGAACCAGTAAAAAGTTCGTTGTCTTCACTACGGAGTATCAAGAATTCCGTTGCGGTCACATTGGTTTCGCGTGAATGTCTCGTGTGGTATTAATCGAGAAATAACTGTAGTCCAACTGTTTACACCATTAACTATTCATTGTGTTTATAATATCGAGGACCGCAGGTAACTACATCATATGTAAGTTATTTTTTTTATGCGTTTTAGGTGTCTTAACTAGTACGGTGCAAATTAATTTCATATATTCTAAACTGTATTCGTACATTTTTTTTATTTGCTTTGCAGATTTTTAAACAGAAAATTCATTGAATTATTGAACATTTCCAGGAAATTTGGTGTTATTGACGCTTTTGGCAGGTATGACTAATTTTATTGAATAAATTAAATAAATTCTTTAAACACATTTTTAATAACTTTATATTGTAATATTATAATTAATGGTAAATATATAATAAATTAATTCTTTTATGTCTAATTTATTTTATTTTAATATTTTTCAGATAAACCAAAATTTGGGAACGGCACTAAATTTATAGCTTTCAAGTAACTGTGCATTTTGAACATGTCTCGTTGTTGTATTAAATCATGTACATTTTCTAACCAAATATTTGTTAAGTATGTATTGTTCTACTCTTAATGATTTAATATTTTTTTAAGTAATTACAAAATTTAAATTTTTAACTAGGATTTCAAAATTTTATTGTAACTTATTAGTATACCATTTGCGAAAGATTATTATGAAAGACAAAGGTCGTTTAAATCTCAAATTATAGATTTTGTAGCAGTCAATGTGTTAGAAAGACGTTGTTTTCATGAAATTAAATTTTGCCGATTTTTAAATTTTTCAAATTTAAAGCTGCATATGTAAAATAATTAGTGTATTGATTATTTCCTATGACATCAAATTAATTTTACCTTTGTTCTTTGAAAGTCTTTCATAGATAAATTTGAATAACTCCAAAAGTACTGACCTAAATTTTGACCATGTTACTTCAAAAATTCAAGAAACATCAACTGAATATATATTTGCATAAAAAATCTATGTATTATCTTATACAGTAGACGCCGCTTATAAGACTCACTTTGGGACCAGCACAAAGTGAGTCTTATAACCGAATGAATCTTATAAGCGAAGTGGAAAAAAAAATTAATTAATTAAATTAATTATTATTATTAATTAATTTTATTTTACTACATATTTTGCTTTGATTTTAATACTTAAACACATATTACGTATTACATACTTTATTATTGAATACATTTAATAATCCTGATGAAAAAAACTAAAATTATGATAGGTAAATATAACATAAAAATATAATAAAAATTATACATTAATAAAAAATTATAAAGGATGTATGTACGTACATATAATGTATTTATTATTTATTTTGAAAAAATTTGTAATTTTAGTTTGTTATACCATTGACTGCAATGATAACTGCGTATGTACATGTGCACGTGTATGTATGGTATTTATGTACCTGTAATTACGATAACTGTGCAGCCACCAGATACCTCACTATAATAACGATAATCGTTGCGATAAATGTGAACTTTAATCTATGATAAAAATTATTATACGTTATAAGGTACCAACAGAAACTAGAAATAATCAACACGAATATTTTTTAATTTTTCTAAATACCAATTTATTTCTAAATTATAAACAAAAAAGTTTATTTTCTACTATTTATTTTACGAAATTTGAGTCTTATAACCGAAGTGTTGAGTCTTATAACCAATTTTTTTTTTAATGTATTTGGATACGTCCGGTCCGTTCCACATGATTTTGAGTCTAATAAGCGACTGAACCTTATATCCGTGAGTCTTATAAACGGCGTCTACTGTATTATATTTTCCATAATTCAGTGTTTGAAAAAATGCAAACTTAAGTGGGGGTTTATTAACTCATGATTTTTAATATTTTTTTTAGTTTAAAACTATGTATCATTTAGTATTGTAATAGTAAAAAAATATTAAAAAATGTATTTTCTATAACTTTTTTTCATGCCACTTAAAAAGTGTCTTGTGGCGATACTAACTTATTTTTTAAATGGAAACAGCCTTATTTACTGCAGTATTTCATTGGGGATATTTTTCTGTGAATTTTGATGTATCAAAATTAAAATTTAATGAGTAGTTATTGAACTTTTTGAGTTATTTTAATTTAAGTATTTAGGAAAATAGTCTTATAATACCTAATATTATGATATAATTTGTAATTATATATAATCGCTAATTGCTACTGATTTGATAATGTAAATTTTACACTTTTTATACGCAATTTTAAATTTGAATGATTCCGAAAGTAATTGTTTGAATATTGACTATATTACATCAAAAAATCTAGAAAAATTAACTGAAAAATATTGTATTCAAAAAATAAGGTTTCCTATTTGAAAAGACAAAGTTTGTATATCCACAGGGTACCCTTAAGTTAGCACGAAGAAAAAAGTTATAGAAAATATAGGTTTTATGATAACTATTGAATATTAAAAAATAAAAAAACCAAATTTCAGTATTTTATAACCCAAAAAGTTTGTGAGCATTTTCAAAAAATCATCCTGTTTATATCGAAGAGTCTCGCTAGAACAGAACGGCATACAATAATGATGAATTATCCATAAATCGGAGTTGTTGACTTGTTTACGAGTTAATCTGTCTGACTAGAATTTTTGTTGATAATCTGTAATTAGGGCCGCTTTGTGCTAATTTTCTCATTAGTATGAATTTTTGTTGACAAACTGTAATTCACGCCGTTCTGTGCTAATATTTTTTTTTAATGTTTGTACAGTTGAACATCTTGAAATTTTTTTGAATAAGATATTTTTTCAAGTTGAGGCACATAATTTGGGTATTGATTTCACTTCTTTATTAAGCCCCAAATTCTATTTTTTCAACCGTGGCCCTTTTTGGCACAGAACTTTGAGATTGATTTCACATTTTTAATAACACCAAAGTTCTATCTTTTCTCCCAATCTCTTCAACTTACGCACAGAAAGCCTTTTTTACTTCTCCGAAGTAGTTTTTTTGAGGATACAATATACATCTATTATTTATTACATTTAATATAAATGATTTATATTTATCATCTATTATTTGTTTTTAGACTAATTTTAAGAGAAGTATATTCAACATTTATTGGTAGGGAGTTTTCATCACCCAATCATAAAAAGATGATATACCTAATGTAAACTTATGAAATAATAATATTGCGTTAATTTTTTATTTTAAGGTTTCCAATAAGTAATGTACCATTACTTAATGCATGGTTAGAGGCAATACATTACGATGAATCATTTATTGTAACTGAAGAAACAAAGTTGTGTATTGGACATTTCAAGAAGGAAGATTTATATGTAAGAAATGGTATGTGCCATATTTCTGAAACAGCTGTCCCATCAAACTTTAGGTATGAGATAATTGTTGGATCACCTATCAGTTTTAGTAGTTTTAAAATTATACTAATTCAAATTAAAATGTTTACATCTGCTATTATAAAAGTAAAAGTCTATTGTTTTAATGTTTACAGATTTATGAATGAAGTACCATCTACTTCAAATACCTATAATGATATTGTATCTGTTAATAATACAACTTATGCATCTAAGTCTATTGTAGATAATAGGTTAGTACATGACTCTGGTAAAGAATATAAAGTTCAGTTGTTGCCTATTTTCACACAAAATATATCAGATAACAATTATAACCATGGAGAATCACATCATATATTTTCAACTAAAAATAATAACGGAGCACAAATAAGTTTATCTACGTTAGATTCTGTAAATAGATCTGATGTTCAAGTAAGTAATCTACGTTCTATTAGAAAACCAAATTCATATCAGGAGACACCAGAAGAATCAAATTTTTGGACGTTTTTTAAATCTGAGTATAAATCCTTTGTACAAAATAAATTTACCAAAAAAATAAGGTTACTTGTCACTTCAAATAAAAGATTAATTTCAAAAGTTAAAAATTTAGAATCACGAAAACAGGATTTACTAGATCTTCAAATAAAACACTTGAAACTAAGAAAACAAGTACATGAAACTGAAGAGGCATTGTTACTTGATGGTATTGACACATCGAAATATCCAATTTTTGCATCAAGTTTAATTGACTCATATCCATCTTTTAATAATGAATCTGGAAAACTCATTGAGTATGAAAAGTTATCAGAATGCACATTAAGAGTTGTAAATGACAAATAACCTACTAATACAAATTCTGTGCCACAATCTGCAGGAAGTTCCTCAAGAGTATGGCCATCAGTTTAAGATGAACTTGTCATTTTATAGATAATATCTTATTGTAAATATATAGATAATATTTTATAGTTAATTCAGGAATAAATTATTGGAACTTTAAACTTAATTTATTTTCGGAAATAAAAGAAAACCTAAATAATTAGTTTACTATAAGTTATATGATATTAAATATTAGCAGTTCCACCAGTAACTGGTACATTGTTAGAAAAAAAGTAAACATGAATATATTGTATCTTTTATTTTCTAGTAATTTTTTTCACTTATAAGGTATATGTTGATAGACCGTTTTTTTTTTGTATTTATTGATATAATTAATCTGTATTACCTCCTTTTATATTGTGTTTGATCAGTATATTATTTAAAAATACTAATAATTTTGTCATGAAATACCTTTGTGCTAATTATACAGTTTCTATTTTAATTTATTAAATGTATAATATATTTATTATATAATAATAAAGTTGAAAACATTAATGATGTTAGTTATCTGTATGTCTAAACTTAAAATATAATAAAAAACCATTTTTCTAAAAATCAATATTATTTCATACTTTTTTTTAAAATTATGTGTAAATTATTAATTTTAGCTATTTATTTTATGTTTTGTGTTTGATTCATCCGTTTCTATTGAAAATTTGAGAGTATATTTTTTACAGTTGGTTTCTAAATTAAATTTATATTTAAGTTAAAATTACATAATTATTGTTAGTATATAAGATTAATTATTGACATTTCTATTGTAGATAATTAATTTTAGTAATTGAAAAAAATTCTGATCATGGTAAAGCTGTGTCTCTTGTTCTATCCTTAGTTGCACCTATGCCCATCATCATCATCATCTACAAATTGAATTGAACGTGAGCAGGCGGTAAAAGAATAAACATGGTGCCTTTCTCTTAATGAAGATAGTTATAGGTTGCACATATATTCAACGAATGATAACTGTCAAAATAAATACATTTACCAGCCAAAAAATAGTGAAATGTTGGGAGTATATATTTTTATAGGTACTCTTTAAGTGATCAATAATAAAATACTAGTACCATGACAAGATCAATAAGTTAAATAGTTTTTAAAAATTTGGAGACATTTTGTTACACTGACAATTATGCATAAAATACGTAATTTTAAAAATATGGTACCAACCATTGATTTTAAAAATATAGTGTAAAGTCTATGATTTAATAACATAATGAAAAAAAAAATGTTAATACAATAGAGACAATTAATTCTAATTTTGTAATAGTCTTAATACGTATAATTGATCAGGATTGGGAACAGCAAAAAGTGAAGTGTAACGTTTACTAAAACTAACAAAAATCAATTTTGTTGCTTTTTGTATCCCGATTAAGAATGTAAGTTATAGTTAATGCTTTTCTATAAAAAAAAAGGAATGTATAAATCAACCAGTCAAGAGTCACTAAACGGTGGCTGCTTTAATAAACGTCGTCGTATCATATGAACTTATCGTGCTAATTGTATAGATCGTTAATGCTAAAAAAAAATTGTATTCTGAATTCGTAAAAACTCGAATAATAAATAATAAAAATTCTCCCACGTTGTATAAAAATAAAATATTCGGTCGTAATTTAATTTAAGATGTATAAAATATATTCTCATTATTGTGAAGCAAACACTTAAATGCAAGTACCTATGCAAAGTTATATAATTTTGTACCCGTGTATGGGTATTTGGTGATTGGCGAGAGGGGGAATAGGTAGAGTGAAAAAAAATAATTTTTATTGTTTTAGATAGGTGGGTATATGATGAGTTTTTAATCAGCTTTGTGTAACTGACATCCACGTTTTTTTAAGTAGAAAACAGTATCTGCCTAATGCCACGGGAAGTAGGTAAAAGTATTTTGTAAAATGTACCTAATTATTTTTTGCTATCGTATGCATAATAGGACTTGGTCGTTTAGCTGTTAAAATTCCGATGAGTTGGTCGATAAAACTGAAAATGTACAAATCGTATTATCGTAAATCTTCACTATACACCCAATCAACTTATTTTTCTAATGACCATTATTATTTGTTTCGGTCGTCCAACATTTAATGGGCATCGTAATAACGATTTATCATTATTACGATAACATAATTAGTCATGTTTTTTGTGCGTGCGTAGCCGGGGTAATGTCTGCCGTAGCTTGTGTGTAGCTCGGTAGTTTTTTTTTTTTTTTTTAGTTTTTCCTATCTCGATGCAGTGCCTGTTCACCAACCGAGCAAGACTTGGCGGGGCTTGGCCATAATGTAAAACGGTAAGTAGCTATTTAAACTACATGAGATACCGCACGGGCTGATATAAAATATTATTTATAATGGAAACAATGAGAATGTTGTCTGCGGGCAATCTACGTGTCATAATAGGCTTTAAATTTCCTACAATTGCATCATCGAGTCGAAATTGCTTGGTGGGTATACCACCGACCACCCAGAGAATGCAGCAATGCCAAGCGTGAGCGTCATCATCGTCTGTTTTATATTTTTATCTCGAATATTTTGCCTACCTTGTGATCTCTATGTTTGCGCGTGGGCACCGCACGTGCACGCGGCACGGGGTGCTGTAACGTAAATTACGATTCACGGTCTGCTGCGATTATAAACGTATTTCGCCGTAATCCGGTAAATGCACAGATAGTTCTAAACTTTTTCCCATTATCCTCGTTGGGACATTTTTCAAGGACACGTAGTCACGATTTTATACTTCTGTTGGAATAACAAATAACTGTGAGCATGGCAAATATACCCGTCAAACGCGCAATAATTGTAACAACAATTAATAAGCACCAAACTTTCGTATCGAAATCATATGAGCGTGAGCTGTTGGTACCTATTGTAATCTAAAGTTTAAATTTTGAAAAAATGTATTAATAACTATGTATATATAGAACAGCGTTAACATGTATTCACGTGATTTATCTTTTTAAGAGGCCACGAGGAGAAAGACAACGCCCTTGAGTCTATCACGACAGTAGGTAACCATAAATCCGTTAGTTGTAAATTATTGTAATTTGACCTTCAATTCAATCCTTTTTTAAGTATATATGCACTGTAATATGTCCTCCTTCTGTATACAATTAAAGTCATTACAATAATATGATATATACGAGTATATATAGCTTATCTTGTTTTATTATTGAAAAGCTCTACGTATAGGCGTACATAATAATAATTGATTTATTGTTAAGCTAGGTAATGAAATATTCGGTTTATTAAGTGATTCAGCAATATAGAATTTATTATTTTCAAAACTATCTAGTAACCCTATTCTTAATGGTTATTGGTTAATAGTTCTCTAAAACTTTAAAGTTAACCGAGAGACATGGGTGGCCGTAGCACATGGCTGCGGTATTTACAGATGAATACGTTTGATAGCTTATAAACTATGAGTATATATGTCTATATGAGTCTACTGCCTATACCTAAACTAACAACAAAATAAATATATTATATTCAATGAACGTTTTACGCGATTCTGGATTAATTGCACAGCCGTTTAGGTATATTTTTTTTAATTTATAGCTTTTATAAGTACGTTATTGCAGGTAGGCGGTAGTACCTACTGCCGTACTGGCAGGGCTTGATGTACGCAGGTGCAGATAGTTCTGGAGACCCTGCAAGCTGCAGAACATTTTTTTCCTATAAAATCCGGTAATCACTAAATGTTATTATTATTATGTTAGCAGTTAGCACTATCTGCAATGAGTGAAGAAAAAAAATCAAAAACGTAGTAAAACAATTGCAGCTAAAGGGTGGAACAGCAAACTAAAAAAAAAAACTAGTATTACGACCATATAGTATGGAATTCTATTTTGCAACGAATAAATAAGATAATATAGTAAAGACTTCCAAAAATGTGCTGTTAATTAATTTTTTATTATTTCTGTCTATGAATCTTTTATTGCATGACATTAGAAATAGTTTTGATGCCTTTGAATTAGAATCTAAAAGCCTAAACTTTAATCCAGAGTTTTGTAATAAAAGAAAAAAAACAGCCTCTCAAATGCATAATATTAGATGATATTGCAAATAACTAAAATAACCCAGGAGTAAATATGTCTAAAAAATAAAAAAAATAAAAAGATTAGGTACATTGTAAACACGTTATATTATATTCTTTGTGATAGATTAATTTCTGAGCTAGCCAAACGTGTGCTTATAAACATTTGGAACAAAAATGCGGTTTTTTATACAAAAATATGACACGTCCAGATATTGTCAACTATCAATTATTTTAATACTATAAACGTAGGTACTCAGAAGATTCTTAATTATATGAACTAGTAGATGAGCTTATACAATTTCAAGAACTGAATGAAATAGTTTTTCCAGGATCAACATGTAAAATTGAACATCCTCAAAGTCAGTTTTAATATTAACGTAACATGGTCCATGGATGTACGTCATACTTTCCCATATATTGAAATTTATTTATAAATATATGAATATGTGATACAAGAACGTTTATACGGGTTGTCTTTGTTAACTATGAAGATATGTTACACAGGTCTGTGTTACATCATCATTACATTTTAACTCGATAATAGAAACTTTTGCAGTAAAAAAAGCAATAAAGAAATCTTTTTAGTAATTTTTAAACTTCTTATTATGATTAACTGTTATAAAAAATAGAAATTTATCATTTTAGATTTTGATGAGAGAAACGGGGAATGTATCGGTTTTATCATGATGTGCGTATGGTTTTTTTTTGTGCCTGTATACACGACTTCGACCAGAAGAGTTGCTCTGATGTATACAAAACTGGTAGTTTTCTGAAAGGAAATTTTGTCTTTGGGGAAGTAATATTTTGAATTTCTCAACAGTTTTCTGATAAATTGAGAAAATCAGAGGAAAAAGATACAAAAAACTTCCATCGAGATCCAGAAACGAACCCTGCACCGTCTAGTATTTTCGTTACCATGTACTACCCACTTGTTTGTTTTTCACGGGTACAAAATATCTGGTTGTTATGCCATACAAATTAATCGCAAATAATTAATAATAATAATAATTAATAAATCGAAACATATATTTACTATTTTCGATGTATTAATGTGCACGATTGTGTATGACTGTATGAGATCTAATTAGATTGTTCCCAGGTTGAATACATGCTCACATATAATAATAATATAAAATTACGTACATTTTAGGCTATTAGATTCGTATGGTTATTGTAAAAAAATTGCCTTCAGGGATCTCATAATATTATTTGTTTTTCGAATCGAACTACACTTTAGATTCAGGCTTTTTGAAAAGTGAGACTTGCAGCAATAAGAACTCTGTATCTCGTTCAACCGTGGAGTCTCACCCGACTAAGGAGTTTCGCCCCTTTTTTTAATTTAATTTGATTTGTATAATATAAACTGTTAAATCAATAAGCTACTTTACCATTTTAATGCAAGACTGTGAATTTATTTATTTTAATTAAAATTATATTAAAATTCTAAAGTATTTTTAATGTTTTAATGTAGTATAATTTTGTAATACTATTTAATTAGTAATATATCTTCAGTCTTAATTAATCATTATCCTTAATTTACAAAACTAGTAACTAAATTGTAGTCATAGTACATAAAATAATGTACAGATACTTTATGAGGTAAGAGGTAAGAAGGTATTTTACACATTAAACAAAAGGTTTTTTTTATTACCGACGACGTTTCTTCCTCCACTTTCTGGAGATTTTTTTCAAGAAAATGTTTGACTTGGGGCCGCAAATAAGTTGTGCACTTGGCCCTAATTTCCTTAAATCGGGACCTGTAGCCTGTAGGTACGTATCATCTGTTATATATAGGAGTAATCATATTACGCCTTTCTATTTTTTATTTAATTTTTTGTCCGAGATACTGGAAGGAATGAAATTATAAAATCATAATTTCCACAAATGTTTTGCCAAGAGTATACAATTATTTTTCACCTATTCGTATATTTGTGATGAACAATGAAATATCCAATAGCTGCAGATGCCTACGTTTGTTCGGTGATTACTGGTTAACATAAAAACTGTTAAGTTTGTGGAGAATATGTTTATTGTTATTAAAAAAATGTGTTATTTTTCCACAGTGTCAAGAACGACTTGTTAAAGATGAAGTAACGTATTATTTTTGTATTATTCTAATAGCGTTATTTTTTAAATACGCAACCGGCACGATAGTATGACCTTATATTTTATTAGGTATATTAATAGTAAACACCGTGGTAAAAAAAATGCAGTAATAATGATTATAAACATAATTTACATTCATTCAGTACTAGTCAGTTGCCTGAATTTTGTGCACGAATTGTCCGTAAAACACATAATATCATTATAATATATGCATGTTATGCATATACACAGGTCTTGAGAATTATTGTTTAAAAATGCCATTTAATATTGAATATCAGCTAATGAACGTAAGGTAAAATGTTCTTAGAATTAGAGTAAAGGCTTTAGAACAATGGCTTTACTTAATATTATTCATCCCCCCCCAATAAAATATCATGAATTCGTCATGGATTGCTATTTATCAATCATTAAATATCATTTAAAATCCACCTGAAATATATATCTATTTTAAAAATTATAAATCACTTGAACGGTTTTACAACTGCAGTGAACACGTTATAACTGATTTTTATTCTAATTAATTTCCTTTTTTTGGATAAAATCGTGCCAATTTAGTACGAAAGAAATACTTGCAGACAATTTTTAGGCCAGGGGCACAATCATGTACAGCGTGGCGCCTGAATAGGTATGTCTCGGTTATCTATATTCTCCACCTACGAACTCTTAGCCTTCAGTCGCGGATGCTCGCAGTAGACTCCGTGGGTGGTTAAATGGTATGATCACCAATTAAGGGTTACTTAACTGAACCGAGCGTAGCAGAACATCCCAGTGTTGTACACTCGCGAGATAAACTCTGCATAAAAAACATTTATCGCGCGTACAATATATATATATATGTTATAAATATGTTTGGGGTGTGGTGACTGGTGTAAGAGTTGAAAGAGGAATTCTTTCATAAATTAATTCTATTGTGTAGTGTGCCGATAAAATACAATGGCCATAGAAAAGATAATAATATAAAAGATGTTCAATTAAAAAAATGAAAATGCTAAAATCAAATTTTAATAAATCGAATGTAGTCCACGACTTGTATGTACGCCGCGCGACCGAATTACTACTTGAATAGAAGTGTATAAAACACTACGCAGTTGGATGTTATCGGTAAAATTGTACAACATAATAAGAATATGTCTATCTGCAATAATAAATCATTACAGAGGTTTTTTTTTTAAAAGTCATAACGACACGAACATAATAATATGGGGTCTGGATTTCTATATGCGTGTCTACAATATAGGTAGGTACCAGAGGTACCTACTACCTACATTTGATATATTATAATTTAGAAGTTATTACGATTTCAGGTTTGCGTTAGAATAATTTGCAGAACTATAAGTTTTGCGGCTAAAATTATGAACAAAATTATTCTGAATGCAGCAGCAATTTTCGCATTTACCTAAATCATTGCATTTCTTAGGACGTATTTTTTGTAATTCGTCAAAATAATCAAAAATAACATCAGATGAATATAGGTTAAAATATTTCGCACCACGGTCTAAATTTGAATAAAAATGTCATCATTGTATGTGCTATTATTCGACAAAACGTGGCAATAATGTTAATATTTTAAACATTTCTTCAGATGTAGGTGCAATACGATTAAATGTTTTATTAATACAATTATTTGTTAATGTAATAGGATGTTCTTCGTTCCAGGATCGGGTTCACGTTTATTTACTAGTATAACTAGTAATTAAAATTATAAATCAGAGGTATTATTCAAGATTTATTATAGTGTTTATAAATATTACATATAAATTAAAATGGTGTATGGTGTATTCGTTTTATTGTAGCCTGTAGGTCACGTCATGCTCTTCTATATTTTCATTTTTCAGGCCGCACAAACGAGCTCAATAATAGCACAAATATCATATAATTATTTTATTTATTTACCATAAAGAAATATAAATCATTATATGTATACATAGGATAATTAAATGCGTGTACTTTTTCATGCAACAAAGAACTCGTATAAGTTGGTGCAATCGATCGCGATGATCTAAACCTGCACGCGGTGGCGCAACTAGAATTGTGGGGCTCCAATGAAAAAGTGAACATAGGGCCCTAAACTTAATGACTATCCGGAACAAAAAAATATTTTGATCGGTCGAGAGGAAGGGGGGAGGGTAATCCATAAATAATAACACAAAGAAAATCCTCTTTTCCACGCGAAATATAGTTTATGAGTTACTTATTTAGCCCTTGAACTGCAATATTATCAAATACAAATTACAATGTTACACAATGTACACAATGTATACAATGTTAAAGTATTTAGAAACATAGCAAAGAGGGTTATTGGTAGGTGGTTACCTCTAACTTTTTATAAGGGGTGATGGTCGGGTGGCAACAGCTAATTGATAATAATTTAGTCTTATAATTATTAATGCATCTATCGTTGAATGTGTGACAAAAGAGTGATAAAACCCTAGTGCTTAATATTTATGTATTATAGCCGATGGGTAGGTCGTGACTTGTGGGTTTATCAGTAGGTAGGTGGGTATTGTAGGAAAAAAATATTTGCCTCAGAAAATATTTGAGTTTGTCACGCCACTATAATCATGGAAGGCCGGTTTAAGGTAGGGCTGCAGGTCGTACATCGAAATGCAATTAATAAAATTATTAAGATTAGGAATGCTATAGAGTGATCTTTTTAACAGTTCTTTTTCATGCGTGAACACGTAGAAATAATCGGATTAGGCCTGTATATAAATATATTACTAAAAAACTACGAAAATCCTCTGATAAAAGATTTACATATCCCGTCACTTCCTGGAAATCCCCGTCGCAGACTTAAAAGAAAATGTTGTAGAGATCATTTAAATTAGTCCTAAAACTCAACGTCCAAGTTAAGTGCTACTAATGGGTGGCTCCTCATTCACATAACCCCATAATGTTTTGTTATTCAAATCTCACATATACTTATTGTGCTTAATTGTATAAACTATAGATTGTATATTTCTTGTAAAAATAATAAAAAAAAAACAATCTTGTATTCATGAAATGTAAAAAAGGGTAGGTAGGTATAGTGTGCGACGAAATATACTAGAATACTAGATGATACAGGCCTAGATTCTCGATTTCAGCTAAAGTTTTTTACAGTTATGTTCTCTGTTTTTATTAATTATTCAGAAAAATAATGATATATTAATAAATGATCTCCCCAAAGTACCAACAAGACGAGATTTCGTATCAGGAAATTACCAGGTTTGTATACATCGGAGCAATCCTTCTGGTCAAAGTCGTGCGTACATGCATTCAAAAAAAACTAAGCACACATCGCGATAAAACCAATACATTCCTCATTTCACTTAGAATTTAAAATACAAGACATTTATCTATATAACCGACAATAAACACTAGTGTACATTTAAAAATTATATGAAATAATAACATTTTCGTCTATTTCACTAAAGCGTTGTCCTGATTAGATATGTGTCTATCTATATAATTAAAGGAACTTGTCATGACTGACTAACTGGTTTATCACAGCACAGCTCAAACCACTTGACAGATCGGGCTGAAATTTGACATACAGATAGCTATTATATGACATGGGCATTCGCTTATAAAGGATTTTTCTAAAATCACATTTATATGGGAAAATATATATCATTAGGCCATACGACGATAGTGCGCTTTTTTTCAAGCTAACATTTTTTTTACATCGAAATAGAAATTTCTCATATCTTCCGCGAGGCCGGATTTCATTTCATCGAATGAATGCGGCATATGTAAATATCACGTTTTTCGACCCATTTGACGTTCGAGTCGGGCGCGCAGTTCGACCTTTTTTTTCAAATTGGACAACAATACGAGTATGTGCCGAGTAGCGAAAAATTCGAGAATGTTACGTCCGCGGCGTCAAGTCGCGGCGCGCGTGCGTCTTGGCGAAGAACCGCGAAACTGGTTTTCCGTGCGTGGCCCTGTTGCGCATCGCGCTGCACCGCGTGATGGACTGTTATTGTTATTACTGCAGTCGCAACATTATTAATACGCAACGGTATAATATTCATTATGCATTTATGCGGCGCTCGCGATGCACCTGTCGATCGGCGGAAAGACGGACGACCGCGTTTCGTACATTCGGGCGGCGGCGGCGGCGGCGGCGGTGGCGGTAACACGCGCACACACGCGCACACGCGCACACACGGTCGGTCGGGCGGTTCACGGCGGCGCGGCGACGGGCCGCGGCGAGCACGCGCAGTCCGGCGAGTACCGCGCGGTGCAGTAGATTCGCTTTTCGACCCGGTGCGCCGACAGTGCATTTCGCGTGTAAAAACAAGAAATTCGCTCGAACGCCACAACCCGTTTTTTTTACCTACGCTGGTGCACATCCAAACTGCAGTCGTGTTTCACCCGCGTACATTTTTATCGAATCCCCCGACGGACTATACGTACGACCCATGTGCGGTACACACATTTAAATATCCCGCAACACTCTTTGGGCACACACACACACACACGCCATAAATTATTATTATTATACAACATATCGCGTTGTGTTCGTAATAATGTAATGTTATACCGCGGACGGTTCGCCGATGCAGTCGCTGTTTAAACACGTTTCATTTCTGTTCAATTTTATCGTTATTACAGTGTACTATCGTTATTATTGTATAGATATATTTATCTTTTTCCTCGTACTATTCCTTGCTTACAGTTCGGTATTTTACGCGCCGTTTTTAATATTACACAGTTTTAACAGCCGCGAGCGAAATCGTACCCAAGCGTTCACGCGCATCTTTTACATAACTCAATATTCGGATATTTCCGCGGTACACCATCCACGAATGCAGTGCCCGCGGTGCTCGGGAATGGATAACAAGAGTTTAACGATTAGAAAAGCTCCGCGCACGTTCTAGTACATTAGGTATGTTCTTTATACATAATATATACATACGTTGTGCGCACACTTTATTATTTATTATGATGTTTTACACGTCGATACGTACGCGATATCCCAAAGATCCCTTAGTTTTAAGCAGAAGGGGTTTTCAATCCGTCGCCTAGGTTGGGATTTGATACGATTTATTTAACGGATAATGTACGGGCACTCAAACGTTTGTCGATGTTAATATTGTTTTAAAATGTACTGAAATATACAAGTATTTATGTTCTCAAAATCCCAAAATATACTGTTATACAAGCACATAACCGTACATAAAATATGATATAAATATATTATTAACATTTCGCTGTGGTGATTATACTAAAATATAATATTATGTTGTGCATCATAAACGGTCACCGCACCACTGCAACTGAGTGACTCTGTTTATAATATGTATACATTTTGCGTTAGCTGGTTAGCGACGATGGTATTACATACACTTAGTACATTCATCCCCGTCCACGTATATCCTTCGCGATCCTTGTCGTCACATTCGTTTTGAACCTTTAGCCACTACTACTACTAGATACGAGTACTTCAACACTAACCTATACTTTATTAATACGCGCGCGCACCTTGAAAAGGTAATTCGCCTTCAACAAATACTTTTTTATACGACTCTCGCAACAAGTGTCGCCACGCGTTGACTTCTACACATGGTATATGCGCACGTGTAGTATAATATATCTTACACTCGCTGTGTACGCACCAAGCTATAGAACCAAATAACTACTCTACTCGGAGCCACGGTTTGATTTGCTCCGAAGTGTAAACATGTCGGTTATACGTATATACGTATATATATTTTTTCGTTAGCGCCAACAGAATACAATGATTCCAGATCACAGCCGAGATGACGATTAATATTTTAAACATAAGCCACAAGGTCAGTATTATATCATATTATAATGTGATATAACTGTGACCTTGTGATGCGTGCTTGAAATAAACACCGCGGTTTACGTCTAATTAGGCATATGCAAAACATCACTGCCAAAAACTTATCGGATTATTACAAATATTGATTATATAACGCGTTAAAAACATTGCTATTTAATAGAAAGTCGTACAATATATCTTACACTTTATACCATCTTCTGTAAAATAAATGTCATCAACTACGATAGTAGGTTTAAAATATTTTAAATCGATTTTTTTATATTATTATATGTTCATACCACCTACTTTTACTTTGGTGTATTTTGCGTTTTTTTTTTTTTTATTAACGCCCCCAGACTCATAATAACCTTGATATGTATAATATTATATCAATATAATAAGGTTAATTTTCAAGTATCGAAGTATTCAGCTTAATAGAGATAAAGTATTCAACAACAAATTTGAATAAATCGTTTCAATGAGATATCATTTTGTGGTTGTTTGTTTTAAAATTAAACACACTTAGTGCATTTGCCTATGTTTATAATAATAAATATGACCTTAATACATAAATATAGTTACAGTATTTTTAATATTAAAATATATGTGCACTTATTATAAATGTATTGATCTTCCGGTGTGCATATTGATTTACATAATTCCAATATTTCGTAGACAATTCACAAATATTTACATGAAGGTATGATTATTCTATTAGTATAATTTATTACCATGAAAAAAGGCGATATTGTCGCTTTTATGAATTTTTTCCATTTATATTATAATTTATTAATAATTATTTACATACGTATGTATTTAAAATTGTAATAATTATAATATATTTTCCGTTTTGTAATAGAAAAATAATTAAGACTCTCGCTACTAGGCATTTATAATAACTATTTACAAGTAGGTGTGTATACTTACAAGTTACATGGCTCTTACGCATCTACACGCAAAATGATATTAACCTAACCCTCATATTTATATCATATAATTATACTATACTGGCAATATAATATAACTACGTGTTAACATGTAAAATATATCGTATGTGGTCGATAATTTTGCAAATTTTGACTGTAAATATTGTTTTTAATTAAATTATAACACTTCCGAAAAAAATGTTAGTGCCTGCAATTACATCTATATTATTTTTTATAACAAAATGTAAATAATGTAACGAGTCTAATATCCACACATTTTAGTTGGCTATCATAGTGTAATAGTTTATATAGAAAATAGAGACTTATAAATGTAGTAGATTTATTTGGTTTTTAGTACATTTTTGCTTAAAATAGTTTTAAATTTAACAATGTAGAAATACAACAATTAGTTGTTCAAAAAAATTTATTATTTTTTCCGCGATAGAATGTTTTATTTTGAATAATTATTTATTGAAATACGATGGTCGATAACCTGTGGCGGTCGGATTTACAAGGCCTACTCGTATGAGTCATTTTTGGCTTTAAACATCACGCGGATGAAATTTAAATGACCATTTTATGGTTACATGGGGACACGGTACACCGAACACTCTTTGTTTCCAATATTGAAAATATAACTGAAAAAATTATGTTCGCATCCTACGCACAATATATACGTGCGTGTATAACATAACAGGCTTTTCCTTTCGTTTATGAAAAACTAAAAGTCTACAGGTACAGAGCGATCGCAATCAATTCTGACGCAGATAAAATTGAAATAAATAACAAACAAAATATTCGTTAAATATTTAATTTTTATTTGCTTTATCTACACGTATAGTGGGTACTAAGTATTATAAATTTTTTTTTACTTAACGATCAGTGCTGTTCCGCAGTAGATTTCGCAGTTAAACAATTTCAACATTGTGCAGTTGCCAGTTATCATTTAGCGAGTAAAATAACAATTACAAATACTTTTTACTATTCCCAGACGAAGTATTTATATTTTGGCCTAGGTATGCGTTTAAAAAGGTTACCGACCACTGCGAATAAATGATTAAACTAATTAATCTAGTGTGTTTTAAATTTCTAAGAACAATGCTAGCAGCGTACATGTTATGTGACGTATTTATAATATGTATAATGAGTTATGTTATTACTAATATATATTTATGCTGCGTGTTTGGAAATACGATATTTAAAAATTTTTGATAATTAGGTATTTAGGTGTACTAAATACTAATCTCGGCGATTAGGTTATAGGTACTTGTAATCAAAAAAAGATAACACAATCGAACTTTTTTTAACTTTGAGTAACTATCTAATTAAAAATAAGAAGATTCTTAAAATAATACGATTAAATTACTAAAACAAGTGAAATCAAAATAAATTGTTTATAGTTCGACGTGTTTAATGACAGCATACACGGTGAGACCTGTTGTGTACGTGCTCTGCAAGCACCTAAATAAGTGAAATTTAAAAAGACGTATAAAGATAATCAAATAAAAAAACAATACCTATAGTCATTTTCGGGTTAATGGTGTGATTCGAGAACCTCGAACCAATATTTTATTTACGAATTTTTTTTTTTTATAATCATATTTATCATTTTATGCGATACACCGACACGCGTACAATATAATTACGTGGACGCATGGCAATGAAACTTAATATGAATTACATGATATTGTTTTGAAATAATACGAGGTGTAGAATGTGCGAGTATTTGGAGAAAAATCATGTCTTAAGACTTAATGTGGGAAAATGTTTAAATAATTAATTTAAAAACGTCACACCTCAGAAATATTCTCATTTAATACTGTATATAGTTGCAGTTTGTCGGTGTTCCATATCAGTAAAATGAGTTGAATATTTTATGTTGTAAAAAAAAACAAAGTATACCTACTGGCATAAAAATATTATAGTCTCTTGATTGTATTCAAATTTGTAATTAAAGAATGGATAGCCAACAAATAACTACAAATTATGGTATTGTGTTTGAACAATAGTAAGTTTACATGAACATGATATCAATGAACGTGTGACCATTAATTTACTTATATACAGTAATTCATAGTTCTCCGACCTTAAGGTCAAATCTCTTTCTTAAATTGATTTTAGTTTGTGAATATTACTTTAGAAGTATGCGTACAAAATATTACTATAATAATTAAAAAGTATGATTTTTTCTCAACTATAGTTATGTATTCGTTCAAAATTATTGTCTACATTCAGTGATAAAAACAAAACAAATATCGTTTGCATAAAAGAACATAACAAACAGTGTTTTAATGATTACATTACTACGACACGAACTATATTACAAAACTGTTTCCTCGTATATAAGTAAAATAATATTGTAATTTTAATTTAAAATATATATGAAGTATAAACATCAAAATGATTATTTAATTTTCATATATTCAAATATTATACTCAGAAATCATGTATGATATACATCTTTATTATGTAATATTGTTACACAAGTTAAAATATACTAGTTATTGAACTATCAACATTATCGATTTATAGATTGTTAAAAAAATACATTGTTATGATGATTATTCCTTTAATTGTATACTGAAAGTAGCCAATAATGGAGTATAACCTTTTTATGGGTCATCATCGTGGTATATAGTTATAAGAAATTTGGCAACCATATTTTATGCTTAAACATTTTTATGTGGGTCATCAACAATGAATATAATCTCGTTGTCTTGAGAAATGACAAAACATGAAGTAAAATAATGAACTATTAAATTTCATATAGGTATATGTAATTCAGTTGTAGGTTATATTTAAATATATTTTATGTAAAAACGTTTACATCTACAATTTTTTTTTTAAAACCAAGTGTTTTTTATTATAGTTTTTTTCTCAACACCTTTTCGGGTAGATTATCTATGTATTGCCCCTTACATTTGACACATATGGAATTAAAAAAATTAATATTTTTTGAAAATGTACAGTAGTTTACAAGAAATTTTCATAAAAATACTTCAGCCCTTGCGCAATTTTCTTATGTTAGATATTAAAATAAACCATTTCGTATCGTTATGCAACTTCAAATATATAAATCTTAAGAATAAAGTATTTTGTCGGATGTTTATATCAGTGTTGGATACAATAACGTTACAACGTATTATTATTTTCAACAAATTGCATCCATTTTTTTTGTCGTTTAACCTGTATATTTAAATATAATTTCAGATATGAGTTGTTGTTCTTTTATTCATCGAATAAAATTTGCAATTCCAATTCCACAGATCTGGAAATGTTGCGCAACAGCGCAATGTTAAACAAATATGTGTTATAGTAGATACCTCAACATATTACAGGACTTTATTGACGTTTAAAGCTTGAGAAACGTCTCGTAGAAATTATACACAGGTATAATATTTAGCGTAAAAACATTACAATATGTTTAGTAAACTTGTTCCTTCCAATAGAATCGTTTTTAAACGTTAGTCTTTTTGCTATCAAATTTACATTGTATAAATATAGCGCTGGATAGGGAAAGCGAGTGGGCGAAATTAAAAGTGTGCCCAGCGCTCGATCTCCGCAGCGTGTATTGTATTCGTACTTTTTATTGGTTTTTTCTCATTAGTGAAATGATTATATTCAATCGCCGTATAAACGTGCATGATTTAATATAAATAATCAACGTGTACAACCGCGATCAGGTTTAATGTATATTCTATAGGTATTATTGCATGTACTATATTCCAGCGAAATTATGTCACACGTTTGCGGGTTGAACACACGTAGCTCACGAATATACGTTCAATTAGTCGTCAGCTGTACATGTATACGGTATTTAATATCATTTATTTTTTTTCATTTTTTTTTTTTACCACTCTACGTCGATACACATTATTACACTACACTCACAACCCGCTATACTAGTTTTATAACTTATATGTATACATACATCTTGTTTTTGTATACAGTTTAATATTCATATAACAAACTGTAATATAATTATTATTATAGTCTAGTGAGTATGTATATAACACAGCACAGCACTACGCTCGTTGCAGTGCAGTGGTGTGCTGCGCATGGACAAGTAGGCGCGCGTACAGCTCGTATAATATTTCGATATATTGTGATGCTTGACACGGTACCTGGTTAACCGAGTTGGCGTGAATTTCGGAAACGCGCGTACACGTCGGTCGGATTGAGCGCGGTGCACTTCATCGAGATTCATGTATATGTATCATATTCGTTTAGTAGTAGCGCAAAACATACATTATCGTGATTTTCAGTTTTTACTGCAGTAGTTGTCATATTATAATAGACGTGCTTCTCATAGACGCATAAAAGAACTTGTCCCGACTGACTCAATGACTCATCATCGCACAGCTCAAACCACTGGACGGATCGGACTGGTAGTACAGATAGCTATTGTAGACTTCAGCCGAGAAAATGATTTTTCGAAAATCGTATTTTTAAGGATCCAAACAGGTTTGGGCTCGGGGCTGGACGTATATACATTTTTCCACTTTTTGGTTCCCATTAGGAAATATTTTATTTTGTTTAATATGTTGATTTTAATTATTACTGATTGAAATATAATGCTTGTGTGAATTATTATAGTATAGTTAAATGTAAATAAATATATCATTAGGTCATATGACGATTGTGCGTTTTTTTCAACCTAAAATTTTCTTACGTCGATGTGGACATTTCTCTTATCTAAAACAGTGACATACCTTCTGCGGGCGATGCCGGATAGTTCAGCAAATATAATATTGTATACTTATAGACTTAATATTATGATTATTCCTATAATATGGTAACATAATATTATCGGACATAAGTAATGCAGACACCGTAGTAGGTGCAAATACTATACTCATTACCTTTATGAAATTGAACTCCAAAGCCTCAACAAATAAAAAAATATGTGCGTGTGTATGTATACTCTATACTCATATAAACGCAGCTGCGTACGACATAAAATAAACGACTGCGACACTGCGTTTATGCGATAATTTAATTCGATCCGAAGGCTTAAAGATGATCTGCATCAGCGCGTAACACTCGACAGATGATCTTAACTCCTACATAATACGGAGTGTAGGTATACCTAGTACCTACTATGTAGGAAACGATAAACGCGATGAATGACGTCGAATCGAGTGTAAACCGTATGCGTCTGGTGTAGGTTTTTCAAATCACTTCACGGTCCTTGATTAACTATTGCAATACTAATGGTTTGAACTCGCATCACGTACTACATATTATATTATACCTATATCATACAAACATTTTGTCTGTATAATATTTTTAATTGTTCAATCATTATTATTATTGTTATTATTATATGCTTAGCTGTAGTATTATGCTTTAACTGAAGTCGAAAGTAAAAAATACCGCTTACGCTATATTTGTTTATGCGTAATAATATGGTCGCTTATGAATAAAATTGTTTTGGTATTTTTGATTGGGAAAAAACATGCCTGTTATCTATTATATAATAAAATATATAAATTATGGATTCACAAGAATAGCGCGTTTAAATTACAGTGTAATACATCACTGAACAGAAAACGCTAGTAAGAATATTCATCAAACATAATATTATATTATTGTATACGGATTGAATCAAACAAATTATTTATTAAAATGATGCAACATTTAAATGTTGTCAATTTTTCAAATACCTGTTTTGTTTAATAATTAATTGTTGACAGTGATAGTCTTGTCAGTTACAAACTACCTATAAACAATGGTAAACTCTAAGAATATACGTTTTGCGAGGGGAAAAAACGGTGAAATTCCTGTCCGCAGGCATATCGAACCCGGTCCTATTTCTATACGAATGATCTATTTCTATACCGATTTTAGTTAACCAAAACTCAATTTCCTACACACTTCGGAACCACGATTTGAGATACCATGCCAACCCGCAAGAACGATTTGCAGGTGTTTAATCATTTGCGCTGACGGCCGACCGCCAATATATAGGACTAGACCCCTTTTTGATTCTCAGCTTTTTTCTAAATATTGCCTTTTATTGGTCCGAATTTTGAACAGAACGTTTTTTAATTTTTTTGTGAACGAAATATTGGTCGAGGTTACAATACGAGTGTTATCGTTTCAATAATTTTCGTCGGTACAGTTCATACTTGATGGTGGTTAATTTGTTAATAAAAGCAAAAAAAAAAATCATATTGTACAGTGATTTTCCGCATTATACACAAATAATATAATAATAATAATATATACAGAGTGTATCGCGAGTACATTACACGCGTTTACATCGCCTGATGGAAACTATTCATGATACACACTGTACCTGAATATTATAGTATTCTATACCAAGTACACGCATTGAACCGTACATAATATATATATAGGTACGTATAATATTAAAAATATTAAAGTAAAATATTAGTTAAGTATGTATTTCTAATCGTGAAGTGTGCAAGGGCGACGGGGCAAAAGAAGATTTTAACATATTACATTATGTGGTGGTGGTTATTTTTTTCCTATTTTTTTTTATTTTTTTCATTTCGTGGAAACAAACCGATTTCAGTATGTCACAATCGGGTGGTCAATTAATCCAGGACGAACCCGACCAGCCGTGTCATTGGTCATGCACCTATCTATCTATCTATCTATCTGCAGCCTACAAGTCCCGGTGTATATATACCTACGACGATATTACGTCATCCCGTTCGCGGGACAAATGTGTTTATGCTGCGTTTAATTATTGTACATTGTTCGTGGGCATGCCGACTACGCGCGACTCTGGGCGATTTGGCCCGTATCGATGCGGCTCGCGCACGGTGTAAATGCACTTTTTCGGGGTATTATTATATATACTTCATTAGTTCCGCAACGCCCAAATGACTGCTGCTGCTGCTGCGGTGGCGACGCAGTTGTGCAGAGTTTTCGGTTTAATGCAGTATACGATTTAACATTACAATAATACACGACTTGAATAATAATAAAAAAAAAACCAGCGTAATGATAGAAAATATTATAAATATATTATATTATTACAGTACAATAGGTGAGCGAGTGTATGTAGTGAGCGTGCATTGACGGATCGTCGGAAAAAACCGCTCTTAAATATATATAAGTAATATTATAATACACAATACCAGCACCGATTGCTTGGCGCGAGCGCGATTAACTTCAGACTTCAGTGTTCTAAATTACGATATTGTTGTACCGTGTACATACACAGGTATTATATTATCAGAACGCTTCCGCGTGCTTCCCGCGTACAACTTAATGTTCCAACAATATAATACGCGTTTGTACTGTGGGTAATGGAAACTATAATGATATCATAGGTAAGGTACTCGGGTTGTGTACGGTTGCCGCCTGTTCGTTGTCTGCAACGCGTAATGCGAGACGACGCGCGTACTAATGTTTGCAGGTACGACACGTTTCCGCATAAGAGCGCAAGAAGCCGCCGATGGTCTGTCGAAGGGTCTTGTTCTGCAGGTAAACACTATATTGGAATATATGATTCGCTATGATTGCCACCGGTTGAAGCTAAGCCAGAAGTAATTCGTGTTTCAGAGTGCGCGATGTACCGGGTGGTGTACCTTCCACAGGCCCTACTTTTTAGTGAACCCAAACACATAGTGTGTATAGTCCCACGTTAGAACGGTGCAGTACGGAACCAAGATATGTGTACAACATAATAAAATATAATCATAATATGTACCTACTCGTACGTAAAAATTGTTGATCCCGATATTTGTAAATTATGATTATCAACAAACTACGAGGAATAAATTAATAAAATGTAACGTGGAATCGCCACGGTAATGAACGATATTTTTGCAGTTCTCTATTGTACGGTACGGTTATTTTGATTCGTTTAATAAGTTTTAAACGCTTTCCGCATGAAACCACCTAATCTTAAAGAACGTGTGGACAATTTTATTGTAAGAGAATTAGTATAAAAAAGGGGTGCGTGGGGCGTATCTTCCACTTCTATGTATCACTTCATCATTAAACCTTAGAATAAAATAGTAAAACCTATTTTTGACCGATGTCGAGTACATCTCATAGCCGTAGCATTTGGTTCCTCGCTATATGCGATTTATTTATATTTATGTATTTATATTTTTTTGCTTAAGAAGAATTTTTTATTCGCCAGTATTTCTCAAGCGTATAAACGTACAAGTGTGCTGCAGTCTATTGTGAGAAATAAATCAAAACAAAATTAATCGGTGCGGGGAGGTTTTCCGGGTTCGAATGCGTCATAACGCAGTCCGTGTGAAGTACTCATATATATAGGTACACGCGTGTACACTGTACACCTCCTACATAATATCCGAACAAGCTCTTTATATTGAGATCAAATCTGGGAATTTTTTTTCTTATTACCGTCGAAGGACACCCGGACGACCGCGTGACGGTGAGACCATCTAGTGTTTTTTTCCTTCTTATTCGTTTGGTATTTTATTATTTATTTTTATTATTTTATTTTATTCGTCGTGCTATACGTATACAATTTTCACCCGGAGGCTGTATACGATCACGACGTCATGTATAAAAACCTTTTGTCTGTATATAATATGGTATATATATATGTTTTAGAACGCGTCTTGTTGTGTGTAAAACAATATACGAGTTCATATTATTACTTATTTTTTTTTTTTGCAATCATTTGAAGGCTAATGTCCTGCCGTTTGCTGCACGCGATTGGGCAGTGACTGCGGCCGTACAGCCCACGGTGGAGTCTATATAAATATACTAGTTCCTCGGCCCCGGACATACGATAATGAGTAATAATATTTTATTTTAGAACAACTTTTATGCATCGGTTGCTGCATTATTATTTATGTTTCGGCCGTATCGACGTAAATCATTACGTCCGGGTTATGTTTTTCAGACCGTCGCGTCGTCGGGTTCATCGAAACACAAACGCGTGCGTCTACACGATAATAATATGTCTTTATGTTCTTTATATGCGTATACGCACGTATGGGTATTATGTGAACTGCGGACGCCGGAAAGGGGGGTTGTGGGGATTTGTAATGTTTTCAATGCGTGATGTGCGTTGATATCACGCAAAGGACTTAACATGCTTTAGCTCTACCGTCTACATGTTGGATTAGTCGTCGACCACGTTTTAGCGTCGCGCAAACAGGACATTTCATAAAATGTACCACAGATATTATACGTCTTAAATATAGGTGTATATATATATATATATATATATATATATATATATATATATATATATAGAGGATGTCTGACGAGACCCGTGTAAGGATTAGGTACGAACCTTAACCGCGTTCATTCGGGGCGATAGTATCTTTTTTTGTCATTACGACCTGTTGAGCGTCAACGTGTATAGATTAAAATATCAAAATAATATGCTCATTGTCTAAGCTTTAAATGCTCGCTGCGTTATCCGAGAAACGATCAGAAATATACTCTTCCGTGTACACAACATAATATAACCCATAACCTAGCTCTACCCCGCGGTTAACAGTTTATGAAGTACGACGCGTACAACACGTTTCGATAATCATGTTGGAAACAACAATATATTTTGATATATAAAGATAGAAAATAGACCAAATATTTGATGCAGCTTACAATATTCGACCAATCGTGTACCACTTGTTCAAAAATGTTCGAAACGGTCACGGCGTTTTTCATTAGGCATATAGGAAGGTATAGAGTATATGTACCATGTATATGCACGGTACATTTACATATTATTTTTCAGATAACTCTATGCCTACTACTATGTAATTATGGTTTATTTCATAGAACCGGCATTGCATTTCGATAGAATATATTATTTAATGTATTCGGATCCACATTTCCGTTTTATTTAAGATATATTATAATACCTATAATCTATATAGTATATAGTATATACGCATGCTGCTGCGTTTTTTTTTTTAACGATTTTATGAAGCACGCTGCAGCGCGCATTTCAATGCAAGTTACGGTCGATCAATTAATTGTGTGCACACCATCATTATAATACTTCACCGCGTGGCGTGTAAACCTACACACGTATACCCTTCAAAATATTTCTTTTGAAATGGTTTTTTTTTCTGTCGATCTCCTTCGTAGAATTTATGAAATTTACACCCAACGCGTGTCGACTGCAGCGCTGGTTCTTAGCGTGGTATATATATATATATTATATATTAAATATTATATATAATATATATATATTATATATATAATATTTTAACAAACGTGCCTGCAGTATTCAAAACATACGTTAACCATAATATTAATCCACTGCAAATTGCAACCATTTTGCAACAATCAATTTTTTTTTATTACTTTAACGTAATCTATAGGTAAATATGCGTGGGAACGTGTTTCGCGTGTTTATTATTATAAATTTATAAACTATTATTCGCGTGCACTAGCACTATTATATTGTTGATCGCCGATTACAACTGCAGATTAATCCTCCCGTTTTATTGCAATATTTCTAGTTTATCGTTTATAATAATTAGCGAGTAATCATCATACGCCTATATGATTTAAATTAATATACGTAATATACTTGTAAAATGTCAACGTTAAATTTTTTAAATGGATTGTGAAACGATATAATTGTGCGGAAAGTTTTTATAAGACCGATCACTGATGTGAGTCCTGCGAAAAAAAAATGAAAAAACAATTTTTTGACTATCTAGTCAACTGAACTACTCGTATAATACAAGTATACCTGTATTATAGTGTATTACTATAATTTTAATAATTAGGTACATATTTTTTTTTTGTAAGCGCACATTACACAGAAAACATAATTATTTTATTTTAATTGGGGGTCCTGTATAGATAACCAGGCACTGAATCTATTTTTCCAAGTTCATCATTGAATATATTAATTTGTTTTGCAACTGAACATCTTCGCAACCATATCAAATTAACTGATTACAGTGATTGCGCAACGGAATTTTGTGTGTGTGTGTATGTGTGTGTACCTACTGTCTGTCTGTCTGTGCGTACAATGGAAAGATTTTAATATTTACGCTAATTCGTCGATAATAATCAACAAAAAACGTAAATGTAATAAGTAATACATATTTCAAATCAGCTTTTTTTTACGAGGCTATTGACTTCATTTATATCAATAACTGTAATATTCTGTCAAATGTTATTAATAGTGCGATAGATGGTATTAAAAAAGTTCTCAGACTCGAAAAATATCAATATTATTACAATATTGTTTTTACTACTATAAATATATATGTATTATGACTGCGTATTACATGTACATCGCAGAAAATATAAGCCCGAATTGAATTCTAAAAACGAATGCATCTTTTTTTCTAGATACATACAGTTTCACTACTACGTTGATATTTTAAAATACACTTAGTTTCAACAATTAGGTAACAAAAAAATTAAATTTCAACCGAATATTTTGACTGGCCGATATTATATAATGCACTTTGAATATTTAATTCAATTGCATTTCATTTTCGATTCATTAAAATATATAATATTATATTCGTTATTTGATATTGACTTTAAAACATTACCGAATGGCGAATATACAAACTTTTAAACTCAATGCACTGCCTTTTTTATAGGAAAAAAAATGTGCATGTTATAATTTTGTTCTGTGCTCTACTGCCTACCAGAAGATATCCACGTCGCATCGTGTAACTTCTCGGCTACAGCTTTTTTCACGAACACATAGTGGAATGTCGATCAAAATAATAATAATAATAATAATAATAATAATGATAATAATAATAATAAAGTTAGTTTTTCCCAACAGCTCGAGTTGTTTGAAACAGCCGTCGTCGTTTCATAAAAAATAATTGCTATTTTTAAAGTAGTACACTTCTTTTTATGAGAATAGTATAGCGTAGTCGGTACAGACGGTACAGTTAGTAACTATATAGAGAGCTGAATACGAGCAGGTATACGAGTATAATATAGGTAGTACTATAAAATGATACCAATTACAGGTTTAAAACCGTCCAGGTTTATACCGTGTAAGTACTATACAGTATATACACATATATCATCACGACATCACCAGAATTAACACGTGAATATACGAAAAGCATAAAAGTAGGTAATACGCATAATTAATTGTTTGTGTACGACACCTATAGAATATTGTTCGGACCTATGCGTATAGTTTTTAGCTAAACAATTAGTTTTGCCCTGCTGTACCACGTAGTTATACCTATATCAATCTAAATCAGTTTTTCATCGCTGGCTATATGTACGTATACCGATGCAATAAAACAAATGTGAAAGTAGTCGTAAACGGCAATAAAATGTCTCAACTTTCCAGTTTTGGATAATTTTATGAATTATAACCATGCACATAATATTATGTACATTGTGTTCATTCATTTTTCGTTTTTCCGCTTAACGGTATTATAATCAGTGTAGGTACGTGCAGCTGCTATACACGCAATATCGATCAACTATGCGGCAGATGTTATTTTCTTACAGATACGTTATTGTCACAACAAAGTAATAAATTATTTTAAAGTGAAATGAACATCGAAATCGACTATGCATTGATTGTCCTACTACATACTCGAGCGGTGTTGTTATGTACGCTTGTCTCGTACATAATATGCGATGTTATACTCTTATGTCTTATACCGTTCATTGTTTTTGATCGTACGTACTATTTTCGCGATAAAGGACATAGCAGTATTTGAGGGGGGGAGGAGAAACAGGGGGCTGTTTTTTATAATTTCAAAATTTTGATCCTACATAACGTATCTTGTTTTAGATTATTTTTGAAACGAGTAACATATTAGTCTTACCGTGATGTGTGTTTGTTTTTTGTTTGTTTGTATCATCAACTTTTCTCCTAGTAAACGTTATCAACAATACAACTTCAAGGTAGGTTTTCGATCTCAAATGTTGTATAGTAATCTAGTTGAAGCATTAATGATGTCATTTTTTTAATTTCTCAACTGTTTTCCCGGTGGATGCGGTAAACTCTGACGAAAATCTGCAACAAACGGCAAAATATATAGGTTTTCGACAAAAATAATTTTTTTTTATTGTAATTCAATCGTAGGGACTTGACATTTTCAACAAATATTTATACGACTATTTTTTAGAGATAATTTAAATTACAAATAGTTTTGGATTTTTTTGTATAAGCGTTTGAATTTAAAATGTTGATAAAAATTAATGTACTAGAGACGTTTTCTAGAGCTCTTTTCAGTGAACAAAAAAAATTTACTGGAGGACGGAAAAACAATTTTATAATCGTCAGAAAATTATATTTCGTATTAATTAAATCGGGTGTTTTCGCGATATCGATTGAACGGTGTTAGTTTCATCGTAACTCAAAATATATTAATCGGAGTGACTTGACGTTTTTACAACACATTTATATAGACATTTTCTAGAGATGATGTATATTTTAAAAGATTTCAACAATTTGTTATGTTATGTATAACCATATAGATATTTAAAATATAGATACAATTACAATCAAGACTACATCCTTTTTTGTAGGGACTCCTATTTAAAAAATTATCTTTTTATAAATATAAACAATATACCATGATGATTCTCCCGATCCATTTCACTCAGAATCGTGTTTTCGAAAGCAATGGTACATCGGTTTCAAATTTAAATGACTAGTACAGCAGTATAATTCACCCATCCCTGTAACTCACCCTATCGTGAAGTCTCGCCCTTTTTTTATATTCTCGGGGTGGTAAATGTCTTAATACAACCCTGATAATCGGATGCGGGGAGGGGGTTTGCCGTTTGGCGTATTATTTTTTAGAGCAATTTACCCGAACTTTGTGAATATCGTAAATCGTCTACCAAGCGCGACGCTCGAGTGTACAAACGAACGAATTCAAAGTGCTATTTAAGTTTTAACGCTTATTCGCGTTTAAACCACATAGGCAGATCTCGAGTATAACATAAACTAACTACCGCTTATAATAAGAATCGACCGTCCATATAACATTTGTATATCTACTTGTATTGGTTTTCGGCTAAACCGGTCGATAATAATAATTATGATACCCGCGCGCGCACACTCGTGGATAATTCAACCATCACAGCAGCAACAGCAGCAGCCGTCGTTATTAACATTTAATTAGTATTTCGGCAAGTCAAAATGTTTCAAAATCCGTATGAAACGCGCAAGTGTGATGTTGCGAAAAAAATAAATGAATGGCTTTGCGTATATGCCTGCACATAGTACCTATTATATTGCGCAACACGACCACGTTATTGTAAATTAACCATCATGATTGTACAATAATGTATAATGCATCGGTTGTTTGTATTTTCAGGTCGAGCGATGGGCCTCGATGGGGCCAAGGCGTTGATCGTTTTCGTTCTCTGCGCGCTGAGGCTGCAACAGAAGGCGGCCCACGCGGACATCAGAGTGGGTAACGCGATAAACGTGTTCAACCGTTACGGATACTTTAGCATTAGCATGAGAGTAGTCCCCAGGAACGACACGGACCACTCGTGGATATTCAGGGAGCCCACAGTCGACGTGTTCACGAATGTGGCCAAAACGCAGAGGTAACGGAACAGAAACAACACCTACAGCCACGCAGGTACATGCGCGTGCGCGGTGCCGACTACGGGTACGCCTACCTGTAGCACACGAGCGCTGTGCCTACCCGTCGTGTACTTGCACATCTATCTCTATATACGTACCAATTAAAAACTAACGTTTGTCCTACGCTGTTGTGCAGTCTCAAGAAAAGTATCGGAGGAGGTCAAATTTTTCAAGGGGACTTTCACATGGAGTTCTGCGACAACGTAAAACAATTGTTGCAAGCCTACTTCAGAGACTTTTCCGTAGAAAGACTGGACAAGCCGTGGCAAGCCTTTACGGGCAGTTGGTCGAAATTAACGTTGGCCAGAAATTTAGGTTAGTCGAACGATCACTATTTGATCAATTTAAATACGCAATAATGTGCGCTCGTAGTCGCTAGGTGCCCGCGTAAACCGCTAGCTATTACGTACACGTACCTACCCGTAGTTATACTACTGTCTACTACCTATGCTCACGAGTCGCTGTTCAATTACAGCACACCCGAGTGCAGTTATTTCGTGTTCACACATTTTATGTTACAATATTGTACGTGTACGTTTTTCAAAACGGCAATACGTTATTATTTATCGATAGATCATAATACGACCGATGCATTTTTTTTTTTCGCTACAGGTTTAGACACGTCTTATGTAAGCGGTGATCATTGTTATGTCCTCGTCAGGGTGGCTAGGCATAGGGAGACTGCTAATTTAGCAATGGACATGGAGAGCACCGACCTTCACGAACCAGTGGCCAAACAGGTGGCCTCTGTTAATGTCGGCGATAGTTTGTCGGTCATTGAATTTGTCAGAAGTTTTGGATCTCATTATGTGACGTCATATGTCACTGGCAATTCTCTTTATCAGGCAAGTGCAACCCATTGTTTTGTGTGCAGTTAATTGCTAGTTAGAAATTAAAGCCTATTAACAAATGGTTTGATCATAATATAACGCGCACGCCACGGTACGACATAATGTACAAACGTTGCTCAAGACGGCTTATTATAAAAGTATTGGTACGGCGTTTTGGGTTTACTCGAAAACTATATTAGGTACAATACGTTGATATTGCACATGGGCTAGTGTCAAGAACTCTGATTATAACATGGTTAGTCCCATTAACTTGAAATAAAATAATTATGAATCGTAAATTTGTATTTTCTTAAAAGCACTTTTAAGCTTTAAACATAGGTACACAACAATTGCATCTATTTAAAGATTTTTTACGGAAAACTAGGTGTTGAAAATGTATCAATTAATCGAGTTTTTATTTTCTAGGCGTGCTTTAATGAAAAGGACAAATAGTTACTATTGTCATTTTTTTAAAAAAAATTAAATCAATTATAATCTTAAGTGCATTCATCTAAATAAGAAATGAATGTTAGCTTCGTTTATTATATTGAAATCAATTTTAATTACAAGTAACTAATGAAATGTATTTTTATTACGTTTTTATTACGTTTAGGTGTATGTATATGCGCCAAACGCTTACAAGCTAATTAAAGAGCGTTTAAAATCAAAAGGTGTGTCACAGATCTCTAATCAAGAGTTAACAGGATACTTTTCACCATGGTACGCAGAACATGTGGGTAAAATACAATCAGCCAGTGGTAATAAAACAGTTGAAAATTGGGTCCAGCAGAGGCTAAGAGTAAAATTTTATTTCTTTACTTTTGCCTCCTTACTGAAATTACACGGAGACACAAAATTGTTGAGTGAACTGAATGGTATGTTAGGCAACGAAGCATTACTAAAACTTGACTTAAAAACCTTAGCGCCAGCTTTCAAGGACGTTAAAAAACGAGCTTGGTTCCATGAAGTTATGGATAATAATTTAAAACTATGGGAAGTTAATATGTAGCAATAATATTTCCTACAAAACCTAATATACTACAATGTATTTATTATAGTAGTTTTACTTATTTGTAAGCAAGGTAAATACCTCCGCCTTTCGCTCAAATGCCAAATACCAATGTACCTAATATAATAATATAATTTACCATTTTAGTATGTTTTCTTGTTTAACGACAATATGTGTTATAAATAATTTATCATATATATATATTTTTTTTTTTAATAAAGTCTTTATTTATGTAAGTTACAAACAAAAATTATTGTCATTTGTTTTTTTTTATTGTCATACATTAACATTAAGTATACTTAATATATAATATGGTTAACGTTAAAATTAAGACTAGATACAATTGTTAATCTGTTCCTAATGGTAATAAAAATGTTGTTATATTGCGATGGGATACTGCCAGTTCAGTTGAGACTAGTTATCTTAACCTAATCGAACAGCAACATTCAACAGTTTGACGGTTCTTCCAACAAATCCTTGAAGTATTGATTTCCAAAGAGTGTAAATTTGCACTGAATTTTGTTGGAAATGGAAAAATATTGTATTTTGCCAGCAAACTAAAAGGTCAATGGTCAAGGTTTCCAACAACATTGCACAGTTCTAGTGTTCATAATTTCTAGGGAATCAGCCGGCGACTTCTCTTCCACAATATTATAAAATAGGTTTAATTTACTTAAGAATTATAATGTACTTAAAGGAAAAATAGATAAATAAAAATGAATTACTTTCATTTAAATTAACTTATCCGTTAAATTACTTATACATTACCAAAAAAATATTAAGAACTTTTATATAATACAGTAAATATTTGTGTTATGAATACTTAATTTAGTATACAGCATGATTTACAGACACCAAAATTATTTTATAACGTAATAACACATACAACTTTAAAATTATGTTATACTACTTTAACTAAAATGTATAACTAAAATGTATTATTCAGTATTAGTGACACTTATATATATGTATAAATTACATTTTTAAAAGTATTGCACAGTGTCAGAGTATATAATTAATTTTAATATAACTATAATAAATTAATTATAGATCACACTAGTTGACTAGATAAATAACTACGAAATAAATACTACTTACTACTACTACATAATAAAAAACACCATGAATTAAACATCATATATGGGAAAATTATTTCAACAGTTAAAGGAGAAAAAAATACATTTTAACAGAAAAGAATGCACATAATGTAAAAAGAAATAATTGAAAATATTTTTGATAAAATCATGAAATAATATGTTAATATGTATGTAAATTTAATGAATAATCAATATTAATAAAAAGTAATTTCATTTCATCTATAAGTTATACATTTTAAAGTGTGGAAGAAATATTTTTTTTTGTTTTTAATAAAATGTCATTTGTATTGTAAATTCTATTATTGCTAACAAAAATCATCCAATTGCAAATATCAATATTTTAAAGTATAAAAATGTATACTGGGTATGTTTTAAACATAAAAAAAGAAAATAATTTTCTCTTAAATATTTATATTGTAATTTAGAATTTAAAGGAAAATAAGATTTAATTTTCAGTAAATATTTTCTATTTTAAATTCAATTTAAGGTCCGGGGTAGTAAACTACTTAAGATAATGATAATAATAACTATCAAGTATCAATTTCAGGAACTACATAGTTAATCATTTCAACTGGCCATTATAGTTCACAATCAATAATAGCTATGAACCATGACAAGTGATCAACTTGGTATTTAAGACAATTAAGTTACATCACTACTTTCAAAATTACTTTCACGAATTTGAAATAAGTATGGACAAGTTTTACAACAAAATTACTTATTAATTTATTTTATTTTATCACATAAATTCAAAATAAATTATGATAAATGTAATAATTTCTAAGAAAAATGTCGTGATTGATAATACTATTAAATACAAGTAGTTACTTGAGTATTTGTACAATGAATAGGTTTTTTGGTAACAATCATAGTTAAATAGGAGAAATGGTTTGTTAATAGTAAAACTGTTTATTGACTATCACTATCTGAAGCAGACTTACTATGTTCCTTTTGGCACTCTAGTTCCTTCATTTTTAATTTGATTTCAGCAACATTGGCATGTACATGGTTGTCTAACTTTTTTGATTCATCTTCAGATGCCGTTGTATGAGCCCGAGCAAAATGTTTTTGAAGTAAAAAATTTCTTGTAAATGCTGCTTCACATGAGTTACATTTAAATGGTCTTTCTCCTTTTAATAAACAAATCACAATTAATATAATTAAATAAATTATACTTATAAAACATTTTACTAGTCCTTCTAAACTAAAACATTTAATAATATTAAATGAATAATTATAACCAAAATCAATGCTTAGATGGCTAGATCTGATAGTTGTGCAAGACTAGTTTGCATAAAAATATTTTATTTATTGTAGAACAATATGTTAATGCTTTAAACACCAAATAGTCAGTACTTGGCATTAAAAACATTTGCTTGGTTTATGCAAGCTATAATCAGTTTAACCTTTACTACAAAAATATAATGTCATACAGTTATAATAATTTAAACAAATTACTATAAAATATTATCAATATAATAACTAACAAAATGTAATACCTGTATGTATTAGTAAATGCCTTTTAAGATCAGTTGGCCACCCAAATTTTTTTTTGCATAATCTGCATTCAAAAGTTTTATCTTTTTCTTTTTTTTTCTTGTGTACTTTAGCTTTTTTAAGTGGTTTTGTGGAGCTATCATCATTTTCTTCATATGTGGCTAGACAATATTTCCACGGACTAAAAGTTTCATCTTTGGTCAAATTTAATGGTTTGGAAGATTCATTAATTTTGTTTTCTTCCTGTTTCTTACTAAACACAGAACTATTTTCATTATTATCAGCCTCTCCTTCCTGTTCTTCACTAACGTGACTAAAAAAATGAACTAATAATGATGTAGCGGAATAAAACTTTTTTTGGCAATCTGGGCATTTTTGTGAATAATCTGAAAAATATTATTATGTCTTATAAAATTGTTTAATTCTTGAAATAGAAGTATTAATTGTAAGTGAATGATTTTAAAAACTCATAAATAGGTTTCACTAAAAATATATTTCTCAATAAAAATGTATTAAATATGATACTTATACATATATTATTATATTCGAGCATTGATTATACAATATAAATATTCTATAATCAATGATGCAAGTTTAGGATTTAAATGTCTTATAATTTGAAGTATTTTAATTTACAATCAATACTTCATTATTATAGGTAAAACAGTAAAATGTAAAATACCTAAAATAGAATACTACTCGTATATTATTACTATTATAAGAACATTTTGTTAGTTAAATATTCTAATGCAAGTATGAAACTATGAATATTTTATGAGGTTAAGATATATTGATATAACAAACAAATTTTCAATAATATAATAATCAACAGTTATTCTATAAGTATGCAAATTACAGCATAATACAAGGTATTCTGGTTGTTCAAATAGCCACAGTTCTGAAAAGTTTTTTGTGTTAATTGGTGGCGACAGAATTTTTTTCTAGAGTAGTTTTATGTATAGAATATCTATATTCAATGTTTGAAATATTTTGAGCATCATTATAGGTATGAAAAATTAAATGGATCATTTGAGGCAGGCAAAAGATTTGTTATCCTTTATTATGTATTTTAGAGTTAAACAAATGTTTTATTTTGTAGACTTATTAGATAACTACCTACACAATATGTATATAATAATTTAAACTTTAAATTTACTTTATTATCACCATAAATAAAATATTTATGTAAAATAAGTTTTTTAAAAAAACAAATTATTTTTTTAAATTCTACTATTAATTAATGAGGTGGGACGAATATAAATGGATGAAGTAAAATTAAGGGTAATAAGAAAAATTATACTGGAAACTCATAATGTACATACAATATACAATTAATTTTATGAATGTCATTTTCTATTTTTTTTTTTGCAATTTCTTTTTTATTTGTACTTAGTGATAATAAGAAAATAAAAAACTATAAGTAAGTTGTCCAATTATATAAAAATAAACTCAAAGAAAAATATTTATTTTCTTATACTTGAGTATAAAAACCCTATCCCGCACACCAAGAGAATTTTATACAATAATAACATGTTACACAATGTAAATAGATGATCTTGATTCTAAGCGTAAAACTAGCCAAAAGACAGTAAAAAGTGATTATTATTTAGAATATCATTCAAACCGTCCTAAATTCTGCAATTCAGATTTATTCTGTGATATTGTCTACCAACAAAGTACTGACAATAACATCATTAACGGAATGCTTACTTTTAAAAGACACAAATAATATTAATTTTTTTTTTATCATTTACCTGTGTAAATATTCATTAGAAATAATTCATAAAAGTGACCAGTGACCACAAGTTAATTTGTTGTGAAGGACGAAGGTTGAAATAATATTTTAATAAAATATTTATGTACAATATTATAGTCCGCTAACAATATTTGATAAAAAAAAACCTATCCTTAAACGGGACTAAGGCAGTTGTCAGAAAAATGATAAGATTATTTTATTATAAATAGTGCTGCCAACGTGAAGAAAAACCAATATTCAATACGATATGTTAGTTTTTAATAACATGTTATACTGTACATACATTAATTTTGCATCGTTTTGAAATTTAATTTTATATGAAAATGTATACTTCCAGTTATTTTTTTCTGACATATTCCTTCCATTCTATACATCTAGATGCATATTTTAAATAATTTATCATGGCATCAATATTTATCTGTTGACGTTTTAATTTCATTTAGTGTACAACAAAAATAAATGTTGAATTTAAAATTATTTAAAATTTTTATCATACTTGCAATTAATGCAATCATATGACAATTTCTTAGTTTTCAGAACATTTATCACAAATTACAATTTGTGATAATTACAGCCGGATTAGCCCCACTCGACATCATGAGAGTTCACAGCCCTATGTTACTCGCAACCAGACGCACCCAAAACAATCTCAAGGTATCTAAACAGATCATAGATACCCTAAGAGACATCCCATTCTATCATCTAGACCAGTGGTGGGCAAACTTTTTTAATGGGGGGCCACAAAGTTTAAGAAATTCTTGAGGAGGGCCAGAGTTATAGAAAAAATACATTTTATGTTAAATTTTTTAATCATAATACTATAAAAACACTACAAAATTACACTAAAATGTTACAAATTACTTGTTACCTTAAATAATAATTAATTTAACTTTTATTCGAAGGCCCAACCATGGTAGACGTGTGAGACATATGGAATTGTTTTCCTAAATTAAAATTATAATGTAAAAAAATTAAATTTATAAATTGTAAGAAATGCTGGAAAACCTCTGCGACCATAATTTGGGGGCCATATACTATACATGTCGATGGACCCTTGGCGGGCCGGATTAAATTCTTTCGCGGGCCGGAGTTGGCCCGCGGGCCGTACTTTGCCCATCACTGATCTAGACATTATTATTTTTCGCAGTGGCGTAACAAGAATATGGCAAACTGTGCCTACGCCGGGGGCGCAAACTGCGAAGGAGCGCAAATTTTTACTTTAATAGCGTGTTTATTTAATTTTTATTAACCATAATTATAGACAATGACACGGGTGAAGTTTTCGAAGTTTTCCAAGAGCGCTAGCGAAACTATTCCTACGCTACCGTATTCTTGAAACTCGTTGCGCAGTGCGCACTGCAGTGGACTACGGAACGAATCATCGTCATGCTCACGATGACGGTACTTTATAGAGTAAATTATAATTTTTAATATTATCATGGATTAAAAATTACAAATAATAAATTCAATTCCTCGTATGCTCGTAGTGCACCATTTGGTTTTATATACTCTATGGTATTATTATGTACCGAGTAGCGCACTGTGGTATGCCGTCAGAAACATCTCCGTTGATATTAACAGTTCCTTTAGACTCTGAATGTAACGAGGAATGCATATTGGTTTTACCATGATGTCGATGTGAGTTTAAATAGTTTTTTTTTGTGTCTGTGCACACGATTTTAACCAGAGTGCTGCTCCGATCATCACGACCACGAGAGGTTATTGATTAGTGATTACAGGTAGTATATTGTTTGTACCTCGGGTCGAAAATGTTTTAATGTCTCTACAGTTTTCCGAAAAACTGAGAAAAAATTGCAAAACACTTCAACTGAGATCGATAGAAGCACCATCTATAGTTTATTTCGGTACGCACTTGTTCACATTTCATAAATATAAGATTTTTCATAAGGTTTTCTTTGAAGCAAATAAAATAAAATAAATCATCATCTGGTTTATCATTATGGTATTAATCATTATGGTACAATCGTTTCAGGATTAAAAGACTTTGTAACTCTTTAACCTCTAACTATGCATCTCATCCGACCTAGGAGTTTTGTCCGTCTTTATTTATAGCAACATATATGTGTTTTAGATATAGCTTACGATATCCGTTTTACAAAAAAAAATTTATGGAATAATAATAAATGCATTTTTAATTTTCATTAAACAATTTTATTGAATCAAATGAGGTTGACATACAATTAAAAGTTGTATAGGAGTTATAATTAGAAAAAAAATAATAACACCAGTAAGGTACAATAACATGTGTCCAACATCATTAATTATATTAACAAAATAGTAGTTGTAACAACACAAATAAATATTAAAATTTCTACAATAGAAAAAAAAAGTAATGGGTAGTAGAAATAATGTAAAAATAAAAAAAAATCCAAATAAAGAGAGAAACTAGGTAGTCAAGAAAATAGAGATCAAAAAAAATAAATAAATAAAAAGTTAAAAAGTGATAGGAGGAAAAATAGGAAAATTAGAAAAATAAAAGGAAGTGAAAAAACTGTATAAGGAAATAAACAAAAAATACAATAACAATTATTATAAAACATAAAAACACAGGATTCCGCAACTATTAGACATTCATGTGTGGTGATATCCGTGGGTCTAAAGTCACTTCAGAAATTACCGGTTTGGGTGGTTCGCCGCGGTTTCTCACCCTTGGTTTTAAATACAATACAATGTTCACCGGATTCTTCCACCCGTCGACAGAGACGTCTTCAAACTCCACACGCCCGAAATTCTCGATCCGCAATGGCGCAATACCTCAATACGGTCCGGGGCATGTGAACGGTCTTCGGCAAGTGGAGCACGCCTGGAGGGCGATTTGACGGTCCATCCTGAGGACGACGGTCAACCCTCCCCTTTGATGGCTGCATACGTCGTCCACGTCGAATCGACGATTCCGGTCTCACGACGCAGCCGCCCAGGGTGGAGAAGTGACGACCGCGGTCGCCTTGACCCCTGACAGTATTTGGAAACTGTCACCGATTTGAAAGTGTATGCGATCCGTGACCCCGTGAAGCGCCGCGTTTCGACGGGCCACATCGATTTTGGCCGGGTCAATGTCAACGGCGATGACCCGACGACACGTCTTGGCCAGTTGAATCGCCACGCGACCAACACCGCAGAACGGGTCGACGACCGTGTCGAAAGCGCACCTTTTGGCAATGTGCGCCCCGAGGACGTCGGGGCACGCGGAAACCGAGGTTTTGATCCGATCGACCACCGGACGTCGTGGGAACCTCCAAGAGTTGCGCTTTTCCACGGTGTTGGGCGTGGCGTCTGCTTCCTGTATCACGGTATTCACCAGTGGCGCACTATACCGATCGGTAGGGGCCTTCGACGGGGAATGGTAAATGTACACAGAAGACGCCGCCACGGTGCTTGGGAGAGGTGTTGTGTTTGCGGTTCCCGGCTCGTCCGTCTGCAAACCGACAACCGTAAACGTCTTCTTTGGATAAATGGTTTGCGTGCACTCGTCCCGTCGTCTAAAAATATGTCTCGGCAAGTCGTCTGTGTCGGTCGGTGCATCGCGAGTCATCGTCGGTGGTTCTTCGGTTGGTGTCGAAGAACCCGCGAAGACGACGGAATGAATGTTGTGGACATTTATAACGCCAAGTCCTTGAATTTTTTTTCTGAGCAGCCAGATTTATTAATATTTTGGTGGCAGCAACCTCAGCGTCACCCTGACGGCTGTCCCACGGCCATTTTATGATTTTCACTGCTCTATTCTTGAATGGATTCTCGCGGACGGTGAAGGACGACCGAAGTGAGCCCGCTACGTTGGACCTAGTTTTCACACCGGATCCACTCACTCCTGCCGACCCCTGGGATTCCGAGGCTCCTGGGGTGATAACAATATTTCTGTATATTACTTTCATATTAGCTTTTTAGAGTGATTTCTTTCACTTGTATTTTATACCTACTGCCAGGTTGGTGAGCTTGTCCGCGACCGCTTAATTGTTCACCCCTTGGGGTGGCTTATTTCGCTAAAATTACAGCATATACTGGTAAAGTGGTAAACCCAGTATGTTTTCCTGAATACCTTTTTTTAGTAAGGATTTCTGGAAATTTCATCACTTTGGCATTTTCTGTGAGCATATTCAATCTAGAAAAAATCTTATATTTAGTACACAATCGTGCACATTAATGCATCGAAAATTATGAAATTTCTATTAAATGCTGATGTCAATAAATCGATAAAATATGTATGTTTCGAGCCGTTAAGATTAATTTTTTTAGCATAACAACCAAATATCTTATTATATTTATTTTTGACTACCAAACATACTCATTTAAATATTATTAAATTATTTTTGTTCCATTTTACCAATATTTATAAAGAAGAATCAAGAAAGATAAACCTATAAGAAATAAGTAGTTATACGTATTACCTACACAGAAAAAGCTACTGAATATAGTTAACAGGTTGACGAAAATGGAGCTCGTAAAATATATTGTATTTATATGAAATTACTATGAACTCTGAAGAAAATTCTGTTAACGTTGATGAGAACGTCGATTACTTTTGATGAGTAGTTTCAAAGGAAATACCATTTTTTGAGTGTTGATTATCTACAGCTTCTTAAGGCATTTCACATGAATTTTCCTTTCTTTGTTGAGCTACAAAGGTATCATCATATTTTGACTGTTGGTTAATCTACGATTACATATACAATAGAAATGTGTGTGTTAACGACCGACAAAAAGTAACGGTAAGTAACCAACATTTTAAATTAAATTAAAGTTTTCATACGCAGTTCAGCGCCACCAGGTCTGCCGTGCCACTCATAGATGCTTCGGAGCGACCGGAACTTGGTTTTACCATGATGTGTTGGGTTTTTAATTTTTTTTCCCTCCGATTTTGACCAGAATGATTGCACTGATCATCACAATGGAATGTTTCTGGTAGAAAATTTGGTCTAGTTGGTACTTAAGGGAGACTATTTGTACCAAATTCCCAATATTTTTCTTAATAATTGCAAAAATCTGTTGAAAAGTAAATAAAAAATCAATAAAATTTCGTGGCCACTTAAAATATAATAATCTGTAAAATTAAAAAAAATATTTTGTCTTATGATTTATACTCCTTAATAACAACAAATTATTATTGAATATATTAGATAATAATTTATTTAAACGAATCTTATTTGTAATAAGATAAATACATTTATGTATAGGTACCTAACAATAAATATAATGAATATTAATAAAATAAAATACAAATATTGCCTTGAGCATTATAATGAAATGCTATATTATATATATAGGTATACAAAGAAACCGATTTTTCACACAATAATAGGGATTTTAAGACTGGGCCAATGAAGCTGCTGAAAATTGAAATAGAACCTTGGGGCGCAAAAGCACACCACCCCCTTCCCATTACACCTATGACTGCCGGTGGTGCGTGTAGACTTAATTTATCACGTTGTCAATATTTTTCATACAGATAACCACTTTGACATAGCAAAGTTTATTTTATCAAAATGATTGAAAATTGGCCGGCATCACGGAACTCTGCTTGTAGTGAATATTGAGATTGCTATATAATAAAGGAATGTTGAGAAGAATTAACTAATTTGTTTTTTTTTTTTAAATACTTTCATAGTTCCTTAAATCGTTATTAAGTAAATTAAATATTCAATATACTTTTTTTATTATTATTCTACTCGACTACACATAATGTTAGCTCTTTGACTTCCATTTTGTACTGAATTGACCTGACACAGAGACATTATTGATCACATGACTAAATAAATCTATTTAGTCAAGATTGATCATACGTCATGTCTTATACTCATTATTAGGGAACGGATTTATATGTAATAAAAATATGTACATAAATATGGAAGTATAATTTATAAAACAATTTTTTTTTTCTGAATCAACATTATTTATGGGGGGAAAAAAAATACATTTATATAATTATAAAATTATTTGTTGCATTGAATAATTACAATTTCTTTTAAATTATCGAACGTTAAATGTCGCCTATTAGGTCTCAAAATATTTTTAAAACGGCTAAATGATCGTTCATTATCATCCACATCAACGATGTAATTGGAGCATATTTGAGCGCATAATATCCGAAGGCGATAATTCCAATATTTTAGAAGGGTATCTGCCACTCATTATGTCATTGATTGCGTTAAAATCAATGTAGCCTAGGTTTTTTTCTGGAACACCATGAATTTTATTTTCACAATATCTATTTATCCACTTACGATTTAATTTTTGTATTGCTGATCCAAAAATTTGCAAATTATAATTTAAAGACATATTTTTTGTTTCTAATTTCGTAATTGTAGTTATATGCAATAAAACTAAAATTCACTGAGATGAAAATTAAATTATTTTTCAATGTTTCATTTTGCATAATATTTTGAGCTTTTCCAATAGCGATAGAAGTATCTGGATCTATATATGAAATAATTTCTTGTATTTTAATTTAAGTGTTCACAATAATATTGAGCAGCTGCCAACCATGTGCCCCACCTAGTTATTATGGGCTTGGGTGGTAGAGCAAGATCGGGTATATTTCTTTAAAAATTGTGGTATTACTCGGAGCTTTCAAACATTTTTTTTTTTACATTAGCTTTGATAGAATCGACAATTGGGTATTTTGCCCTAATCATCCCTGCCACACGATGAAAACCATTTGCTAAACATGTAAGATGTACTAGTTTTTGATAAAAAATATTTAATGCTTTTCCTGCTATCACCATACAGGAGGCTGCATCACAAACAATAGTAGGTACCTACATTTTCTTGTTCTATTCCACTTGGCCAGAGTAAATTAATAGTCATTAAACAGTTTTGCTATTGTCTGATGATTTGATTTTTCTAATAAATGGCTGTTTTTGTTCACTGCAACATGGCTTGAAAGCGTATGAATGATGAAATGATTAAAAAAAAAAATGTTTAAAAATATTTACAAATTAGTGAAATATGTAATTATACCAAAGTATATAAAATAAAAGTAGCACTATTTTAATAAGAATGATTTAATTCATGAATATTTATTATTGCATCTTAAATATCTTATATTATTACCTACTCATTATCATTGTTTTTACCAGCAGCTTTAGGGGTCTTGGTGTCTTGCACCGAAACATAACGTCTGGGAGCATTATCCGGTTATCCACCCAAAGTCCCTACATGTAAAATAATTTGATCCATATGTTTTGAAGAGTTAGAACGAATTAACGATATTGTCAAGCAATCCGTTGTCGATTGGTATTATTTAATTTGTAAATATTATGCAAAATTATTCGATTTCCACAATTTAAGAGTACAAGTTGGCGACATTTGTATAATACTATAATTTTGCTCAACCAGTTGGGAATTGCTGTATAAAAAACTCTAAATATGACTTAATTAAATTTGTATATATACTTAAGAACAAATGTTTTCTGAGAAGTTTTATGTCTAATTGACATTGTATAAAATATAGCTTATGAATCTTTAATAAACCAACTTCTGACCTTTTAAAGCACAGATTGACTATTTTTAAGTAACTATGTAATACATTCAGATTTTAGACTATAATAGTACGTACATAGAATTTATTAAAAATTATTTTGTACAGCAGTTTGTGTCAAGTTATAAAAATATTATTTATTAAACTAAAACGAATATTTATAAACTAAATTCTTTGTAAATATTCAAGTAGGTACATATTATTATTAAATAAAAAAAATATGTACATAAATAATTTAAAAATATTTCTAATAATATCAATAAAAATGAATTTAAGACAAGAAAAAAAAAATAAAAGTACTTGCCATGAGTATTATTGTAGAATATGTGCAAATGTCTATGAACAGTTTTGATTTAATAAATATTGTCTGATATAAAAATAAAATAAAGAACACAAATTAAAATTGTTTAAATTCTTACATAGAGAAAATGTTGTTTAGTAAAAGATATTGCTTATTCAAAAATACTAATGAATAAACATAGAATTAAGATTTTATTATAAAATTACTATTATCAAAAAATAATAAAAGAAAATATTATTTTTAAAATCGGTTTGTACATTTATATTATAAACTTAATTCTTCCTGACTATCTACATGATGTAGGACGTAAGAACATGCAATTCTTAGACATGATATTAATGTTAACATTATTTTGATTATTTTAACTTTTAAGTCTTTATTTACTAATAATTAATAATACGATTATTTTCCAAAATATGTCTTACACAATTTGAATTTGGAGTAGTAGTATTTTTTAATTGTTTTTTCAAAAATGTGTTAGCTTTATTTATTTTTTAAATCTCAATTGGTTATACCTATATAACATTAATTTTAACTATAAGTTTTGACAAACATAATTTAGAAAACAACCATACTATTAGTTTCAGTATAAAATATGCCTATTGAACTTTTCAGTGTTTTCAAATAATCAAAAATGGATAGGTAGGTATTATAGATTTTAGCTTATCATATTACCCTTGGAAATAGTTTCATCATTTTTTTTTCTTGTAAAAAAAAACGCTGATAGTATGGGTGCTGATTTATCACTGTCCATTAAAGTTTATTACTTTTTTTTTTAAAAATAACAACCTGTAGTAATATAGTATAGCAGAGGTTCCCATACTTTTTTTCATCGCGATGCATAACTATGATTTGTGAGTCACATCACATATTGTATAAACATTGTCAAGGTGTTTTCCAAAAATAAGTAAATTCGGACTTTAAAACAAAAAGGTGCCAAGTTTTCACAGCCCACCCTTTGGGGAAACACTGTAGTACAGCATACTATATTTGATACCTATAGTATATTTTAAAATAGCATATTTTTTCTAAGTTCTGATATCACAGGTATCGGTAGGGCTATGTTCCTAAAAATCATAACACAATATCAATAATTATTAAATATTTGGATAAAGAACTTATTTACCCTTTCCTGTATAAATATACCCATGGCACTGGGTAAGCTGGAAACTTGTGTAAAATGATATGTTTTTTTTTGGCATCACGCGATTTTAGACTGAAATAGCTTTCACAATTGAGCTTTATTGCCGTAGATTCCAATTATTCATTAATACTTATTAAGGTTTGTATCATATTTTATTTCTTCTGTAACAACGATTTTAAAAACAAATACCATAAAATATTATGTATCAATAATTGACAGATATCTTCTACATATTTAATTATCGTATCCATTTAAACTTTAAATATACAACATATTAGTCTTATTAGATGATGTAGTCCCAGTCCTAGATCCTGGATCACATACTGACAAATTAAAATGTCTTTCAATGTCGTAAAAACAAATAAGTATGAATTGATCTTTTAATGCGATAGCTTGCCACTAATCTGACAGTACTAGAAAGTAAAAAGTAAATAATAATATATTGGTTAACTAAGCAAATTTTAAACGATAGAAGTTAATTCAGAAAAAATAACAATAAAATAATGACACTAATTGTTTTCTATTAGAAATTATATATTACTAATTCCAGATATTGCTATAAAAAAATGTTTTACTTTACATTTCAGATAAATTATAAATCAGAAAATATTTGTTAAAACTAAATGCCAGTTATAAAAAATAAATATAATTTAACTTAAATGCTTTTGTTTTTATAATGAAAAAAAAAATTAAATTGGCAAAAATAAAAAAAAAATTGTAATTTATTAAAAGCACTTAACTATTAAACTGATAGAATAAAAATATTTAAATTATAAATATTTGTTGTTTTGTAATCATAAATAGTAAAGTAAAAGGATTTGTAGTTTTTACACATTTTATTAAATTATATTTCCACTGAAGTCTTATAAGACACAATCATGTATATGTATAATAGTTATTGTATAGTAGTTGGTAAAACGATTATAAAATGTATGTATAAAAAAAATCATTACAGTTGAATAAATTTACTATAAAATAAATTTGTAAGTTTAAAATGTAAATTAATAGTTATCAAAACTTAAATTAATCAATGAACACAATTAATGGCTGTCATAAATAGTACACGATCTACTGGCTGTTTCCAATGAGGTCTACTATGGATATGATTTTTAGACATGCTAATGGGATCGATATTATCTTGGGTTTACACTATCTTTACTGGTTGATTTTCGACTTTCAATAAAAACACTTCGAAAAAGTATATGTTCAGCAGTTAGTATGTCACCTGTTGTACACCAGTGGCAAATACAAAGTGTGTTACATATTATACAGATCTCATGGAAACATGGTGGCAGATTTGTATAATACATTTTGGAAAAAAGGTAAAAGTTTTTATAAAGTGACATTTTTTATACCTCGTAAATTAGATCGACATATACTAATTTTTTTATTATTAAATTACAAGATTGATTTTGATAATTTTTTATTAACGATTATTGGAGATTTATACTTTTTGGGAAGCATAATTTCTCATTGCTTGTTATTTTAGTGTACTTGTAAAATCAATTGAAAACTACATACTAGATTCGTAATTGAACGAAAGATCGCATACTTTATGATAGCCCAATTATTTGAGTTGTAAGCTTCAAATACATACAACCAACTTAAGACTAAGGAAAATACTTTAACAAATAATCGGTCATTGTCGATATACACTCCGTACATAGACATTTATCATGGTCTCAGCTGTGCTTAGGTAGATTATCCATACCCATCTGGTGTCTGGATGTTGGTATATTTGGCATTTCTTGCATGGTTGGTTGATACATAGGATTTGATGTCTGATTATGATTTCTGTTATGTTGAGGCCAAGGTTCATGTCCAACACCACCTCTCACAATCACCTGCGATTGAGCTGCAGGATTGGGTGAATAGCGCTGATGTTGTTGTGGATGTCTAGAAGAAGGCACCACATAATTTTGATGATACCGATGTTGCTGCTGCAGAATTTGATTATCCATGGATGGCAAATAGTTAGATCTAGGTGGCAGTGATGTTTCAACATGATTTGAAGCATGGTTAATAGGAGGGACCGGGGTAACTGCATTTGCTCTGTTTTGAGGAACCAAAGGTATTGCTAATCTAGCATTAACAGCCAACAAATGGTCTCTACGTCTAGTATACGTAGCTAATTCGTTTTCTAAATCAACGTTTTCATTTTTTAACTGATATAAACATGACAGTAATGATGCTACATCAAAATGTTGAGCTTGTTCCATTAACAATGATCCACCTTGTTCCCATTGGCGCTCAAGTAGATCTTCTAAACTTTGAGAACTATTTATAAGTCCATTAGTTATCCATTCAGAGCCTGAAGAATTAGCCTGTGGAGTATCCACAGGTTTTTGAACATGGCGATATAATTGAGGACCCATTAATGGTTGCCGAATTGTTGGTCCATTAGTTTCATTGAATTGATTATGAGTTTTAATTTCTTCATTTAATGTGTCAGTCATTTGTTGAGCCATGCTGGAATTTGGATTTAAAGCATTTCCCAACATATGTGGAGCGTCAGTACTGGATTCAAAATACTTTTGGTCATTTGCTTCTTTAGGTTTAGAAATAGAAGAGTTAGACAAATTCATCATATTTGGATCTTTAATCCACATATTTGTCATATTAGCAGGAGGCATAATTGAATTTCTGGATATATTTGGATCTATACAAGATAAATTTGGTTCTTCCATGATTTTTAAGCCATCAGACTCTGATCCATCATTTGATAAACCAATATCCATTGCATTTTCAATGTTTTCACGCTTTATTTCTTTTTCAGATGGTAAATCAGTAGGATACTGTTTAATACTACCCACAGATACACTTTCCATTTTACCTTTAATTTGGCGATTAGAAGGTAGAGCTTGAGAATGATTAGGAAGTATTGCTTGAGAATGATTAGGAGGAATATTCATAACACTTGGTGGTTTATCTTTAGTCTCTTCAAAATTATTCACTGATGCTGGCTTTCTTTTTGATTTTGCTTGAATATCACCACTGATATTACCTTGAGTAAATTCATCCAGAGATATTTCGGATGCATTTTGTGGACGATATGGAGCAATATGTTTTATTTTTAAATTGCTACTTTTCTTAAGTTTTGAATAATGATGTTTACAGTATCCAACATACTGTACATTACGTCCATGGTTTCCTGCTTCTTCACATAGTAATCCAACATTTTGAGCACAAGTTACATGGAACCCTAATTTACAACCACTTTTTTTGCAAGTCATGCAAGCACCATAACTTGAAACCTTAGGTTCTCTGTTCTTTTCTTCACAAATGTAACAAACTTTTTTAAACCTATCAGGTGGTATTTCGTTCAACTTGATTGGCTCCATAGTATCAACATCTACAAAAGTCACTTCAGGTATAAACAAAGCACATACCACATGAGCCCAATTCCCATTTTCTGTTGGTTTAAGTGCACCATCTTTAGATGGACACAATTCACATATTACTTTAGCATTTGGATTTTTTTTAAGAGCAACACATTTATTGCAGTACCATGATCCTTTTGGAACTACTCTAATTCCATAACAAGCTTTATGCACAGCAACATTACAATTTCGACCATCACAGTAGACTAAAGGATTGTCGTCAAACGCTTTGTCTTCACTACATACGCTACAGTTTCCCAACATTTCTTTCATTGCTTTACCTAAAAAATAAATAAAAAAATAAATTTTTGTTTTCAACGTGATCACATATACATGGCATTTCATCACTACCTAATTTGATTACCAAAATCAAATATACCTAAGATGTAAATTTTACGTAAAATTGATTCTTAAAAGATTTCTGTCTGGACAGGTATACAAACTGAATTAATCAATAAATATAAGTAATAAAATCTGACTGTACACCTATTGATTGAATGTCTTCTCATATGAACGAATGCTAAAAATTATGATCAAGTGGAAACATGCGATAATAAAGCGTTTAAAAAAAAAATAAAAATTACAATTTTTATTAATCTTTTTGTTTAACCTTGCACGAAAATTATGGTTACTGGCATACTATCTCTCCTATTCCTTCAAGTATCTGTTATCTATTAATCAATATCCTATAACTATTTACTATTGATTATACAGGAAAACGGCTATGAATTCAGTAAAACAATATAAAAAACGTTGTACACTATACTTACGGTTCATATGAGAAGTATGATGCTGGCATCAATCGTGAAATGACGGCAACAATGGGCTAACATTAAATATGTTGGTGGAGTTCTACGAAAATGTCGACATGGTTGAGTTGAATGGGAAGAGGTGATGAACGATCGAGATCAACCGGCAGTCCCTAGGGGCTTCTCGTACCGGGAACGATATTTCACTCTGCAGCGGTGTTACTGCGCTAGATCACGGCCACAGAGTGTTTCACATGAACATGCGAACAAATATCGGGTGTTACGCGATGATAGCCGATTTCGCGCCACGGTCCTGCGAGAACAACGAACAAAAGAGAAACGAAATCAAACGACCGAAAATTCGAAGACGCCAAAAGGACGACGGAGGAGCGAGCGTCAACAGTGAAAAGCTGAAAACACACGCATAGTATAAAAAACATTAACCATGTTAGCATAACTGGTTATTACTTATTTACTACCATCGTTCACCAGTCACCACTCACCAACACCATCCGTGGTGCAGACTGCAGGTGTTCCACGGTGTATGTGTATGTGATGGAGAAGCGGCGCGGCGGCGTCCAGCAGCAGTCATCGACCGGAATAATATACCTGGTATCTGGTATAAGCCATGGTTCGGAGCCCGGTCGTTTCTTCCATGGACAATCGTTGGCAATCCCGTCGTAATCGGCCGCCGTGAGACGTGAAGTTGCAGAAAAAAAAAAGAGAAAAATCAAACGGGGATAAAGGAAAAAACAAACTATCATCTGCCGTCCCTCGTACTCTCGTTTTAATTTTAATACACTATTATTACTATTATTATTATTATTATTTTGTTTTTATGTCGACTCAGTAATAAGTAGTCCGATTCGATCAACGTTTGCTTTTCCGATTTCGTGCCTCGCGAACCGCCGCTGCTGCCTACATGCATTACATGTCGGATACATCTATTTGACGAGAAACGCGTGCGGTACACACAAAATCGTTTGTTCATGACAAGAATACTCCGCAAGACGACGGCGACGGCTGAGGCGGAACTCGTGAAATGTCACGTCATGAAGGTAAAAAACGGACGGCGATTGTTCGGTTATATTATATCTCGTGATCAGCCACCCGAACGCTGAGTGTTATCGCTTTTGATGTTCCACTGTCGCGGAAGTGTTGACAACAGGCGACCCATCATCTTGCTGGTTTCGACTTATTTTTTGCAATCTTGCATCTTTCTATCTGATTTTATATTGTTAGTATTTACACTATATGTACGCAATGTGTTTCAATAGTTGTTTTTACAAAGTGCCCACACATAATCAGTTGTAGCGTCTACTTGACATTTAATTTTAATCAAATAGTTGGTCAGTGTCATTTGTCATTGCTAGCAAATAATTTATACTGCTCTCATTGTGAATGCTTCCAAAGTAGAGCAGAGAAGGGGAAATAAAGACTTAATTTTAATACAGATTGATTTCAGTAACCTTTTACATCTCTATGATGTTAAGTACTGTTTCAGTACAGATATGATTAAACTGTGTGTTAGAACAATATTTAAATAACTTAGGTTTGTATAATGATTCTTTTGTTTCGTTAGAATGATTTAAATTTTAGTTATTTTCATATCAAACTTCATGTAGTTAACATGATATCATTCGGTAGATTTCTTTTATATACAAAGATTTTCTTAATTTTATTCCTGTTCTACATCATTCATTACACATCATAAAATTTTTTTTTTGAATTCGCGACTATAATTATATAATTTTATTGAAAACATAACTACCCAAACTTATAAATTTAATAAGCTACCTTGAGAAAATTTGGTGGATGAATATTAAACATTATGGAAACTATTTTGGATTTCACCTGTATGCTATATTAAACCATAGTCTGTTATTCTCTGTTAACTATTACAATTTGTAATGTTTATATTTTCTTACAAATTATTTTAGTTATCAAATGCAAATGATTGCTTAAGTTAACAAGTTATAATTTAAGGTAGAATCTATGTCTATGGAAAGGCTCAGTTTATAAATCATCTTAGGTTCTATGTATTAAAATTGTTATCAAAATATTAAACCGATGTATCAGGTACTATTAATTTTGCTTCTCTTTTATCTGAATATTAGTTTTATAGTAAATAAATACATTTTATGTTACATGACTATAGTAACTTACTTATCTACTTCAGTCATTAAATTTTGATAATTGTAAACATAAATAATTTTAAATCTGGTTCTATGATAATATTTGATTAGAACAATTTTAAAAAATTACTTGCCCATGAATTTTAAATAATACATATTACATCATGATTATGTAAGTCTTGATTATTTCCTTAACAAAGATTGAGAATGTTATTGGTGTTTTATTGCAGTTGCATCATATTGTATTTCATCATAGTAAAGCAACATTTTGGCTTCAGTGTATACTCTATCTCATTTACTTGTATTAGTAATTGTCAATAAATTAATTTATAACTTAATCATTAGTCTTAGGTAGTATATTTGTGGTAGGAATAAAAAATAATTAACAAATTCTTTACTGCCATAAAAAAGTCCATATTCTGTATTATGTTATCAGTAGATAATTAATAGATTTATTGAAGTCTATTTATTATGGATTCTTAATAAAATCTTTAAACTTTTAATAATATTTTTTTCAGTTATTGAAACTCGATAAAAAAGTAAAATCAAATGAATGAAGTAATAGGGTGACAGTATACACATTTTGTTTAAATTAAATTAAAAGACTTAAATTAGAATTATCAAAGTTGTGGTTGATATATTCATGCATGAACTGAATAAAAATGAATTGATCAAATAACAGATGGATGCAAGATCTTTTTTAGTACCTAATTAAAATACTGATTGACATAACTACTTACTAGTTATTTACAATTTAAAACACTGAATATAAGTTCTAATTGTAAAATAACATTTTTTATCCTCAATCTTTACTAGTAGGTAATTACCAAAGTAAATTTAAACTTCAAAATCAATGTTTTATTTTAATATAATTTAATTTTTATCCTTGTTAGTTATTGGTGTAGGTAGTATTGTTTATTAATTAATTAAGTTAAAATTGGTATATTTATTTATGATAGGAGTCAGCTGTGATGCATGTATGAGAGGAAACTTTAAAGGACGTCGTTTCAAATGTTTAAAATGTTACGATTATGATCTGTGCGCTGATTGTTACGAAGCTGGTGTTACTACACCACGTCATTCAGTTGATCACCCAATGCAGTGTATTTTAACACGTGCTGACTTTGAACTTTATTATGGTGGTGAATCATTGGCATCGGACCAGCCTCAAGCATTCACATGTCCTTTTTGTGGGCGTATGGGTCTTACTGAAGCAGTGCTAACAGAACATGTCACTGCTGATCATCCTGATTCAACTACTGAAGTCGTAAGCTACTTTTAAATTTACTTAAATTTAAGTTTTATATTACAGAAATACTAACTATAATGTATCATTTAGGTTTGTCCAGTTTGCGCAGCACACCCAGGTGGTGATCCAAATTTGTTAACCGATGATTTTTCTGTTCATCTACAAGTGCAACATCGTGCCAGTCCAAGTGTCCCCAGGGATTTAATTTCATTTTTAATATCCTTTTTATATTAGTTATATTATTAATAATTATAATAATAGCGGACATTATAATTTTAGGCTTTCTGAAAAATTGTATTAGGTACTTCCATGTTTTTAATTCATACTTATATGAGTTAAAAATATTCAGAAAACTATAATTAGGTCTATTCTGTATAAATTAAAATATCTAAAGAGTATATATTTTCTTAACTAAAGTTATCACGATGAGCCAACAGTTTCAAGACATTCAGTTCGCCGTATACCACAGTCATCAAGGGGTATGGCAAGTACTAGAGTTCGAAGAGCAATCAATTTCAGGTACCGGGCAGCAAAGTACGGACAATTTAATTATATTTATTCAAACAGTAGTCTTGATCTCAGATCTTAGTCTCAGATGGCTTGAAATTCAATAAAGAAATCAAATAATTGTTATATTAGTCTGGCTATGTATCTGTGTTTTATTGCTATTAATAATATATATTTTTATTTGCTATTTTTGAATTTACATATATTAAATTGTTGATGCGTAAAAAATTAGTTGGTATTTATAAAGCTTAATTATTATAATAAACATTAATTGTTATTGATAAATATTGATGAATTTTAGTGGTGGAACAAGAGATGGTTCAGATCCAATTGCTGAGCTATTAACACAGTTAAGTGGAGTTCGTATAGCACAAGCGAATGGGCCATCAGGAAGTATCACACGAGGCACTAGCAATGTTTCTTCACAACTACAACAATTGCAGATGCAGCTGCAACTTGAAAGACAACAAGTCAGGGTATTGTATTATAGTAATAATGCCTAAGTTTTTATGCTTTTGATTAAATATACTTCCATTTTATATTATTAAGGATTTATTATTTTATGAATAATAATAGTTCTATAATGAAATGTTTATATTTACAGGCTGCTAGACAGCAACTTGAACGTTTACCCCGTCGCCAAGGTCATGGGTCATCTGCTGCTGCTGCTTCATTGGCCAATAATAATGTAGTTGGATCGGCAGTGCCAACACAAGCTGCTAGTTCATCTTCTAATTTACTCAATATTCAAGTAGTTGATTCAAATTCTATCCAAAGTCAATCTACACGCAATAGCTCATCACAATTTCTTATCAAGTATGTTTATTTTAAATGAAAGATACCCAAGTTTTTTTTTAAATATTTTCTGTAAATGATTCAAGTAAAAAAAGTGTCTTACTGTATAAAGACACATTTTAAAATATATGTTTATATATATAATATCATGGCAGTTAGTTACTATGTAATTATACTATACTCATAAAATATTGAAATAGGTACCTGATATAATCTTGATTTTGATAGCCTATACTAAGTATAAGTATCGCCCCAACCAAGGAGTTGTAAAATATCAATTATCTTTAGTTTCCATTGTGAAAATATTATAAATTAAATGTTGGTAACCTATATTTCTATTAAAACACACTTTGTATCACTATTTTAGATATATTGATGCTCCATTAACTGAACCTGAACAACAAAAATTGGATGTAGACCGCGCTGATCGTAGTTTCTTCATGCAAGAATTGTTATTATCCATGTTGACTCCCAGTGGACCGATGCCGGCAACATTAAATGTTAAGAGAGACCAATCGCCTTTGGCCACAGCTGCTCAACCACAGGTATCACAAGCACTAGCTAAGACTATAGTTCCAGATACTAAACAACGGCAAACTAACAGCAGACCATCTCCACCACCTTCACAGCAACCACAGCAATCAGCCAACCATGTTATGGGTGTTCCTCATAGATTTTCTTCACCGCCTAGCCGCAACAGGCAATCTGTGATGCAGTCACAAATTCCACAGCCAGCATCTAACGTTCGAAAACAACCCAAAGTTTCTGATCCTTCACCTTCAAATTGAACTTATTGGAAAAAATCTGGTTGCTGCTTAACAAGTTCATTATGAAACGTCTAGTCGTGTACTGGTGTTGTAACACTTTTTTGAAATTAATATAAAATATTTAGAATGATTTTTTCTATAGATTTCAGTTTTAGTTATATATATATTAAAGAAAAATAATGATAACTAATAATAAAAGGTATGTTATAATAAAATATATATATTTTTGTGTACTAAAAGAAAAAGAATACTGGTATTTAAATAATTTAACATTGATTTATCGCTTAAATTATTTAACTAATCGCTTGAATTCATGTATTCAGTGTTTCAAACGATATTTCTCTATTGTGATATTGGTATTTAAACATATTTTGTTATGAACAAAATTGTAAAGGAAGTTGAAGAACTTGGTAATATAATGTAAATAGATTTAGCCATTGTTAATTTTTCTTTTGAAATTAAAAGTTAAATAAATATGTATTCAGTAATTCATTTATTGTTTTAGAATAAATTTACTTCAACTTTTTATATATTTTGAGTACACAATTTTTAAACTTTTTCCAGGGGAATAAAATTGTTAATTATTGCAAAAGCATAAAACTTTCATCTTACATATTTACTGAATATGAGGTAATATACACAGTTAATTTTACATATTAATTGCATTAATTACAGGTAAATGTTATTGTTTGTACTTTCATTTGCTTCTAAAATGTGTGTAAAATTAATGTTAACTATTGTTTTAAAATTATTTATTTATGACTTTTTTTTTCTTTACTATTTCTTTTTTCTATCTACTTTTAATTTATTTGTATTCAAACACTTAAAATTTAATAAAAAACAAAATTTGTTAAATATAATTCTATAATAAATTGCAAAAATATTTTATACACTGTTCATTACAAAAAATATTTTTAATTTTAACTTGACATCATCAACTATTTTATGAATGCATTATTATAATACTATGTATTATATAAAGAAAACTTTTATTATTATTTTTATTACCAGAGATTACTGGTTTGTATTAAATATCATGCATTATGTTTAAACCATTGTTTCTTTTTTAATTGGTGAATTTTAAATAAAATAAAAAACCCATTTCCTCCAATAATAATAATAAAAAATGTGTTGGACGTAAGAATAAAAATATATTCAACATTACAGTAAATAAAAAAAAGAAAATAGATAATAAAGATATTTTTAGTCCCAGCACTAACCTCAATATTGGCTCTTAGCGCACATTTAATAGGTAATAATTTTTTCATGATTCATAACTTTTTCTAAGGATCTTAAATTTTCCCACCAGTTGGTTAATTCATTTTGAACAATTAGATTAAACCATGGTGTAATTGGATGGTTCAAATTCTTCAAAAATGTATTGATTTTTGTTTGGGGAACATACAGAGCAGTATTCACTTCATCTGGATTGGGGTCCAATGTAACGTCTTTGTGTAGAATAAATATGTAATCTATTTCGTGTTCACCCCAAGTTCCATCTCCTTCGGACATGTACCTAAATAAAATGTTGATTATGTTAAGCATTGTATTTTAAAATGTGAAAAAATATGTTTACCTTATTCTGGTTATGTATTGCAAATCCTTAGGTTGACATTGATCTTTAGGAATGCCCAGTTCAAACGTAAGTCTACGACAAGCAGCAGATTTAGCACCTTCTAAGTCTTTGCGTTCATCCTCGATCTCGTGTAGTGGATGACTGCAGCAAGAATTGGTATAGTGGTCGGGAAATGTGATTTTAGTTGATGAACGTTGTTGCAACAGAAGTTCATCCTTTGTGTTGAACAAAAATACACTGAAAGCTCGATGCAATGGAATCTGCCCATTAACTAATCGGTGACAGTCTCGTTTGCTAGCATAACCACACTCGCGGTCATGTTTGTCAACTAGAATGCACCGTTCTTCAAGAGCAGCTTCTTGAACAGGATTTAATGGTTTGGGCACAGTTGACAGGAATCGCCGTACAGGCAAAGTGCTCAGTGATTTAAGAATGAACTTCATGGCGTATGATCTGTTAAGAAATGAACGAACAAAAGTTATTGATTTTTGAATCATTGATTGGTAAGTGTTGACAATGTCAGTGTTGAGCATTGAATGAAGTGTTCATAGTAGAATAATTTTACATTTCAATGGAATTATTTATTTAAGGAAGGGGAGAAAGTTGGAATGAATAAGAATTCATTGGTTATGATAAAAATAGATTATTTTCATTGTAACTAGTTAATTATGCGACCATCACAAAAATCAAAGCCTTACGTCTTTAGTAACTAAAATATAATTTCAATTGACATAATTTATTAAAATGTAATTAATAATACACATGTTTATTCCCACGACAAAAATGTAACTTAATCAATAAACTAGTCAATCATTTTTACCTATTAAAAAACTAAAAATTAAATAAACGTTTGTTGTTGAATAAAATATTATTTTTATATGATACATCAAAAAATGTTCTATGGATTAATAACTATTATATTAAACCAATAACAGAATAAATATAAAAAAATAGTTTAAAATTGATCTATTCTAACAGGTTAATTACTTTGTAATTGAAAGACATTTCAGATTAATATTATTACATGATAATTCATGATTATTACATAATCAATAATTGATTATGTAATAATCATAAATTATCAAATTAAAATTACAGTTATTGTACACAAATTAAATTGAAACCTAATAATGTTAAAGAAAAAATATTCACATGAAATAGGTACGACGATGATATTACCACCAAGATTGACAATGCAAAGCATAGGAAAAAATTGTTACCGTCTATATAGAAGTCCAATCACGAGTAAAAAAAAAAAAACAACAACAATAATGAATCGTGTGGAAGTCTTTATACAGTTCGCGTAATTTTCGTTTGTACTGCCGCAACGAAGGACTTTGGATTGAAATCAAATAATAAATCGTAGAAAAACTGGATTCGAAATAGTTGTTTCGTGTCGGTGAGGATGAGCTTTATGAAAATATAAAATGAACGTACCTCGAAACAAAAAATTCAGAGTCCGGCTCCACGTCTGTCTATACGAACACTGGTCGAAAGATCGAGACTTCAGGCGCCGCCGAGTCGAGAGGCTAACGAGAAAATAATAATTTAGAAATCGTTTATCTTCTCGTCGGAATTAACACATCCCACGGGGGCAATGGGTCAGTGTCGTAGGTTGTTGCGGGTAATGGCATAGTTCCGCCGTGATTATAAAAAAAAAAAAATGTAAACCAACGAAACATCCGGTTTTTCGTTTACCTGATACAGGTTATCGCGGAGCGAGCAGTGTTATCACAAGCCGACCAACGTGGCGCGTTCCCGCTTAAAATTAGTTTTCAGTGAGATAACAGTGAAGAGCGAGCAGACAGCAGACGTCTTCGGCACCCGACGAAACAATAAACGGTTCTACAGTTTCAACGTGTACCTACTACCTACTATTTTTCTCTATAGTTTTTAATTTTCGCCATAAACAGCTACTGACGTCCTTACCAATTTTGTACCGCGCACACACGGTTCGTATTTGTATTTTAAGTGCACCGTCTGTTTTGTTTTTTACTCTCGGCTAAAACCATCCGTCAACATGGACAACGCGTGTAACTATAAAGTTTGCCAATCCTTTTCGGACGTGAAATCGATGATCTTGGCTGAAAACAATTCGTTCGATGTCCGCATCGAATCTGAACTGCCGGAAACTGCCACTAAAGAGAAATATCTGCTGGGAATCGACGAAGCCGGTCGTGGTCCTGTCCTCGGTACGTACCGAAAATATTATGTTTATGTTTATTATGTTTATTTGGTGTAAACGCCCAATTGGGCTCAAGTACAGTGACAAAAATATATAATAATAACATTGGTAGAATAAAGATACAAGTATACAATAGTAGTGAGAATTAAGTACATAAAATACAATTACAAGATAATATAGATAATATTAGTGATATGACAAGCTGCTAAAAATAGTGTTTTAAAGAATATAAATTATTCATAGTTCTGGACAAGATATAACACCATTTATTAATTTAAATAGAAAGCATATGTCTGTATATTTCTATCTATTAACAAGGGGATCTAATTTGAGGGAATCCTGTATAGAATTAAGGGATATTGACTCAGATGGATGATTAATGGAATGTAAACGTCTCTTATATGCGATTAAATGTAAAAATCTTCTTTGAACACGCTCAAGCGATTCCATCAAGCCGACTTGTGAGGGATTCCAAATAATTGAACAGTATTCCAATGTAGGTCTAACTAAAGAAATATACAATGTTTTTAGACACTGTTCGTTCTTAAATTCTTTGGTATTCCTAATTAAGAAGCCAAGAGTTCTTAAGGACTTCGTACAGATATGATCGACATGTGACTTGAATGAAAGATCAGTTTTAAAAACTACCCCAAGATCTTTATTGATACTAATATCCTTAATGTGGTTTTCAAAGAGATAATAGTCATTAATTAATTTGGATCTTGAACGAGAAAAGGACATTTTGAAACACTTAGCAGTGTTCAGTTTTAACCTATTTAATTGGTACCAATCACAGATTCTGTTCAGGTCATCTTGAATTTTGTAATGATCATAAATTGTGACGACATTTGCATAAATCTTGAGATCATCAGCAAACAGTTGGTATTTACAGTATTTGAAACAGGCACCTATGTCCAGAATAAATAATGCAAATAGCAGTGGTGATAAATATCCCCCTTGGGAAACACCAGATGGTACTGGTATTTTATTAGATAGGAAACCATTTATTTTCACCCGTTGAACTCTATTCTCTAAGTAAGAACTAATCCAAGTTAACAAATGATCAGATAAGCCGTATGTCTTTAATTTTGCAGTTAACACTGAATGGTTAACTGAATCAAAAGCCTTGCTGAAATCAGTATAAATAACGTCCGTCTGAATTCCGGATTCCATAGAATTTACCAAGAAATTATAAAAACAGAGAAGATTGGTTTCCACAGAACGCCCTTTCCTAAATCTGTGTTGATTATTATCTAAAATGGTTTTAAAAGAAAATGTTAATGCTTTTGACACTAATTCATCTAACAATTTTGGTAGAGATGATTGTTTTGCAATCGGTCTGTAATTACCTATTAAACTTTTGTTACCAGATTTATAAAATATTAAATATTATAACTGTTAACGGGTGAAAATTAATTTGAATCTCACGGACATCTTACATTACATCAAAGTTTTTCATTGGTTTTGAATTACAGAGTACTGTGTTTTTTGCCACCGTAAACATGGTTATGCTAACCGATTTTTAGAATTAAAGGACTACCAAGTATTTAATTCTGTTGAAATAAATTTTCTATAAACGTTTGAAAATATTGTTAGGTAACAGCATATTAAATTTAAAGTTTTTGGAATGAGTTGTTCATATGAATACTGTTGAATTCTCCTGTTTGCATTGAGATTAATAATTGTTGTTACGGAGTGATATTGATAAAAATTTTATTTTTATGTTTAGTACATGTGTAGCAAAGGCCCAGTGTGTTAAATAATTCTATATTACTGTGTACAAGGTCATCAATGTTTTACCCTTTTGTAATTATTATCACTACTCACCTGGTTTGTGCAGTGGTGTAATTATAAATGTTTTATGGGAGGGGATATGAATATTTTGTAACCATAGACCCATGGGGGCTTTGCCCCCACACCCTCTTTTGACCTTACCAATAATTTGTTTTTCAACATAATGCATTTTAAAAATATATGATATTAAACAAAACATTTTCTTAATTACATTTATTACATTATATTATTAACAAAGATTACCTATTTTATTATTATAAAAAAATTTCCAATTTTCTTGGTTTTTTCGACAATATGTCAAGTATTTTATCGTGATCTACTTCAATATCGTTATGAATTGTCAACATAGATAGGCCATTTGGATGATCCTACAACATAATAATAAATATTAAATTTTAGTTTGAAAATATAGTTTAAAATAATGTGTCACCTCTGTCATACTATTTCTGAGGTATGTTTTAATTCTCTTTAAACATGAGAATGTTCTTTCAGGCGCTGAAGTTGACACATACAATTTTTAATAAAAAATATATATTAGGGTAAATATCAATGTTACATATTTTTAATACTTCTATTCCGGTTTTTGGATTGATATTTGGTTTTTTTAATTCTCTTAATTTTCTACTCCACAATTTAAGTTCAGATAATGAATTAGCTACATCCAGTTTTGTAGAATAGAAATTGATTAATTTCTTGAATGATATTTCAGCAGAAAACAGACATTGAAATCCTAAAAAAAGTATTTTAAATTTTAATACCCAGTAATTTATCTTACATTTGAAAAAATTAAAACCTTCAAAAATTTCTGAATGGGACAGAAAACGTTCCTGTAATTAATAAAATAATCCAAGTATGGAATGAACACCGTAACTTTATAAAAATTGTCTTTGTTTAAGTGTGAATTTGGATTTGGTCGATGCTTTTGTCGATTTGTTATTCGTTTCATACACATTTCAATTCCAACAACCTCTGCCATTTCCTATTAAATTGTAATATATATTACAATTTGTAGAATATGATATTTTACAATACATAATATAAACAAATTATAAATCAATTATCAAAAGGCTTACTTTTGCTTCCAAAAATAATGTATTAAATTCACGATCACAATTCCGTCTAATTTCTTCCAGACTACCAGTAATATCTTTTGCAAGAGACACTGCTAATTTTAAGTCCATTTGTTCTTTTTGAAGCAGTTTGCACAATGGCAATCCAAATGAAAAAACCAGCTAGAAATAATTCAACAAATTATATTTAATAAAAAGGTTGGTTAATGGTAGTTTTAATTGTTTTATATTACCTTTACAACTTGTAGAGATATAAGAAACTTGGTATCAATGGATTTTAATAACAATGATGCATCAGTAGATGTAGTATCATTCCAGTCTTTAATAACATCTAATGAATCCACTACAAATGAAAACAGTTGTATAAAATCTGATTCAGCATCATAACGTTGCACCCATCTTGTTGCACACAGTCTTTTTAATGTTTCGACTTTAGGCTCTTCGTCACTTTTTTCAATACAGTTCAAAAGTACAGTGTTTCTTTTAGGAGTGTTAAAAAACACATATAACTTTTTAATTATTCCTAAACAATTACTTATTGACTGAATTTTACTTGCAGTTGATATAGCCAAGTTAAGTGAATGTATATGGCATTGGGGTATTGCTCTTTAATTATTGACTGAACACCTTTATATTGGCCAGACATGTTGCTAGCACCATCATATCCTTGGCCAAATAAGAAATCACAATTTATACCACAGCTTATTAAACCTATAAATAAATAATATTAATAATTTTCAGTGAAAGACTTACCAGTAACCAGTTACATTTTTTTTGCTTTATTACTGACCATTTATTATCGATTCAGCAAGATTACATCCAGTTAAACTGTATATTGTAATGAATTTTAAAAAACTCTCATGTATACAAAAACTATCATCAACATAACGAATATATAGAGCCATTTGTTCTTTTGTAGAAATGTCAGTAGTTTCATCTACTATAGTATGCGAGGCGAAAAGTGAGCCGCGATCGATGCGCGCCAAGTGGCCGTTTTTCATCAGGGCTACTCCAACTGTTTTCCCGCCTAAAATCATTTCAAACGGCGTAATGTAGACTTTTTTATACATATAATAAAATACAATTTTTTAATTAATATTATCATCTTCATCATCGTCTTCGTCAGTAGAACTATCGTCAGGATTAATTGTGATAATAATAGGCTCCAAAATGTCGTCTCTTAAACCTTACTTCATCAAATCGTCTTCTTGAATTTTGTTGCAGTGTTCGCCACATTTTGCCCAATCTTCTATTGTTACTGCATTTAAAGCACTATTTACTAACTTTTCTACATCTGACATTTTGAAGGTGTTATTTTTTTCCGCGACTTTACCTTTAACATGCGCCCATTCAATTGGGTTATATTGACAGTGGTAAGGAGGAAGTCTTACCACTTCATGGCCCATTTGCAGTGCAATTTCGTCCAGCTTATATTTTTTTTCCTTTGGTATCAACTTTTTGACTTTTTCCCGTAGTTCGCTTAATGTCTCTACTGGAGTAAAGTCCACAGACTTGTTTTGTAACCATTTTTGTACATCTGCCTTTCGAGTATTTGTCTTAGGGTACTCTTCTGTTAAGGTAGAATGTTATGTGGCATTGTCCATCACGATTATAGAAGGTTCTTCTAAATTGCCCAACATACCTATAAACCATTCATGAAAAATGGTCGCGTCCATTTGAGAATGATAGTCTGCCTGCGATCCCGACTTGCAACGAAAAACCAGTTTTGAGTTTGGGACGAAACCAAATGAAGGTGACCTAGCGTGACACACAACAAGCCGATCGCCCTTTCCAATGGGTACTTTTAATCCTTTGGTGTTGTCGGAGTTTTGACATATGTGCCCTCGTGTATGGTTTTGGTTTACCCATGTTTCGTCCAAGTAAACTAATGGCCTTATGTCGTTATTCCGCCTGAACTCGTTCATTTTTCTCAAAAATTTAACCCGAGAACAAACAATATCATTTCTTTCTATTAGAAACTTACGCCCATCTTTACATTTTTTGTATTTGAAATTTAAACTACGCAAAATATGTCGCACAGACCATTGTGAACCCGAATAATTAATTTTTTCATGCAATGCACTCAATATTTTTGCACTTGTTGGGAACTGACCATTATCATAAAAACTATGAACTGTTCTTCTGACAACTTCATTGTCAAAATCGTCTAAGTTGGTCATAGGTTTGGCACGTTTATAACTTTTTCGTGGAGACTTAAATAAAGAAGGTTCGGCATCTTGTCGATTTTCAACCACAGATAATTTTTTCCCTTCAGCGTAAACTCGTTTAACACAAGCAAGACTTACGTCACACGCTTCAGCAGTCATTTCACGAGTTTGACGAAAGAAATTACTAAGTTCTGGCTTACCTTTGTCACCAGCCAACGTTTTGAAATAATTATAAACATGAAAAATTACTTTCTTCGTTTGAGAATGTGTGTCTTGGTATGCCATTTTAAAAATAATTTTATATACAGGTAATTATTAAAGAAATAATTAAAATACCACAAAAATTCAAACTTAAAAAGCGCGCACTTTAAAAACCAACGATATTGCGAACGCGGGAAATATGATTACAAACGAAGATATTAAGTGGATAACACGTGTAAACACTAAACTCGTATCACGAATGACTAACCTATGTAATGTTAACAAAATATTGTGCAATGCAACAGCTACAGCTGTTTGGAAAGAAGAAATTGGTTTCCAAAATACGATAAATAGCACTATACAAAATATATAAATTACCACCTGCCGTTTTTAAAACGCGCGCCAGCCGTTTTCATTAGGGCCCTTTCACACGCAGCCACTCTACAGCGTTTCTTAGAAGCACGTCAGTGGCGCTGCTAATGTTTTTAAAAGTGCGTTAGTGGTGCTGCGAAAGCGTATCGGTAGACAATATATATCAGTAGATATGACAGTAGATCATAGATAATACATAATTATGCAGTAGATAATATCGTTTTATCAAACACTGATTAATCGCGCTACTATCGCGCTACCAACGAGCTGCAAAAATAGTCGCGCTACCAACGAGCTGCAAAAATAGTCGCGCGATTGCAGTCACGTGTGAAACCCCCAATCTAAAAATATGTTCTATTACGAGAAGCGCGACTTTTATACGCTGCGTTCTGCGGCGAAGTCAACTACTAGAGATGCGTCGTTCGCGAACGACCTAGTTCAATTGAACTATTCACCCAAGTGAACGATTAGAACTAGTTCACTTCACTTTTAATAAATCGTTCACTCGTTCACCTTCATTTTATCGAAGTGACAAAATGGTAAATAATATCGTTCTTTCATTTCGTTCTCGTTCACTGATAAAAGAAGTGATAAAAGAATGACTGATAAGTGATAAAGATAATAATGAATGGTATTATGAAAATAAAGTAAATATAACTATTAAAATAAATATTTCTATTTCCTTACATTTTACTATATTACTTTACTATATTATACTATAAGTTTCTTGTATGCTTATTGTTTAATATATATTATAATATATCTATGCGAGATATACTATATAGTAATAATATACCTATATTTTATATTTATGGAATGTTTCCAGGATATCAGACCATTAAATATTATATACCTAATATGATAGTAGTCACTACTAAGTAGTGTTATGTCCTTTAAAAAGTGTTACCCGGAACAATTACCCTCCCCCTAGGCCCTAGTTCCACCTAAATACAATATAATATACATGTATTATATAAATATTATGTAATACAAATTATTCATAATATAATATATATATATATGTTATATTTATAGCCTTATAGGTATACAAATCGTGGAACATATTATGTAGTACGAACGAACGAACGAACGAACGAACGATTAGTCCAAATGAACGGTGAACGATTAGTACAAATGAACGGTTCGTCGTCGCACGAATGATTCATGGGTAAAGTGAACGAAGAACTAGTTCAGTGAACTAGTTCACTAAAGTGAACGAGAACGAATGAACTAGTTCACCCAAATGAACTAAAAGTCCCACCACTATCAACTACTGACACCGTCTGTGGCGCATCAAATCAGTGGCCGTGGTCGTGTGTGAAACCATCTATATAAACTTATGTTTTTCCAACAGCAGAGCTTCTCAGTAGCGCTGCCGAGTGGCTGCGTGTGAAAGGGCCCTAAGGGTTACTCTCACAAAAGTAGAACCCCTAACACCATGTAAAATGACCGCTTGGCGCGCATCGATCGTGGCTCACTTTTCGCCTCGCGTAATATAAAACTGAAAAACTCCCAGGCTCATTTACACGTTTGACAATCTTGTTTAAGATAACATCACCACATGCAATAATAATTTCATTTTGTATCTGAGGTGTAATATATTTGTTTCTTCCTTCACGTGTAAGGATTTGTTTTAAATATTCATCACCTCTTGCTCTGTACTTTAATATAGCTCGAAAATTGACTTGATTCAAAGAACTTTCAACTAAAAATTAAATAAGACAAACAATTAAAAAAAATAAAATCAATAAACACGTGTTGAAACCTACGGTCAATTTTTCCAGAATCAGTATGTCCACGCATAGCTATTTCTTGTCGACCACGGAGTATAACACAATCTATAATTGGAATTAGCCGCTGCCTATTATTTTTGATTTTTTGTACTCTTTAAATTAAGATAATGAGAAATACACATTTATACATTTCCTTAATACTTTTCAGTACCAAATAAATAGAATTATTCCAATAATAGTAATTTATTAATTAAAAATATTGTTTTACCTATCTGTATCAATACGTTCTACTATTGTAGGCACTTTCTTTGAGTAAACTCTTAGAAACTCATCAGATTTCAGAACAGAAAGTTTATGATATTCCAGTAAAGAATGAGAACGAAAAATCTACCAATTAAAAATATATTATTTTAAAAACTGCTTTACTAATTATTTACTATTAAACATCTATTATTTAATTAAGTTATTAATCAGTACACAATTTTCAAGTATTTTTCTACTAAACATTATTTGCTTATTATTAATAAGTTATTAATAATATTAGCAAGTTAGTTACTATAATTTATTATATTATATTAACCTCTTTGGCTTTTTTCCAAGAATCAAATACTTCTTTCACCAATTGTTTCAGGGGTTGATTTCCTATTCCACCGACCACCAGTATAAGCAAAAAGTACACAATGCTTGCAAAATGCACCACCTTTGATTTCTGAATAAGCTAGCCAGTTAAATTCAGTTATCCGTTTGTGCTGAAACTTAAGCCCTCTAATTTTGTTTTTTTCCTTAATTGGAAATTTATAGTTGTCATTAGGGACCCATAAATTTGAAAGCGCCTATAATACGAGTACATGCACTTAGTAAGACCTTTTAAAAGGTTAAAATAATTATAATTTAAGGCAGAGTAACTAAAAGCTTACAATATATTTTTCTTCGTCTGTTAACAAAGCTTGTTTAACAAATAATGCTATATCATTCTGACGGGCATCAATCTGTTTTATTTTTGAACAGTATAAAAGCAGCATTGCAAGTGCGTAAAAATTATGTTAAAGCAATAAAATATTTTATAAGGAATAATATATAATATATGCATCATTAATACTTATTCTAACCTTATTTGTTTCAAGAGTAGTTTGATTCAAATGTTCATCTTCAGCATGAGGTAAACATACATTTGGTTCATCAATGACCATATTAGGTATCATTTTTTTCTTTATCCTTCAATAATAAACAGGAAATTTAAAGGTATAATCAAATTAAATGTACTAACACACCATTTTGGGCTCTAAGAAAAATAATTAGAATTTGTATTAATTGTATATAGTAATACTTACTTCAGGCTCAGGTTTCTTTTTGAAAAAATGAAATATTGTATTCGTAAGTTTTCTTTTATTATTTTCCATTTTTCATGTATAAAATATGTATAAATATTAAAAAGGCAGTTAAATACTTTATATACTTATCACAGTTTACCTTTACACTTCCAATGTTTTGAACAAACGTTAGAAAATAGAAACACAAGTGAAATGACTATAATAGTGCGTCGTTAACCGTTGTCGATTCAATAAAGATGTTTATCGACTTGTTTATCAAACCGATATCAGATATTATTGAACTGTTTTTATCGACCGTTTGTACAACCGGGCATAAAGGGAAATCCACTGTTTAACATTTATTTTGGTAATACAGTTTTACTGTAACAGTAATATAGCTTTACGTTTAAAACTTTTTTTTTTAGTAATTATTGTATTTTGAATTAAGACAACAGTATATAAATACGGCTCATGGGGGGGATCTATCAACGGCTGGTACCGAATTGGTTCCCGAGCTCTAACCCCACATGCCGAATTGGTTCCAGTTTGAATAAGGTTTTTTATTAAGGTAAGCTGAATTGGTTCCCGTTTATTTATTTCCTTCCCAATTTTACAGGTTTAGGACTGTCAACTTAAAAGAAGGCTTGGTTAAAAATGTGCGTTAATGTGTGTTATAAAAAAAAATGATATAATATATACAATTTTAAATCGTTGATTTGGAAGTCAACTATAGTCATCACTAGGTGTAGGTATAAAATACAAATAATAAAATATAATAAATACAATTATTTAAAACCGTTGATTTGCAAATTTAAAGCAAACTTTCTTTAATTCAATTAAATTCTTGTATTCAATTCGCGTAAGCCTCTTATTAGTGTACTCAGTCATACAATTTTCCAAGAATTTGTTATTTTTTTCTTGTTTGCTAGTAAGTTTTCTAGTATTATTACTTCGAAATTTAATATAATTTAATGTCTGAATACTATTTAAAGTCTCCATAAAATAAAATATATTAGGATGGGCAGATGTCAATTCTTAATTCAGCTTTGAATGGAACGATTCGCAACAATTTATAGTCCTATCAATATTTTTGTCAAATCTAGCCCAAATTTTCGGTGGAAAGATACTGTCTGTCATTGTGTATTTATCATGAACGTAGTCGAAGAACTGATCCAATTTTGGGCAGCAAGGTTTTATGGCCATCAAATCATTATAAAAACAGTCTTCGGGTGATAATAAGGATAGTCCAAAAAATAGTTTCAGAAGTTGTCCGATTTCTGAAGCATTATCTTTAAATTCATTGAAGAGACCAAACTGTTAAATTTTTCTCCACAATGACTGACATAAATGGAATCTGCAACCTCTAACTGTAACTTGCTGTAGCTGTGAAGTTATGGCACTATGGATAGCTGTTTCAAAATCTACGAAAACCGTGCCAACTGTTAGATATTTTGCGACCTGTCTGTAGTGTCTGTAGTCTTGTTTGGGAGTAGGCTGAATACGACAGGAACATAGCTGTTTTGTACCTCGTGCATGTAAATGTAATTATATTGTTGACAGAATCGTTGTCATAAATAAAGTTTTCTCCGAGATTAGTTATTAACGAATATTCACTGACACTTGTATGCAGTTCTTCAAGATTAGAAGGTAACTTGGGAATTGTTCTTAATTTAGCAGCATTCAAATTTTTACGGACTCTGTTAATATAATTTTGAAGTAGTGACTCACTATGACTGTTTGAATCTATTTCCTTGCGTATAATTTTAGATGGTCGCTCTAATAAGTTCGTCACATTTTCTTTTTAGTGAATTTGTCAATTGTTGTCGCACAAGTTTACCATCGTCTTCACTTTCGTGGTTATGTGTTGATACTTCTTCACATAAACAATCTCCGTTCAATTTAACGTATGCTTTACATTTTCGTTTTGTACATATCCACTTCTGTATGTTATCTGCTAGGTTCTTTTGGAATCCAAACTTGTAATTGTCAATAATCAACAACTTAGTTCCCTTTTCACTAAACATAAACTCCATAATTACGAAAAATTAAAATTCAAAAATATAAATTAAAATACGAAATACAAGTTACAAATTTACACGATGTGTTATTCAAGACTGTACAGTGCTCACTGCTCACCAACATTATTGTCATTCGTACATAGGATAATATAGACGATATACTATACAGCTATAAAAGTACATATATCTCAATCGTTATCTTAATTGATTGGGAAATCACCGATAATTTGCTAAACTTCCAATATATAAATATCCTCAAAAAAACTACTTCGGAGAAGTAAAAAAGGCTTTCTGTGCGTAAGTTGAAGAGATTGGGAGAAAAGATAGAACTTTGGTGTTAATAAAAATGTGAAATCAATCTCAAAGTTCTGTGCCAAAAAGGGCCACGGTTGAAAAAATAGAATTTGGGGCTTAATAAAGAAGTGAAATCAATACCCAAATTATGTGCCTCAACTTGAAAAAATATCTTATTCAAAAAAATTTCAAGATGTTCAACTGTACAAACATTAAAAAAATATATTAGCACAGAACGGCGTGAATTACAGTTTGTCAACAAAAATTCATACTAATGAGAAAATTAGCACAAAGCGGACCTAATTACAGATTATCAACAAAAATTCTAGTCAGACAGATTAACTCGTAAACAAGTCAACAACTCCGATTTATGGCTAATTCATCATTATTGTACGCCGTTCTGTGCTAATATTTTTTTTTAATGTTTGTACAGTTGAACATTTTGAAATTTTTTTGAATAAGATATTTTTTCAAGTTGAGGCACATAATTTGGGTATTGATTTCACTTCTTTATTAAGCCCCAAATTCTATTTTTTCAACCGTGGCCCTTTTTGGCACAGAACTTTGAGATTGATTTCACATCTTTATTAACACCAAAGTTCTATCTTTTCTCCCAATCTCTTCAACTTACGCACAGAAAGCCTTTTTTACTTCTCCGAAGTAGTTTTTTGGAGGATTTCAATTATTTTTCCGAAGCACGTTTTACTGTGATATCTCAGGACAATGTAATTATTTTGCTTCGAATACTAAAATGTGGGCGTTTTTGGAATTCTGGGGCCTCTTTTGTATTTTAGTGATTTGGTTTTTTATTTGTACCCAGTTGGTTTTGTTCTCCCTGATCATTATGCTGTATCTGCCAGATTTAAGATTATTCTCGTAGAAAATGCAGCTGTGTAGCTTATAGGAGCGATTGTGAATTTTCAGTACAGACGTTGGCAAAGCCTTTATTTTGTAATTACAGAATATATAATCCCCAGGATTGCTATTATAGGAGTTTTCCAACTGTAATTGAATAATCAAAACTTTGTTGGTAATTTTTGGATCAACCTGAACATTATGAGTTGTATCCTTATTACAACTTAAACATGTAGTCCAGGTTTTTTTAGTTGAACGTTCGAAATCCATAAGTGTTTTTAACTCATACGTTATTTTCGAATCATTTTTTATGGGTACTCGCATATTTGATTGAAATTCTTGGACATTTTTACAAGAACATACAATGCAAGTTTTAATATAAACACCCTTGAACGAAACGATATCATTAATTTGATTCAAAATTGATTGTAAGAAGTTGGGTATTGTTATGTTATTATTTGTTGAAAACGTATACTCGTGTCCAGCGAAAAGCATAAATTCTCGCAAATCTTGCAGTCTGTTTGCCCAGTAATTATTGATCATCACGTTCAAGATATGATCTGGTGGAAGTTTTTTTATTTGATTCCTCAATGTTGGATTTGATAACAGTAAGAGGAATGTAACCGCTGCAAATGAGTTGTAACCGTCTTCTGGGAACCCTCTCGAGATTGGGGAAAAGATTGCCTAAAACTAACTCATAATTAATATGACTGGTTTTGATTACAGATAAAGTATCGAAAATGAAAATTTGATGACCATTATAGTAACTGCATACCCAATGATGAATATCCGTCTCATTTACACTCATTGGTTTAAGCAAAATCTGTATATGCTTGTCTGTATGCAATGCTTGGACATCCGTATCACGTGGAGCTTGCAAGTCATTGTTAGAGCAAAAACGGATATCCAAAATTTTGCATCATGAGGTTTTGAAAAAACATTATGTGATCAACGTGAAGAGCCAAATCAGATTTTAGTATCTCGCTAACGAGTATCTCTTTCGAGAAAATTATATCCATATTTGATTTTATTTTATTAGGCTGTAATTACGTAATGAGACTAATGAATGTTCTCCTGTTATAGCGTTAAAAACACTACTAAACAGCTCACAATTGTCAAAATAAAATATAAATGTTTATAATTATTTAATAATAATTATTATTATTATAGTATTAAAATAGTAATAATAGGTACATATTCACGTAGCTGTTGTTTTGTAACAATAAATCGCGTGAAATAACGTACATATGTAATAATGTAAATGCACGAGACCTCGGTATCGCAACAACGCGAGTACGTAAAAATATTTTCGTAGTATGTTCCACGGCGTTCGCAGAGTGAATAGAATAGGCATAGAATAGAATAGAATAGATGACTAGCTAGTAGCTATCTGTTGTTGTGGGTGAGGTTCGCGGTACGGTAGCGGCCGGCGCGTGGCGGTTGCTACGGCGCGGCGTTGGAAGGGGAAGTTTGGGCGGCCGCATCTCGCTGTATGACGGACGAAAGAAAAAGACTCACAAAACTGCAGTTTTTGGCTCTGTCTCTCTCGCACTCTGCATTCAACCAACGCGTGCGAGTGAGAGGTCCGAGCGCCGAAACGAAACTTAATGTATAATAGTCTCGCTATCGGTTGTCGGTAGTGATGGGTAAATACCCGATAAATAAATTTAGGGTAAATAACCAGGGTATTTACCCGGTATTTAAAATAAATACCCGGTATTTTGGGTATTTATTTTTATTGCGTTTTTCCATATTTCAATGTTAAATAAATTGTAAAACCATTTACCAATATAATGTAACTAAAAATATGTAACTTGCAATTTGTAATTAAATATTAAGATAAATCAGGCTAAAAACTTATGTAGTGTTAAAGCTTTAATTATTTAAAATAAAATAAAAACAAATTATAATTTTTATAACATACATTATCATAGTATAAAATAATAAAACATAACAAAATCAACAAAATTCTCTTAGTAAAAATAAAAAATGCAATCCTTTGATCAATATCAAAATAGATAGGTAAACCAACTTCAGCAGTGTGACGTCCGCCGCGCCGGTGCGATAAAAAAAATAAAAATACCCGATTTCGGAAAGGTATTTATGTCATGGGTATTTACCCGAAATACATTTCTTACCCATCGGGTATTTACCCAGTACCCATCACTAGTTGTCGGTGTGCGGTTTCTTATCGGTGTTACTGATGCACAGAAAGGAGTCTCTAGCGAGACTCTTCGATATTGCCATCTTATTGTATATTATACTATAGATTATAGAGTGTAGCCGTGTAGGTACATTTATATTTTATACTGTCTAATTTATATTTTGTACCAAATTAAAAATTACCTGTACACAAACGGGAACCAATTCGGCTCAACCTAATAATATAACTTTTTTAAACGGGAACCAATTCGGCCTAACTTAATAAAATACCTTTTTCACACGGGAACCAATTCGGTTACTCCCCTATCCCCCATATCCCTCCCCGTAATTACGCCCCTGGGTTTGTGTATATTTTTTTGTAGGTTTTCCACGATTATTCTTTTTACAATAGAAATTTTCAATATCATCAAAAATTATCAGATCAATGTCATAAAAGTGTCCAGTATTTTCAGGTTTTCCTGGTAAATAAATAGTTAAAATGTCCACTGTTCAGAGGTGTCTATTAAGGGAGGTTTCACTGTTTTATTTATACATAATCAATATAAATCATATAATAGACCTTCAGGCTCAATAAATAAAATAATAATAAAAATGGCTCTTATGAGTTATGACCCATCAAAATGTTATTATGGATTTAAAACAACCATGAATCTCATGTATATCTGTGCTTAAACTGACTAGCTGCTCCAGCATTTTACAAAAATCATTAACAAAATATAAAAATACATAATTTGTTATTTGAACCAAAAACTTACCGAGTATGTTGGGCGGTGATTTAACTAAATCATAAAGAACAAATATGATGTCAATTATACAGATGTGTTTTACTGATTTTAATTAAGCTCTATATTTAATATAATTTAATATTAATTATAATTATAATCATCTTTGTTCAGGCCCAATGGTGTATGGTACTTCTTATTGTTCAATAGACGATCAGTCTGTGCTAAAAACATTAGGATGCGCTGATTCCAAAGTTTTATCCGAACAAGTGCGTGATGAAATCTTTGAAGGAATTAACAAACAAGGTAATCTACTTGGATGGGCCGTACACATCATATCACCAACTACAATTAGCAATTGCAGCTTTAAGAGGTATCTTTTACCTTAATAATTTTTGTTTATTTAAGATAACAATACTAATTTTTTGAAACATTTCATCATAGTTGTTATTTTTATTTTTGTTATATGGTGATGATATAGCCGATATAGGATATATATAATACTGAAAACCAAATACTATTCCTATTTAGTATAATTTCTATTTCATACTGAGGGGGATAGATATATTTTAATACAAAGAGCTACATTTAAACAATTTAAATAGTATATTTTTAAAGTGATCAAACATAGATCCTATACTATTTCATGAACTTTTCTATAGCATTGTCTTATGTGAATAATTTTATAGTTTTAAAGTAATAATTTTGTATTTTGGTCTAAATCACTTACTCTTCATTCTGATTGCTGACTATGTTTCTCAATCAATCAAACTGAATTTCCTTATTTTCCTTTACTAGAAGGAGAGTAACTAACTTACAGCTCAAGTATTTTTAAATGTGTTATTACATTTTACATAAAATCAATATAATAATTACTTTATAAAAGGAATGATATTTTACACTTAAATGTAATTCATAATAATTTTATTTTTATTCAGACAGAAGTGTTCTTTAAATGAAATTTCACATAACGCAGCTATTGGTTTAATACAACGTGTTTTGGATAGAGGAGTAAATTTGTGTGAAGTATTTGTTGATACGGTTGGACCACCTGAAAAATACCAAGTGAGAATAATCTATTATGCTACAATACTACTATAGAATACTATACAATACAAAACATATCTGAAGTATATTCTATTTTACTTGGCATAATGTTAATATTAGCCCCTAATAAATTACTGAAAAATTCCAAGTTTATTATTAAACTAATAGGAACGTATATTTAGTAAGCAATAGACATGATAGATTTTGCTTACCACTATGTGTAAAAAATATAAAATTAATTTATTGAGGTGGTTAGTAGTTATAAGCATTATGCAATAAACAGGAAATGAAAGAAGTATATGTTACTAACCACCATACCTCAATAAGTCTCATATATAATAAGATAAGGAATGTTGTATTTTATCATTGGTAATAATTTTTTTTATATAAATTTCCAGGCAAAATTGTTATCAATATTCCCTCAGTTGAAAATTACTGTATCCAAAAAAGCTGACTCTTTGTTTCCAATTGTAAGTGCTGCTAGTATTTGTGCCAAAGTGACTCGTGATGCGGCATTGAAACATTGGAAATTTACTGAAAGACCTGATGAAGATATTGACTCAAATTGGGGAAGCGGGTATCCAAATGGTAAAACAAAATAAGAATAATTAGGTACCTTTATTAATAAAATAAAAAATAAATTTGTGTTTTTTAAAATATTTAAGATCCAGTCACTAAAGAGTATTTGAAAAAAAATGTAGATTCAGTATTTGGATTCCCTAATATTGTACGATTTAGTTGGTCTACAGCAGAATTGGTTCTAAAAAATCAAGCGGCACAAGTAGACTGGTGAGTGTCTTCTATTCTCGTATAATATTATTCAGTTAGGGTTAACTGGGGTAAATGTAAACATGTTATCGTACTTCTTAAGTTGTTGATAAAAACACATTCTGATTAGAATAATATATTGTACGTTTATTATTCTTCTATGAATGTTATCAGAATATTTAATTATTTGAGGTTATGTATATAGATATTGTTTATCAAAAAACATCTTTGATTATTTTGTTTTTCGTTTTGAAGAATGTGTGGTAACTATACTCCGGGCACCGAGAGAAACGCTACTGGGCGGCGACCAAAATACGTCCGTTTTCGCGCATTCCCACCACTAAACTTTGTCGAATGCTGGCCGCCGCCGCTGCCGTCGTGTTAGTGGTGTTGTGATATACTCGATCATCGAGTAGTAAGTGGGGGAATTTACGGCGGCGAGCGATCACGGTCCACGGAAACGCGGAGCTCGTTCATTTAGATGCGCCAAGGAGTAGCATTCTCTCGGTGCCCGGAGTATAGTAGATTATTGCTGACAGCTACAAAAATGTAAGTATATCCAAAATTCGTTATTAAGTTATTAAGTTCTGAATAGATTCATTCTTGTTTTTAGTATAATACTAGCCGACCCGTCACAGCTTCGCCCGTGATTGGTTGTTTATTTTGCCTTCGGACCATGATATGTAGAATTTTTTATTCAAATATTATTGTTTAATGTGATCGTCAAGTAAATATAAAAAACGGTTAATGAAAACGGATTGAAATTTTTCTAGCGTTATAAATGATAAAAATAAATACAGATAAAAAAGAAATAATTTATGGTTGATAAAGAATTTGATTGAAGTTGATGAAGAAAAAAAAAGAATTTTATAAGACTTCTGAGTATATGATGTTTTTTGTTATATTTCCTGTTGAAATTAAAATCATAAGATGATTCGGGTGTCCAGTTCGAGAAAATGCCACGTATAATTGCCCATGTGAAAAGCACTCTGTACGAAGATCTACGCCAACGTACTTGAATGTTTGACCTTGTGCTTTGTTTATGGTAATGGCAAAAGAAACTTTAACCGGGAATTGAAGCCGTTTGAAAGAAAACGGCAAGTCAGAGGGAATCATGGGAATTCTTGGAATAAATGCAATTTCTCCTTTCGCTGGCCCTGTAAGAATTACGGCTTCTATAATATTATTTCGCAACGATTTTATTTGTAATCTTGTACCGTTACATAAGTTCGGTGGTTGAAGATTACGTAATAATGTAATTGGAGCACCAATTTTTAATTTTAGTTTATGAGGAGGAAATCCCGAAGGAGAAAGAGAATTGAGAAATTCTTGTGGATAATGAATAGCATCATCTGTTGATGTAACTGTATCAATAGATAGATATTCACGTGAGTGTCCATCGAATTTTAGAAGGATGATATCATTAATTTCTTCTGCTGTTACATTTCTTGGAGAGATAATAGCTCTTTCACATAACCACTGATAAGATTTTTTGGACAGATTAAAAATGTCAGGATAAACTGTAGAAATCAACTCTTCCACGTTATTGACCACCCGTCCAATCGTGTGATTGACAGAAATGTAACCATTTTCATTTTCTAAAGTTCCATTTCCAATTTTCAACAACTGTGCTGGAAAAATATCGTCCCCTCCGCATAAATAAACTCTCATGTTTGTTCGCAAATAAAGTTTTTCAACATAGTTCCATATAGGGGAAGATTTTAAGCAAGCATTAACGACATCAGCTCGAGTACCTTTAGGGATTACTGGTAAGGTTTGACGGAAATCACCAGCGAAAACAAATGTTATCCACCCATAAACTTATTATTACACCTAAGATCTTTCAATGTTCGATCAATTGCTTCGATATGTGATCTGTGACTCATTGTACACTCATCCCACACAACGAATGAGGTTTCTTGAAGAATTTTTCCAAGAGGGCCATTTTTACGAATCGGACAAACGTATTCTGTATCAAATAATACATTTAACGGTAACTTGAAAGTCGAGTGAGCAGTTCTGCCGCCACTAAGGAGAGTTGCTGCTATACCAGATGAAGCTACTGCTAATGCAAATTTACCTGAGGATCTAATTTGAGCCAACAACAAATTAATTAGGAATGTTTTTCCTGTACCACCCGGAGCATCTAAAAAAAAACTCTTCCTTGATGATTCATTACGCTTTCTGTAATAACATTAAAAGCATATTTTTGATCATTTACTAATTTTGGTAAATTGATTTCTACAAATTCTTGTAATCGGTTATTATCGTAAGAACGCAAAATTGAGAATTCAAAAGGATCAGATGCATTTTCATTTCGAACAGGTGATTTATCTATTAAATGATGCACTTGACCCTGAATTTTAAAAGAGGGCATGAAGTTCCCTTCACTTATTTCGTTTGCTCCAAACGATGTCATTTGAAACAGAGTGTTATACCGTCTAGAATTATCAAAGAAATGTTTTGATAGAGGGTGAGAATTATCAATTAAACTTTTAATTAGGTCTGGAAGATCCTCAAATTGGTGTAAAACAACTTTACCGTCAGCGCAGCAAAGTCCATGGGTTTCATCTTTCCATTTTTTTGCATGGCACTTAGGACATAATATAGTCATTCGTCCAATTTGAAGCGCTTTAATATTTAAATAATCAATCTCGGATTGATAATTAAACGCTGATTTCATACTTAAAGCGTTACGTTGGTCCTATGCAAGTGTTTGAGAACGTTCTGGTGAATTATCTTTTTGTCTTCTGTTATACATTCGAGTTGCATTGGCAGTTTTTCTGCCAATGCGTGCTCTTGGCGCTCTCGGCATGATGATGAATTGGCCACTTACCCGAAATTTAACTGTATTAGCATGCCCAATATACCTTTATAAGAATAATCAAAAAGTAGGTGAAAAAACTAAGCACAAATTATGCTCGTAATGGGCGTATAGCAAATAACCACACTCGACGCCTACCAAGCTCAGACTGAGCCCGTGATGCCACGTGCGGTGAGCTATGTGCTATTAATGCTAGATAATAGCGATTAACAATGTAGGTATACAAACACATAATAAAAATAGATATACTGACATATAAATATACATACTTGTAAATAATTGTTATTACCAATTGTAATTTGTAACTAATGGCAACAGTTGCTGGGTTGTTATAAAGATCAAAAAAAAAATTAGATAAAACACTATGTGTGGAAAAATGCGTATAAAAACTTTTATGAACTTTTTTTACTGACAAAAGTGTTACTAAAACCTTCAGCAAAGTGTCAGATTTCAGCCAAAAAAAATTTCAGCCAAATCGGTCCAGTAGTTTTCTCGGTTAGCGCGGTCGAAGAAAAACCCTTACAATTTTACGATTTTACAATTTACCGACCCGACAGACGTTGTGCTGTCTTAATTATGAATATTGAATTTGAACTGGTATAATTAATAAAAAAGTGTTTATTATTCTAATGCTTTATGATATACAACATTTTTAGTTTTTTTTCTTACGTGTTTATAAATAGTTTTGTTGGTATTCCGCCATGAGAACAAACGACATATAACTGGCCATGTGAAAAACATGGATTTTCAAGATTGTTGCTGCAAACACTTAGCGACTGCCCTTGTGATTTATTTATCGACATTGCAAATGCTAGCCGCACTGGAAAATGCAACCGTTTAAAGTCGAATGTATATAAAAATATATAAATGTAGAAATATAGGATGATTTCACGTCGTAGAATAAAAGTATACTTTTCCAAAATATTAGATTGTTTGCAACTGACCTCTGTGCAAAATACTAATGAATTTATTGCTGTTGTGGAAACGCAACATTTGTTTAATACAGTTATTAATTTATTATATAATACGCGGTGGCCGGTGACTGTCCTTAGATATGAGCCAAGTTTGCTCCAAATCATTTATATAATGTTTCCAAAATATATATGGTTTGGGGCAAATGAAAAAACTTAATTGGGGTGATTGTAAATTACTAACTAAATGTAAATTGTATGTACTATCAGTGGCGTAGCCAGGAATTACCCGAAGGGGCGAGGGTTTAATGACTATTTTTTTTTTTTTGCTCACCTCTAAAATATATTGTTCAGGAGTGGTAAAACTAAATGCGCTAAAATGTACCGAGTTACACGCTTATATACGCTTATTTAATAATACATTTTTTCTTTTGATTAACTGAAGCTGAATAATTTTATTTATTTATGTGAATATTAAACACGCAGTACACACTTATTGACTTATTATTATAAACAAGTAAAAATATAAAATAAAAAAAACTTTAAATTGTAATATTAATGTTAATATTTTTTTTTCACATTATAAATTACAAGCTATAGCAATCTTATTTTCCTTGAGTCTTTTGCAAAGTCATTAAGAACTTCATCTGTTGTTAAAATAATTTCACAATAAATATTTAGTAGTGCTATATATATTTCAAAGCAATACCAAGTTTATCAAGGGTATTTAAGGCCCGTTTCACACGGGGCACTTTACGTGTCGCCACAGAAAAGATACAGTGGCGCCACTGATAAAAATACATTATTTTTAAATGATGCTTTCACATGGTGTGTCGCCACAAAATTGTGGTGCCACAGACGGGTTTATGTGGTCGGTCCTCGCTAGAAATCGCGCCACAGTTAGTGATACATTGAAACAGTACGTTCATTTCATACGGACCACACCACAAACGACCACAAGTCGTAGTAGTAGTAGCTAGTATCTTCTAGAAGCCCCCCCCCCCCCAAAAAAAAATTCGAGAAATAGAATATTCTGGAATATTTTATTGAAGTATTTCTAGAACATTCCCTGGAGCATAAAAAGGACGGCTGATGGCATGCTCAATGACAGTTCGTCACTGTATACGCAGTAGAAAATCTGGTGATATAACGATGGATGAAAACGTATACGCATATTATGTTGAGTTTTGGGTGTGCTTCGCGAACGCAGAAGAAAAAAAACCGTCGATATTGGGTTCATCCTTTAAACATTTCAAGATTAACTAATGGTCAGTTTTATGTTTTATTCAATGATTTAAAATGTGATCGCGAAAATTTTTTTAATTATTATCGAATGTCACCTAATTCTTTTGACGAGTTGTAGAGGCCTTTTTTAGGAATTAAATTATTAAATAGTGATGCTAGAAGGGGTTTGATCTATACCTTATAATTTTTTTAAAACAATACAGTAGTATTGTATATTTAAAAATCCACTTTAAAAGTTTTTGTTAAATTAAAATAAATATATTCCAAGTGTTTTTTTTTAAATGTCAAGTTAAATGGTACCGTGCCCCCAGATTTGAACTTACATTAGGGGCCCGGGGCTAGGGTTTAGGCCCGGCCTCAATATGACACTGCATGCAGGAAACTTTTGGCGCCACACATAAATTAATTTGTAGCTACCATGTGGCTATCGTGTGGTTATCGTGTGAAAACTACATAGTTCATGTGGCGCCACTGTGTCTTTTCTGTGGCGACACGTAAAGTGGCCCGTGTGAAACGGGCCTTACAGACCAACAAACCACACTTGACACTATACTCGTTTCCACGAGAGAAAGGTACCGTTTCGCGCAGGTAGAGTGAACTTTGAACACTCGCCGAGCCATAAAATCCCTTCCATATAATCGTCGGCGGCTAAACCCATATGGCATTTTACAAAAATATGGTGAGGCATGCGCAGCGACGACCGATTTTGGTACCTTTCCCTCGTGGAAACGAGTATGCCACAGTAGAAAATAATCAAGACTCGGTCTCTCAGCAGCACAATGAAAACTCAAAACCCATTAACACTTTGGTCTTTAACAACTCTAACCGTATGCATTCGTTTTGTACGTAATGTTTATAATTGGTATAATATTATAATCACAGAATATAAATCGTTTTAAAAAAATTAAAAAAAGTAAATTAAATAATAATTAATAATTATAAACATCATAGTATATTTTGTTCATATTATTACAACAACACTGTCGACACTGTTTCATTCATGACAAAATAAATCTATTTTTTCATGATTTCATTTTCGCAGTGAGACGGACACTAATACACTATCATATATATTATATGGTATAAAAGAATAATTGATAAAAGTATAAATAAAACAATATTACCCGTCGCCGTCTTCGGGTCGCCTCATACATACACGCCATAGACATATACTCGTACATATGTTTATATTATATAATTCAGAGTAGATGTGGGATCACTGAATAGCGTCCCACAGCCGTACATAGAAAATACTAAAATAATATTAATAATAATAAAAATAAAAGTATTAAAATCATACAATAATAACATTTTTTTTTAAGGCCGATGGGGGGGGGTTTACCCCTAAAACCCCCCCGGCTACGCCACTGTGTACTATAGGGCTCGGAACTATGTTAGAAAGACCTCTGGTCCCAACTATAGTTTGCATGATATTAAGAAGGCAGTAAACGAAAAATTAAATACAGTAGTCGCCGCTTATTGGACTCACGGTTAATCGACTCATTCGCCTATTAGACTCAAAACGGCTGGTCCCGATTCGCACATATACTAACACACAGCAAAAAATTCGTCCATTTGACTCACACACCGGTTAATAGGGTCATTTAAAAATTAGATAAATAAATAAAATATATACATACATTGAACAAACGTGTTACAAATAAGTCGGTACCGGTAATTTTCTTTTATCGCGGAGATAAAATAAATTACGATAAACCAAGCAGTCGTCAAAGTATTCGAGCAAGATAAATCTTATGAAGAAATGATTATGAAGTTGGCCGAAGGTAGGAAAATCCAATCAACATTAGATGGATTTTGATCAAAAAATTAATTAATTTTATTAATTGCGTATAGCTAGATTTTTATTTTTATACATAAATACCTTGAATCTCAATACATATTTTTAAGTAAATACGTTTTTAAATTTAAGCATTTTTAAAATTTTTTGAGTCATTCGCCTTATTGACTCATTCGGTTAATTGACTCAAATTGTCGGGTCCCAAAGTGAGTCCAATAAGCGGCGACTACTGTAGTAAAAAGACATACAAACAAGTGTCAGAGATGTATGGAGTGCCATATACAGTTTTATATAACCGTATAAAGGGAAGAAAAACCCCAATGGACTGTAAACCTAGGGGCAGAGAAACATTTCTACCAAAAGCTTGTGAGCAACAAATTGAACGGTGTCTTATAGCTAGGAGTAGAATGGGACACCCGTGTGACAAGAATGAAGTAAAGCATCTAGTAGGAGAATATGTTAAAAATAATAAATTAATAACAGCCTTTAAAGATTCTTCACCCGGTGATGATTGGTTCTACAATTTTATGAAGAGGCATTCATCACTTTCTTTCAAAAATCCAGAACAGTTACAGAAACTCAGAAAAGATGCTAGAAAACCTAATAAAAAAAAACTTGTTTTATTAAAATTTAAGTAAGACTGACTGATGTACCTTCCTTCTTAGTTATAAAATTATATTAATATAGGTATAGTTATATAAACTATTTCATTTGAAAAATAATATAGTATACATTCATTTCTATGTACATTGTTATTTTATTTAATTTTCATTTGTATTCATTTTCATTATATTTGAAAATATACTTGATATCTACAGATGATTTGTTTCCTTTTCCCCCAGATTTTATTCTATTATAGTGAATTATACCAGAGATATCCGTTTTCATTTACCCCAAAATTTTAAATTTTATTAAATGTAACTGGGCAAATGTAAATTTAAAATTGTGAACTGGAAAATGATTTTATACTGAATATGACCTCAAAATATGGTTAGTTGGACATTTTTACATATTATTACTCTGCAAAGTATGTGTCAATCAAAGTAGATAACGGTGGGTGTTTATATTAAGATATACTTGGTCAAATCCATTTCCTAGTTGACCCTATGTTTTGTAATTTAAAATAAGTTCAATTTTCTTAACCAAATATGTATTTTGTTTTAGGTCTGACGATGATGAAGATGCAGATAAAACATCAGTACCAATTACATCTTTTTTTGCTCAAAGTGGTAAAGAAGTACGTAAAAAAACACCATTTTTCGATGATAGAGGTTTAGTAGTAACAACTACATTTTAATAATAATGAGCCATTGTTGTAAATTTAAGCTAAATAATAATACATTTTAATTTAAAATAATAAAAAGCCAGTTTGTAAACTTTTATGAATAGATGTTGGTATCAATTTAAGTACTGCTATTTTTTGATAATACTTAATTGAAAATAATTTCTTGTATTCAAATCTAATGTTAATTTATGTTGTTAAAATGAATGTCTTAAGTATATAATATAATAATAGATTATTTAAAAATAAATAATTATATGATTTTAGGTAGTTATGTTTTTAAGTATTAAACATTTGATAGTTCTTAAAATAGCTGTTTTGATTAAATGTTTCTCAAAAGGACCATTTTAAATTAATATACCACCATCCAATTTTTTTTTCAAACATATTCGTTTATTGTATTTTTTTTTCTATATGCTCTATGGTGTACAATAAGTAAAATGTTCTCAAGTGAAGAATTACATTATAAATTATTGACCAACTCAATTTTAAGTTTTATTTATGTGATAAGAGTTCTAAAGATCACCTGGATGTCTTCAATAACAAATGGAACTGTATGATATAATATGTATACTTGTACAACTCTAACTTCCCTACAATCATGTAATACTTTCATATTGATTCCTCAATTATTAACTGATGAATTTACTTGTATGCCGAATTAAACATTGTACAGATAATGGTAGATAAAAACATTTTGCATACTGAATGTTTATAATATTTTAAATAATTGGCATTAGTTATACTCAGTGTTGGGAAAGTTCCTTTTAAAAAGGAACTCGTTCCCGTTCCTCGTTCCTACTGTAAAAAAGGAACTCGTTCCCGTTCCTCGTTCCTGTCGCGAAAAAAGAACGCGTTCCCGTTCCTTCTTAAAAAGGAACGCGTTCCCGTTCCTTTAGATATTTTTTACAATTTGAGTGGTGGTCAATGGTGTTTTTTGCGAATAATTTTTAAGTCAGAAATAATCGGACCGAGAGAGTTAACCGATTATTTCTGACTTAAAAATTTTTCACAAAAAACACCATTGACCACCACTGAAATTGGTTAACTCACTCCTTTCTAGGAGCATTGATTTTTAACAAAAATGATTTGTCTTAGGTTTATTTGTTATAATTCAAAAGTTGTATAGCGTAGACTTGAAACTTTCCCCAGTAAAAAGTTTATTATTTTGACTAAAAATGCACTCCTTCACTTAGAATTGTTTATTATTTAATAATCAATATAAAATATAAATATATAATGTGAAGTATGAACTATTCTACAAAATGGAAATGAAGAATGAAAAAAACAATTCATCAATTTACTTAGTCAAAATATTTATATATTATTTTTATTTATAATAATGATGAAAAAATATTTTTATACTGACATTTTGTTTTATTTGAAAAGAACTAATTTGCTAAACGTATGATTATGATATCAGATATAAGTTTTAATTAATTTTCCCCGAATGACGACGACGGCGACGGTGATGCCGATTACGGGGCTGTGCTATTTCCGATAATAATATATTAATATCATATTATTATTTTCGTTGTTACTATAATATTCTGACGAAATAGAATTAGTTTATTTTAATAATCTACAGGTGTATCTTGCTCGGATGTATAATAATTAATAACATTAATAACAATAAGTGTATATTTATATTCGCAGTCCGCAGACTATGGTATACCCAATATTCATATTTTTACATACCGTTTATTATAATATATTTAATTTGATTTCCATTTGTCTACGACAAAATTATTATTATTTGGTATTACAGATTATTTGTAAAACACATCAATATTTCGAGAACGTATTTCGTTTATTGGTCCATGGCGCACGGAACCGGTGTCGACACGTAGTCGACCGACGGCGTCGCGGCTCAGTTTTGGAGCGGAAACACTATATGCCCTTCATAAATACTGTGGCACTCAACGTGTTAAAAATAACTATTTTTTTTTTTCATTATTTGAGGAACGGAAATTTTCTTTCAAGTTCCTTCAAAATAGGAACCCTTTCCCGTTCCTCGTTCCTATATTTTAAATAGAACGCGTTCCGAGCTTCGTTCCTATAAAAGGAATGCGTTCCAGGAACGCGTTCCTCAAGGAACGCGTTCTTTCCCAACACTGGTTATACTACCAATTTGATATAGTTGTAATAGAGTTATTTAATTATTAACGATAATTCTACAGGGATTTATTACATGTCCAACTTAAACAGGCCATATCTTAAATGTATATTTGATTCATCTGTGCACAAGCTTATTACTTCTTTTAATGTTAAATACTTACAATTATTAGTAGGTATTTTGGTTTGAGAAGTTTGAGGCACATTGCTGTGATAATATGCCATTTATCGTTTCTTTTATATTCAAAACTGCCGTCAGTGGTCGTGGTATAATGAAAAAAAAAAAATTATTCTGTTGGGCTTATTTTGCGTATTGAGTAGGTCATTTACGGATTATTGATAATAAAATAAAATGTTAACGTAGTTGACTGAAATGTTGACATTTTATGAACACAATTAATCCGGTTGCTAATTTAGATCCAAAGGTAGATACGTATATAAAGTTTTGGGTCATGATTTAGATTTAGCTGCCCTTTCATATGGAATATACTTACATATATACAAACTTTTTAAACGCATGTGTTAATTACAAGAAAATATTTTTTTAAAGAAGAACAGGATAAGACCAATAAAAAAAGGATATTTTTATGAGTAAGCTGAATTAGCTTACAGTGAAACGTAAGTTAAAATTGAAATATTCTAGCGTTTATCTGCAAACCCGCTTATTAAGTCAGGTTGGAGTTACGGTCACGCGAGTTCGATTCCATAAAGTGCGTGGTTGAAAAAAATCAATTGAATAAGTCCTGCTACAGAAGGATAGGTACATTATTGGCTCATGAGTCATGGATATGTTTAGCATACAACACAAACGAGCAATCTGCACGTTTCCCCAACAACGTTTTCGTTGTCGTAGTAAATGCATAGTAAAAATCATTATTAATACAAACCCGATTCTGCTATTGTTAAAATGTTTACACAAAATTGACTAGGTACCTACGATTTTACTACGCATTTACCACGACCGCGACAACCAGATCGTCGTTACAGGGAAACGTTGAATGCAGTACTCGTTTGTACTTTTCACTTGACGGACGCGTGACGTTTCGGACAACATTTTAGCATGATCCCCAGGCCCCAGCGACGAGACTTATATCCATTTCAAAAAACTATTCGTATTGCTCCGGAAAAAAATTATTTAGACGTTATTTGTGTACAGGGTGATTATAATATTATTCGTTTGTTTCATTCGACCATTCCGCAGTTAAGTATATGCCATCATTGCAAGGGTGCACCCAAGAGGGGGGGAGCTAACAGGCTTAAACCTCCCCCCGGGAAACGGCAAAGGAGAAACCTCTGGAGTCTGCTCTCTATTGTCATCGTCACGACGTCGCTCGTTGAAACTGTGTAGGCATAAAATATGACAGACGAAATCGGAAACGTCTTAGCTTACGTTGTTATCGATATAATTTGGTTTATTGCACACCATATAGTTGCGTCAACAAATTCAACTTAGGCAGTAGGTGCCTTTTAATACTTATGCAATATAGTAACTTTAGTATTGTCGTACAACTGTTCAAGTCTACATCGTTGGCTTATCGTGAGCTTATTTATTTATTTGTTGATTCATGTAAGTGGATTTCAATACAGTGAAACGAAATTATTCTGATTCATTGTTAAATTATTTCAAAGTTGAGTCACACACCACACTAGAAGCCCAAAAACAACCAGTCGCTACAGAAAATTCATAGACAATAAACAATACTGATACAGTTACAGTACATGAAACTTTTAGAATTTCATAAAAATGATATTCCACAAAATTGTGTTAATGCTGCAGTAGCCGAGTTTGATTTATGGTACCGACAATTCTAATGCCCAAATCATTCATTACCACATAATGCGATCGATGCATTTAAACTTGTGTAATGATACTTTGTTTCAAACTATATTTATACTCTTAAAAACATTCTCAACATTGTCAGTTTCGACTAGTACAACACGAAGATAATTTTCCACTTTAAAAAGAATAAAAACGTACCTGAGAAATACAATAAGTCAGGATCGACTAAATGGATTAGCAATGCATCATGTTCACAGAGAAATCGATGTTCAAACTTCATAAGTACTGTCAGTATTAGGAAAAAAAAAGGATCAAGGCGACTCAAATTTATCATTTAAAATGTGAGTAAAGTGTATGTAAGTAGTATGCAAGGTTAATCACCGCGACCCAAAACCGGAATCAAAAAAACAAAATTAGTCGTACAAAATTTGTAATTTAATATAAGTGTAATATTACGACGTAATATAATGTAATTATATTAGCCAGTAAAATATCATGCACGGATTTCTGCACATATTTTAAAAACGAACACTATGTATTAATATATGCCCACCTCAGAAAAAAAAAATCCCGAGTGCGCCCCTGCATCGTTGTTGTTTTTCGTCGTGACGTCCAACGAAAACGTTGCGCCTACGGCCTATTGTTGTCCGGGTCGCGTACAATATGTAACGCATTCAAATGTTCAATTTTTTTTTTATGTTTTCACGAACCGATGCGGAAACCAGCTACGTATAATAAGTGTACGTGCCGCAACAGCGCCGATACGCGTACGTATACACCACTCGAGTACCGTTGATTCGGGTTCAATCCCCTCGACGAAGATCGCCCGAACGTCGTGTCCTGTTATTTATTCACATGTTACTACACTATATACGATAGACAGTGACGCACGGGACTAAATTTAATGGTGCAGCGACAGGATTTCTTCTGGGCCCATCCGACCGTATTATCCTCACAACTATACGTCTATTGTAGACTGCAGTCGATGGTTCACATTTTCCTTTCAAATATACGTGGTACCATCAGGGCCTGATTTGCCAATTTGTGGGCCCAGTACATTTTACAATTTTGGGCCCCAAATTGTCCATCTCTATTTTCTTCAATGCTAAAATAAAAATGTACGCATAATATATTTTTAAATTAATGTTGTATATAATTAGTACGAGTATATGAGTAGTTGGATCATAGAATAAATATTAGGTATATTATATAGGTAATAAATATTATATAGGTATCAAATTAAATGTTTTTACGTTTAATGTTATAAATCTAATTTTATTTCAGTTTTCACAAACATTTCCTTGCTTTTTGCTTAGAAAAGTGGTCAATAACATCATCAAAATTTAGGTTTGCTGATATAACGTTTTTTGTGATATAACGTTCAATAGATAATATTCCCAGAGCGTTTATATTTTCTTGACTCAATGTAGATCGTAATCTATTTTTAATTCTTTTTAATGAAGAAAATGATCGTTTACTGGAACAATTTGTAACAGGCATTGTAAGAACAATTAGATAGACACGTTTCCAAGTTTGGAAATGCATGTGATATTTTCATATCTTTAATGAATTCAAGTTATCGTCAATGTTGATTAAAGCCATCGTTTTCGCGAAATCCCCATTATACTTTATACCCAAAAAAATATCCAAGTAAAATTGTGTTTTCCAAAAATTTGATAAAAATGGTATATAATTAATTTTATAAGGCTGAAGTCAGTGGGCCCCTCTTTCGAGTGGGCCCAGTGCAAATGTCCCATTTGTCCTTGCATAAATATGGCCCTGGGTACCATTACCTTTAACACTTCTATTTTCAACTACATTCAATAATGAGTAACCACTACAATTGCACAACATAGCTGTGACTGCTGCAGTTTTGTATTACATATTAGCTACGTTACCTATCCGTATACCTATCCTCTGACGTATTTTGAAATATGTGGTGGCCGCTACACTTGGTGGTACGGGTGCACGGGTACCAGTCGGCAGTCGCCACTGACCATAGCTATACCGTACATACGACGTACCTAATGATAATTCGTGACATTTTAAAAATTCGTTCGGTACACCTAATGCAGCCGTCCAGTGGTGTGGCGATCGCAGTCGCTGACACGAGTTGGTTGACAACATAAAATAAATGAAGCGTAGGTACACGTCGTCTTCTTTAAAATAATGTCAACTTTCGATTTTACTATTGGTGTTTTTCCTCTAAAACCTAAAGAGAAACCTAATCGCTATTCTGCGTTTACACATTTTTATTCTTGAAAATTTAGGGTATCAATCAGTTATCACAATTGGAAAACAACTTGAAACATTGATGTTATTAGCGCGTGAAAAGTATGTAAGCATCAATATATTTATGTCTGCGGTATTAGCTAATTTTGAAGAAGCCATATCAAAATATGCCCATTCTTCTTAAGGGAAAAGGAAGAAAATTTGCCCAAATTTACTAAAAAAAAAAACAAGTACAAAATGTGTGCGATGTAACAAATATTTTTGTTGAGAGGGTTTTTTTTTTGAAGATCACAAAGTAGTACCAATATTAATAATAATTTATAAAAAAAATGATTTGTTTATTTTTGTTTGTTTTATATTTTGAACCTAAATATTATTTATCGGAAAAGTAAAAGTGATTATCATTCAATTTTATTATGATATTATTTAAAATAAGAAATTGTTGCTTTTTAAATTTTTATCAGGTTATTAATATAATTAGTATTTTATTATTTATCAGAGAAGGAAATGTGATAAAACTGATAATCATTTAACTTTATTGTGATATTATGTAAAATAAGAAAACGTTACTTTTTTAATTTGTATTATTTTATTAATATAATTACTTCTTATTATAATTATTTTATTTATTTTTAATTAATTAAGATCCTCGGTAACATGGGCCATTGGGTAGATGGCCTAGGTATTTATTATAATTACATGTACAGCAATACACCATACTTTAGTACCTAAAGGAAAATGTTACTTTCTTAATTAATAATTATATTAATATTATTTTTAACTTAATAGAAAATGGAAATGTGATAACTGATTTCAAAATGAGAATGAATTTCAACTGAGTTCAAAATTAACATACAACCTATTATATTGATAAACAAATTTTGGAAAGCAAATGTGCCTATATTGAAGAATAAGCCTGTTTGAAAATCTTTGCTCCTTGTGTAAAAATAGTTTAACGCGCCACTGTTGTGTACACGATACGCACCAAACAAGAACGGTCAGCCGACGACAGGATGTTGCAGGTGTATATTATATATGCGCATTTTGTTTTTCTTCGCTCGATATGCTTGTATTTTACTGAGTACGAGGTACGTATAATATTCAAATTGGATATCAACAATAAACAAATGGATAAATGGATCTAGGAAACGATCGTAAACTACTGAACATTTGTTCTGGTTAAAAACGAGTGTTTCTCAAATGCCAACATTTTTCGGATGGGTATAAAATGTATTGTATATTTTTTCTAAATTAGTTTTCCGGATGACTTAACGTGAAGATTTGCAATGGGTAGTGGGCACACGGTTGAAAATCCGAAATGGTTTATGTATTGCCTAAAATACGTAGAATACATTATAGAATATTACTACATTAGTGTATAGGTATTATGCGTACATTAAATATTATAATATTAATTACCGCATACATATAATGTGTGTGTACGAAATCGACAGAGTGGTCGTCAGCAGCCAGTGCATGTCGTTATTAATCTGGACTAGGTATACACAGCTATATACGAGTTCTAGTCTGCGGCGGGGGCGTGACAGGAACTACGGTAGACTTGTTCCGGACGAGGTTTACTGCGCGTGCACAATCGGCGGCACTCGTGCAGTGACTCATCCTGCGTGTTTACAGCTGAACGAATATAGTATACCTACTTACGGCAAAAATGTGTGTAATATAGTTTTAATGGACGTACATTGTACATCTATACCGAAATTACGATTGTATAAACCGAATTTTTCGTACTTTTTCTCATCGCACGTCAGCGCGGCGAGCCTATGATGAGGAGGATTCAGGGGTTGAGAAAAGACACGACCCTTACCTCGTGGCCACCATAGTAAAATTACAACGTATTTTATGTTTATATGTGTTTACGATGTTGAAAATTGTTAACATTTTTTTTTTCACGCGGCCAAAGGTTGATGCGACGTGTTACGTCTTTGGGTCAAATGGGCACTCTATTATATACACTCTTACTCGATTCTTTTTGTATGCGCCGAGTTCGGCTTTCATTTACATTAGGGTGCCGTTCATATTCGGGTCCGAAATGTTGTTAAAAAATTGAAAATATACGAGTATTGAGTTGGTAACCATACATTTTTTTATGTGTGGAATTAAAAAAAAAATAGTTCTGTGAATATTTTAACCTGCGATGACTCAACGTATCAACCCCTTCAAGAGGGTTCTAATGTCCATTTATATGACACATGAGGGGTTTTTACAGTTTCTTTTTTTTTTATTTATTTCAAATAATAATATGTGCCACACATAAATACATAATAAATCATGTGTTGCGTTGTTGCGTAGTGTTTTTTAAAATAAACGCGTAATAGGGGGAAAAATAAAGTTTTAAATATATATATATATATATATATAGCAGGTTTTCGGTATATAATATGTGATCAGTAGTATACGCGTCATGCCGCTAAGTCGAGAATGTGCCCTCGAAATCAAAAAAAATTATGAAAAAGTGAGAAGCTCAAGTAATAACTTATAAGTATATTGAATCAAATTATTACTTCAAACGTGAGTATTGTGTCGGTGACCCGACGAGCCCTCTGCTAGTTTTATACCGATCTGATATGAGACTCTTTATCTGTTTAAGAAGCGAGTGAAGCGAGACAAGTGTCCAATAGGTACCTTTGCGAAACGGAAATACGTTGCAAGAAAATATAAACCTATATACGTATAATGTACATACATAATACATTCGTTATATTATACCCTCGCACTAATAGTATCCTATTACTACGTAAATTATATTGTTTATTTTTCTTAAGGAACAATTATCCGTTTATTTTCATTTTGCTGCGCACACTCTGCGAAGACAAAGAAAGGATATTCGATTTAGTTACCTAAAATACAGCAGAAGGGGAAAAGTGATCGTTCTCATGGTTACTCAAAAAATAAAAACTTTTTGCGTGGACTGCGCAGTGGTTGTGTTTGCCGACCGGAACATTATAATATATACTTAGATTAGATGATACACATCTGTGTCAGTGTTTTTGAAAAGTTATTTGCATATAATTTGAAGTAATTATTTTTGCAAAAATATGTATATTCTTAATATGCACTTAATTGTCATAATACACATTTACATTTTTTTCTTTTTAGTTGACACTTTTATTTATAATTTCACAAGCAGAATATATTTTTCTGAAAATATTAGTACCTACGTAAACAACAAAAAGTTACGATTAAAAAAAAAAAAAATAGTAAAACTCTTTGAAGAATCAATAGTAAACGTATCATGGTAAAAAACATTTTCGTCAAAATAGTGAACGCTGAACAGTCGAAAATATCATCTTTGTGTATTGCACATTATAGCCCTGCGGTATGCAAAGTGATTATTATAATTTGTAAGTACATAACCTTTTATCGTCCAGTGATCGCGCGTACCTAGTGTTGCAAAATATCATCATTACCGAAAGACGCGCCAGCTATATTCCATCTATATAATATATAATATTATACGCAACTTTCCGACGGTCATCAGCCATTACTGCGGTAACTGGTAACCACAAGGCGTGACGCGACGACGACTTTATGGTACAGTAGGTCTGTTTGTGTGCGTGTGTGTGCGTGTGTGTGTGATGAGCCGAAGGAACATAATGCACGTACAAAATGGTGAGTGCAGCCGGACCGAACAAAGAAAATGATTATAATACATATCCTCTCGCATTCACGGTCCGTTTGCAGGTGACCCATGGCTCCTTAACATAATACAAGCATTTCGTAGATAGCACGCAGATCGACCGACGAAAAACACATTATTATCTATTTGTGCGTACGTCATACGCGGTAGACCACTAGAGGAATAGCGCTGCAGCGGTTACGTGTGCAATCGGCTACACAATAATATTATACAACGGAGAGCCGGGCATTGAAGTCGCCACGATAAGTTCAATACCACCTCCATGCACGTGCTACACGTCGTCTTGTACGTATTACATTGGAACAATAACGGTCCGTTCAGCGATTTCGGAAAAAGCGATTCGATGACGTTTGTTATTTAAATATGTGCACACACACACACACTGACGAGTGATAACACTAGCTGTACACATTTATTTGTTTTGCGTCGTAACATCGTTCATGTGTGTTGTACGCATTTATACTGTACAGTGTAAATTGCCGTTTCCACGATGGTCATGTAGCTCGTGAACTACGATTAAACGATGTTTATAATGAACGCATTGTGCGTCGAAAACCCGCTAATACGCTCGAGGCCATTCGATCGATTTCATTTTATATGCTTTTCAAACACTGCAAATATAATTGCTTAAAGTTTTATAAGTCGTTTTACTCTACTTCTTTCCTGTACGTATACGTGCAATATTATGAGAGACGTTTTTTCTCGTTGGCATTTCTGCCCCGGTATACGTGTACCTACATAATGCACCTGCCTTCGTAACCGAAACTATACGGACCAGGCAGATCAACCAGCTCTAGTCTAATACCCGATTTATAATCGATACAACAATTAGGTATACTGGCATTTATAATACCGGTTATAGTATGAACGTTTAAACTATTAACTTACGGGGTAATATAATATTCAACTAGCGTTACAATTTCCGTTGGGAACCAATTGTATTGTATGGCTGAGCTCCTTGTACATAGAATGGAGAAAATTAAACGTTTAACATTTTAAATTAGTATTATATTTACGAACATTTGATGGGACTATACTTAAAATATATCGGGGTTGTCTATAGCTAGGTCACTTATATACGATTGCATTTGGTACGTATAGACGAGTTAAAGGCTATTACAGTATCGGGTCCACATGTATAAGTTGGCCGGTAGACGGTATGTAGTCTTTCGTTTTCCGGGGTGAAACTCAACATGGCTATAGGTCTTATAAAGTCTTACTCCCGTAGAGACGAAAATTAGACTCACTCGTCCGATGGTGATTGCACGGTTTTTTATGGTCGTAGGATACTTTGTACGGTAAACCCAAAAAAATAAATATCACGGACTCTATTGTAGGCAGTAAGAACATTATATATATACTATATAGATTATGTATTATAATATTTAAACTCTAAACAGTAAAAAACATTAAAAACTAGTAACTATAAGATAAATCTTATTATAATAATTAGAACATACATATACCGTGTGTTCAATTTTAAAGGTAACAGGAAATATTTCGATCCTGTGACCTTGAATTTGATTCGGAGTTTTTATATTGCATATAGGACTTATAAATACATATTTTTTTAATAAATTCAAATTTTTATTTTTTTTTATCAGAGCATGCGCAGTAAAATAAAAATTTCTTAAATAGTAACCACTATTTTGGAGACCGGATTTCGATTTCTTTATTTTTTCTGAACAACTTTGATCTTTACAGTTTGTTGATATCTTCAAAATTTCCATTTTTATGACGGTCGAAAGTTTTAAAATAGTTAATTCGTAAATATAGCATTTTTCAACGCTCTATCTTAATTTATAGGTATAGGTATCTTAATTTATAACAATTTATTAAATTAAAAAATTAATTAAATAATTTGTTATAATAATACCTATAAATACCTATAAATTGAGATACAGCGTTGAAAAATGCGATATTTACGAATTAACTATTTTAAAACTTTCGACCGTCATAAAAATGGAAATTTTGAAGATATCAACAAACTGTAAAGATCAAAGTTGTTCAGAAAAAATAAAGATATCGAAATCCGGTCTCCAAAATAGTGGTTGCTATTTAAGAAATTTTTATTTTACTGCGCATGCTCTGATAAAAAAAATTAAAAATTTGAATTTATTAAAAAAATATGTATTTATAAGTCCTATATGCAATATAAAAACTCCGAATCAAATTCAAGGTCACAGGATCGAAATATTTCCTGTTACCTTTAAAATTGAACACACGGTATACAGACAGTTAGGATTAAAAAATTAGGTATGATTTATTATTTCCAATGTGATTGTCATCACTAGCAAACCGTGGTTATGGAGTGATACGTTTCTAAAGATTCTTACTGTGAAGTATATTAGGTTCAAAGTAAAAAAATATTAGATAATCTAATATCTATAACTATCCTAACTAATATAACACTTATTAATATCCGTTGTTACTTTACCCGAAATTCACTTTTGAACATTTCCAACGGATAATTGAATTATTGATACGTAAACCCGTATAATCATAACCATATTTGGTCAAATTTGATTTAAACTTGGTTGTTTTTAAAACTCTCATATGATAAACGCCCGAATTTCACTAAATTCATACGGATCAATTGGTCAAAAAAGTTGATCAAAATAGCGATCAAATTATCAAAATAGTGTCAATCACAAACATCAAGTTAATAAACTATCACCATATTATTGATGCCCACCATAATATACAAAGTGTCTGCAATATACGAGTATTTTCACTAGTTTTTTTTGACCGTGATAAATTTATTATCGTTAGATTATTAATACCGCACGAAGTGTCCGTTTACCGTTTTAAATAGGTTGGATTTAAGTTCAATACATTTTAACGGAGATGTATTCTGTGAAAACCACATGGAAACAGGTTTTTATAATTTAATGTTCTAAAATCTAGATCTAAACATTCTAAGCCATATATGAGGCTGCAAAAGTGCTGCCACCGATAAGGCCCAGTAAATATGAGAAGTATAAACAATTAAATACGATATATTTAAACTAAATGGATAAAAACGAGAGCGAACTCTACTTTAGAAATGTTATAAATGATATAATTTAATTGATATTAAACTATTAATTAGTTGGTTGACGATTTTAAATTATAATATAAACCAAAAGTTGTTGTTATTAAAGTTTTTTTTTTACATTCTGAGAATTTTTTACTTTCTTTGTATATTAAGGCCTCTTTTTGATCAAGGACATTTTGAAAACCTTTCACAAGTTTTGAATTAGTGAAATAAACCAAACTGTATAGTGTTTTACACATATTTAAATTTTAATAATTTCAATACAGTTTTCCGGAGAGGGGGGGGGGCAAGCAAAGATTATGACCAAATCATCACTAGATTTGGTGCGTTGAACAAGTGGCAGTATTTTTGGCAGCTCGTACGAGTATGGTGATCTCAGATCTCTCAATTTCTTTAAATTGTCATACTGTGCAATGTGAAATAAATTTTCTTCCGTATAATTAGCCTCTTTTTTTTATCACTTTGAGATGTGTAAGTCACTATTCATCATACCATAATAGTGTAGATGCCGGCTCGTAATATTTACAATTGCATTTGCGATGTTGATATCTGTGTGCGTAATGTTAAACGAATTATTTGTATAATCAAAAAAAAAAATTAAACGACCCAATGACAAAGAAACATTTCGGAAACAAAACTTAATGAAAAGCCAAATCAATTATCTATGCGGAGGTGTCCGCATGTACATGTTTATAATATGTACTCATTACAATCATTATTCAAACATCAGTCGAAATGCCAATAATAATTTCCCACAGAGATTAAATGGGTATAATTATTTCAATAACAATTTTCTGTACACGCGCGGTTATAATATATCCAGAGCAACTGTACAATATTATACGTAACTAAAGTTTTTTTTTTTTAAATTTAATAATTGTTTTATTTTACTCAAATACATGTAATAACGCGTGTACGGAGACCAGCAGTGTATTATTTACATACATTGTTTGTTTATATTAATTACTATTATTATTATTATTAATTATTATAGTCAGTAGCCGCGTGGACCAACTTTTATAATATATATTTTATTATATCAATAAATTCAAGTACATAATATATGGTACTTCAAATTTGTACTGAATACTATCGACCACGATCGCTATACGCGTACCTACTACCTATACGAAAAACGTTTACTATACTATTATAGTGTTTTGGCCATAGGCGCAATTAGAGGGGGGCGAGGGGGGGGCTTAGCATCCCCAAATTGTTTTCATGTTTACGTATAGATAAATATATATAAATACTAAATAGTTGTTCCTAAAATTCTATCTGTTGTTTTAGTATTCTTGCAAAATCTATTACATAATTTATCATGATATCCTGCATAGTTTGTTTATTTATGGAACAGTTTTCCGATTTGTCAGTTTTATATATTGAAAAAGATTTAAGAAGGAAGATTAATAAAAATGAAGTTATTTCTGTTATTGCAGCACAATGTGATAGAATAATTTTATGATGTTAATATAGTCTTAAAAATATTGTAAAGATTAATTTTTTTCCGTCAATTAAAAAATGTATAAATCGTCAATGTAAATAAAAGGTACTATTCCACGTGAAATTGTTCTCTGTACATTGACTGCTGTGTCTTTAAAGCCAAAATAATTACTTTGTTTTCTATAAACGTGAAATTGTAGCAATAGTGAAGGATTATGTACGAGGGCTTGTGATTACTACCGATGAATTATATTTGATTCTACGATTTTCATTTTTTTTTTTTCTGTTGGTGTCTATAATATATAAGCTGGTATTTTACGTGGGGACTTACGCACCCCCAGATTTTTCATCGAAATCGCGATCGTGCCGTTTCCGGTGAAATTACGCGCACGCACGGCGCACTGTTTATGCGGACGGTCGTCGTGACTCGGCGCGGAAAACCGTGTCGCCGCGGCCGAGCATTGTTATCGCGGAAGAGAGCGCTTCAGTCCGACCGCGCGAGCCGTATACCCACTATACGCACGGTGCATATAATGGTATTCTCGTGCGAGGGTTCGCACAACGCAGCTCCTCCAGTAGTAGCACGTGTCCGATCCAGGAAGTGCCGCAGCGCTGCAACGATGCACTTGTCGGTGCAGTGATTTCTCACGGGACCGTGCGTGCGCGTCCGCAGTGGTCAGGTCCGATCTCGTTTCACTTCTCGCGTCATCTTCGCCGAGCGCAGTTCGTCCGGGCGGGTGCTAGTAGCGCCGGCGTTCGATAAACCTTTGGTGGGTAACGTTCAGCAGCCCGGCGGATTTCCGAGCAGTCGATGACGTCCGGCAGTCCGCGGTCCGTTGCGCGTGACTTACCGACAACACTGCGATAGTCCGCGATACCGTCGCACCGCAATATCCGTACGCGAGCCTGTGTGACATACCGTGGCGGACGAAAAATGGCGGAAGTGTTGGAATTTCCGGAGAAAAAGCAGTCGTGCAGGATAATGCCCAAAACTACGAGGCAAAAGGCGATCAAATTCGGACGGAGTTTGGCGGGCAGGAAAGCCGTGATCACCAAAGCCATTGCGGACAGGTGGCGCAAGAGAAAAGCTCGTAAAGTCAGACCGTAAGTCGTCACGAATCTTTCAGTTATCTTCCCGAAAAGCGTGTATCACGTGCTCGCCTATGTTGTCAGCGACTGATAATGTATGTATGTATTATAATTATACTGTCGAACTCGGGTAACTCGAGCTTTTTCAACTCAAAATCGTCGAAACCTCGAACTGTTTGACTCGACCGATTTTTATTTGTTATCAATTTTGACAATTGTAGCACGACAAATGATTGTGACCAACAAAAATGAATCCTATTTATAATTATTTTTAATATTTTTCGCATAAATCCGATGATATTATGAAAAATAATATAAAACTCGAGTTAGTTTGTGCCAGACCTTTCAATTTCGAGTTAACCAAGTACGACTATGTATATGTAGAATCTAAATGTAATACTGGAGGAATCGATGACAATAGGTTTTTAAAAGTCACATACTAATAGGTATAATCAAGCTATATCGTCCAAAGCGCGTTCGTGGGAAATAAATAATAATTAAATAACATCGCAATTACCTAATGTGTTGTTGCTGTTATAGAAAAAAAAACCTATATTTCGTATAATTTATCATTATTCTCGTGTTAATCGTTCGTGGACGACGCCCGTTTGTTGAACGACTCAAGTGATTATAATTCTATTCGTTTTTAAAGCCAATGCGTAAAGTTATAATTGTGTGGCGATAAAAAATGTTTTCGATAACTCCTACGGATATAAGTATCCGTTTCAGATTGATAAAACCAACGAAAAAAAAAACAGCACTATTGTTAGGTATTGTATTTAGCTATTAAAATGTGGGCATGTGGTTATATTTTAAATAAAATACAGGACGCACTTTATACACATTAAGGAACTAGCTTTTTTTTGCCTTACTTAAACAACAAAATTAACTAAAGGTTTTTAAATACAAACAAATTATTTATACTCAAAAACAATTTGAATACACAATATACTCGCTAAAATGGTCAAAACAATAAACCAAAAATACCACTGTAAATACATTAGACGTAAGGAAAAAAAGGGATTTATTTGAGACAGATTTGTGAAAACCAGACATAGTGCGTCCCGTAAATCTTTCGGTTCATTCAAAACTTTTCTACTTTGTATGCGTATTACTTATTATTGTAGTAGTAAAGTGTTTATTATACACTAATGAAAGCGTAAACGTAACTATTAGCAACGAGATCAAACATAGAATCATATCAAACCAGAATTAATCAATATATTTTCCAAAATTATTTGACAACAAAAAGTGATAGTAATATAATACATAAATATACATACATTTCACCATGTATTTCCGTGTGTTTTGTGATTATTCGTGAATATAGTCAGCTATGACGTAATTAAAACTTTTAAACTAATAAAAACGACGATTGAACCAAATTTCTCGAATTTTCAACGCTAGATAAAATAGCTTAGAATTGACATTGCAGAAAACTTTCAAGCCATTTAAACAACGGGTCGAACAAAATCGAACATTATTTCCAAGTTTTTCAATTTTTCTTTCGTATCAGAAAAATTTCATAGAACATTAGAATTTTCACTTCTTGATTCTATAATTTATTTATTTATTTATATAAACGGATGTGAGTGCTATCTGAGATACTATTTGACGTCTATGCAAAATTCTTAGTGTAGATTTACTTCCTGAATAAAGTGTGGCATATTGTTTTTTTACAACCATTTTTACCATAATCTGTACAGATAGTTAAAGAATGGTAATTCGAAGGAAAATTCTGACGACATTAGAGTTCTATATAATAAGTAGAATGAGAAACGAATATTTATCCAACTATTTGGCATCATTAGACAATTATTCATAAATCATAATTTATATGTAAATTACACATCAATAATTATCAGTCAGTATAAATGTATATACATTTATATGTATACCAGCGGCAGATTTAACGGGGTCGTTAGTCGCCATTGTCAAATGTCAATGAGATTCCGAGATTAGGTTATATTATATTTCCCTATGGAATTCAATATTTTTTTAAGCTTTTCCCAAAAATGTAGCTATGTCAATTACACCATTTTATCGAAATTATAATTGATGTTATTGTTTACATTAGTACTTTAATATTTTTATAAATCATATTTCAGATGCACACTATAGGTACATGGTTATTTAAATTTTAAATATTTTATTGTTACATATATTATTATTATTATTATTATAACTATCATAATTATTATAGAGTTTAAAAAAAAATTTATAAACAAACATACAATTATTTTGACCACTATATTAATATAGACCACTGACATTATTGAAGGTCAAATTACAGTGGTTGATTATTCGTAATTGGTGTCTGACAAGTTAAATTTAATAACAGTTTATTCATGAGATCAAAACCATAAATCATTTATAGATAAATGGAAGATTCAGTTGGTTTTGACTTATGAACAGTTAAATTTGTGTTTTGAATGTTTTGATAGTTATGACTTATGAGTGGAACGCAATATCCTAATCATATGCTCTACTTTACCTGTACTTATACTTATACCAATACTTTAGTATTGGAAATCGAAAAATTTGACTTTATCTTTATCTTATTTTTTTTTATAAAGATATTACAATTTGAAATGTGGCAAAATTAATTGTTCTAGCGAATGTAATGAAAATTATTTCTCAAAATGTTTTCAACGACCAAACATTGAAATATCTGGATAGTAAATGTACACCAGAAACGTCTTACAGTATCGTTTAAAAATATACACAAATTTTTTTAATCTTTCAAGTGCAGGATTTGATAAAAATAACTAATAAGGACTTATATCTAATTTTGTATTTAAAGACTTGTGATTTTAATACGTAGGTACCTACGCAACCATTATAATACTAGCATAATAATATTATTTTATCACCTGATATTTATATACAAGATAATTTGAGTAACTATTACAAATAAGATGATATATTTAATGCGTATATATTTTACATTGGCCCTTTGTTCGGAATTGTTCATCGGATTGCTTTGAAGAGCACAAAAATAATAATTAATAACAAAAGACAACAAAGGACAAACAATCAAAACCAATTTTTTTTTTTGTGTTGTTGAAGACTGTAATGTTATGCAGGTACCCTCGGATTGTGCACGGTCATTTATCATGCATCGTACAGACCGAAATTTTCCAAAAAAAAGGTACATCCTTTAGGTGTATTCACTATAGATTCTGTTCAACCTATTCAACAGGTGCGGTACGCTCAGCTTATACTGCAGGAATAATATGAAACTCAATTCTACCCTAAATTGTACTGCAAGGAACCTTTATTTCATCGTTCGAATCCGAGTTACTAAGGAATATATAACATTTTATTAGAGAAACAGTATTCAGATGATATCACGATGATACATAATAAATCGTAGGTAATCAATTCTAAACTATGTTTACCGATTTAGTTTTCTAATTTATTCGCATCTTGAAATAGCTACTGCAGTTGATCGCGATGGTCGGTATAACAGGTACTACTAGGTAGGCAATAATTTTGAAACGAGATCCGGTGTTAATATTACGTCGTCCAGATAATGGAAAAATACTACCTAGATCGATCGACTTTTATTGCGAATAAAGTGAACATTTTGTAATCGACTTCTCGTGGTACAGCGTGTATGAAACGCATTTATATTATGTTCACCATTTGGCTTGTCTACGTTTGCCAGAGATATGAAAAACATGTGTCGTGTATGCAAATGTTTCCTACTTCCTAGTCCCTGTAGCCCTTCAGGACTTATCGCAACGCGTGAAACAATAACACATTCGTTTAATATATATATTTGTGCTTATCGAACTTATACTATCGCAGAATATATTTTATTATGTATACTATTGCAAATCATATCGTACGCCATTAAGATACGAAGTGTTGTGTACAAATTATTTAAATTAATCAAAAATGCGCCCATGTAATTATATCAACGCGCGTCGATTGTCACGGCAAAGCATATAACACGCACCGCATAAATTAAACATTACATTAATATTCGTCCAAATTACGTGCTCCACAACCTGCAGCTGCAGCAGTGGAAATCGGCTTGGATTGCAGATTATGTTTCACACAACACTGCAGTCCGACCGTATGCATTATAAAACGCTGTGCCCATGTTTCGTCGCATTAACGTAACTGCAGCTGGCGCGCATGCAGTTCGCAGTGCAATCTGACAGTGAAATAGTATTCATTCAACTATAGTTTTTTTTCCATAACAACACAAACCGTTCGTCGTTTAGTGCGGTTGTCGGTCGAAATAAATATTTTGCCTTACTAGCAGTAGTTGCCGCGTTTGTACCACTGGATCAGTGCCGTAGCGATCCGTGACTATAGGGGTGCCAATTGTGAAGGGACCCAACATTTACTTCAAACTTATTGATTTTATTTTTATCCACCCTCACCGGTATAAAAAGGGGATTTTTCAAAGTTGGCTCGGAGCGCAGAGCCTGTATTAGTGATAAATTTCCCACGCTTACTGCACAGGACGGATTTTTGACATCCGAACCACAATATTTTTCTGAAAAACGACGATATACATACACGATTCCGACATCGATCCAATTTAGTTATTCACAATTATAAGTTCATGTGTGAAGCTTATAGGGTCGGAGTAGTGCACCATAACGTTATTCGAGCTTCATGCTACTCCATCCCGATCATCTAAACTTTAAATATTTACTAATAAAAGTCTGCAGCGATCATTGATGTTGTCTTCAAATACAAATAATTTTAAAACTATTCAAATTTTAAAATTTTCCATCAACGCAAAAATTGTATGAGAATATGAGACGTAAAATATCATTCGATTCTCTGTAAAAGTATAACCACAGATGAAATAAAATAGTGTTTTAATTCTGTTCCTTTTGTTTTCAATTTCTCTACGCAATACTGTATAATGTCGCTGTAGACGATAATATTATGTTAAATTACTTTAGTGACGTACCTTTAACCTGTTCCTAATCATTGGCCAGAATAGTCGACAATCAACAGGTATGACTATAGTATGCGTATTTATATATTTTTAATGTATCATTAAGAATAATATTATAATATACGAAAAATCTATTCGTTTATATTTAATGTTCATTTTTCGTCAATTACTTTCGCTTAGACTGTTAAACTGTATAGTGTATACGCTTTTTCAATCTGCTAGTGAGGTGTAATATAATAATTACTATAAAAAACAACAATATATATTCATACAGTAGGCAAATATGCGCAGTTTTCCAATGGAGCACCACGTAAAACACTAAAACATCATTGAAATTAAAAAAATCTTTTTTGTTTTGGATATTTTTAATAATGTATTCTTTAAATATTAGATTTTATGTTTCGCAAAATTCATAACGAAGAATATATCGAATATTTTAGAGGTATTACAAAATGTATTATTTTATATAAATCACAAAATTTCAAGTAATAAAAATATTAATTCGTTGTTATTTTTTGCTATGTACCAGACATCTACATACCATTATAAATAGTAGGAAGTCTTGTTGGATTTAAGTACTTTTTTTTTTTTATTGTTTAAGCATCAACGACAAAGGTTATTAGCTTATAGTAATTAGATTAGTTTACAATGATTTAAAAAGAAAAAAAAAAAAAAAAGAACAAAAGGAGAATATAAAAAGATTAAATTAAATTGAACATTTCGATTTTTTTTAAAAATGATATGATTTTTTGTGTGTCGGCATGGGGTCCTAAGGCTTCATATAAATTGTCCGGGATTTCACATTTATTTCTGGCCTCTGAGAATGTTTGGCAGTGGATGAAAATGTGTTTGATTGTATTGGGCGAATTGCAAGAGCGGCATAATGGCGGTTCAGTTTTTTTCATGAGGTAATCGTGAGTGACTCTTGTGTGACCAATTCTAAGTCGGTTAATAATAATTTCTTCTTTTCGATTAGAGAACTTGTGCTTTGGCCAAGGTTCGACTGAATTTTTGATTTCTCTGAGTTTGTTATTTGTAACTTGACGCCAATCCGAGTCCCATAATTGAATTTAAGTACTGTTAACATTTATGTTTCACTTTTTAATATGACAATAAAAAAAACCTATTCGGGAAATCAAAATAATTTACTTGTTTTACCTATATTATTATTAAAAAAAACGTTTCAGTAAAATGAAGATCAATTATTGTAATAACTAATTAGTAATTACTTTTAACGGTATAAGCTAAAAGCAATAAGACTACCATGACGTATCAATTAGGCACGTCGTTATGGCACACAAGATTACAAGAATATCAATTAACAATATTACAATATGTTTTCGTGATGAACAGTTAAATTGTTAATCTTAGTTTAACTAATAACCAGTTAATAAAATTAAACGGATACGGGTCAATTTATAGTTTTATACTTCCCATTGTGTCGAATCCACACCTTTATTAGGGGTTTTTAACATAATTAATCTTTTGGGCTGGACACACCTTTTTTTTAGGCTAATTTTCGTAACGCTGTGTTATTACCACGGTTATAAATGAAAAATAATAAATATTTAATAAATAACTCTAGTTGTGTAATTATAAAACTGGAGGATATATAGGGACTACATGTCTACACAGATACTGATTTATATAGAGTTCTATTATATTAAATATTTACTATACTAATTTTGAATTCTGAGTGAAACACGATGAATGTAATGGTTTTATCATGTGGTTTCTTTGTGTCTGTGTACAAGATTTCGACCAAAGGGATTGCTCCAATGAACACAAACCTGGTACTTTCTGAAAGGAAATTTTGTTTTGTTGGTACCTACCTTAATGAGGACATTTTTTTAAACGTTTCCATAGTTTTACAAATAATTGAGAAAAACAGGGCAAAAATGTGCAAACAATGTCAACCGAGATCGAGAATCGAAACCTGCACCATCTAATTTTTTGTCATGCTCTATATCCACAAATTTATTTTTCACGGATATAAGATACTTGGTGTTATGCTATAACAATTAATCGTAGCTACTCGAAACATACATTTATAATGGATGTTAGAATTTAATAGATATCTCATCATTTTCGATACATTAATGTGCATGATTGCGTACGAGATATAATAAGATTTTTCCCAGGTTTAATATGCTCGTAAAATATAATAATTTAAAATGACGTACATTTTAGGCTATTCGATTCGTAGGGTAACTGTAATACATTTTCCATCAGGGATTTCATAATATTACTTGGCTTTCGAATCAAACTACATTTATGATGCAGGTTTTTAAATAAAATTGAGACTTGCAGCAATGAGATCTCTGTATCTCACCTGACCGTTAGGTCTCACCCGACCTAGGTGTGTCACCTTTTCATACATATTTAAGTACATGAGATATATATATATATATATATATTATAACAGAGTACTGATCACAATCTATAATTTTAATAATAAATCTGTTATATATTAACTTTATTTTAATAATTATGAAAATAAGATTATTTAAATTAATTTAAAAGACAAAATTAATAAAATACAATACCCTATTACGTACATAATTTTATTAATTTTCTTGGTTTTTAATAAGTATGTACTTATAAAACGATACTTATAAAACTTTTAAACATACTTTAATAAGAAATTTGGTTCTACCAAAACTATCTTTAGAAATTTTAATTGATGCACTCGACCTTTATCCACTTAGAATCGTTTTTTCTAGAGCAATGGTACATTGATTTCAAGTTTAAATAATAAATATACAACAACTAACCCATCCATCTATCTCGAAAGACTATAGAGTCTCATCCGACCTAGAAACTTCGCTCATTTTTATTTATGTTTTTCCTATATAAGAAATTATTTCATGTTTCTTATTATTTATCCCCCCACAACATATTTATGACTCATAGATTTTTTTTGTAGAGGAAAAAAAATCGAGCAGTTTTTTTAATTTCCAATCTATTTCTCCTAAACCAATTGCACTACGTTAATTTTTAGTTAGAATGTAAAACACGACTGATTTTTGTTAAGAATATCAAATTGATGATACAAATTGTTGAATCTTCTAATCCTTTACTAAGTTTTTACATACCGTTTTGATGTGTATAGAAAACATAAAAAAAACAACTTTAGTTCAAAATAATATAATTATAATCATACTTGAATTTTTGTGAGAATTATTTTAACGCTTCTTACGATTTACTTTTTCCAAGTGTCCAACTGAATTGACTTAAAATAACGAGACAAAGCTACAGAGAACTGGGATCACGTACACCTTAATCAGCTGCAGAACATTAAACGTCCGTGTATTGTATTCACATATTTTTAAGGGGTACCCGAACTCGTGTTTATAATCAATACTGGACGTGGTGAATTCATATTATTACGCCTTGTTTATTTTAAGTATACGAAATTTTGACATAGCTGTAAGTCGAGTTACGTATACATATTTATATTTTATACCCGGTTCCAGGACGGGTGGTGGTAAACTCTCCCCATATTTAAATTTAATTTTGTTATTTTTTTTATTATTTACTATAATTTGTATACTTAACTTTTTTGAAGTTACATATATTATGATGTATAGTTGTAATGAATTTTTCAATTTAACTATTGATTTTTTATTTTATAGTACCTATATACTATTGTATCTCAACCATTACAGAGTACAGGCGAAGTTATTACTGACTCTGAAGAGTTTACATATACCCTTCAGGGGTAGTACTAAAGTAGTCCCGGGAGAGTTAACATAGAACCTTCAGGTAGTTCTGAGGTAAACCCGGAAGAGCTTACCATCTTGCGAGTTTATAATCGTCCCCCAGCCTTTAGGACGAGTACTCAAAATATTTATATCTTACCAACCATCCGAGGATTCTGATTTATGTTTATATTGAATCATTTCGATGATACTATAATGATTAGTGTTTACTAGTATGAACTCTAATTTAGAGTGTCAGGTTGATAGCGTTGCTAATTCATGTTTTTTCTAATACTCATATTATATTTTGTTGATGATAAGGTTTGTTCTTGATGTAACAAAATGTGATTTTGATTAGTGATTACTAAATACAGGGTTATACTATAGTATATTAAGCGAAATCACATTTAGTTAGTTAGTACGAAGTATATACCTGACGTTCGTTCGGTTTATATAAGAACATTTTACGACCAAATCGTCTCCACTTTACATTTCCATAAAGAAATAGTATATATATTTTCGTTTTTTATTACAATAAAATACTTTCCCCAGTTAAAACATTTCGTTCTGCTTTCCTCCCTTTTAACAATCCTCGCTACAATCTAAACCATTGTGAATTGCTTTATAAATGATAAATCAGTAAACAATTTTAACAGAACACGTGGACACGGGGTTACACGTATGTGTTGTATGAATAATTTCTTACGAGCTTGAAAGAATTTTAAAATATACGAGTGTACGAAGATAAGATACTTGAATATCAATACCATAAACTAAAATTAAATTAAACAATAATATACATTCATTCTACACTCAGTCGTAACACTTAGTATGTATAATTACTATGACGAATATACAAATTATTTCCGGTGAAATATGAAACCATGTTTTAATGATTCGATTTCACACTGTTGCACCCTCTTAATGAATAAATTTAATACAGTATGCACAGTATATTTCCCAATTCCTTTTAAAGGTAACACGATATATTTCAGTCCATTGACCTCTGATTGATATGGGGGTTTCGGGAGGAGATAGGGAATACAGAAATACACAATTTTTGACGATTTTCATATGTTTAGTTCTTATCAGTGTTTTGCACATGCATGTTTTCATACCAAATTTGAAAGGACTGAATTTTTTTTAAGTAACTTTTTTCTTTTATTTAAAACCAAAATTGATTGAGTTTTAATTTAAATCATTGAATTTTCAACGACTATCCTATGGTTTTACAAATTCCCGTGCGAATCGCCATATTTTTTTACTCGTATGTTTTTAGACATTAAATAAATTATTTTTAAAAGTTTATTGGACTTGAAGATTTACCTCAACATTTTTTCTTATATTCTAGGAAAAGTGAAAACAAATTGATATTATTTATTAAAAAATGTATGAGCCTCAAATTAATACATTAAACATTATTTTCAAAAAGGTCACTAAGAAAATTGGGTAAATATCTTTGGTCATCTACACACAAATGTTGAGAACAACTAACATATACCATATAGTACTTACAATCAAGCTCAATTATGATGTAATATATTTTATTATATAAATTTTGTATTTTATTACGATATTTAATGCGTTTATACTTTATACAATAAAGTACATATTATACACATGATGCAATATTTAAGATTTCTGACAATATTATTATTTTTCTGTCTTTTTGTTAAATGCTTTTAATTAAAAAAGTCCAAAAATCGAATGAAAATGAAACGTAACGAGGGTTTTGTATACAGTATACAGTACTAATGATAAGATAATCTATCGAATTAATGTATAATTTACGTAACAGATATATATGTAAATTTTTAGTAATTTTTATCCATTACCATAATTATTATTATTCAATATTCAATAAATCACAAGATAATGGACTTAAAATAGACCCTACATTAACATTTAAAGTAAATGAACATTGTTATACTAGCACTTTGGCCAGTGTATATACTCCATGACGCGACTCGGAGTTTTTACTTTTAGTAATAATTAATTTGTAGACGAATTGTTTGGTCATAATGAATTATGAAATGAACACAAAAAATTTAAATGTGTAATCTGAAAGAAATTAAGATATGGTATTTAATAAATTATCTCAGTTTTTTGCAATCCAAGTTTTTTTTTTTTGCTCAGTATAATGTAACAAAATATTTTATTGTTTACCTACTTGTTTTTTGATTGGTACCAGTTTTAATTATTTGATTGCGTTAATTTTTGTTATGTTTTAGTCGTCTTAGATATTAAAAATAATTGAAAACTATTTATTCAAAACCATAAAACGTAGCTCACATAAAAACCGTGTTTATAATGATAAATTCTTTTTTTATGATAAATTAAATAATTTTGAGTTTTAATATCATCGTTTAAGCTATGCTATATATTTAATATATAATATATTAGGTACATATATATTGTAATACTGTATTATATTAAACTATATTTAAATAACTATAGTCGAATGTTTTGATTTAATATTGTTTTATGTGGAATGAATATTTGTTTACAAGATATATCGCACATGTCCTCGGTGTTATAGTTAACTATTTAATAAATTAATCATTATTTTATAAAAATACGTAATTACCTCTGTGACCTTCCCAACAATTATAATTCGCCCAAAATCTATGACTCATTGATGATAGGTAACAGCTAAGATGTAAAATATTGATTCTTAATATGAATTTTTTTCCTCGTCAAACTTTAGGGTGTAAACTTCAATTAAACACAATTAATAGGTATCGATATCACTATAGTACCTAATAGTTTTCTCAGTGCACCATCAAAAACTTAAAAAAACAAACTTACAATTTTTAATGATACGTTCCATGTTTTTCATAAGAATCGTTTTAAAAAAATCAAACAATTAATACTTACATAAAAAGTGACATACTCCAGGTACTATTATAACACTAGACAGCAGGTAATGTCATCGGGGAGTTTTTTAATTTAAATAATGTAATAATGTAGAATACTTCATTGTAGTTTCTATTTTTGCTATTAATCCGTTCGTATATCAATTTGAATACTTCTTACTCGTGCACAGCGTTATTGTTCTCATCGTCCTCTAACAGCGGCCTTGAAGTTCATTATTTTTTCGGCAGAACCACATAACGAAAAAAAGGTTGTGAAATAAACAGTACAGTGGGAGGAAATTACGAGGAAAAAAAGATCTAGATGATTAAACGATTATAACTTAACTATCCGTGGGAGATAGAAAGAAACATATCAGATGGTGGGACTAAATATGATACAATGTAAGTTTTTAAAACTATTATAGGAATACTTGTAGTTATCTACATATTATAATAATATATTTTTAGCAATGTAACAGAAGTCATAAATTCCCCACATGAAATCTTGTTCATATTTTTAAAAATATATCGGTTTATTTAATTTATCATTACGGTTTTGTAATGCGCTGTGTTGTCATTTAGTATTTTTATCATGACTCATCGTTAATTTTCTAGACAGCACCGGACATTTCCTATGGAGTGCTTATTGGTATATTCATGGTATACAATATACAGGGTGTTCAACCGAATATTTACCCTCTGCGATATTTCCTGAGATTAATGAAGATATTCAAATTCAATTTTTTTTATAAGACTTGCAGGGACGAGGACTGTAGATATTTCGTATTTTAATTGAATTTAATGTTTTGGTAAAAAAATTGAAAAAAAATTATTTTTTATTTTATAGTTTTCGAAAAATTTAAAGGTAGCCATTTCAAAGAATTTATTTTTCTGAAAATTTTAACATTTCAACATTTTTTTTTCTTAAACCTCATGATTTTTTATACATCTTTTAGTATCCAAAAAATTTAGCAAAACATGTAAAATATTTGTAGTATTTGTCCCTGAGTCTAATAAAAAAAAAATTATAGAATTAGAATATCTTAATTATTTCTGCATGAGATGTAGAAATGAGTAAAGACCTCAGTGAGACACCCTGTATACATCGAGTATACATCACGAGTATATGTAAAATACTAAAATGTATCTATCATTGGCATTAGGTTCAAGGTTCTAAGAGAAATGATATGCAAATTATTTATGTTTATTATTCATTATAATTTATAACTCTCAACGAATAATTTTGTTTTATAAATATACTTCTTCTTCATCCTCCTATATGCTCATATACGAGTAACTAAGACCACTGTACACTTATTTTTTAAAATTATTATTATAAATAATTGGTAAAGAAATGTATACATACTCGTATAGGTACACATATTTTATTATCGTACAATAAAATGTCAGTAACTTATTATCAATTTATTAATGCATTAAGACGTCAATAAAATATGATTTTTTTACTAATCACATATATTTACATATACATATGAAGTAACAAAATTAAATTAAAAAATACAACATACATACAGTATTATATATTATATGTTATTATTCAAGTTTGGGTATTTAAAAATATTAAGCATTTTTCTATATTTACTGACTAGAGATTAATTTTTTTTTTTTTTGGGAGACAGTAGAATTTGGCTCCATTGCAACTATTTATATTCGTTTTGTATTTATATTCATGTATACATTATAATAGTACTCGTTAAATATTGATAAACGTCGTTTTATTAAGATATTGAAATTGTATGAACGTCAATAAATTACATAGATTATATAAAATACTTAAATAATTTCTGACTTTATAAAATATCATGTACGCTGGTCGAATACTTGATGGTATTGTAATACTTAAAATTTACAGTACCAAAATTTAATAATTTCTTGCTACTTGCTTACCATAAGCAATACCCATAACTCATACGAGTAGTACTAATGAATATCGTATTATAGTCGTTAACAACGTATTACATTACAGCTGACTGCAACTGAGGCAATACTCCAAAGTAACTTAGAAAAATATATAATTCAATAATATGTACCTATTATATTTAACTGAAGTGAAAATAATTGGGCAGTTTATAGTAATACTTGGGTCCGTCATCTACGTATAATATAGATAAATAGAATATTTAAGGCTGTTTGGTGTTTAAGTATGAATAAATAAAATCTGTGTATCTAATCCGCGTAAATGAATAATAAACTAATTAGGAAAACTCACTATATGAGAGAGCGTTAATGGTTTCTAAATGTATCTTAAACAATAAACCATATACAATTTCAATAGAATTTGGTGAATTATTTATTATATTCAGATATGCTTATGTATGGAAAACTAAATTAATTAAATATCTTGGTTTGTAAATTAAGTATAAAATAATATTATGATATATATTTCTTATATATTTATTATTATTATATCTGAATGACTACTTGATAGAGTGATTTTAAATTCGATTTTGAAAAATTATAAAATTATTCACAATATGTTCCTGTAATTAGTATAATAATCTAGTAGAACATAATTTATATTAAATTAATACAGAGAAACCGGTATAAAATTAAAACTAAATTTGATCGTGATGGTAAAATATTATAAGACGAATATCTTTTCTAAAACTAGTATTGCCTGTACGCTTGGTTCTTCCCCATAATCCACGCAGTTTCATTTTATGGAATTTATGAATAAATTATCAAATTTTATATAAAGAAAATATAGTGATTTTAAGAGTCGTTTTTGACTGAATTAATATAAAATTATATCAGTAGGGCTCGGAAGTTGTAGGAACTAAAAATCGTAAAATATGCTCTAAAAATGTAATACATATGCAAGAAAAATATTTACATTCTAAAAAAAAAATCATGTTGTAAATAGTTATATACGAAATAACAAAAAAAATTTATAAATTCATACTATAGAAAATATGGTAAGAAAAAATTTAATTTTTTTAATTGTAAATTTAAATACAAAATAAATATTGTTTCATAATAACTGTTAAGTTGTTAAATTGAGCCACCAATATTTTTTTTAGATTTTCAATTGAAAATGACCGATATTATATTATGTATCTGTTGGAGTGTCTTCCGGTGCATCGTATTTTTTTTAGTCAGCTTATAATTTCTTCTACGAACAGCTACGGGTATATTAAACAGACGTACCTAATAATAACTATGACAGCGTTATAACACTCATCGTCATGAAGTACAGTTCAAATTAATTTTAGAAGGATATAAATTATAAATATAAAACAATTGATTAGTACATAAATTAAGAAGCAATGAAAAAGGTGTACAAGCGTGTACATGCTACTATAAAAAATGTATTATGAACAATAATAATATATTTGAACGTACATAATTAATAACGTACACAATTCAATTGTAATTAAATAGTAACAAATGCAAATTTATTGAGCAATAAATTTGTTTCGTAAGTAATATTCCTTATAAGACACAATATACAATTAAAACCATCGTATAAATAACCATGTACTATTTTTATTTTACTTACAGGCTTCTCACTGGTTACGTTTTTTACATAATTTTATTCGATCAAAGAAAATAAACAGAAATATTAAATTTTTAAAGAAATCATTTTGGAAAGGCAAAGTTATTACTTATTATGTACCTATAGCCTATAGGTAGCAAAATAACTTGAGGAAATGTGTCGTAATTTTGTGATAATTATTATTTGTTTTGTGAGTGTTCAGACTATGCCAGTAATTTAGTCGAGTGGTAAGTGATTTACTAACTACTAAACGGTTTAGTAACTGAAAAGTGTTCAGACGCAACTAGGGTTTAAAATTGTTTTAGTACATCAGTAGTCGTTTTGGTGCTGTGAAAAGTGATTGTCAAAATGAATAGTTTACAAAAAAAAAAATTTGAATAAAGCAATAGGAATTATTTCAACGGCTATTTTAGAAGAGGTAGAAGAAGAGCTTAATGAAAATTCAAAGCGAATGTGGATTAGGGAATGGATCAAGAGAAGAGACACATTGGGAGCTACAAATGGTCTTCTTAAAGAACTAGAATTTGAAGACCCCAAAGAATACTTCGCAACGCTAAGAATGTCTGAAAGCTGTTTTAATTTTTTGTTGAAAAACCACAAATTCAATGTAGTGACACTTTATTCCATAAAGACTCGTGTTTTATATATTCCGAAACAAATTTGAATGTCGTGTCAACGATAATGACAACTTATAAAATATACTAAAATAATGCGTTCAGACTCAAAGCTAGCTTATTTAGTTATCAGTCGGGAAAGAGGGGATAAATGCTACTCGACCAAAAAAATAGAATAGAATGGATTGACTAAACTAAATCACTTTACTAAACTACTCGACTAAATCGATCTGTTCATACATGATTAGTAAAGTTACTAAAATACTCGCTACTTGACTAAATTACTGGCATAGTCTGAACTAGTCTTTACGGTTTATGACTAATAACTTGTAAACACCAATGTTTGTAAACTATTTTATCTATCTTTTATAAATAATAAAATAATCTTTCCAGCGGGCATGTTTGACAATCTATCATTTTTTATATGTTTACAAATGCACTGCATAATCGTTTAAATTTTGTTTCTGTTATTTATAATTCCTCGGCGACTAATGGCTATTGGCTTTTAACATAACATTTATATATTACACAATATATTTTTAATAGCTAAATATTTACAATGTTTTAATCATTTTGGATAGGTTTATGAAGATAATAAGGGACTGAATGCTTCCCTGATTGAGGGGTTCCGTTTAAATTGTTTTAAATACGAACACAACATATAATACGACCGTATTGTTATGATATCGTTCACATTGTTTCGTACGTTTCACAGTTTTGGCTAATTGATTCTTTACGCTATTATTGTATTGCTTCATAGTCAATGTTGACGAAAGTTATGTTGCAATATTGTTAATTACGTATTCTCTTAAATATAATTATTACGATAGTTTACAGTGGTTTTCGTTCGTTAAAATATTATGTGATTTTCATCTAACGTTTTCATGTCTATTTCAAGGAAAACTTCACTAGTTTAGGATGAAGCTTACTTTGAACACATAAGTTAAACATTTTATTGTTGGATTAATGTAGGTACACAATTTTGAGAGAATATTGAATTTAAATTTAAAACTTAATTTTATCGATATTATAATACCGATTATAATTTATAAATATTCGGAAGAGGCGTGGTAATATTGACGAAGAATATAAGTGAGAACTATACGTACGTCAAGAATAATGACAAGTTAAAATATTCTAGCTGTTTGCGAACGAACGTGGCTAGAAATATTAATAACATTTAAATAACAAAAGTGAATTGCTCAGTTATACAGACGTCAGACAGGATACAGGTAAAAACTAATTTTAGCAGTGGAACCGAGAATTTGATGTGATACAAGAGTGTCAACGTTAAATATTTGATAATTATTTATAATCGAGTTAAGCTGAATACTATGTATCCATAATTAGGTCCTAAATTAAAAACTTTTACGTTATATTTATGATACGAGTATATTATGATTGTAAAAGTACATAATATAGAGGCGTTACTGGTAAAATTCCCAACAAGCTCATTATATATTTCTACGATTCAGAGTTAAAATGATGTATTTTCTCAATGCGTAAAAATCTAGAAATATCGTCGTGTACTTTTGTGATACCAATAGTGAATTTTATTGGTACACCTATAGGTGTAGCTGTAGCTGTACCATGTAATGCAGTGGTTCTTAACCTTTTCTGAGTCGTGGACTTTAAGATATAAATTATAGCCTCGAACCCCCCACCCCTTCAAAAAGAAAATCGTTTAATTTCGATTATAATTTTAACATTTTTATGTTAATTTCAAACAGCGTTACTCTATTACACAAATTACAGATTGTTTGTAGCCAAATTATTACTTGTAAACTGTAATTTTCATGTTATTTGCATAAACATTTCAGAGCCATTTCGCGGACCCCCGAGTTACCATCTACGGACCCCCTAAGGGTTAAGAAACCCCTATGTGATACATCGTTGGAATTTCGTAAGTGCGTTTTTTCGCCGAGGAAACTTTTTCCCAGAACTTTTCTCTCTTCCATCCCCACACCAAATCGGACTTTACGCTGTGACTTCGTACTCGGACACGACTTGGAAATTCCTAAACGACGGTTGCGAAAATTATACGTTATGAACATTGCGGCGGACCGGGGGGAACGCGGGTGGTGTAACTTGTACGTTTCGACTGTTGCTCACGTTCACACGTACTTATAAATACAATCGTGTAAACACAACCATTAACGAACAGCGCGCAATTTGATTCCCGGATGGACCGTGGTGGTGGTGGTGGTGGCGGCAGAGAGACTTCGGACGTGTGCTATTATTATTATTATTATTATCACGGTTACTATAGTATTATTATTGGAATATTGTACTGTTGGTCTAACGAGTCTAAGCGAGTGAACGCGTACAATATATAGCGAAGGTCAGCCCCACTCGAATGGGTTTCTTGACGATTTTCGGGTCGACTGCAACTGGTCCTCCCGGCGTTTTAGGCTCGTGCACTTGCAGCCGGCGCACCGTTCATTGTCGACGGTCCACCGCGTGCAGCACACACACACACCGCGTACGCACCTCCGCCCGACCATTGCGTGCGTGTTCCGCGTGAAGCTTTCGCCGCCGCAGGTCGCACAGTCGTGCGCGCACCGAGCGATCGTCTTGTCCGCGCGGTAGCCACGGTCATCGTGTTGCCGACCATTGTTACCGCACCGCTATCGTTGTGATACCGGACGTTTTTACTTTCGGTGGTTGCGCTGTCGCCCGTCACAGTATAAGACGTCACGTCGGTGAACCGAGTACCACGATGGAGGACGAGGAGTCCGTATGGAAAGGCTTTTACAATCGGCTGCAGCGGAAGATTAGCAACTTCAGCATTACTTCCGCGGACCTAAAGTAATTATGTTAAAACACGGTACACGTACGATGTTACGCGATATCACGCGGCCACGGGGGGGGGGAGTCTTTCAATTTTCGGCGGACCGCGGGGCATCGTTTAACGTAATTAAATAATTCGTGCGCACGGAGTGAACGGTACTCGAGAGATAACCCATTGAAACGGACGGTTATTTATAGAGATAATTAATATTCCGACCGCTAGCCATGCTATCGACGACGTGACAATTATTATTATCATTAAACTATAATTATAAACTATAACGACGGCACGAGGTGCGTTACCCTGGCACCACAAAGTCGAAATATCCGAATTGTTTACCATTGTACCACGATTCGTATCTAAATATGTTCATACTTTAAAAATCGATTCTTACCAACGGACGCTGAACATTTTCGGAATTCGTATCGCCTATGTTTTTTGTGTTACTTTCCCTTTGTCGTACCGATTAAGTATTTTATTTAACCATGTACAGGCATACTCGGCCCAGGCTAATCAGAGCCTGTATTTATACAGTACACGTAATAATATATTAAATTGAAATTTGGGAAAAAATTATTTGAAAATAAGTAAAAATATTCAAAATAAATCTCATGATACATTCATTCTGAGTGCAACGGTTATTGTTATAATTTAGAATTTTCAAAGCTTACACATGTTAACACTAACTTACTAATTAACTATGACACAAGAACGTCTTGGAAATTTGATGCTTCCCTATCGTATTGAGTAAACCCTGTCAAAAAATATCAACATTGACGTAGTAGTCGCATAATTTATAAAAATTGTACCGCATGACCGTCGTCTAGCTTTATAATTCTTCTCGTGATTCGTTAAAACTTTAAAATATAATAATTAATTTGAAAATGGTGTTTTTCGTTGTTTGGCTTTTAGTAATCGTATATGATTGTTGAATATTTACAGAATGCTGTAAAAATAAAATAGCGTGAAAGAGATACCTATGTTGAATCAAATAATGTATGACTTACAACTTTAAGCAGGGAAAAGTAATTGAATTGTAGGTAATATTATTATGATACTATATTCATACGTAATTATAACTTGTTAGATAATATTTTTAAATAAAAACTATACCACATACATGTACACGAATTAGTTGAATTAAAAATGGTATTAATTAATTGTCCACATCTCTTCTCCTCACCATTTAAGTACATGTCTGAATTGATTGAGAAAAGTGGCCTAGCCTATTGAAAATGCCTAGTTTTACCTATGCATACGGGGTGTCCAATCGAGGATTTACGATTTCAAATTTACCATTTGCGATACCTCTTTAAATTAATTTTACCTTTTGGGAATAATTATTTTATTTTTATATTTTTAAAATATTCTATAACCAACGTATATTATTATAAAATATAAGGATTTAAATCGAGTATACAAAATATTGTAAATCAATACATATTGTTTCTTGCCCGATTTAAGCTCTCAAGAGTCAAGACTGAAGAAGTGAAGAATGAAGTAGTAGTTTTTAAACATACTCGTATTTGTTGATGTACACGCGTACAAGTAAATTGAATATTTTCGCAGTCAATGAATCACTTTAATTATATGTTTTCGAACCCTCGAACTTGGTGGTGTGCAGGACTGGTTTGATCGCTCTTCGCATTCTATGATCGTTTGATACTAAAATTCTTTAGAATTTCTTCGCCGTGTGAAAGCCTCATCGTAATAAGTAATAACTAATGACTCTTGCACTGATATTGTAGTGGTGATTCGGATATTTATATAGATGTTATATTTAAAATTGTATATAATTATATTTTATATCTAGCTTAGACAAGATTGTTTTCCTCTTATGGTTGACCTTAGATGTTTTTTTTTACTTTAGTATTGTTATATAATATGCTTTCACGGATTCGTGAATTCCGTGTTTAAAATACTCCACGCAAGAAATATTGTAGGCTTGTTATTGATGCATTGTATATTCGAATAGTTTTGCGTGTTATAATTTTTTTATTTTTTTTATTTCTTTAATTTAATTTATTTAAACTAAAATATTCACTTTTTGTAGAACTGCGTTCTAAAATATTAATTCTCTTCCAGCTTTGTATTACTATTTTAAATATATTATAGCTAATTATAAATTATAACATACCACAAACTTTAAAATCATAATAAGATATTATAAGAATAATTTTATAATTTAATATTCTTGGTATTCTAAAACAATGCTATTCAACAGTTTCCGTAATACAACAATGTTTACATTTAATGAGAATTTAGAAATAAGATATCATTGCACCGTTCGTCAAGTACAATAATCACGTAACACATAAAACCATTTGTCTAGAATCATTATTGTATAATATTCCTTATTGGAATATCTCGTATTATTTTTCCTTCTAACTCTGCAATTATGTATTTTTTTTGTCATTATGGCCACTGACATTTTAAGAATCCGGCTTTATTCCCACAACTCAATGATATACATATGTACGTCATCTAACGTTATGATGACGAATACCTCACAAACGATGTTCTTACCAGTACACCACGTATGTAAAATTGTTTAGATTGCATTGGTATTCGCTGTTCGCAATTCGCTTCTATTGTTTTGTTTAATCAAAACCGTAAGAATTATATTTACATAAACAAAACGTAATATATTACGTACGTCGTACATACGAGTGCACAAAAATGTGCAAAGTAATTTTTATTGTTCGAGTACAGACACTCTAGTGTGTTTTATATAAGCGCAGGTGATAATTTGATTTTAATTGATTTTCGAAATCATTACCGCAATGCATTTCCGTTGTGCAACAAATCATTATAACGGTAAACGGACGACAGTTGACTGTAATTGAGTGGTAAGCTGGAAATCATGCAGAACATGTTGTCCATCAGTGTCGGCCTAACCCATCTAAGGCGCAATTTGACATGCAATGTAATTTCATTGAGACAACAAATCATGTCAACCCTCCCCCCTCTTAATGAAAATTATCTTAATTCTTTACTAAATTAAACAGTATATTATACGAGTAGACTATAATATGTTATTAATTATCTACATATTTACTATTAAAAGTCTCTTACCATAGATATTTTGCGTTATCCATATCTGAAATCTAAACGTCTTTACGACAACGCAAAGGTTAATGTGGGTAAAATATGCAATTTTTTAAATAAACAAAATAAAAAATGTTCCGCTTCACTAAAAAAACATCGAATCATGGATAAGCTTTGTCGGTTGCTATATGGTTAGGTACGAGATAACTCGAAATCGGTGAGATAAAATTATCGGTTGTATCTGCAGCAAAAATGTATCCATGTAAAAACTAGAAAATTATAAGACATCATAAGAGGAAACAAATTAATTTTTTGAAGACACATCAATGTATTTTTTTTTTATTTTTTTTATTTTATTTTGCCATTATCAGAGACATTACAGCAATACAATTATTATATACAATAAATTTACAAAATATTAACAATTATTAAATCAAATTAAGAAGCCAGCGGAAATTATGAAGGAAATGATGGAGTTGATGATAAGAGTGGAGCGAGAATTAAGGATAAGATTTGAATCGGGAGTGGGATAACCAAGGGTGGAAAGGAATGAAAAAAGAAGTTGTCTGCTAGGAGAGAGAGAGGGGCAATGAAAAATGATGTGGTTGAAGTCGCAGACAGATTCATCGAGGTGACGGGTACATAGAGGAGAGGAGTTGAGAGAGAGTTTGAAGGAATGATGAGGGAGTAAATTGTGGCCGATTCGAAGGCGAGAGAATGAAACAATTAAATGTCTGGGAATCTTTAAATTTTTAAACCAGGGAGATTTAGGGATGGTGGGGGCGATATATCTGTGCCAAGCGGCATAATTTGACGGTAAGGAGGTCCATTTATTTTGCCAAGCGTTGTCTAAAATTTTTCGATGAATAGGGAGAAGGTCGGAAGCAGGAATTTTAAAGGTAGATATATTATAATGAAATTTAGTAGAGAAAGCAAGATCATCAGCTCGTTCGTTTCCCGCGATACCCACATGACTGGGGACCCATAAGAAATTTATTAATTTATCCTCGAGGCTGAGATGGTACACCAAGGATTTGATGATGAGAATAAGAGGGGATAGACATGAATTAAACGAATCTGAGGAAATAGCCTGTAAACATGATTGTGAATCAGAAACGATCAGAAAATTGTTGAAGTTAAGACAGAAAATAAATTGAAGGGAATTAATTATGGCGTAACATTCAGTAGTAAAAGACGAAGCAAGAGAGTTTAGTTTGTTAGAAAATGAAATATTGAGCGTAGGAATAAAAAAGGAAAACCCAGCTGAATTTGCAGACACTGATCCATCAGTGAAAACAAGAAGAGAGCTAGGAAAGTTAAGAAGAATATATTCATTGAATAAGGATTCGACTAAGCTATGAGGTAAACGGTGTAATTCGCTAGGGGAATGACCAAGAAAACTAGGAATGATATTGATTCCCGGCTCAAATATTAGAGCGGCGTATGGGGAGTCATACAGTTGTAGTCGGTGGTTCGAACGGTAGATGATTGGAGAAAATGAAGAGAATGAATAGGCAACGGAGGCAAGGATGGGAAGTGTTTTGGAAACATAAGACCAAGAAGTTTTGATGGAAGAGAACATTTGAAATATAGAGTGGTTAGGTGAAGATAAACATTTAAGTAAAAATTTACCAGCTAGGCGACGGCTTCTAAGTTCAATCGGAGGACAGGCACATTCGACCTCTAGGCTAGCTAGAGGGGAGGAGTGTAAGGATCCAATGATGGTACGAAGGCATGATGCTAAAATTGAGTTAATTTGTTTGCGATGAGTAAGAGAGGCAGAGGCAAATAGAAAGGAACCATAATCAGATTTCGCTTTAATGACGGCGTTAAAAATGTTTAAAAGGCATGATGGATGTGAACCCCAACTGGAGCCTGCAGTAGCTCGAAGAATCAATGTAATCATATCAATTTTTCATAACTTTTAAAAACGTGTATTAATAATTATTCGCTATTAAATATTATACACACATAATTTTGTTTGCATGACTGTTTAAATTGCCGTAACCAACAATGGGTCCCGTAAAGAAAAATTGGGCACCCAAATGGCGTAGGTACTTATACTTTATTACTTTTTATTACTTTACTGTCCAATTTTTTGATTAACATATATAGAGGTACGTGCCGGGGTGCCCATAAAATTATTCTGGCCTGAGGCCAGTTTAGCCACCGGTCTCTGAAAACATATTGCAATAAGTCAACTACTTTACTAAAAAGTTAGACCGTGCCTAATCGGCGCGTTAATATGCACGATTCAATATTATAGATTTAAATTCTTTACATCGTGTGGCTAATCACTATTCCTTGATACCTTAGCACATATTATGCAGAGTGTTGCATTAATAAATTGATAAACGACGCATATTGTTATACCGCCTACTCGTGTGCATAATCACATTGTAATCTTATAAGATACGTAAAAAATAAAACCGACCCCGACGTGTGTATAATATTATATGCTCATTAGCCGTTATTGATGTATAAAAACCCACGAAAACGATAATTAATTGGTATTTCATAAATATAGTGTTATAATATTTTATACTCGTCTTCGTGTGCAGCAATACGTTTATGCGTGTAAAGAAACCATTATTATGGCGCAGAACTAAAAAGTTTTGTATAGTATATTATTAAATTAAAAATCAAAAAATTCAGCTGGTTAGTTGTTATAAAACAAATAGTGTTTTCATAGTTGCATCGTAGTATACATTTGTCGTAAATTTATGATTGAATTTATTTGTTGTCGAATCAATAGTAACGTTTTACGAAAAAAAAAAAAATAAAACGATAAAAAAAAAATTACCATTGATCTAATGTTTTTGTTAGTTAGCTTTAATATGATGTATATATGTAAATGTCTCTTATCACATGTACTTATTGTGCCTCCTAGGTACAGATTGTACATTCATAATAAAGGAAAAAAAAAAAAAACCATTGATCTTATATAAGAAAATGTTGGCCTCGAATAAGTTACACACAAACTAGACGAAACGAAAACGATCGATTTAATGCCAACCATCTCGTAGTGTATAGTATTAACGTCCTACACGGATGCGAGTCGAGAAGTGTTGCGTCACTATTTATTGGAATTCGGAAAATCTGCTGCACTTTTGATCAATAAAAATATATTGTACTACCCACGGAGATTCGGTAAAATGAAATCGTTATGCTTTGATAGTTATATTATCCGTTTTTTTTTTTTATAAAATCACAAAAAGTCAATAATAACTTCCCGTAAACCTGCAGTTTTCTACATATTGACAGGTATATCGTGTTAGCAGCGCATGAAACGTTTACACGCCATTTGAAAGTTATCATATTTTGGTAAATTTAGATTTACACTCTTACACGCACGCACACACCACACACACACACACATTTATATTACGTATTCGTAAATCGTCATGCACGTAGTGATATTCACGGTACGCCCACTCAATGATTCTGCGAGGTAAGACATTCTAACGGGAAAAATACTTACTCCGAAATCCGAATAGTTGATAGTTTCAATTGATTATCACGCGACCCCCGATGAATGATAACCGCGGACAGCAACAGTGTAACTACAATACATTAGTACATGATGTACGGGAGTTATACGAGATGATTAACAATTCGCACGCGACGAGCGTTATGTAAACAGCCAACAGCTGAGGTAAACGCGCCGCAGGCAACTGTGCATATTATACAGAGCGTTTATTTTAAAATTGCACTTTCATATTCCCTGTCGATTTCTGTATACTCTATGGGTACAATACGTATTTACGTGTGAGTACTATGTGATGTGATTCAGAATCAACCAGTGGCGGCTTGAACTTTTTTTTTCTTGACTCACATCTAATATTTTTACACCACCCACCCTAAAATAATTTCACTTTTCTCCAAATATCCAGATATCGGAAACACCGAAAATAACAAGTGTTCAGAGACTATACATTCCCCAATACCCATATAATATACAACATATTACCTATTTTAAACAATTATTACCCATATCTGATATCAGAAAACATCCTAGCAACAACTATTTTAGTAATAATCTACAATTATAACACACGTAATCTTTCATCGATAATTTCTTCGAATTAATAAATGTATTAATATTTACCTACATTCAATTCTACACCTCGCTAAGGTTGTATGCTACCACAGAACAATAGCTGATGCTACTGGCCTACTTTACCTTTAAGTCGTGCAATTTACGCATTACGCCGAGTGTACATAATATTATACAGCTGAACATTACAATATTTATAATTTAATTACTCATCTTTAAAAATTCTACTAATTACCTTTTTCAACCATAGGACACACACCCACCTACCCATTAATATTTCTGTGAATCACGTGATTCAAAATACCCCCTTCAAGCCGCCACTGGAATCAACTATTTTTAACTGTTAAATATGCTCCCTATTTGTACTCCTACAATAATTTCTAAAGTTTTGACGGTCGGAGGTGGAGGGGCGTTGTTTTCGCAAAACAACCTATTATTTATATTGTATTCAATAATTCGTAAAAAAAAAAAAATATTTAAACACATAAACCGACGAAGAAAATGAACGTTTAACGTTAAAAATCATGCGTGTGCACTGTGCAATGTGCATACATACTGTACAGTATTCAGTGTGCGTCGTATTTATATTTACTATATGCCCATGAGTTCGCTAGAGTTTGGTATATTAACTGTTCTAACAGCTGAGTGCCGCCTGTATTCGCAGTTGTGTGCGTGTGTGTTTTCAATGCGGTAATTGCGGAGCACACCTACGCTACACGTCTGTACGTGAATGGAAAACAACAATGTAATATCATTGAAATACCGGAGATGAATTTACTTTTCGGTGAGCGAAGGTCATACGACATTTATTTTTGTTTATAAATACTATTTAACAAACACAAAAAAAAAAAAAAACAGCGTTGTTGGAGAGTGAAGTACCTACAATATGACTCATAACTTTTATAAATGTCTTTTGTACACTCGTTCAAACGTTCGTTAGGTTCTATACGTCGCTGTTCGTAAATTATTATTATAATCCAACACTTCTATAAGAGCGAATCTCTTCAAATATTTTGTTGGATGGTTTTTTTTTTTTGATTCCACTTAAATAATTATCAACAGCATATCTACTCGATAATGTATAGTGTTCAAACCTTTGATTTTACAGTATTAGGTACATTTTTCTTGCAAATGTAACTGAGATAGTTAAACATTTGAATTGTGCACAAGCCTGTACAATCTCTATAATCACTAATATATCAGTGTATTCAAAATCATTAACTACTGATGTTTTAAAACGTCAGCATAAGATCAATTTCTGCGTAAATATTCTCGAGTCTTAAATTACATTTTTATCTCAATAAATAGTCAAGCTAGGTTCATAAATTAAACAATTTTTACAAATATTTGTATTAGATTATTTACTATAAATCTTGACTCATTCGCACTCTTGCAATTATTCTAGACTTAACTACATAATATTTATGTATGATACTGGATGATATACACTTAAATAATATTAACATTATTATTCATAACAAAGAACAAACATAGAGTACAATATTATTGTCTGTATAGTTAAAATAGCGCGTGCATGACTTCATCCTATTGTTACAAGTGTACTAAACGAATACTGGAATACCTAATATAAACTTTTTTTCTGTTTTTTTAATAATCTGCAGTTAAGAACAAACATTTTTTGAACAATATTTCACACATTTTATCACAAAGACTCGTTAAAACATAGGAACGTAAGCTTGGGGTTTAGTATCCACTATCCATTCTGAACTGACACGGATTTACAAATTTATAGTATACTATATACTCATCGTATATTTGAAATGAAAAATACTCGTAACCTACCAATTGCAAAAGAACCGCTCAGAAAATATGATAACTATAACAAAAACATATAATTGCGAAAATTATGTGTCAACAGTGTAAAGTATCAAGTGAGTGCAACAAATCGTACAAACATTTATCAGTTATAAATAATTTGAAAAAAAAAAACAGTACTTTCACGCATGCGTTAGCGTCAATCGTAAATCATAATAAATGTTTCTAAACACGGTGGTATTTTTTTTTATTTAAAAAAATGAAAAAACTTACCCGAACTGTATTTTATACAGTGTGTCTGAGAATGTCTGATTACGCGGCTCGCGTTCATACATAATTTATTTGCATTATGTAAATGGCATTCTAATACAGTGAGTGTAGTATGACTAGCCTCATGCAATGTCATAAATATAGTAGGGTTTACTGTCTGCAAGGGTTTTGCCTTATTTGACACGTAGCCAATGTTACCATCTCGTATACATTATTAATGAGTCATTAATCTCGTATACGATCTCTATTGATCTTAACGCCGCGTATACACATATACACACACACCAAAGTTTGAACGCAATCAACTCACATAATACGGTGTACGTGTGCACGGGTACACGCCGAAATCGCGGCCAGTGTGTTCCATCGTATCTGTACTATCCTATCCGCGTGTATAGGGTGGTTCGGTGAATAACTTTTAATTGCCAGTGGGTCAAGCCCGGCCAAGGACGCGATGTTAAGTCACTGTCTATCGTCGTGCGGTGGAGTTTTGGGTACAGCTACATGCTGGTATTGTACCTGTACTCACAATTGAATACTTTTTTGTGTCAACCGAAAAACTGTGTGGTAGCATCGTCATGCCCGAGTCTTGTGCACAATGCTCGATAGGTGGGGTTTTCGCGTACGCTCGTATGGCTCGTCTAACGCCCGCGAAGAATCGACTAGAACGCAACGATACCATATATAATATACGTGTTAAAACGTACAACACGCCGACGTAACTTCTCAGTATACTTACGATACGTTCAGCTGTACGCAATGTATACTGTTGACAAAACGTACTTGGATCGTTCCATCGACGAGTACGACGCGCGCGACGACGGTTTTTTGGATTGTATACGACCCTTCGCCCGCGCTGCAGTGCATCATTTATAATACGTTTGTCGCGTGACGATAGCGGCAGTTATAGGTAAGTTACTCAACGTAACATAGTAGAAACCAGGAATACATTTCGTAAAAACATTCTGCGTAAAGTTTTCCGAACGAAATATTATTAGTGTTATTATTTTTTTTTATGCACTGCATTCTGAACGAAACGATAAATGTTTTGGGTCTTACCCGCATGATGTGTGTTTCCATTCTGTGTACGCGGTTTCGACCAGAAGAATGTTGCTCCGATCATCAAAAGTCGCATGGTGAAATTGTACGATGAGGTTTTCGATGGGAAATGTCGTCCAGTTGGTACTTTAGGGAGATCGTTGTTTGAATTTCTCAACAGTTTTCCGAAATTTTGACAAAATCTGGTGTACTTTGACGAATTTCGGTTTTCGAAAAACGTTAAGCACCAACAGTGTACGTGCATATATAGGCTCTGAAAATGTCTATTCAATTTTGAACTCGTACCTTATTGAGGAATTTATTATTTAAGTATGAACTGATCCACCCGACCTCTTTCACTCACAATCGTTTTTTCGAGAGCAATGGTTTCATTGTTCATCATCATTGGTTTCAAGTTTGAAAGACCAATACAGACCAATACCATTCACCCGTCCCTCTATCTCATCCGACTACGGGCTCACACCAGTTTCCTTTATCTTATTTGCTATTATTCTTAATTGATGACGAATAGAACAAATCTTTACTTATCATTATTTCCAAGTACAGATTCATAATTTATATGTTACGATCCATCGATTTTAATGTGAGTCATGTACGCAAATATACTCGAAGCGGTTTAACTGTACGATAAACGAATTAAAATTCTCTTGGATTTTTTGTTATATTTATTTAAAACAGTATGTGTATGATTTAGTTCAACGAGTAATGTAAAATTGAGCATACTGTTTAGTTAAGTTACACGTGTGTTTCCCATTAATTTACCGTGCCGGGAACTATATATTTATTCGTTTCGTTTGAGTTAGTATACAAACACGTGTTAACAATATATCGTGTGTGTTGTCTGTTCCATTATTTTATTAATTCTTCATTTTTAAAATGTCAGAAAACGATCATTTTGATCCGATTGAATCGATTTTCTTAGATATCCAAGGCTATGAACAAAAAAAGAAAATTAATTTTGTTGATCACGAAAATTTTTTAAGGTATATATATACATTTTAATAAAATGCCATACTAATTCTAATAAAATATTTGGCAGTCAGGGTCCAATAAAAAAAACTTGCTTAAATTTGAATACATGTTCAATAGTGAAGAATTAAATAATATTTTATGTATTTACGAGTAGTTCTTCAGGTTTTTCTCAATTTCCATAATATATATATTAAAAAAATGATTATTTGAATATTATATTTTATGTAGTTGTCATATTTCGATGTAATAAATATTTTTAAACTACATATTTATTATTATAATGCTTGTAGTTTATGTAATAGTTATATTTTATTGGACGATGGAACCGAAGTAGTTTTTAAATTTAATTCAATTCTGGTATTTTCACCAATTTAATTTTGTTTGAATTTTGTTATTACCTGATTTTTAGCAAGACTATTATATTAGATTTTATGCTTATGCAAATTAATTAGACAATATTGTATCTGGTGTCATCTTCAATGCCTGAAGTCAGCAGTTATTTACTACCTATTTACTATTCATTATATTATCATGTAGTATTGTAGTATAATCCATATACCTATTACCTACGTCCTACACATGTGTTATATCATATTTCTATTTTATCATTAGTTGATTTTTTATAAATTAGTACAAAATTATATTTATTTTTATCAGCGCAATTATGAATAGTAAAATTGTATACGATAAAACCACTTACTTTCATACTTGTTGGTGTGCTTTATAGGTTGGAAATTGGAATACATACGCACTTTGATTTATTCGTATTCGTTTATGTTTCCATAATCTGTATCATGTATATATTAATATTTATGTTTTACGTTTGGCGTACAGTTAAGTTTATTTAATTTATAAATGTTATGCATTAGGTATAATAAAAATGAGAAAATTAAAAAATTAGCTTTCCGTTAATGTAGGTGAAGGTTTCGTTTTCTGTGGTTTTAACTGTCGCTTTTATACAATTGCGGAGTATACGAACATAAATGCATTCATTACGGTTTATGAAGAAAACGTTTTCTTACATTTTTAGTTAATTGCGTTTTGTTTTTTTCGTGTAGTGTCGAACAAATGGATGGTGGATTTTTCGAACGTTTTGGTTCAGGCCTAAAAGAAAATGTCGCAGAAGAGATTATTACTACTGGAAAAGACACATTTTCCACTCTAACAGAAAGAGAACTTTCAAAAGTGTACGAAGATACAGCTGAAAGGACTCAACTATCGTACAAAGAATTATTATCGTCACTGTTAGAATTAAATGTAAGTAATTGTCTTCCTTAATCATAATTTTAAAATAATAGTAAAATTACCTAATATAGATCAAATTTTAGAATTTAAAACGATGGAAAATTATATAAATACAATGCAATCAATCAATCATCCAACAAAATATAAAATATTTTGCTTCTCAAATTGATTATGTATACCTAAATAAAATAAAATAAACAGTGTAATTATACTACATGTATAAATGTATAATGAAACCAGCCTGTTAAACATAACACAATTTATGTTATAAAACTATTACTGTTAAATCTGTAAACTGTAATTTAGAAAATTTGATTGTTTACAAAAGAAAAGGGAAAAAATGGAATGATTAAAAAATTTGATTATAAAAAAATAATTAAGAGTAGTTAAAAAATATATATGAAAAAATTAAACATAAGAAATAATGTATTTGAGAAAATGAGAAAGATAAATAGAAATAATTGAAACATAATTCACCTATAATTTAAAATAAACTAGGATATTCGATTTACTTTAGAAATCCTAAGCCAATAATTAAGCACTACATTAGTATTAAACCGACGGTCACTTCTTGCACAATATTTTTATGTTATAACACTTAATACAATTATTTTTTTATTTCCCTGTTATAACTTATAATTTATTAGCAATAAATAATGACAACTTATAACAGCTCAATAATTACACGTAATGGTCACTTCTTCCGGTTTTAAATAAAATAATTTATTTCTATGTAATTAAAAATGTCGGATTGTTCTGGTAAAATACAGTAATTTAATAGTAATATGCTTTGCATTTTGAAACTGTGTGGATTGAAAAACTGTAAAAAAATTAACTTTTTTATTTCGTATGACAAAATATATTAATTACCATAAACTATAGGTGTGTAAAACGAGTATTTTTTAAAAAAATTACAATCGCACAAATTGCTATTTTAAAAACTTCAACTTCAATGCAATATATTGTAATACGTCTAATGTTAACATAATTGATGTCTCATATTATTAGATCACGGATCAAAACATGCTTAGTTGTTCAATTGAATAAACATCACGAAATCTAATGATTTCCATGTGTGGTGTTTTCGACAGACAAATCACATATTTTTGTTCAATAGACACCGATTGGTTTTTAATTAGACACATGTGATTTAAGGCACATGGAATGTCGCGTTAAACATAAATAACAGTGTATTCGCTTTTCTAACGTGTGTAAACAAAATAAAACGATTTAAAATGTCTTGGTGTCAAGCTGTAGTACGTTCATACTATCAACACTACAAGATGATAGTTGAATGAAGTAATTCTTAATTTTAAAAATTCTGCATTTGACACGTCTATGCATGGTAAATATTGTACTGAAATGTTAATTGTATACTGCATCATATTGTACCTACTCGTATGTTACTGGTATACAATAGTTGTTTATAATTGTATTCGTCTAATATGGCAGTGAAATTCCAGAATTTAATTGGGATACTATATTTAATGTAAAAAATATTACGTAAGAAAACAAACCGTTTAAACTCATGACATGTGCACGTTCTCATTTTGCTCAAAATGATGTCCGCTCCGTCGCTCAGATTCTAAAATGAATAATATTATTAGTTAAGACTTCTGTAGAACACATAATATCTAGAGCACTGCTTATCTATATAAATGATAAATTATTTTTATTGAAATTGATAACTAGCTTTTAATTGATATCTTATATATTTATTAATATATTTATTAACATTGTCAATGCACAAAGTAAATAAATTAGCTATTTAATTCATCATGCATTATATTGATACATTTACTAAATGTCATGCAGATAATTCCCGGTTATAGTATGAATGCCATTATCTAATAATTTTTGTTGACTGCCAACCAACTATATAATATAGGCAAATAATTAATGATGGTTAAAAAATATTTGCTTCTAATTATTTTTAAATAAGACCATTTCATGAATCTAAATATTTCATTTGATTCAAACTTATTTTTTACTTACACATTATATAAATCATCTATTTCCGTCTTTAGGAAATGCATTTCTACGGACATTTTTAAAATACGTTCTGATGTAAGTATAATGACTTTTCTTCTATAATATATAATGTATAGACACATCAAGACTTTAAAAAAAATGATAACTATATAGGATACTTCACCAGAATTTGAACAAACCATCGGTTAAATCATAAGCGATTCAACAATAATAATCGGTTTCTGTTTAGCTGTATTATTAAATTGTGTTAATGAACTGTCTTCATAAATATTCCGTATCTGATTTTATAATTAAATATTCACCGGTGTACGTTTTTATTTATATCCATTTCAATCGATAGTACATTTTAAATGCAATATGCACTATTGTGTATGTTTTATCGTTTTGATGTTTATCGAGATCTACATTAAAAATAAAAAATAAAACACCAAACATATAAACTATATGGGGGCGGAGTTTGGTTTAGGTCACTGTTTGGCACAATAGCAGATTACCACAGAAATAGCACATTTGGCTTGGACAGCACACGCGTACGATTTATCTTTAGAAGTGCTCGTTTCATCTGAGCATTACACACAGTTTCTTCGCTCTCGGATAACTCGATCGTTCTCCGAAATTTTATATAAAATGAAGTCTAATTTTAAAGCAAAACCGTTTAATTTCCGTGGTATTAAAAAAGAAGAGATACAAAGGAGAAACGAATTTCAAATACAGTCCATGACCGTCGGTCTAATCAATATTAGATGATAAACTATACACTAAACAGACGGCGAAAGATTGTAATGGTAAAAATAAATTTTCTATTGCAGATCAACGAGTTATACGAAGAGATATTGCACGAAACGTTGCATAGCGTCGGCGTAGAAAAGAATTTAGTGAACCAAGAACGGTTGATCGCGTTTGCCCGGGACGCGTTTAAAATCGATCAGGATACCCATGACGCCATATATCAAGCCGCATTGGAGAAAGAAGTGAGTACTCGCGCATGTTTAAAAATACGGGTTGGTAATCATAATTTTTTGTCGGAAAGGCCCCGAACATTATGCTAAACATCGAAATCATCGAGGCGAAAGATATAAAACCAAAAGACGCCAACGGCTTTAGCGATCCGTTTTGTACACTGTTCTTGTCGTCCACCTCGCAACACAAATACAACACGTCGGTCAAAAGCCAAACGCTACGGCCGGTCTGGGAAGAATATTTCTCGCTGTGGGTATTTTTTTCTGTTCTGTTTACTTTTTCGTCAACGCGTAAAACGATCACGCCCAATACAATGCAACATAGATCTGTAAGAAATTAGCTTAAATACCTACTCACGATGTTGCATTTAGACCGGCGAACGCTCCTGCTGACGATATACTATGCGTGGAAGTGTGGGATTTCGACCCGGCGGAAACGGTCAAGGAAAAGGTTACCAGAGTCGGCGACATCAAAGGTTTCAAAGGAATGAAAAGGTTCATGAAAGAAATCGCGGTAACCGCTACGAACGGTAAACACGACAACGAAATTATCGGCAGCACGCTAATACCACTCAAGGTAGTTACATTATATTATCATAATTACACTTTTTCTCCGTGCATTATTAACACGTACCTATATATTACGTTATTGTTTCGCCAACACAGACGATACCTTCGCGAGGTCAGTTGTCTTGGTACAATTTGGAAAAAAAGGGCAAGGGCAAGCCGCAGGGGACTCTGCTATTAAAGTTGTCGTTTGGCAGTGAGAAAAACAAACAAGTCGCCGCCCAAGAACACAGACATTTACTGAGAGTATTATTAGCGCACCAAATGAACGTGCAAAAGGTAATTTATCATGCAAGCAGACGGGAATTACCGAGTTTATCGCGATTGCGCGTTCTATATTTTAGCCAGAAATCAATTCGTGGATGGGAGACTTTTTGCCAGAGTCCAGTTTCATTATACAACAACACGTAGCACAGAGTAACATCAGTCCCGTTGACGAGTACTTGGGCAGATGGATAGAGTTTGTCAACGCTCAAGTGATAAGTCCCGTGATCAATACCAAAGTGCTGTCGGACATATTGGAGAATTTGGTGAAGCCCGTGTCGACCGGACAGTTGTCCAGCGAAGAGGTAACTTAATATCGATTTAATTCGTATGCTATGTACGAAACTCGATCGAAAATGTATACTGTATAATGCATATAAGGCGCACATTCAGTTTAAAACTTGGGAGTGCTAAAATTATTCACCCCAAGGTAGCCCGTGAGGTGCTTTGCCTCCCACACCCCCTACAACCACTTTACTTTAAATATTTTAATTTCAGAATTAAATTATTAACCACAATATTATAAAAATCATGGTGATATCCGATTTTCAACAAATAATCTTCTATTAACCTATGGACACCTCTGATGGATATACCTTCCTTAAAAATATGAAATAAATTAACGACAATAATTTTTATTATATTTATGCATATATTTACTATCAATAAACATTCGATCATTCAACTGCAATATAATTCTTTGAAATCGTTACTCGTCTGTAATGTATTATTTCTTTGAAATAATTTTTAGTTTATTACAGTATGACCAATACAAACTGGAATAAAATCATTCTCATAGACAAAAAATGATTCTCCCAAGACAATACCTATTACTATTATTATTCATTTACGGGTGGGAACCCAATATAATTCACATATGTATATATAAGTATCATTTGTTAATTCAAAATAAGCTAAGGGTGCTCGCCTGTGATTCGAGGGTGATAAGCACCCCCGGATAATTACTCATAATGATTGTCGCGTGTATGTTGTTCAGTTGAAAATGCTCTGGCAGTCGGCTAAAAAAGCTCTGCCCTTCTGCTACAACATTATCAGAACGATACGGAAGAAATCTCCGGAAGACCAACAGTTACTCGACCAAGTTGAATACGCTTTAAAGTAAATCCGTTAAATAATTAATGTCTTGTGCCCCCGCGTACACCGGGACGATGATGATTACACTGACCGTTATGTCGTTTTTAGCATACTGAGACATCTGAAATCTTTCGAGGTGCCGGACAATTTAGATCTCTTCCCGACCGACATTTACGGATGGCTGCTGCCGTGCGAGCACACCAGAGACATACAGAGCACGCTGCACGACGCCGTGATCCAGGGCGCCGTGGATTGGTAAGCGTTCGTTTTAGTTAGGTGATCCGTTCCGCGCGCTTTCTACGAGACCTGTGTTTTACCCGCGCACGTGATCCGCAGGCACGTGCACGTATTGGAAAACAACGCGCCCGACGACTTCACGGAGGAGGGCCAGATGAAGCTGCAGCTGAAAATCATCCAACACCTCAAACAAGATTTGCAAAGGGCTGTAGAATACCACAACAAACTGTTTATCAAGTAAGACGGCGGCGTGGCCCGGTTAGAGGTGCACGCGTGAATGTATAGAACGCACGGCCGCATATACAATCTTATGCTGCAATTAAAAGTAATCCACGATCGGTTTGCAGGAAAATGCAATTCCCGTACGCCAACACATTGTTTTCAATATACGAGTCTAAGATCACTGAAATGTGTGAGCCCTTCATCACCCGTATCTGCATGAACATGAAGCCAATCAATTTCGAAGACAACGGACGGTCCGAGGTCGATAACGATCCGCTGGCGATGGGGACGTCACTTTTCGAACTTTACATGGGGATTCAAAAGTTTGCCGAGTAATTTTCTTTCCGTTCTCACGCGCCGTAATCGACTGTTACGCTCAAATGCCCGTTTCTGCGTTAACCGTGTCTGACCTCGCGCTTTCTAACGTTTCAGACTTGGGAAAAACGATTGCGACGTAGACCTGGAGACGAGCCATTTGGCCAAGTATCACCTGTGGTTCCAGCAGGGCGTCGCCAGGTGGTTGGATATCGCCGCGTACAAGGCGATGCAGCGCATCGAAAGAGCCGTCGACTTGGACAAGTTGATCAAAGTGGACTCGTCGGTCGAGTACAGTTCTTCGGCTGTCGACACGTTGGCCATTTTCTATCAGATCAAAGTGTTTTGGCAGCAGCTCGCGTGGCCCGACGCCGAAGGCTCGTATTCGTTCGTGGCAAAGATAATCGACGACATCTGCAGGTGTTCGGTGTATTATTCGGACAAGATGGGCTACAAACTTAACCGTACCGTGAACGAGTACCGACGGTTCGAAGTCACCAAGGAGGTATGTCCCTGACATTTAACCGAGTATAACGATCGAATGACATTATATGAATTCAGGCGCGTATCCAGGAACTTATTATGGGTCATGTGGGGGGGGGGGGGGTTTAACAATTTTGAACTTATTTACAAGCGGCCGGGGGAGTCGCTCTTTACCTCGTGCGTCAGATGTTTATTTTTGTCGTATAAACTTAACATATTATGTCGAAACAATTTAATAAATCAGTAAAATAGAGGCATTTTTAATTTAAAATGTATTCATTTATCAAATTTTATTATGAAGTCATACGGTACAAACAAGAAAATAAGTCAAGAAAAAATCTTTGAACCTAAATCTTATTAATAAAGTACATTATATGGCCAAATTTTCCGAGTTCAAATAGTTATTATTTAATTATCAAATCAATTTTTCTTTTTTCTTAGGCAGTTTATTCAAAAATTCTTCTGGGTTAATTTCAATTTCGTATGAATATTTAGCTCAGCGAATCCATTTAAACGATTCCCTATACCATGGTGTTTATGAGATAGGTTTTTAATCGTCACAATGTGAAAAATGACCTTTCTCATTTCTACAGTAACTGTTTTAATAGGAAAGTTGCTACGATTTTTAAAAGCTTATCGACATTTGGATAGTCATTTTAATTTCAATTATTTAGCAATTCTGATAAATTGGATGGCATTTTACACACATTTTGTAGAGAAGTCCATCATCATCTAAGTTCTGCAGTTATACTACCGCGAAGAAAAAAATATGGTAAAAATTGTGAATATTTTTTAACTAAACTTAATTTCCAAGTCGAAATTGTAACAATATAAAATTATTTAAGAAAAAACGGTGTTTCATATAAAAGGTACTTTACTATCTTTGGTACATGGGGGGAGGAAGTCTAACCACAAACCACCCCATCATGGATACGCCACTGTTATGAATGTTGACCTTAATATGTACCTATATTACTGACATTGATTTCGTGCGATTTTCAGTGGTGCTTGGCAGTGAACAATATCGATTACGTAAAACAGTCCATTCGTCCGTTTGTCAACGATTTGGGTTTAACGCAATTGATGGAAAGTTTGGCGAACTACAAGAGCGAAATTTCAGCGGACCATTGCAAGAAAACACTAGATCTGGTCGTCGACAATTCAATCGACACTGTGAACAACAAGATCATAGATCTTTTACAGACCGTCGCCAACAAAGTAAATACAGGAGTTTTGATGGAGAACAGAAAAAAAAAAATCTATAATTTTTAACCATTTGTTATTATTTTATGATTTTATTTAGATGTCGCCAGAAATGAGCAAATTTTTAATGGAAGGCGCAGAAGTCATCAACACGAACAATAAACATTTGGACAATTTAATGTTGTATTTGGACGAAAGTCTTTGTACGTTAAGTCACGAGCTCAACGAAGAGAATTTCCAACGTATACTTGATGTCATAGTCGATCAAATAGCGAGTATAATGTACAACCTTATCCAGAGTAATTTGGAGGTAAGCGATTTGAAGCAGAAATGCATGCCGAATCGTCGAAATAATAATGATAAATTGTTTACTTGCTCGACAGAAAAAGAAACCGCCGTCGTATTTCAGAAATCTGAGAGACAGTTTCCATATTTTATTCGGATTTCTGCAAAAAGACAATTACAAAAGTGAAACCATCCAAAAGCTAGAAGCATTATTGCTTTTACACACGTTAGATACAGTAGACCTTATACACGAGTACTATTTGGAACGACATCAGACACAAAATGAATTGCAAGAGAGCACTGAAGGCGTGTTAACTGTCAAATTGGTATTTATCAACGATGTTCTCAAGGTCGACATATTAAATGCAAACAACATTAAATCAATGGACTCTAATGGTACGTAATTAAACGACGAACAATATGTTATAAATTCATGTTTTCGCATCGTTAACTCAGAACGTTGTTTTTAGGTTTAAGTGATCCGTTTGTTAAAGTACGTTTGTTGCCCAAAGAAAAATTTCCGCACGTCACTAAACCATCCACAGCGGTGCAGAAAAAAACATTGTACCCTTTGTTCGACGAATGTTTCAAAATGTTAGTGTATCCCGATAAAATTTGTTGCGGCTAACCATTACAGCGCAACAATTTTATTATTTTTATTATTATTGCTTTGATTGCAGTTCACTAACTCCAGAACAACGCGCTCAAGAAAACGGTTTGGTAATGTTCATACTGAAAGATCAAGATTTCATGGGAATGACCAATGAATTTATATCTGAAGCATTTGTACATTTTAAAGATATTCCATCGACACCGTTGGAAAATGATTTGGGTAGTGTACCTCAAATCAGATTAATTCTGACGTCTCCTAAATCTATGGGTAATTTATTCTCTTCCTTAGCAATATATAAATATCCGAATAATCTGATTATTAATTAATTTTTTATTAGATTCAAAAGTTCTCCAAGCTCTAGACACCAGATTAGCAGACAAGGTGGCAAAGGATTTTCTTAAACGAGAAAAAATAAAAGTTAATATATCTAATTCGACACCGAAAAAATGACTACAATCCATTACTGGACGAATAAAAAACAAAACGTCCACATTAACACGAAAATTGAAAAATTCATGTTGATATTATTGATACATAGATATTACATCTATTATAATAAATTTTAATTTTAACGTAAACAATTAAAAAGTAAGACTGAAATAGGGATGACATTTTTTTTATACCTATTTTAAATTTAAATACAGTGTATGGCTGTGTTACAATGTGAAACATAACATATTATGAACGTGATGTTTGCGTTTTTGCAAGATATAAAAAGTATATTTGTATTGTGTTGTGTAATATTTGATATGTTCTGTAAATCATTTTATATAATAATATATTATATAAAATTATTTTATTATTATATTATAAAATATATTTTATATTCCTTTAGTATTTAATATATTAAATAAAAGTATTGTATTATTATATAATATATTGAACATATAAGGTGTCAATAAATTTAATATAAACATTTTATATCAATAAATTCAACAAGAATTAACTTTTTGTTATAAAAATGGTGTTTTATTTTCAGTATAAAATTACAGACTATCGATTAATAAAACTTAAATTATTTGAACATGAATAGTGAATATATTATCTAAGGTTTAGTACTTAACTCCGAACTGCAATACCCTGTTCAAAACTTAAATTACATTAGTTACTTAATCTTCATCTAAGTTTAAAGTAAATTAAAGCCTTTTAAGATAAATGTGAAGAAACTGATTGAATTATAGGAGGATAAACCATTTTTTGGTCAATTAACTTTAAACTTAATAGTTATGAGTTATAAAAGACTGTTAAAAATGAAGTATTTTATAACACGTTATAATTATTATAATAAAATTAATGATTTTTAAATACATAGTAATATTGTGTTTTTATTTTTAATCTTTTTACCTTCGACTTTTTAGTTTGAAAATTCACCTATTCATTTCTATTTTGGAACATTGAGCTATTTAGAATATTATCATTAATTTTATTCCAAAAAATTAATTGTTTGTAGTGTAATGGATTATGATGTCCATAAAATAAAATATATATATTTTTTACATACAATAAAAAACATATTAACTAATATGTATTGGTTTTATGATAACGGACATAAAAAAATTAAAACCAATACCAAAATATTGTTATTAAAACAAAAATACAGAGTGTAGCAAGGAATTACTTATTTAAAATAATAATTGTATAAACAGTATAAGAGATATCAGGTACATTATTTTTTCCATTTTTAGAGAAACATTTAAAGTTTTTATTTATTATTTTTTAAAAATCATATCATTTATGTGGCCTCTGTTCTGGTCAATGCTTTGAGATAGTCAGAGTTTTGAAATTTCTTTTTCCAGCATATCGACAGGTATGTTAACATAGCGGCTTGAATATCCTCAGTTGAGAAGGGTTTCAGTCGGTATGAATTTGGAATTTCAAATAGCCCCACAAAAAATAAAAATCACCTGTGGTGAAATTGGCAAGCGTGCTGACCACTGAATGTTGTCCTGTAAAGAGTTTAGGCGTCCGTGGAAGTGTTCTATCAAAAGATTCATCGACGCTCGTGCCTTGTGGGCAGAACTAAACCTACATGACACAAAACGTTAGATCCTGCTCTTTAAAATAAGTACTACCCCACCCTTCTCGGACAACTGTCTCTAAAGGGTATACACTCCAAAAAGGAAGTTCCCTGCCATACCCTGTATAATATAATTGGTATGATAAGTGAAATTTTATATATCAAACAATTTAGTGACTTAGGTAAAATAATTATTAGATATTCAATAAATAACACAATTACCTATTAGAAGTGGTACCAATACAGAAGAATAGTGAATCTACTGTGTTATATAACTAGTTATTAACCTAGTAGTATAAAAATAAAATAGTGATTATTTACCATTTTAAACTGAAACTATTTAATACTTTCATTGTAGTAAGACTATATCAAAATATCAAAAGAAATTGTTTCATTTTATTTCTTTATTAGCATAATATTTATTGATAATAAACGAGAATTATATGCAAAATATTTAAATTATGAAGCTTAAATTGTTGTAAAAAAAAAAAATTTTGTGAGTATAATGTGAGGCTGTTTAGTGGAGAAAATGTGGTACTTTAGAGGGAATATTATAGTTTAAAGATTAATATTAGTCGGTAGCTGTTTGGTGACAATTTGGAGAATCACCAAAATTAAAGCAGTTAATAAGAATAAAAACCAAAAAAAGCTGTGATTAAAGGATTAAAAGATTATTTTAATATTATTACTATTTACTTTGTGGATAATTAGGCAAACTTAATTTACTAACAATATGTTTATATTTTCAATGACTATGTTCTTAGATGATTAGAATTGGATGAAATAACAATAAGTAAATATATAAAATACTGTTTGATCCAACTTCTTAAAGGAGCGTTAGCTAAATAATTTATGTATAAAAAAATAATAATAACTAGACTCTAGAGTACTTAGGTATAAAATTAATTATGGAAATATGTTAAGCTCGTATAACATAATGAATAATTTACCAATAGTAGTAATTATTACGAAATTGACTTGTAGTATCAATCAGTAAAAATGTAGAAGATTTTTGTTATGGTTAACATCAATATCTCAAATTAAGTAGTAAACATCTCAAAACTTTCATTATACTCAACTGTTTACCTTCTAAAACCTAATATACCAAATTTATCATATTTTTGAATATAATAATAATTTTTCTACATTTTTTATCGGTTTTATATCTATTACTGGTATTACTTATGTACTTACTTATATGCAACTAGACATAAAACAAAACTGACAGTTAAAAGTTTAATTTTATTCTTACCAAATGAATAAATGTTGGTTGTAAAATAATTATTCATTACGCATAATATAATGTATTATAAATAATTTGTTTCCCTTATAGTTCATTCTTGGTTAATTGATTGGACTTTTGGTAAACAGGGAACGCCCAAAATTGACTAGGAAGATCATTTGTATCTCTTTCACGCTTAACAAAAGCACTGAATGAAGATATACAATTGCCAATAAAATAATCAGCTTTACCCAATATTGCAAGATCCACATGTGGACTATCTTTATCATATTTTAAAACCTTTAAATTAAAACTTGTTAAAGCGTGCGATAGTTCAGGGATCAGGTGATTATTATCAGATGCTACAAAAACAGTGCTGATGTCTTTACTGTGTTTCCGAATCAGTCTTTTTAATTGTTTCACAACTGTTTCAAATGTTGGAAAGCATAATTCTTCAGTCGCTTTTCCATATTCATTTCGGTAGCCTAAGCACTGTGGAGCAGAAAACAACAATGAATTCTGTGTTATATGTTCACAAGCTCGTACCCAATCTACACCATTACGCAAGTGAATGCCTATAAACTTGCCCGGTTTGACTTGATTATTAATAAACGTATTTGCCAAGTTTTGTACATTGTCACTCCACTCCAAGTATCTATGATTGATCACATTTTCTTTTTGAATTGGAAAACTTGCTGGTGTTCCAACAAATGCTAACACCGGCCATTCAGACGGTGGGTACTTTTCATGCCATTTTGATACCATGTTGTGATGGTGAACATCGTAATTCAAAGGAGCGTAAAATTCAGAAGAAGAAAAGTCAATACCGTAGGTGTCCCAAAACGATTCGAACGGGTTTCCCGATTTTGCATTGCATCCTCCAAGTCCTCCTATTTCACCTCTTGGCATATAACAAAATGATGTCCGGTTTTCCGGAGGCCACAGATCGTTGGAATACTTGGTCATGAAGTCATTCATCAGTTGCACTTTGTGGTATTCTAAAAGCGGACCCACTTTGAAGTACGCGTCAAACGGCACCTGCACAGATCTTGGCAGTCCATAGCGATACTCGATCCAGTGAGGTAACAGCAGCGTGCGGTTCAAAGCTTTGGCGAAACCGACGGCGCCCAGGAAATGATCGGCTTGATTGCCGAAACGGCCCATACACGGGCAGTACGCGATGTAGCCCGAAGGGTCCTGGGCGCGGGCTGAACGCAGAACACACGCGCCGACGAACAGGAACAAAATATTCATGGCAACGTATCGATCGCAACGCTACGTCGTACTGCGGTCTACGTTAGCACTCTTGAAACAGCACTCGAGCACGCGCGTCCAGAGTCAACATTTAAAACAGTAAACGGGACGCGAACGCAAGAAAGTCTAGAAAAAAAAAAAGACGGTAAGAATTTTTCGAAAAATTATTCCTTGCTTACCCGCGATAACGCGGAGATAACGTCTGTGTGTGTGTGTAAAATGCGAGCAGTGTAGTGATATTTCTGTGGCGCGTTTTGCCGCAATTATTTCTCGTGGTGGTCACCCTGATGAGTTCAATGGCACGGACGAGGTGAAGTATAGTCACCACGGAACAATATGATAAAACCCGTTCAACACTCCAGTGCTCGCCGTGTGGCCGTATATTATCGGGCAATCGTTGAAATAATGAAGCCGAGAACTGCCGAATTATTAACGCATAGTTTATATTTTTTACACAGATAATTAATATTCCGCGGTACCGGTTACTATTGTCGTTCGATTGACAGTTGCGTAGTGCGAAACGGTGTTCAACAACATGTCTACGAAAGCGGAAAAAGACAAACAAAAACAGATACTAGACAGATGCCAGACGTTGCTGAATCAAATGCTAAAAGATGACGACAACAAATACTGCGTTGACTGCGACTCGAAAGGTAAATATGGCCGAAACGGTCTAGCACATCAGTGTCCTTGATGTCCTATAGTTTGGCCGTTTACAAACGATTCATGACCAAGTCAATGCGACGGACGTTCATCATTTATCAGGATAAATACAACTGAGGGTTGGGCCCTATGAGTACGGCCCAAGCACTGTGATCGGTTGGAGTAGTTTTTTTTTTTTTTATTAGCTACTGGTATAAAACCATTTTAGCTCAACAATTACAGTAATGATTACAGATTATATAAACATACTAGATAATACACATATATTGCTTAATTACAGTAATTTCTTAGCTAGAAATATTAAACAATTACAAAATATACAAAAAAAAAGAATAGCTGTTATACTATTAATATACTGATTGTTTCTGCTTACAGGTCCTAGATGGGCTTCTTGGAACTTAGGCATATTTCTGTGCATTAGATGTGCTGGTATTCATCGCAATCTCGGTGTGCACATCAGCAAAGTGAGGTCAGTGAATTTGGATTCTTGGACTCCTGAACAAGTAGTGGTACGTACACATTCTATATTGCTTGTACAAATACATTATATTTACATTATATTTGATCTTCACATGTTTACTACTTACTGTTAATTACAGCAGATAACTGTGGCTCTAACAAATTTGTTAATCTATTTGTTTTTTTCATCAGTACCTAGTGTTTTCTTACAACTCTAATGTTATAGAATTTGCAACAAATGGGAAATAGTCGAGCCAGAGCGGTTTATGAAGCAAACCTACCAGATAACTTTAGACGCCCGCAGACTGATTCTGCATTGGAGGCATTTATTCGTTCCAAGTACGAACACAAAAAGTACATTGCCAAAGAATGGGTACAACCTCCATTACCTAAAGTAAATATACCAGTAATATTATTTATTTATTGTGTATCGTTAATTATTATTAACTAAAACTAGAATAGGTATGTTATGAATATTGTTATTTTACTAAAAGTGATCAAACATTATAGTAATTGAAATAAATACCTATTATTTTGAAAATATGTGGTTACATTTTATATACTACTTCCATATTGTTTATAATTTTATTAATACAGTAGAACCTCGATTATCCGTGTTTGCTATTAACCGTGCTTACTCTTCCGAAAATTTAAAAATAAGTATAGACTGTAGATATATATTATGTAGTTATGATCGAACATTTTATATTACATAATACACGATATCGATGACATTTTTGACGATAATAATATGAAGATAAGCAACAGGAAAATGTTGACGTTATTGGAAAAATTAGAATTGAAGTAAGGAAAATTATTTCAAACCAAAAAAAACTAAGACTGATAACTTCATATTTTAAGCCCTGATAACTTGTATACAATATTATTGATGTATGTATAACATTTTTGTACGTATATTATGTATATTTCTAATTATAATTAAATAAAAAATTTCATTTTTATAAAAAGTCTCGGTTAACTGTGATTTTCATTTATCCGTGTGACCCCCTCCCCACCATTACCCCGGATAATCGAGGTTCCACTGTATAAGTATAAACTTAAATTTTAGAACGATTACATTTTCTATTACAAAACTTATTCATTTTTATTTCTGATTTAATATACGTGTATTTAATTATTTTAATCTTAAAATAATATTGTTTACTACAATTACAAAATAAAAAAATTTAAATTAATTAAAATTAATTAAAATTACAATGTGCACTTTGTGAATAAATATTATTAAATAATCAATACTTAATATTAATAGGTATTGGGATACTTTCCACAAGTTTTAATTTTGTTTTAAATAATTTTTATTTCTATGTGTAATAATAAGTAATAAGTTTAGAACTACATACTGTTAAAACTAAAATTCTTGGTAGTATAAATTAATTATTAAGTATACTAAAGTATACTAAAATTGATAAGTTTTGAAATTAATAAATATAATATCAAAATGCTTTCATATTATGTTAATAGGTTAATTGGGATAAAGATTTAGAAGAAGAAGCTGAAAAACTAAAGAAAAAAAAACGTGAGCCAAAACCTGGATCAATCATGCGTAATGTGCCTTCAATTGTGCCGAACCCTTTACCCAAACCGGTATCTTTAAGTCCAAAGTTATCATCGAGCAAGAAACCAATTTTTACTGATTCAAATCATTCCACTGATCTTCTAGGTTTAGGTAATTATTTGAATTTTAAAATCTTTCATGACAATTTAATTATTTATAAATTATTTAAATTTAGACACTCCTACAAAAGATTCAAATCCAACATTGATAGATACATCATTCACATCTTCAGGTTCAGATTCTAATGATCCATTCAGTAGTTTTCTAAGTGCATCTGTTTTGTCTACAACAACAGCTTCACCTCAAGTTCAACCTACCATTGATCCAATGATTGGTCGTTCTACCGAAGAAGAAAATTTTTTCAATCAACCAACGACTGCTACAAAAAATAAACTTACTACGGATTCTATTTTGGCACTATATGGAAAAACATCATCTCCAAATAACATGGCAGCTGCTAGTCAGTTCAAAAGTAATAAACTTTTAATTACTTTATTGTGAACTTATATATTAAAATTATGATTTATTTTCCTTGGTATAGGTCAAAATAACGGTTTTGTTCCTCCTCAACCGCAACAACCATTTTTCAATGCTTTCAATAACAATGGGTTCTCAGCTATGCAACAGATGCAACCTATTAATAACATTGTACATACATTATTTATAATATTTAAATTAGTTTTTAATTTTAATATTGTATTTTTTTCATTATTCAGGGGAATTCTGTCAATTTGTTATCAAATAGCTCTATTGATTTTAACAACCTACAATCAACAGCAAATTCTAATTTTGCATCAAATCCATTTTACAGTATGGCTGCAAAGAATACTCCAACTCAATTTCTGAATCACGTAAGAATTATATTAATAGTAAATTTTCAATTATGTTTTTTAAATTCCTAAGTCCTAAATCATTAACTTAGGTATGTAAGTAGTTAATTAACAAATCCTTAAAATTTAAATTTTTAGTTTACAATTTAAAAATTTTAGTTTAGCTTATTTTTAGTCAACATTTAATTCTTAATTTTCCAAGTTAGTTGTTTTATTTACAAATAGCTATAAAAAAATTGACTGTTTTCTTTTTTTATGATAACTTGCATGATTTCTTGTTATAATTTTATGTAATGAATTGATTATAACAACTGTTAATTTATTTAATTAATATAATTTGAATTAATTTTTAATTGTAACTTGGACAGAGACAACTTAAATAATTATAGTTTAATATTTATAATACTATATTAAATTATATAAACCTAAATTACGTATATTTTATATAAATTTATAAAAGCAAGCTAAGATAGTATTACTCTGATCTTTTTTTCTATTGTATTCATTGGGCTTATAAAGGAATATGGAATATTTTCAATTTTCTATTTTTTCGTATATAATGTACCTATATTTATTTGTGTTAACATGTTTATGGCCATAGTATATTTTTAAATTAATCAGAGATAGGTAAAATAGTTGATCTATATTAATATGTCTTAAAATTCAGTTAGAACACATTTAGTGGTTCAGTTTAACCAACTAAATGTTTTAAGAGCTTAGGAAACATAAAAAATATTCATGTACTTATAATCTTTGTTAGATTAAACCACTGTAGAAAAATAACCAATATAAATAGTGTTAATGCATTGTATGTAAACACGCAGTGAATATCTAAAACGGTTTTTAGTTAATATTTAAACTATGTTTAGTATGCCATGAAATTCATTATTTTATAAGTAAACTAATCTGCAAGTCAATTATTAGATTTTAGATTTTGCATGCTTGTTAACCATGCCTATTTTAGTTTGTTCCTACACAAATTTTATTTATAAATAGTAAATACACTTTTTAGGAGATCCCTGTAGTGCAAAATAACCAGTTTTCAGCATTTGATTCTCCTAACGATTTAGCTCCTGTGAGTACATTAATTACTTATGTGTTTTAGTAGCCGGTTAATCAATTAAATATTTTAAATGTCACTGTGTTTTTAGTTGCCTCAACAGATGACTATGCTGAATTTGGGGCGTCCAACTACAGCTCCAGCCAGTGCCAATGGTTTTACAGACCTAACCAAACCATCACAAACTGGCCAAACGTTATCACCTAATTTATGGCAATAGCGAGAGACAGTTGATTGTTATTGATCATACGATTCTAATTTATTGTAAGTGAAATTGAAATAACATACTACTGAAAAAATACATTTTTAATTTTTTCTTGTACGTTTTAAGAGACAATACACATTTTGCGCATATTTAATCGCTATGCTTTACCTATATACTCACGGAACCGTCCAATAAATGGAGCTCGGCATGTAAATAAACATATTGAAGTGAAACTTAAAATGCTCTAGTGCCCTATTCAAAATATATTATTTTATAATTATATATTAATAATTATTAATTGGTTTACAGAATAATGAAATCATAATTCAATGAATCGCACTTCAATTGTACGCATTATACTTAAAATTACTTTCTGTGTTATGCAATTATTTATCAGTTATCAATCAAGTGTATAGTATCCTCAATATTCAAGAAAGTTCAATGTATTAATTATGATTTTATTAAATGTATTAAAATATATATATTATGTACACTTATAGGTTTTTTATATTTGTATTTAACTATTTGTTAAATTTAAAGTCATTTACCAGAATTATATTCCATGCATAAATTTTGGAACAAATTTTATATTTTTTTCAGCGTACGGCTCTAGTGGATTTATTGAAATCATTTATACTTGTAATTTACCAATTATAGATATAATATTATTTTATTAGTCGAAATTGATATTTAATTTTTTGTGCAATTATATAAAATTTATAATTATAATTAGATTTGTAACTTATTACATTTGTGTTTATTATTTTCTCATGAAAATGTAATTTTATTAGGAAAATGCTCAAAAATAAATATTTGAACCTAAAGTTGAATCCTGTTGTAATTTACTTGCAAAGCGCTGCTCGGCAACTAAGAAGATATACTTTTCGAAGTTCATTAATTATATTATTAACATAAATTAAGTTGAATTGAAATCATATTATTTTTGATTAGTTGTAGAAGAACTTTATTGTTTGTAGAAGCAAGTTTCTTTTGAGTATGGATGATGAATAAGATAGCATGACGAATAAGTCAGATATACTAAGAATATGAAGATTCAAGTTTTGAAAAGTTATTAATATTATCTAGTTCAATGCAATTAATATTGAAATTTTTAATTAATAAAATGAAACTATATAAAAATACAATTATATTGTTCATTGCGAATAATATTGAAAAACCTCAGAAAAAACTGACAAAAAATGTTGAACGCATGAGGATAAAAAAAAGAAACAATCAGAACTGGGAAGAAATTTTAAAATGAGTATTAATGTAATTATTTTAAAATATTAAATTGTGTTTTATAATTAATGATCAATCACTATGAATTAAATTTATTAATTTCACATTAATTATGCATACATTAACACATTCATATTAATATGTTATTTTTACTGTAATTAAATAGTTTCATAATCTTGTGCTGGGTAAATATAAAAAAAAAATTACTTTATAATATACAGTCTAAATCTGAGATTTCTAAACAGTGTGCCGCAATTTTATATTTTTGGTGTACGGTGGGTCACGTTAAATTTTTAAATATATACATTTTTTTTTATAATTATAAACATAAAATATTTAATATTAGATTACAACAAAACACACATAAATTGTATTATGGATAACAATATCGCAAAAAAAAATTCAATAAACAAAAAAAGTCAAAAGTATTACAATAAAAATTGGTGTAGCAATAAATGCGTAAATGAAAATAGTAATATAAAAGGATAAAAAAAATAAAATATATGAAAACATAATATATAAAAAATATGTATTCATAACATGATGAAATTGTTGAAGTAATAATAATAAAAAAAACTCTGGCTAGAGAAAAAAATCAAAAAGTACATACTAAATAATTGTCAATATCTATGTAAAGTAGAAAATCTCTAAAAATTAGAAAAAATCCATAAATAGTGGTGACAAATTCATAAAAAGCTCCTTAAGGGAGAATGGCGAATAATTGTACAAAAATGATCAAAATAAGGAAAAAAAAATTCCATAGAGAACAAAAGGAATAGTAAAAATAAAAAAATGAATTAGATCTTAGCATAAATCGGAAGATTTTACAATTGTAATACAGTAAAATCAAGAAGCAACTATTCAGTCACTAGAAATACACATATTGATACCCTTTGGGCTTTGATTGTACAAGCGTATTGACTCGTTGCTTGACAAGTCGGATGTCGTCGTACTCGGTGGACTTCCACTCGTTGAATGTTGTTATAATGATGCCCAACCAGCCACTGAGGTTGAACACTACTTAACAAAACTCGAATCGCCCGGTACCTACGTCTCTGCAGACAATAGAAGGCTGTCCCCGACGTCCTGCGACGACCTCAAGTAAGACCCGTGATTCGAACTTAATTGTCTTGCATGGCGGTTGACCAATAACTTCATCCTCTCGCGGCTGCTCAGTCGGTTTTCCATCTATTGAAACTTGCCACGAATATCCAGTTCGTGCACGCAAGTCCTAGTGATCCTGATTTTTGCCGCGTACTTGTTTTCGTATGCGTATAAATGTGTAATACGAAATTATGTTATACGTTGAAAACGTCACAACCAATCAGCGCTCACGAATTCCACAAATTGTTTAATTTAAATATAATATCGGAAAAGAAAAGAATAAATCGACTAATATTTAACGAAAATGAAATACCTAAAACACAACAAAGTGAAAAACACATTTACTTAGATAATTATGGGCGAGTTATTATAATGAAGGCTATACTAATCTGATAGTAGGATGTATCAAACGGATCATTGTCAGTAAGCTTTGTTCGGCCCATAAAAAGTGCAATAATTGGTACGTCAATTACGATTCAAAATGTTTGTACCCTATGAAAAAAGTATGTTCATAATTAATTCATACTTTACATGCCATGTGGATGTATGAAAATCACTGAAATACATTTTTTTTTTTTCGTCAAATGTAGGTTATATAGATAAACTGATGTGTTTTGTCATAAATAATAGTCAATAGACAATAGTGTTATACTATTTCAATATTATACGCATTTGTAAAATTAAATATGAACTTGAACAGTTCGGTAAAGTGAAGTACTTTATATTCATAAGAATACTGAAGCATAATATAACTATAGTACTTACTATCTACTTTAATTATACAGTATAGTAATAAACTCGTATTTATTATTGTTATAACTACACCACCTAACAACTCCCAATTTAGATGGAATTTTTATTGTTCTGGATATATTTGGTGGTTAAATATATTCGTTAATAGCAAATTATTGATTTCCAGTTCAAAAAAGCTCAAAATTAAATTACTATCGATCACATCGAAGAGATTCTAGTTTCAATAAAGTAGCGTTTGTTAAAATTCTAACAGCTTAGTAATTATCATTTTTTTTTTTTTGAAAATTTAATGACAAACTATTAGTAAGTTGAAAAACTTGTTTCATAAGTTTAATACAAAAAATAAAGGCAAACGTTTGAATACTTTTTAGTAATAAACTTGTGTCAAGAGTCTGTTTTGTTTTTTCTTCTAAAGTAGAAGTTGTGGAATTACAATTTGTGATTACGAATTAATGAAGTACGCACAATTATAAATTTAAAGTTATCTATAACCGTGCAAGTACTCGGTGGTGGCAATTTCACATCAGAGTTTCCTAAAATACTACGAGCACGTTGTTTTGACAACTTTTCAAAATTTTCTTTTGTTAAGAATATTGAAAGTCTCCTATAGGTTAAGATTTTATTTGATTATTCGTTTATTTTTTTAGCAAAAAAGTTAATTTTGTACCAAGTGTCATTGCCCTACAATTAATTTACTCATATTATATTCCATATCATTCATCGACTTTAAATTTCTATTAATTCTTTTAAAATTTTTACAATTTCAGGGTGAATACTATTATCACAATGTGACTATTAATTCGGAAAAATTTGGAACGATGTTCAGTTTTCCCTTGGAAAAATGGTGGGAACATTATTGGAGGATTAAAACATACATCTACAACACGGACAAAGTGTCTTCATTATATTTCTCAGTAGATTTTTACTTTGTAGAATACCGTAGATTTAGTAGAAAATTTGTAGAATTTTAAAAATAAAATATTTAATTTATAAGTAACTCTGATCAAAATCCTGAAGAGCTGTAATAAAAATCACCCAATTAATTATCCGTAAAAATTTAAAATAAAAAATAAGCGACTTAAAATGTTTACCTTGAATATTACATTAAATTATTAAATGCTTAGCCAGATTTTTGAATTAGAACTTTCGGCGGTTGTCTGCCAACAAAGTTTTTTACGTTGAAAATAAGCGTTCGACTTCCACTGATAGAATTGATGCATATTTGAAGTACACAATATCGTTACATGTACATTCACCTAGTAGTTTACCAATATTGGTATTTTCTTCACCATCTAGGATTTTTGAAATATTTTTAATTTAGACTTTTTTCTAATACATTTTTTAATTTGAGGTAGGTATGTATATAGTTTTACCATTTTTACCACTTTTGTGCATTGTAATATTCTCTTAAGATGAATAAGTAATATTCTGGTCATAAATGACTGAAAATGGTTAAGAATTTAGATGATATATCCCTGGCTTGCAAATACACAGTGTTTTGCGTACAAAAATTCCAAAATGAATATCTTATTGACTATTTTATTTAATTGTATTTAATTAAATATTCACAACTCTTATGACATATTATACCTATATAAATTATTTTAAAAACTCTAACAGTACTACACTTCAAAAGGTTTTTTTTAATATTACATGAAATGGAACATCACCTGATATTTAAACAAAATTATGTCTCTCAATTGTTAACAATGATTTATCGTAGCATTTTATGCCAAATCACCAAAAGGATAACTATTTAGGAATTTATCTCTTATTTCAAATATGGTGACAATGACAAGACAAAATAAGGACAATGTTTAAAAAGCAAATGCATAAATTAATTTTCAATAGGTCTACTATATATTTGTATTTAAATTAAAACAATTATGTATTAATAATATTTTCTCGGACATACTGGTACTAACTGATAATTAGGTGTACAATTAGGTAGGTATTAACTATTAATAATAATAATGTTTATAATAATTTTAATAATATTGAAAATAATAATTATCTAAAAACATGTGCACGGCATGTATCATAATATGCACAAGTTTTATAATATTAATAATAATAATAATAATAATAATAATAATAATTGACTATAAGAGGGACTGGAGACTTATGTAGGTCTATCTACAGTCAACCATAAAAAAAAAAAAACTATACTATATCAGAAAATAAGTAGACTATTATGTGAAATACATTTCCTAGGTTACAAAATAAAATATAATTTCACACACACACACACAGTTAATCATTAGTGATATATGTTATGTATATAATTTAAAAATAATTATAGCTTAAAATTATTAATAATAATAATAATGTATAATTAATTAACAACACAGGTATTCAACGATTATTATATTATTGCACAACATGGAAAGCATTTAGTCACTTGCTTACTGTATGAATATATTATAATATACATACAAAGAAAAAAAAAACATACACCATTATTGATGTAACAATTATTTTGCAATGTCAGGGATATTAGGCAATATAATAATCGTGTGGTCACTAATCGATTAATAATTTAACCTAATGCAATAAAACCGTCAGCGTGAAACTTATCGAAGATTTCCATCGAAAACACCCGCAGATGATAAACTGTGGATCTACAGACGGCTATTACATTCTTTGGGGTAGGAGGAGCTCTGATAATTCCATAATTAACATAATACCGTAAAAGGCGTCGAAAAGTTTAATATGTTTATAATCACTTAAATTACAAATAAAACATTTAAAAATTCAACAAAATTATATAAGTATATACTATACGTAACATATTATTCGATTTTAAATCTACGTCATATTTTTGGCTACAACTTGTTTTTGTGTTATCATTATTTCTCGAAATCGACTATTGGCAAACTAAAATCCTAATCATATTTTGGATTCAACATTTTACGTTTAAAACATAACATTATACATCTAATTGGCTATCGCTAATAAATTAGTTGAGTTTAACTCGGAACTGTTATTTATTTTCGAATGACTGTCTCGAACAACGATGGTGACGAGGGAGGTTTAGTGGTGACTCCTACACCTTATTAACATTAGTAAAAATAAATATATCTGAATAACACAAAAAATAATAATAAAACCGTATACATTATTGGCTAACAAGTAACATTGGAACATTGTTTGTTTAATATTGTGCGTCTGACAGAACGGGGAAATTAATAAAAGTATGTATTATAAACGAATATAGCGAATGTGCAACGCGTCGATGCCGACTCACATGCGCAGAGGTTGATTTGAATGATTTCAGTTGAAAATTCGTTCATTGGAGAGCCGAAGTATAAATAAATACAGTCGAGTTAAATTTAATTATAATATTTTCAAAATATCTACTTTTCTGAGATCTACGTGGAAAAAAAACAAAATTAAATAAAATTGCACAAAACATTAAAATGTTAAAAAAAATTATATATATTATTATACCTATATTTAAAATTTTCGTTATGTTTTGTCGAGTACATTATAAAGAATACTAGAGATCTTACAACCAAATACTAAAATGTTGTTAAACAAATATAAGATTCATATATAGACTATTATAACCTTGGCTTAGCACCGTATTATCATCATAATTTGTGTTTTTCTTATACGCAATTCTTCTACCATTATAATTAATGAAATTTATAATAAATTAATCTCACTACTCGCTAAGAAAAAAAAAAAAAATACAAAATAATAATATAATAGTCATATTATAATAAAACAAATTTGGTCATCACTACATCATAGTACTTAACTAAAGAGAAAATGCGAGGGAATACAATATTGATGGAAAACACAATAAAGATTGCTCGGAGAGAATACACGTGAAAGAAACGTAATACGACCACCATTGACCTTAGACTATTCTAAGACCAACGCGATAGATACTACTTTTGCAAACAGTTACGAGTTACGCGATATTTACACCTACATATTACACTATATTATAGGTACCGATCATCGATTGTATAATATTATTTGTCTATAAATACGATAATATATTATATGAAGTTGCATATCGTGTGCGTCGGTCGATGCGGTGGCGGCGTGTGCGCAGCAGCATACGCGGCGGCTCGTGGGTGAACCGTGTACACCGGTATGACAGTAACAATAATAATAATAATAATAATAGGCACACAAATGTAGGTATACGAATCAGCTAACATAAACAATGATATACGTATTATGTAATAGAAAGAAAAAAAAACGTGTGTCGTATGTTATGCGTGCACAACAGACAAACGCGGCGGTGGAACGCGTATCGCGAGAGAGTGGAAATCGAAAACGAATCGAGAGTGAGGCTACGCGGAGAACGTAACAATCGTAACGACGCGTACGGATAGAACGTAACGAGTATAAGATTTGTAAGAAAAAAAAAATAAATAAAAATACTTAGTTGGTAAAATAAACTAAAAATCACTTGAAAATGATTATAAGTCGGTGTTATATTATTAAAACATTTTTATATAATAATAACTCACAAACATGGATCATAACTATTATTATATAATGTAGGTAGGTACACTAATAAACAATTACGTAAAGCGGGGGTAAGTTATGTACAAGTTTTTTTTTTTCTTTCGTTTTTTACTTAGGTCTTTACGCGCGTGTGGAAGACGACTATGATATTTGTTGGCGCTGAGAGCTTTATCGTTGCGTAAGCTTTATTTTCACTGTACACAATACGTACCGACTTTTAAACAATTTGTTATCATTTATTTATTTTTTTATTTCTAAAGTAGTTTTTTGTTTTAAACCTAAGATAGAAAAGATGCTATCGACAATATTATACACACACACACACACACACACACACACACATAATATAAACACGTTAAGTACACGGCCGTTTGTACTCTAGACTTTTGACTTGGTCTTGCAGGACAAACTGTACGTCGGCGGCTGCTTCAGGTCGTCGGGGATGACGGTGCTGCACGTGTGTCGATCGCACGATTGCCGCCGACCGTCGTATCCCGCGTCAAGCCGCAGCCGAGTGCATGCCCATCGGACCTGTAAAATTCCAACAGTGTCAAAATGAGAAATCGATCTCCGAATACGGCGGTTTGTTGTACTGAGTAGTAGGAGGTCACGCATCAACCGCGGCGGGTCGGCACAATTACAGCCGGATTAATTTTATCAAAGACCAACTCGTTTTTCGGTCGATTTATTATAATATCTCGTGTTTTCCAACGAATTATTCATGTAAAAAAAACAATTTTTTTTTCCGCAGACGATTACACTATTTTATTTTCTTCAAATGTCAACTTAATTCATCTTTAATAGGTGTCGCGTCCGAAGCAGAATATTTTTCTAGAAATATGCGCGAACGAATACAATGTTTGATTTATAAACGTATATCGAACATCAAACCGGTAAGGTTTATGACTTTTTACGAGAACGTGTGTATTAAAAGTTTGGATGAAACGAGTAGTGCACCAGCCAGCATCTCCTGCCATTACCTACTATACACGCATTACTCCACGTTGACATTAATGCGAACACTTTAGTGCATAGATATAAATAATAATTAAGAACTGGTTTGATACCCGATTTGGCGATTTGAATGTGTTAACCTATTCAGAAAAAATATTCTGCATCCAAATCCGAGATAAACATATAAATGGCCATTTAAAAAAAAAAAAAAAAAACCAAATAATTATTAATCAATTATTACGATATTAATTAGAAAAAAATAAAGTTTTTCAAATATTTTGTGCAGCATCATACAGCTTATACGAGTATAATAAGTATTTTTTACGACTATTAATCTTGTGAAATACATGTATGTAATACATGCACTGACCGACCAATGTACCTACGTCTTTGATAAAACAATCGCTTTACATACATCGTTTATAATAATTTTTGAATACAAGGGAGGATAATGAAATAACGAAAAAACATACTCTATACAAACATACCTACGTTCATTGTGCAGAATTGAGGATTCTGTTGCATGTAATCAATGTTCCACTAGAAAAACGCGTCATTCGAATAAAAAAAAACACCGATTAGTACTTTATAAAAAATTTTCTATAAAATTATATAATTATAATAGGTTGAGGTCAGATTTAAAATAAAATATATTTTCATATACGCATACAATATTGGTAGGTATACCCTCCGAAAACATGATCATTTTACGGTAAATATCTAAAACTTTTGTGACACGGCTGTATATACAGCTGCCATACAGGGCTGTGTAGCTCATGTCATTGTTGACAGTGTTTTTTGTTGATACGGAACGAAAACATTTAATTTCAGCGAGATTAAAAAACAAGAGTTTTCATTTCATTTTCGAAGGGCTTGTGTATCTGTTGAAGATAATTTAAAATTTTTAAACATGCCAACAGAAAAATCGAATTTTATTTTTTTAAATGGCAACCACTATATTGTTTTCAATGGATTTTGGCGATGATTATTTTTTTGAAAATCTCGAATCATCAGTTATGTAAGCTATATGATCCTTTAAATTTCAGTAAATCAATAAATGCATAAAGTTATAGAACAAGTTAGACAAAAAAAACTTTATTGGATGCTTGATACTCTATAGTCCTGACATAGTATTACACTATACGATATTTACCTCGGATACGGAGTGTATAAGATTGCACATGTCCACGGGCGGAGGGGGCGCCATGGGTGGCGGTGTGCCCTGCATGATGAGTAAAGCGGGCGGTTGGTGCTGCGGAGATATGGGAGGCGACGGGTACGGCCAGTAGATGATCGGCTGCGGGTACGGGGCACCCAGTGACGGCGGCGGCTGGTGACCGATCAACGGTGGAGGTCCTGAGAACGGAGAGAAGTTCGAAGACGGTGGCGGGAATGGCGGAGAAGTCATCAGCGGTCCACCTGTGTAGGTCATACAACGGAAGTGTTATAGCACAGTTATACATAATCATGGTAAACGTGACGATAAGCGTATAGTAAATGTAAAAATTAAAATTAAATTAAAAAAAACGTAAAAATAATAATTGTTTAATAAGCATGGAAAAGGGATGGCAGAGGATGACTATATATATAAGGACGTTGATTTTGATGACGATGATAAAGATAATGATGGTAATTATATTATGTAACATACGCCAATTTCCTTGAACTTTGAAAGCGAAAGGAAGTGAAACAAGCGATTAAAAAATGTATAATATTATTATAAATAAATAATTATATATATATATATAAAAATAAGTTTAAACGGACTCACCAGAAAGATTAACACCACCAATCACCAGCAACCAATATATAATTTTTGCTTATATATATAATATATATTTATATACGCCCCGTGCTATAAATTTATTTACCAATATGTGAACACCATAAATAGTTAAATCTAATACGTATAATTTTGAAATGAGAAAAATATAACAAAATAATAATCAAAGCCATTAAAAAGTCTAAATAAAAAAATAAAATAATGATCATCAAATAAGTTATACAAATAAAGTTTAAATCAAGCGAACGATTTTTTTTTTGTCAGTCGTCCATAATACAATACAATCGCGGATCCGCACAGCCGTCGCGTGTCCATTTACGACCACGACGACGACAATGACGACGAGATGACGTGAAGCGTCTTCTCTATTAGAATAAGCATATAGTTGGTTAAAAAATAAAAAAAAAATAAAAAACAATCAGTTTCATAATATATTACTGTTACACGCAGGTCCGTCGAACACGTCACCATACGAGTATACTATAAAATATACCCTCGCGCGCATTCGTAAACACCGCGCGCCCACCTGTTGCAAAGGTTGTTAGAGGAGCTCTAAAAAGCTACAGACTGTTATTATATTATTGTTGTAAAAATGTGTGTATAATGTCACCTCACAAGTCACGACACGCATATTTAGTATCGTGGGGGCCCCGCGTAATGTATGTATGATATACGAGGAATTCTCGGCAGTGGGTACCATTTTTATACGAGTTTATTATTACAAGTGTTAAATCTAAAACGGGCCGGTTCTTCATTTCTGAGGGCCACTTCAAAAAAATATCCATATGACCCCAAAATAAATCTAACGAGTTTTGACAATACGTAGCCGAGAAATATAATATATAGTATCTAGTATACGGGTATAAAGTGTAATTCTTAACAATATTGTGAAATAAGTGTAATAAAAACTTAATAGTTCAGTTCTTTCACAATACTTCAAGTTAATAATTCTGGAGATGAGCAATATAGCATAATGTATGTATACGTTTATAATAATTTCGACAGTATTGTAGACGTGACGAAAATAAATAATCTATTTTGTAGGTGGTAGGGTTGATGGGGGGGGGGGATCGATCGTGTACTCATCCATCCCCTTCCTAATCAAAAATGGCACCCCTGCTGAGCTCTCTGCACCGGTGCCAAAGGTGTCCTCGCAAACCGGGAGGTAACAGCAGTATAGTTATTAAGTAAATAGTAGTATAGAAAGTAGTAACAACAGTACAATAAGGCTATCAAACTGCATTTCCAAACACCGACAGCTATCTTTTTTCTTTCTTTTTCTTTGTACACGTTATACACGCACCCAATGCCAAATACCCGTCCTCCAAGCTCATCAATTCATGTCTGGCACCACTTTTTTTTAATCTACATGCATGTGTGTGTACTGTGTTGGAAGGAAGTCCGGAGGAAACAATAGCGCTGACCGAACGATCGCCATTTATTAGTGAGTATTTTTTATTTTTCTTATTTCTTATAATATGCGTATCGACATGGAATGTTTTCGCGTGTACAAAGAATATAATAAACGGCGACCTAGGAAAGGCTTTAATATATACCTCGTGCAAAAATTGTAAGGTCCGTCACTATTACACAACCCAAATATTCAACGAGTTACAATAGGCTACATCAGCGCTGATTTGAAAGCGAAGTCTGTTCTCGGTTAACAAAAAATAAATAAATATCAGTCTATCAACATTTCCCGTACACAATCGTCACCAAAAACAAGACAACACTCTCGGACACTGATGAGCATTACGCGAATGCAAATGAGCTGGTAAAAGATTCGAACCACACAACCATTTTGAACGAGTAATAAAACATAAGGATAATGATATATTATTATGATATATATTTTAGACACATGTTCGGGAAGGAAAAACACTTAAAGGAGGAAAATCTTTATTGGTTTTTTCGTCCTTCAATATACCGTATACGAGTAGATTCTGGGTCTACGATGTGAACCAAAAAGTTTAAGAGATAAAAAAGCAGAATAAAACATACGACTTCAACACCAAATTCCGTTAGGCAATATTTCGATATATTTTATATTAATATATAAAAAAAATAATTTGTCTATCATTATGTTTATTATTAATATTATTAAAATGCATAACACATAAAAAACGGGTCAATAAAAGGTTTGTACACATTTCATACTTGCTATCTAAATACAGCATTTATTAAATATTTAGTAGCACACAAATCGCAAGGTTCCGCTACCGTAAATTTATTTCTGTCCACACGGTCACTGGATCCCGGGGATAGGGTCCGCGCTGTTCTGTTCAAATTTGTCACGGTAAACAAAAACAACAAAAAGAAAAAAAAACGTACAGGGAACAATTATTGTACTGGACGACGCACGTGTGAAAGATTTAAGAACTATTAAAATAACAAAACACTATCGACACTTACACACGGGTGGTTTGTGCTCGATTAATTGTGCAATCGATGATGTTGAACGGACGTCATAATTTGCCGTCGGATGAAGCATGCACGGGCATGTTTAACTTACAGTACAGTGTAACGACAACAATAATTATAGTTATAAATTCTTTCCAAAATGTTGAACAGAACAGCGATAAATGTGCTAACAATGATAAGAATAGTAAATTATATGATCATGCAAAAAAAAAAAAAAAAAACACCAAGCTTGAACCTACCCCAGAACCATTTTACCACAATGACAAATTGATTATTATTAATGGTGGTCGATTTTAACGATTTCATAGTATATAAATTTATATGTTCAATCACCGTAAACGTGATTTAACCACATGAAGCTTTTAATAAAATATATCTAAGCGCAAAACAATCCCACAATGTGTATGAAACAGATTAATAAAGAAGAAATAAATTTATCAATAGCGAAAGCCTGAGACTTTTGAACAAAACGTAATTGGTGTTAATGTTATAAATAAAAAATAAAATTATTTAACTACTTAACTTACAAACGTCTAAAGTCTAAAAGTGCCTAAATAACTAATTAAAAAAAAAAGGTAAAGTAATAATCTAATGATATTCAAATTATATGATCGAAATAAGTTTAAAGCTAAACATTAGGTTAGTCCTAGTTAAGCAAGAAAAATAATAATAATAATAGGTTAACAGGGCCTATAAAACTATAAGGAGCGAAAAACGAAAATAAATAACAAATATTCCTAACAAAAATAAGACATAAAAATGATATAAAATGGAATTTTTCGAAGTCGAAAGGAATGTTTGAGTAAAATAGTTTACGAATTTAGTGAGATGTACAGTCACAAAATATGTGATTCCTATTCTAACGAATTCCACGAGTTAATTGGAAAACAACATTTAAGTACATATTAGTAATTTAAAATTAGTCTTAAAATCTATTAATAGTAACTTAAACAAAGTTAAAAATTAATTTACAAAATTCGTTCAGTACCCTGTAAATGATTAAAGCTCGATTGCTTTAAGTACGTTATGTGCAGCCTGTATTATATATAAATAAATATATATAATGATAATAATGGTATAATGTAGAAAATATAATCCAGAGGACGGACATTGTTAAAAAAAAATAAAACAAATTTTTGTGTAACCATTAACCACTAACCATGTACCCGGTTATAAGCTCTAATAACCAAACTAACAGCAACAAACTAACAGTGGAGGGACGGAGGGAGGGAGGGAGTGAGGGGAGACGGGTGGCGGAAAGAAGTTAAATGGTGTAAAACTGCGCAGGGTGTTGTAAGTAAGGGGACGATGCGGCCATGGCAGCCGCTGCTGCTGCGGCCGCAGCGGCATTAGGAGCTTGATTCATTGAAAACATCGGCCCAGCAGCTGAAGCAGATGGCGGTGCAAACTGTCGTTTGTTGGAACTTTCAGGGCCGCCCGGGAACGCTTGTTGCCAAGAACGTTTTTGCGGCGAATTAGCCGTTGGCGGCATGACAAACTGACCGCCGGCAGCCGAAACTGGCACAAACGATTTTGCACCCATGTTATGCGGAAATCGCGGCATGTTAAAGTACATATATGGTGCGGCGGCCGCAGCATTTTTAGCCAGATAGTTCTGGGCACTATTGTCCAATAGCTGTTGAGCTGCATTAGGAGACAAAATCGATTGAATGTTAGGCTGTTGAGCCATACCACTATTCATATCTTGCTGCTGTTTGGTGAGCAGAGCGAGATTAATTAATTGATTATGTTGAGCTAGTTGATACAACCACGATTCTTGTTGTTGCTGTTGCTGTTGCTGTTGTTGGGCAGCTGCCACGGCCGCACGTTGGAGGGCTAGGGATTGGGCTAAATTCTGTGCGTAAACGGACATTGGATCCCAAGCGGGCATTAGGGCAGGGACGGGGTTACCAGGGTTGGCCACCTGGCTGGCGGTTATTAGAGGTTGTGCAGGTAACATACCAGGTGGTGATAACAGCGATTTGGCGGCTACTGGGGATAAAGCTCCGGAAGCAGCGCCTCCGCCAGTCAACACAAGATTCATGTCTTCACCAGAACACTGGAACACTTCAATGTACCGTTGTTTTTTACCAAAAGACATGTAATTGTGGTGTTTAGCCATAGCTGCTTGAGCAGCGCTGCCTTCATTGTTCATTTGAATAAATGCTTCACCAGATGCATGACCCTAAGGAATACCATACCAAATTAAAATCATAAATTTAAAAAAAAAGATCAAGCACGTGCATACAGACAGGCAATATTATAGTAACGTTTGACAATTTAGTAATTGATTACTTTTTTTTAGTCCAAAGCAAAGCATATATTATTTAGATAACTTAAGTACACTTCTTTACTTGTTATATAATAATACGACTATTGTTAATGTAATATGTTTCCATAATACTAACCACAGAGTTGTAAACCATGTGTACTCCTTGGAATACAATATTTTTGGAATGTTCTCCAAGGAACTCAAGTATATGTTCTACATTTGCTTCGTATGGTAGTCCACGTAAGCGAATACAGTCTTTTCGTGTGCCACTAGTGATAACATGTTGAGGCAATGGTAGCAATGGCACATGCCCAAGAAGGGCAGTAGGCGAGTTATTCATACCAGCTGTTGTTGTAACTGGGGTTGTGATGTTGCCATTGCTATCACTAGCTGTTGATCGCACAGTTGGATCCATTGCACGATTCAAAACCTTAAAAAATTAGTGTTATATTGCCACAATTGTAAACAAATCCAAAACGGAATTTTCGTGTTTAAATAAGATTAAATAGTAGTTAAAGGCTAAAGCAGTATTTTTATTATGACGGAAAAGTACAAATAAAATTTTCGCATACAATTTATATACCAATTTTTACTTGTATATATTATTCAGATTTGTTGTAATAAAAAAAGTAATATATGAATATAATTTTAATATTTATACATCTTCAATAGTCTCTTATTTTTTTGGAAAATGTTGTTTCGATAATGATATTCGTTAAATTTCTTTGAATATACAATAAATCGGATAAAGAATCCAAATGTTCATAAATATAATATACTATATTCTTAAGAATACTAAATAAATAAAAAGCACGGAGTGCTATGGATCTTAAGCTTCTCTTATTGTATACTTGTGCAGTAAATAAATATAAATACATTTTATAATTTCATAATCTTGACTAAATTCTTACTTGTTGTACTTCAGCTGTAGTGCTTCGAAATAATTCAATGTACCTTGTACCTATAAGGTCTCTGTGCTTACTGATTGCTTTAGGAGCATCGTCTTCATCAGCAAAAAGTACAAATGCATCACCAGTTGCACGGCCATCAGGTTTTTTCACGAATAAAACACCATCTTCACCGTCCATAACTGAACAAGTTTGCTCACCATTTTCAAAGAAAGTAATCTAATGAAGAGAAAAAAAATCGGTTGGCATTCTAATGGTTCAGTTAAAGTATTAAACATTAATATTTTAACTTACGACATCCTTAGCTGAACAATCATATGGTAAACCTCTCATGCGCACAATTACTTGAGCACCCTTTGTCAGGAAAGCTTGAGCCTCACTGCTATTACCTATAAGAATATAATTTTAGTAATAGTAATAAAAAACTTATCAGTTATTAAATGCATCTATCATTTTTACGGATTAATTTTTAGCATACCTCCAGCAACATTTATGAAGTCTTCACCGTTGGCTTTGTACACTTCAATATAACGGTTACCGATATGGTGCTTATGTCTTTTCATAGCCATGTCTCTGTGCTCTTGGTTCACGAAACGCACAACTGCTTCACCGTTGCGACGACCATGCGCACTTAAACACAATGCCACACCACCTCTGTAATAAAGAAAAATACAATAAGAATAAATTATTATGTACTAAAATATAGTCTTAATAATTTTAATTAAATAACATTTACTACATACTTGGCTATATTTAGACCGCGGAAGAACTTGGCTATGTCTTGATCAGATGATTGCCACGGAAGACCTCTAGCTCTGACTACACAATTATTATCTACTTCTTCATTTTTCCAGCTAAAAAAAATAATCGTTATAAGAATAGAATAAAATTTTAATTAATACAAATTAGAACCGAGCTAAAGATTACTTTTTATAGAAAATTAACAATCAATAAAAAAAAAATAAGATAATAAGTGTTTAATATTTAATTGCTAACCCAATTATTAATAAATAGAACAACAAGTAAATAAAGTATTTTTTCAATAAATAGTACAAATAATAAATGTACCAAGAACAATAAATCGAATCTAAGTCATAGAAATTACAACAATAGTTCTTGAACTACTTATAGTATACAGAGTCAAGTCAAGAATAATATTCTCGCAGAGAGGCGTAATGTATTCAGTATAAATCATAATATGTTTATTAGTTAAAATAAAACAATTTTCGTATACGATATTAATCTAATACCAAAAGGCAAAATCAATAAGTATTCTCCCGGTGTACTTTAGATATTTTTGATAGACATCATTTAAATATGAAAACAGTATCCCTTTTGTAATATTATGTATATACTGAATTACCGAAAAAATAAAACAAATGTAAGTACATGTTGCATAAAAACATTTTTATGTATTCTTATGTAATCCAAGGTCTGATAATATATTTAAATAGTGCGATCAAATACAGGTCTAAAGCAGTCACAAATTGAAGAAGTTTTATTTGTATAAATTATGAATGGCTTGTCTTAATTTTAAAGTATTAAAAAACTGTAGTAGGAAAAGAACAAGTAAAATTGTTGATAAAAATAATAACATTCAAGCATAATTTAAAATGTAAATAAAAACAAATACGTCATGCGCGAAGGAAAGTCGTCATAGAGATGCCACTGAACTTAAATGGAAAAATATTGCTATTATGCTCTTATAACGAACGGTGCAATCAGCAATATCTATAATTAGGTATAAACGCGTATAACCGTGTACAATTTTATGTTCCAAAGGAAGAATATTTTGCATCATACCTCCCGTTATTACCTATTATTATAAATTATAAAATATAAACGATTATATAAATAAAAAAAAAAAAACACGCCTAATCGAAAACGAATGTCAGACGACGACCGAGAAACGCATTAGGACACAGTCGCCACTTGAACCGAAAATTAATAACCCAATTACGAAATAAGGACGTGATGGAAAACCTGCAGAAGAGGAGGGGTCGAGCATTTTTCAATACACTCTCGACCTTTGGGTCGTTTACACACACGTTATGTCGTCGCAATCACAAAATTAATTCGGGCACAACATCGAAAGTGTCCTATTAATATTAATAATAATAAATAATAAGCGCTGCTATTAAAGCCGACGACGGACGCCATGATGAATAATACATAATAAAACAACGCGCGATTATCTACATCGCGGTGCAACCAAATTATGATGATTTTTTTTTCCCTTCAGACCCAGACTTTTATCTAATACGGCCGTGAAAACAACACTCGAACGATAAGAAAACGATATTATAAGTAGTATGTCGTTCAAACTCTCCTCGTGGATGTGTATATTATAATAATTTATAATACGGTACGAGTAAGTCATTTTTTCTTTTTTTTTTTTTTCGGGGAGACCTTAACTCGCGCACACGTTGCCGGGCGGCGCGGCGGCGTCAGAATGGGGGGGGGAAAACAATAAGCGCGGGGAGAGCACAAGGTATTTTTTTTTAAATAGTCTGTGCCCATGTCAACAACCACGCCATAAGTTAAGAGTGTGTACGCATTGTGTTCACCTTGCGTATTCGTAAAATGCGTGCGTCTGTGTGTGCACACGCGTGTATGTGTGTACGCCTTGTGCGTTATGCGATACACGCGCACGTTCGGAGAATTAATTTTTACTTATAGTATATTATAATAGACGGGTGAAAAAAAAACCTAAAAATATGTGTAACACCATTTATAATAAACAGTCGAAATTAGTGTGCGCGCGCTACTGCTGAATGCACACACACACACGCGCAAACACATACACACACACACACACACACACACACACACACACACACACACACACATCCAACTAACTCATCGGCGACAAGGTTCACGACGATATTATACAACGAATAGGTGCATAACACGACATAATTAATGTGTACCTATATGTGTATACGTTGCACGGTTCGTGTGAACGGCAAATCGACGGAGAAAATAATTACAACAGGTAATGATCGGGAAAAAATCCAGAGAAAAACAACGAACATACGTCGCCTGAACAGAATAGGTTTCGATATATGTATATATGTATACGTTTCTTCGATTTTCATATTGTACGACGTGGAAAAAAAAATAATATTATTATAAGCTCGTTTTTTTTGTCGCTGTAAGACTTTTTTCTTCGGGTTCACGAGACTAGTAGAAGAATAATTGTTTTTATACAATAATAAAGATAAAAAAAAATAAGCTACAGTACACGAATTTGATAGAAAATGATTTATACGATGCCCGTTATCTTCGTTAATCCAATAAAATGATGGAACGAGAGCCACAAAATCAATAGTTCATAATCGATAGGCGATGAATACGATCTCGAAAATGAGAAACGATGATTATTATTAAACGGTACCGTTAACGACAGAAATTATATTATATTTAATTATATACATATTATGTTGAAATATACGTAATATATAGGCGTATGTTTCATATGTTTGTGTTTTATGTCCAATTTAAGTAATAATCAAACACAGACTATTTGAACTCGTTGTTTCATCATTTAATTCGACCGTTGTATATCGAACCAAACCGATCGACGATTATACCATATTAAATAGATGTTTTTAATATAATTTATAAACTGTTGAATTCAATTACGTACAGAAATACAATAATATCGATAACAACATTACGTACCGAGAACGTATCCAAAAATCGAGGTTTAGCCATTCAAATATCAATACGTTACAGTATAATATTTGCTACGGCTATTTGACTCGTTGATTAATGTCTTATGACTTACGCATATGAGTTATGTAAGTATAAAAGATATAATATTATGTGCCTTCTTATACTAGCGCATAAAAATAATTTTCTATTTCAAATAATTGACGTTATCGAATCGGAAACCTGTCAGATTAAACCATATTAAAGGCAATAAATGTAATATATTTCTTATTAAATAAATTGTTATCGTAAAAAAATCAATTACAATAAATTAATAAATGAAATATGTGAATACGATTACAATAAACTTATAATAACCGCATTGCATTTTTCAAACATATATTTTTTAAATTGTAAAATTTTACGGTGCATTCCCAACATCCCATACATTTTAATGAATATAAGAAATACAATTAAGATTATACATAATTAATAACAATGAATTAAAATTGGAATGTACATTAAACGCGCGCTCTCTTGAAAAAAAGAGTCGAAATAAAATCACCATCAAAAGCGTTTTCGTGAGTTAACTGTTCAGGCAAAAAAAAGATTTCAGATTCTTCAATTACATTAAACCGTTTTTAAATATAGGTCGATTCATATCTATTCCACAATATCCAACGGAAAAAAAGTTGTAGGTAAGACATCCGCGCTGCACTCATAGAAGCTATAACCGATATAACCGATAACCTTAGTGTTCAATCTAATATGTATAAATAATATGATATACAACGATCAACTTACTGAAATTCTATCTACATTGGTAATCAGCTATTAATATATACTTTTAATTTTAATAGGCATATATAAATACATAGTTACTTTATTTTTTCGTATAAAATACTAAATGTAACCCATAATGACCAAACACAAATCTCTTCAAATATACTTTTCTAACACTGCACTCTATGATATAGAATTTAAAAAAATAAGGTTTAGAAATATTAAAGGTATACGGGTACGAGTGATGGTAAAAATTAAAAACTTAATCGTGTGTAACTGTTCCCTCATCGAACAAAATACGGTTTTATTTTTTTCAAACCTATTACGCTTGTGTTTGCGCAGCAGGTATATTATATGTTCGTAATGAGACCCGTTTATTGTTCTACAATACACGAAAACATGAAATATTGTCGGAAACGTCCCAGAAATAATTTTAACAGGACAATATACAAATTGAGCGGGTTACTTCATCCTTAAAAAAATTAATATTCAATTGTTCTACGAAATTATCTGTACGGATATTCTTATATGTTTACTTATATTCGTATAATATCGAGAATTTTTTGTTTTAATTACCGATGGGAAACTAAAAAAGAGTCAGTGGTGACTATATAGTATATACTTTGTTATAATGGCACATAAAGGACAAAAAGGGACCGAAGAAAAAAAGGGAAATAAAATAAAAACGGTTGAAAAAATATGGGCGTACAAAATTATAGTACAAAAAAGGTGACCATTTTCTTCTTCTTAAAATTAATTATTTACAACGATTTCAAGAGCATTTATGAATATTGAACATAATATATTATTTCCCTTGGAAAGAAATACGAAGGTTCGAATATTATAAGACTTTCTCACGTGCGCCACATTAATAAATTAAAAGACAAACACATATATTAACAATACACAACCGGTTCACATGGTCTATATATATAGCTCCCAGCCGTTTTATTATAATATTAAAATAAATAATAATTAAGATAGTATACACATATATAAATGAATTTATAATAGACGATTGTATTTACTACAGTTTATCGCAAACAAAACGGAACGACGATAACCTCAGGATTACGAGTCGGTGACACACACACACGCCACAATATATCGGTTGCGGACAAAGGCGTGTGTAAAGCTATATGTAGGAAAACAATTTATGGGTATATCTTATGATTTATGATTCCTGTGCAGTTTTTCGATAACGACCAAACGCATGAACAAGGGTGTCAATTTTTGTCCGACAACTCTGCGCCGCAGCGACACAACATGTGTTTGAAATCGAATAACAACTTTATAGTTTATAAAAAATATTAACATATACAATAATGTTATACTAACGATTCCTGACCGATACACTTATCGAGTTAATCGACCGAGCAGCTGAATAGGTTCGTCTGATGTAGGTTGGTGGTGATGATAATCGTTATTTCATTATTACTATTATTTTTATTTTTTTCCTTCAAAAGATCATAACCCGCAAAGCGTATGTGCATATAGTTCACACACGTAAATATAACGTCCGATTACATAAGACATGGTCACGTAACAGAGTCGAGGATATGCGCGAAAAAAATGCACTAAAGAACACCACGGGTCGGTCGCCGAAATGAAATGTAATGTATTTCGAACGTGATATTAAAAACAGCTGACGTGATATTGAGGTTCGAATGAAAATAATATATGTATATTTAATTAACGCATAGCAACGGTAAAAAAAAAAAAATACAGAAAATCAAAAAATTAAAAATGATTGAACTAGCATTGTGCAGAGATCTTAAAAACGATGTTTGCGTTATACTCATTGAATTAACTGCATCTGATCGGAACAAGTAGGAATCACTAAAAGTAGTACATACCTACTTTTTTTCCGACTTGTTAGTTTTAGTTTCTTATCACGATGGAGTATGGACAACGTATACTTTATACCGTTTACTAAACAACCTTACGCGATACCGAACGTAAAACTAGTTTAACTCTAATTCAACTTTTAAGTCATGCGGGTTTCTGTACTATAATTACTCGTACGTATTATTTTCAAAAGTAAATTATATTAAAAAATAGTACTGTGCATTGCAACAACCTCAAATCACGTACAAATAATACGCATATCTATCCTCATTCCTCGTGGACAATTTTATATATTTTTTTTATTTTTTATTTTTTTTTTCGACAAAATTGATCGTATTACAACATTATAAAGATAATGTCATTGCCGTACACACGATTGTCATAACGTACAGCGAGTACATTTAAGTTTAAACGAGTACAGCGCGTTTATCTCCAGTCTAATAACCCTTAAATGTAATAAGTAATAATTTTAACGAGGAATTGGAAACTTAAAACAGTATATTGTGCGGTATCTAGAAGATAATGTAATGTAATGTTACTCACCAAATACCAGGTTCGAGTTTTAGCTGAACGATTTCCGGCGAATTGAACGTATGGCCTGAAACATGAAAATAATCGTATTTTAAAAACAACCGACTTACGACGAACCAATAACATCCCACTGCTGGTTTGTCACACCAGCGCGCGCGTTACCGGCAACACAGCAAAAACGATTGCGAAACACGTACTGCAATAATAATATGTGCGATGGCCGATGAGCGAATATATATATAAATAATAAATGTATACGTATAGGTATATTTTTCGCTGAAATTCGCTGAATGACCCACTTCCTGCGCGCATTTACAACCGTACGGAGGAATGGAAAAAAAAATTCGGTACGTTATGTTCGAGGACTGTGAAAAAATTACCAAACGCCGCGATATTGGATTACACTTTTGTGCGCGCGAGAACGAGCGAGACACGCGTGTTAAAACTCGATGACTTCATTAAACATCGGTTAAAATATTCCCGGCCGCGGAGAATTATAGAAAACTGTCGGCTCAGCGCGTTTATGGGGGGTCTCGTCTCTCCCTGCTGCTGCTGCTGCTGCTCCTGCCCGCCATCACGCCGAAAATTAATAAACAAGACTATGCGTTTTTCCTAGTAAAATAGTCGTTTTTTTTTCCTACTATAATGTATGAGGACACACGCGTCCGCCGAAGTGTGCGTTTTCAACGCTCGCCGCAGGAGCCGAGAAACTTACCGTCAGCTATGAGCCTTTGGACAATGTTTACCATATCCTTGACATCGGCTACGTAGAATTGAGAATCGATTTCATGAGTTATTTCTAGATCTGAGACGAATAGTCGGGTCAAGGAAACAACCACTTTGTGAGAACAGTACATACAGTGTAATTGTGATATATATAATGATATCGAACCGAATATAATTATCGATGATATTGTTCAAATAATAATTGATGCGGTATATAATACGTGTATTCGATAAAGACAATATTTCAATTGAATCGTACACGCGCACCGTCGCATAATTGAATTAAATAAAAACTATAAATATGCAAATTGAAAATCGTACAAGCTTACGGGCTGCAGGTGTGCTACAACGTAATGGTGTTAATCACTATAGTATGCTACATATAGATATACGTTTTTCAGCCGTTATTAATGTCGTGTTTTTTTAATTTCCACGTGTATATATGTAAGTACAATCGGAAATATCGAAACCATGCATTGGACGAAATAATCAGTACCTATATAGATATAGTCGTGTACTATATAGTTTACGGTTACATGTTTTTATTTCATTTTTTTCCTAACCGTGCATTCAACGTACCGAACGAACGACGCGACAGTTATTATTATTATTATTATTAGTAGTAGTAGTAATCACGTTATTCCGTAAATTAAATTAAACGATACACCATTAATTTATAACAATAATTATATATTCTAACCGTTCTACGGGGTAAACAATAACTCGTGTCAACAACGCATGACTGCGTATTTTATAATATTATGTGCGCTCGTGGTTCGTACGAGCGTGGTTTTGTAGCAGTGCCGGTGGTGTTCGTGTGTGAAAAAAAGACGTACGTTTGAGCACATAAATTATAATAAAGCGATTAACGGCTGCACACAACCTGTTGCTGATAACAAGTCACCGCCATAGGTAGTGCACGATACATTCGAACCGTATACTGCATACGTTCGACGGTTATTGAGGAGGTACAAGTGCAAAAAAAATTTTGTTTTTAAAAATGCGGGTTGTGGTTTTTTTTCGTTCTACAGAACCCTTTTTGCAAGTGATAAGGGGGGGGGGATTGGACGAGGTGATATGCCGTACGCATGCACCACCACCACGTGGTTTTTTATGTTCTCGTAGAAGTCTATTTTCAAACGTACCGAACGCTGTAGTACGCGATAATGATTTTAGAACATATTCGAATTCGTCGCAAAGTCAGTTCGAGATCGACTTCACTGCCATATTTTCATATTTTACCCGAATTCTAGACAACCATAATTCGATTCTGATCATGGCCACGTTTCGAGAACCAAAACCAAAACGTAGACAATAACTATACCACTTCCAATGCCCAAGAAATATTTATTTAAGCAACATTAGTTGTTGTAACACCACGGGATTACTGAAAATAACATTTCACAACTATTGCGTGCTTCCAATCCGAGTGAAAATTCAAGAGGCAAAAAAATTTCTTCAAAAAAATTTAGAACTTCAAAATAACACCTATCGCACAGAGTAAAGCCTTTAATTATGTCGCTCTACTCAAAGGTTTGTCTCTTATACTTTCTGTAGACGGCCATGATTATACTTTAATATTTAAAATGTTCCATGTGTTCCGATCAACGCGATACATATACGGTGTACCACGTAGCGCGTTATACTATACAGACTTATGTTACATAAGATTATTCAAATAAATTATAAACAACAATCATTAGACGTAAAGAAATGAACGATACGATTTAAAACGATTCATCATTGGTCGTAAATAAACGTAAAAAAGTCAAAAATACCGGATGCGATAGTTATTACGATGGCTATGTTACGTTAGAAAATCTGTCTTTCTTAAATCAGTTTAAACTTAGTAATTATGTGTTAATATTGGTATGTCACTGTTTTAAAACAAAAGAAAAATGTGCACTTATATTATAAAGGCAAATTATAAATGCGTGATCACATCATATTATTATTTTTAACCACTTAAATGATATGAACTTGTAGTGGACAAAGTTGGAAAGGTAATTAATGCGACCAAAAAGGACAACTTTATAATTTTGATTCTTAAAAAAAAAACTAATGTATTTTATGAACCAAACAATTACCACCACGATCGTGAAAAAAAAAATTCACTGAAATGGTGATCCCTGCAAGAGAAGAATATATTGTCAAACAACTGTTCACACATAAACTAAACATAATTCAATTAATCGGTATAAACATATTGTGCTTGTGTCACTTTCATTCATTTAATTCATAAATCATCGAAAAAAGTACAGACGACAAAATTTGTCGATATTTTATATCGCAACTGTCTTAGACATCCACAGTACAAGTGTTTCCAGAGAGCGAGAAAAAAAAACCTTTAAATATTTACACAAAAAAAATGTATATTAATATGTAAGTTTTAAGCAATTTTTTTATCTTGATATAATAATGTAATAACTGTGCATAACAAATTATTATAAAAGAATTAATACATTGTTAAAAAAGAACACAAATCGACTGTTATAATAATTATAGAAGTGTGAAGATCAATAATTATCATACATTTATAATAGAATGCAACACTAAAGAAATATTCCAATATTAAACGTTGGGTTCCAGAATTCGGTCAACAAATAATAAATAAAACAAGCATAGAACAAATTTTACCAGAACTCACAACGTTTTAAATCCTTTTGAAGCTCAAACATAATCGAGTTCACATCCGTAGAAGGTATGTATGCAGATTTCAAATAAAACCTATGTCTCAAGACTCTAAGATACCAATACAATTGTATCTGCAAATAAATCGATCCCAGGGCACATCCACGAGACCCCGAAGATACCGACGTGTCCCGTGTACATCGTTTCTGTTATCGGCGATTACCGTTATCAGAATCCGAATGTACATAAAACGAGCCATTTTTATTTGACATTAGGACGGTTATCGCCGAATCATTATAACAGGAGAAATGTCAATAAAAAGAAACAATATTAAGATGTATTACTATACCATTACGAACGGTTTGTTTTTTATCGATACTATTTCGTTAGTATAAATATGACTGGTAGTAGGATAACGAGACGTCGAGACAATGAACAATATTATTAATAAACAAGAAAATTATGATAACATAATAGATTGTTGTCCAAAGTCCATAGAACATTGTGTGTGTGTGTGTGTGTGTGTGTGTACATTGAGTGTACATTGCGAAAATTATAAAAGCATATAATACTGGTCGAGATATATAACATTCTTAATCGAATAATTCATTAAATTCTACATAATTTCCCTTAAAATATTTACAAGAACATTTGTATTCATTTTTGGTTAAATTATCGTCAGTTCACGAGACTACCTAAACACACACACGCGCGCGCACGTACACAAATATTATATTAATAGTCGAGTGAAATCATAAGAGCCAAGTAACTGATTAGCGATGACGTCACTGTCGACGATTATTATTTTTTCTTCAAAATTAATAATATACTTAAATTACAAATAAAGCAACAACTGTGTAAATATAATTTTCATTAAAAAATTATTGATCGTCACGAAACACGACAAGACGACATTGTATACAAAACACAAACAACCCCTAGAATAATTGTCGTAATAATATGTCATACTATGAGATTCCTTCCTAAGCAATTCTTAAATATCACATTTCTTCGACCAATGTCAAAACAGCGATCTCAATACTTATCATTAAAATAGTACGGAATGCATAAAACATAATTATAATTGCTAAAACCTACAATACATATTATGTGTGGCTCAGCCATAATAGACACCTATTGGTAATAATGACATCGTAATAAACGACACGTACACGTTATTAATTCTTAAACAGACAATACATTTTTGTTTTCATTAAATACGGGTGTTTAAAAAAAAAATTTAAAAAACCATATACGGAATCTTTTGAGAGAAAAGTTCCATTTTATGTATTCTTATATGAGTATAGAATGAAATGAAATAATTTATTTATTTTATTGGAAAAACGTGAAACGTATTTAATCGTTGTAGAGTGGCAGTTATTGATTATTCAATAAATTTTTAACGGAAATTATTTCGCGTTAAAAAATTCGGAGAATGTTTGTATTCACTGCATAAATCAATCCAAGAGAATGTTAAAATTGTATACATCTAGTGATATTATGAAAGTATAATATTTTAATATTATTTTAACAGTTGATAACAAAAACATGCAATGATTAAATAAGATAAGAATGCGAAGGTATACAATGTGCTTGAAAAGCAAAGAATAACATAAATCCAAAGTTTATAACGATAGTCAAATTTTGATAAAAAAATTATTTTTAAATACTTTTTTTAATGTTAATCATTTTAAAATTTGTTTAAACCTTGACTATAATATTTAAAATTGACTGTTTGAACATCAATTATAATTTATAACACAATAATTAAGTACTACGTATATACGGTTAAATATTTTTGTTATAATAATAAATTAATTTGAAAATTATTAATTTATTTTTTAAAAATAAAATAACATAATATAGTATGAAATGTTTAAAACTTACATAAAACGGCAATATAGACAAAATGTTTGGTAACAAATAACAACAATTATTAAAATTTTTTTACAAATATTACTAACTACAAGAACAACGTTAAGATCACGACTGATGACTGATTACTGATTAGGAGTCTAAGAAATTAGTTATCTCTAGTCCCTTGGAACGCCACCTGTAGCGCACTCTACGACGGGTTTACATTAGCCATGACTCGACTACACTCGGAACAGTTCGGAAATTGTCGGCTTATGTATGGTAATTTCTAAATAATATTTCTTATTTGCATTTTTTTTTCAAGTTTTTTTTTGATTTTATTTCAATGACTTTAAAACTAAAATTATATAAAAAACGATGTCATTAACCAAATCAACACTATTTACGCCGTAGTATTGCGCCTTACTCGCATTGCACCATTTAACGAGTTTATAGGTATAACTGAAAAAAAGTATATAACATAATACACGTGTGTAGGTTCATCAAATACTTGATATTACTTAATATTCAAAACAAAATAAATCGATCGCTTTCGTTTATTAAAATAAAAAAATACTTCTTAAATTATAAAAAAATTGCATTGTAATTTATATACAACTTTCTAAGATATATTTATACGTACATATATTTACTTGCACCAAAATGTGTAGTTATATAATGTCAACATATTTTCTAGTTAATGAAAGACTCGAGAAGTCTAGTTCTCGAGAACGGAGGCCGAATTCATTATTGTTTTATACATTTTTGTTTGGTTTGAATACTTAGGTCTGGAATATTAGTCTGTTTCAATAAAGAACGATAAAAATGGTGGTGAATCGGCTAAACCGGACACGGGACACCAATGATGTGTAATCACTTTGTTACCTTTGTTTTAATTTCCACAGCTCAGCGAATTCAAACACACAAAATAATACAAGTTTCTAACATTCTTCATACTAATTAATACTCATATTATCGCTTGTGTTTTATATTAATTTTTAAATAAAGATTATTCAAAATGTAATTTAATTTGGGGCATGGTATGGGCACGTTTCGGGTTAGCCGCTGTCACCGTGAACATCCGGGGGTTTTTACTTTTTAGCGACGAAGTCAAATCACGACAATCACGTGTTCCAAAAACAAGCACTACCTAACATGTTAACCTACTACTATCCCATCGTCACCACTACCGCAGCCAATGGTCATAGCTAGACGAATAATAAAAAAATATTTACTTAATCATTTAATATACATCACACGAAGTGTGAAATTCAAGATTTTCAAATTTTAAATAACAAAAAAAAACAGCTACATTGGTGTTTGATATATTGTATGTGCAACTTATGACTAGGGTTACAATAGTTTATCGTATTAAAGTTTAAGACAAATAGTAAAAAAAAAATCCCAAAGTACTAATGTTTAATAATATTCAACGACATTACAGCATATTGAAAAAGGCAACATAAATAGTTTATGAATCGGAAACCACAATCTAGGTTGATAGATAGTAAAATTACATTTGAAGACTCGAAGACGTAATAATATAACGAATTTTTAAACATTTACTTAGACTATTTATAATCTAAAATAGTCAAATAAATGTGATGAGATTATGCAGTAATTAATAATAATAGACGTTTCACCCAAACTATTTTAGTTTGAACCGAATTGAATTTAATTTGAATCAACTGTATCTACATTATATAATTATATACTAGGCTATATATACAACAGAATTAATACTTCGAGTCGATTCAAAAATATAATTATTAATCGATTATATAGGTACGATGAAGGGACGGCTATCGTATTTTTTTTTTATCTTTACAGTCCTCAGATAATCTCAGTGACCCTTATGCAAAGTATGCATGTGTTACTTACGTAATGTTTTTTGTTGTATACAATGCGAGATAAAAATAAACGAAATCATAAATCGTGTATATTATATTTAAATGATGAACACGAGCTACGATAACGTAAAATACTTATAATTTTCATAGAAACCAAAGAATTTATTGTGTATTGCTAAAAAGTAATAACCCTAGAGTCTAGGATTGAAAAAAATTGTAACACGACCCGTCTAGGAGCCCAGACGACTGATGTTATAATTTTTTTTTCTAGATGATATAGTAACAATTCAAGAGTTTCCATTTCATAGAAAAATGAAGTATGACGGGACACTGCGCGCTAGCTAGTAACTGATTTTTAAATGTACTAAATTAACCAGCTATACATCTTATTTTTAGAATATGACAAGCATTGATAATTTTAATTTACACAGCTAACTGATTTACATAACAATATAATTTTATTCGAATTTGTGTTTAGTATACAGCTGCTTTAAAAATTAAATATTTAAATATTTAATAAACATAAAATGATGACCTTTGGGTATTTAGAACATCCAAGAGAAATTAAACAAAGATGAAAAAAAATGAATACATTTGAACTATATACCACTTATAAATATTAAACAATAGGTTAAGAATGTTTTATTAATCAATTATAATAAAATATTTAAGTTAATATTTTCTTTGCAATAATTTTAGACTGTTATAATTATGAACAACGCATCAACACTGTTTCAATACTTAAATGTTAGTTGTTTAAATAGAAAACATAGGAATACAAATTACACTGCGGAGTCTACCAAAATGTTTTATCTTTAAGTTTAAGCATCTGTAGTTATAGAACTATAAAAACTCTTTAAGTAAATAAGTGAATCAATAATATCATATTCATTTAAAAGCAAAATCAGTATACATAACTACATAAGTCATGATCATATAGGATTCTCTAAAGCTCTTTTAACTTAAATTAATTTTATATATTAGTAATTTATAAGTAATAATTAAGTATGGATATATTATATACTTATAAATGATTTAACATGAACATTTTACTTAACAAATACTATTCAAGGGTACAATTTTTGTTGTGTTAAATGATCAAGTTATATCCTTTAAGTTAAAATTTAATTTCCTAAATAGAACTTGTATTTTTCGATTTTTCAAACACAAAGTTCGTTTCATGCATCCAAAAAAAAGAAGTCTAAATTATGGTACTACGTATTTGGTTTTAACAACTATAATGCATTTTGTATATTTATAAGACATTTGGTAAGGTTTTATAAGAATGGAAAGAATTTGATAAAAATGATAGTTATGCTCGCGTGAACACACGAAAAAATTTTAAAAGAAAATAATCACGACATTTTGTATTGTTTTTATTGATTGTACCAGCAATCTACCAACCTAAATTGCATATACATGTTTTGGAAAACATTGAAAGGGTTAAAAGGACATAAGAAGAAGAATAATAATTAATAAATTAAATTTTGAACAGTTAAAAAGATTTTTTCCCAATTTCAAGATTATTTAAATTCCATAGCCTAGGAATAACTTTTGAGTTATAACTTATACATTGATATTTTGTAACAAAAATGTACATAGATACACATACAAATATATAATATACTACAGATCAATTTAAACAATTGTACTAATAAATTTAAGCTGAATCCAAAAGTTTTACACAATACTTTACTTTACTTTTACACAATTTAAAATATTTTTGATTTATTATTAAAACTTGCATGTATTATTAAAGGGGTTATGTATAGGCGATTTTGTGTCAATTATTCTTTATACTTTTCATAGCCAAATCACAAAAAAATGTATACTCGTATTCAAAAAACAAGTTTTTCAAATGTCAATTATTCAAAATTGTATACCTTTGTATTATTCTCGAAAAACAAACAAAAATTCATTAAAACAATAAAAAAAATAATGCTATTTTGGCTAAAAATGATAGAAAAAATATGGAAATTATGATTATTTTGGCCTTATGATATTCAAATCATTTATTAATTTAATATTGAATTATTCGAAATAACAATGAAAAATGTACTTTACATTATAACAATAAAATTCTACTATACAAATGTCTTAGCTGCGCCTAAAAAATAGAAATGTACGAGTTCTGTACAGGAATGGTTATGGAGTTGCCTACTAGCTATAGAAACGGAGCAATCATACTGATACTTTAATTTAGTTTTAACAACTATTATTGAGATAAAAAATATATCGGATTCAAAAGTATTTCATGGGAACATAACTAAACCAAGAAAATGTTAAACATCAAGTATTTTGCAGTAAATCTTTTTAAAGGAAACGAACGATTCAATCATCATAACTTTATGAATCAAGTATTTGATTTATTGTTTTATTATAATTAATGAAATAAATTAATAATTATTTGATTTACCTGCTGTATTGGTATTACATAAAAAGCTTGGTGAACTAAGTGGGATATTAAATAACGGAGTTATTTCAAAATAATTCGATTTTCTAAATAAAAATTGAATGATAAGTGGAAACATAGTTTAAGTAAACAATTACTTAGGAGTTTAATCGAAAATAACATACATCATCATCGGACAGCACATAATTCCTAGCTATAACTTTTTGCTTGTATAATAAGAAGAGGAACACAGTGATATTGAGACACGGTTCTGATATAAAGCGCGTTGAGTAACTCGCTGGTAATAAAAGTTATTAATGCAATACATTTTAATAACAAATTAAAAAACAAAACTATTATATTCGATTTTCTCTTTGTTATGAGAAGTAAATATTGCTATAATAAAGGTTGTTGTGGTTTTTCTACACGATTGTTTTCGAAATGGAAGTATAAATTAATAAAATCGAGGTAATAAGAGAATGGTACGATTGTGAAACATTAAAAAAACATTTTCGTTACAATGAAAATGTGTAAAATTATAATATGAAAATATTATTAACGAATATGTGATTTGTTAGTAATTTATGTACGTTTACTAATTAACCTCATATACCTATATTATAATATAAGGACAATAAATGCATTGTGCAAGGTTATAAGTAATTAAGCAATAAGTACAAAGTAAGTATATAATGAAGTGTAGGTAAATGTTATGGATGGAAATTCGAATTAAATGCCATACCTATAAGTAAATTATAATTATTTATACTGTATTTATATTGAACATTTAACATAGGTATGTATTATAAAAACTCTAGAGAATTACATTGATTGCAAAATGATCCATATAAAATGTCGTAAACATATAAACAATTATGATCTAAAATTAACAATCTGAAAAAGTGAAGGGAAATAATACCTGAATACATTTAAATCTAATCAAATTATTCAATTCTAGTACACATACCTATGCCTAAAAAGTTGAGAAGCCTTTTTTTTTCCTGTTTGAACCGAGGATCAGGCGAGAACAGTTGAGAAGCCCTACTCGTAGTGGGAAGAATACCGGATAAAACGCAAGTTTTATTCCAAAATATCAATACAATTTGCACCGAAAAGTCTACATTTTCTAGGATATTATAATAAAGAGGACTATTTTTTTCCTGTTATAATGAATGAAAATTAAATAAAAAAATCACAAGATTACAATCAGATTTATAATATACGATATTTCTAATAATAATAAAACGTTCACGAATTAACAAGAAGTGTAATAAGTGTTGCGGTATTTACGCCGTTTATTAAATCGACTAACTATGAATAAGTGGAACATATTTTACAAAACTGATGTTCATTAATAATAATACTTAAAAAGTCACACTACTACAGTGGTACGAATAATTCCTTAAGCACTATTGCGCGCAGATATATGACACTAAAAGCTACTAACCACATGACAAATTAGCACAGAACCTTGGACGATTTTCAATATTTCAATACCAAAAAACAATAATAAACTATTATTGTACAACAATAACGTTTACGTATGGTTTTTACCATTGACTAGTCTGAACCACATCTATTTGTCAATTTATTTTTCAACTTCTTAATTCGTTTTTTTTTTTATTCATAAATGGTTGTTAATAATGTATTTTAGTTTTATTAAAAACCTGATACTATCAGAGTTATGTAATTAACTAATAGATAAAAAAAAGTCTGTTTTTGACGATCCATAAAAAAAAATGTGGCTCGTAGAATTAGGCTTACTAAAACAAGTAAAACTCGTTTCCAGAATACGTTGTATCAACTTGTCGTATAAACACACTGCACTTATTCTTTAGCTTTAATGACTTACCGCGGTAGAGATCTTGAAACATATATTATATGTTTTTTTTTTTATTATTATAAAAGGATACAATTAACCAGATCTGTAATTGAGTTGAAAGTTTGGTCTTGGGGTGCATTGTAAAATTTGGAAAAATCTTTCCGTAGGTCATGGAACACGTTGTAGTACTCGGGTAGTTCGATTTCTTTGATGGAAGCTTCCCGATGTAAGCATTGGCGGATCGGAAGCTGCCCATCTGTTACTATTCGAAACATAGGTGCTTGTGGTTCGATATTCAGTGACTTGACGTACGTGTCGAACTAAAAACAAAAAATTAATCATGGTTAATAAAATGTGAATCTATTTATTGATAATTCTAGTGTAATAGGAATCTTATATAAAGGTTTGTTGTATGGTTGCGTTTTAATGTGATAATGCACGTCTTCAAGAACACCAATATTGTGTAAATTATGTACTTAAAAAATTAGTTTAACGATACAAATCATACACATATTATTTCATCAGAATGTACAGCAATATTTCAGAACAATATAAAATATATATTTTAATATTTCCCATACATACATTTCAATGTTACACGATTACCTATCGTAAATAGGTTAATATGATACTTTGTGGCGCATAACATCCTACATCTTTACAAAGTGGCGCTATTTAATACAACATACAGTATGTTATACACATGTAAACATTTAAAAGACCAAAAACAATTATCCGTATTACTACAGAATATCTTGCATTTTTTGGTACCTCGAATTCAATTGTAATCTCTTCGAAACTCTTATTTAACTCAATGACGTTTTTTGTATAACTAGATGTTTAGAATTTTTCTACTAATTAAATTTTTTTCCGTTCCTTTGCAATTCGGCGCATAACAAGAATCTACTGTATATGCCACTTGAAGCGATAAATTATATTATACAAACTTTTATAGAAAACTATTAAAAATATAAAAATAAGACATTTTTATATATCTACAAACAATATTTAACTCATTTTCGATGAATGACGTCTTAGTAAAACTAGTCAAATTTCGAAAACAAACCGATGTTTAATGAATAAACCAAACAGTAAGAGCCGGTATAACTTGATATGGTAGTGAAATTCGGAATTGTTATAATACTTAGAACATAAGCGCGTCATATTTTATACTGAGTTTTTATGATTTCTTTATAATAAAATATTTTTATTTAACAATAATGTATAGTATAATGTATAATATTGAGTAAATAAGAGGTATTTAACTTTCAAACTATTTATTGCAGAAAATACAATTGATAATACATTAAATAATTGTTGGCTTAATTTTACAACATTTATTCGTTTTTAATGTTTATTATGTTTAAATATAAGTTTCAAAGAAAATCTTTTAAATCATCGAAAAAAAAAAAAAATTTGTAAGTTAAATAAATAAAAAAAAAAAAGGCGAAACTCCTAGATCGGGTGAGATACAGGGATAGGTTTACCGTTGTATTTGTCTTTTAAAACCATTGTTAGAACCATTGCTCTCGAAAAAACGATTTTAAGTGAAAGGATGCAATCTTTTCAATTTCTAAAGATAGTTGATATAGTAGTAAAACCAAATTTCCTAATAAGCTAGGTGAAACTTTTGATAAATTTATATTGTGTTGTTAATCAAATTGGTTGATTTTTCAACTAGTAACTATACAGACTCCTGCCAAACCGATTGGGTGCTGTATGGTCTTCGATGTATGTCCGCGACGGGTACATCGAGTTATGCTCTCGCACCAATGATTATTGATTATTATTTATTATTCGGCACTAGTTCGGTATATCAACATGGATTATGGGGCCGGGACACGTGGTTTGTGCTTTCGGAATAACGCGCCACTGACCATCTGTCGTTGGGGCTTATAATATTGAGCGAGAGGTTGGTAAAATGGTAACATTGCGTAGACCTTGCAGGAAGCAATATTGGTATTAAGTTCATTATCAAGAAGTCGAAATAGGTTTCGAAAATTATGAGATTTTTATTAATTGCTAATAATGATAGGTACATCAATAATATATGTATGTTTCGGGTCGCTACGATTAATATTTTTGGAATAGCAACCAAATATCTTGTACCAAATAGACAAAATTCAATTTCAGAAAAGTACCACGTTTGAATACAACGAAGAAATCCTTCTGGCCGAAATCGTGTACACAGACACAAAAAAAAACACACATCATGATAAAACCAATACATTCCTCATTTCGCTCAGAATCTAACAGTAATGATATCATAATAAATAATGGAAACAGCAAAAATAATATAGTTACAGAGATATACTTTAAAATAATCTGATGGCTTCAGTTAGAAGTATAATAAAACAAAACCAATAGTTTGTACGGCTTGGTAATATTTATAATAAAAATTAATATTATACAATCGAATTAGATAGGTCATGACGACTTTTACTCGCTATATTTAGTTAGAATAAGTTAGAGAGCGAATATGTGAGTCGCGTGTGCGACAGCAGAATTCCAAAAACGAAATCTTCTATTTTAAGGGGGGATTTTAATAACTTCCGGTTGACTTTGATTGACTGAATGTGCGCGAGCCGACGTCGATAATGATCACATGAACAATAAAACAAAACGTTAAAAAAAAATCACACAAAAATAGATAACTAGTCCACAGCACAACACAATAATAATAATAATAATGATAATAGTAATAATATATAACGTGACAAGTCGAGTGGGAACCAATAGGCTCCACCGATGTTTATTGCGCTTGGCTCGTGATTATATTCGTCCTCCTCCTCAATGGCAGAGTCGGGCCATTGAACCGTGCACAGTTATGGTGCAGTCCGTGTGAAAAGGCTGAAGCGTATAGAAAGAAAACCATCTCGCCCACAAGCAGCTCACTATATTAATACGACGACGGCGCGGTTTACGGGCACTTTGGGTACTTGGAATAAAACGGAATAACAATTGACGGCGTGTAAAAACTAAAAATGTACCGACATATTATTTTCATACATTTATAGCACCTATACAACGCCCACGAAGTATTCAGATTTTTAAGTCGTTAAAAAACTAAAAAAAAACCCCAAAACAAATACATTAAAAGAAATCTAAAAATATATTTTACGACAACTTCCGTTAATTTTTTATATATGGTATACTTAGATGATAAAAAAACTTAGAACATTCCTAGATAAAGGGTAAAAGGAAAAAAATAGAAGATAACATTTTACGGACGTTTAAAATTTTGTTTTCATGTTTATATCATTTTCGGTTGATTTTTGCCTGTTTATAACATTTATTCCACTTCAAAGTTGTAATCTTCGCATTTTAAATAACGTACAATTGTTTAAACATAGAACCTACAAGTGAATTACTTTACTTCCGGAGACGTTCGTTTATCATTATCCATAAACACAATCATTGTCTAAGAAAATGAAATATAAACTATATGTAAAATGTATTCCATTTCAGATTAATTGTACGTAGGCCAGCAAGGCATGGGCATATTAATATATTAACATAATATAAAAAACAATAACGAGAACTTTTTTTTCGTACATTTTATACAAAATATGTATACATTTTTTCATTTTTATTCCATTTTTTGAGGAATTTTTAACTTTCCCGGCGTTAATCATAATACACGAGTTATGGACACATTCGTGATATTGATTGCACGCTTAAAAATCTAATTTTGAGCGAACCATACGATTTCACGTTATATGTCGATACAAATAGAAGATGTATAAATATATAAATAAACGTAATAGGTATACCTATGTACTCCTATAAAATAATACTCATAACATTCTTCGAAGCAAATGAATACTGAATACGTACATACAATATATTATACAAATATCTATAGTAATATTGTAGTACAAACTTTTATTATCAATGCTAGCAACTTAAAAAGTGAACGGTTCTTAAAGGATTTTAGTTAAAAACTTAACTATATGTACCTTGACCGGTTTTATGTCGAGATTTGATATCAACACTCGTTAGTGGTACGTATAATTTTGTTTTTTATTTTTATATAATCTAGTTTCATCATTTGAAAAAAAATTAAAATTAATGCACATGCATAAATAATACAGGTTATGAAAATTATTACAAGACAAATACCTAATTAATGCAGCACGCGTTGTTCAGCTTTTCAAAGTTCCTGACTATGACGTATTCTCTGACCATTTATGGGCTGGTTGCCGTTTAAACGGACATCCAAATACACACGAGCAAGCATGTCCCCCCAAATGCGGTCTTACGTGACCTGTCATCTCCACAGCACATAGCCAAAATCAAGGACTAAAAAGCGAAAGGTAATCCAATCTCTGGACAACAATACGCACAATAATGTAGCGCGGCCATTGCGTCTACGGTTATGCATACTTATTGATCGAGGACATAATATAGATACACTTTAAGTACTCAAATTTATCCTTTGCATAAAATTATATAACAGTATATAAACTGGATTATTGTAATTTGTTTTTGTTTTGTAATTATTTAATTTAACCGCCGGGTTATGTTTTCCTTTATATTTGTTTATCGGTTGTTTATCTAAAATGCAAATTTGAAATTCAATACAAACTCAATCAAAACAATTTAAATAGTTCGGCGGGTATAGTTAAGTAGGTGGAAGTTGAATACGATTAGGACAGGATAATTTTGAAAAATTAAATAACAATTATAATGAAGAAAAAAATTACGCGCGCGGGGTAAAGACCAAAATTACACGTATTGTCATCGTCTATAATTTCGTATAAATGTGTATTATCAGGCACATTGAGTAAGGTTTTTTTGATAATTCGATAATGTTTACATACATATTTAACTTCATTAACACGATTTTATATGTATTTGTTCCGCGGTTATCGTGGTTCACCAACTTCTTTTTTATTGCTGTTTGTCACAAATAAATAAAATTTTAATTACATATATTATAATATTATATTTCAATATTTTACGTTACGTTTATATAAAATATATTATGATATTATGCATTTTACAGCGTGTGAACCAGACCGAGGGACCAAGGATGTTATACGTTATAAAATATAAGGTATAACGTATATATAGTCCAAATACTGTGTTGGCCGAACCGAATTACGAATTCACCACACCACAAGTAGCGAGACCGTAAATTGGTACAATGACCTTCCGGTGGTGCCAGCAGAAAGTGTTCAAATTTTTTTAAGACGTTACTACATACTACTCCTATAAGAAATAATTTATTTTATGCCCGAAAACATAGTCTTTTACAGATATATTTTTTAACGTTTACGTAACAATACCAAACTATAAGCACGCGCACACACACACACACACACACACACATACAGATATTTTTTTTTACAACTATCGCAAGAGAAGAATACACTAACCAAGAGTATAAAAATACGGACGGCGGTAAACAGGATTAATTTATCAAAGAATAATTAAATAAAAAAATACACAGACATTTGAATTAATTATAAATTGTCTAGGGCATTAAAAGTTCATTAAAAAGGAGCATTCAAAATTATACGGTAACAACATATATACGTTGAATATGACGTTATACTACTTTTATATAATGTATACGAAAATAATGAAAAGAAAACACGTCGGCTAAGATTGAATTATTATGTTTTAAGTTTCATAGGGTCAATAAGTTAAATATTGTCGCTACACATAATTATGCAGTGCGCATATACTTACAATACATCTGCATTTACAAATAATACACTACAATGGTAAGAATGGAAATTAAATTAAGACAAGAGGGCAAAGTCACCGTTTCCGGCCGAGTGACAAAACCGATATATTATTTTGTATTTTGACGATACACGAAGCGAAAACCGACCACGTTATAAATACTTTCACAACACATCAGCTGACGTGTACATATACTTTTATTACTTTTTAAGGTACAATTCACGTCAGTCCTCATAATATTTTGTACCATCTAAAACTCATAGGCCTATAATATAACCATCGCACATACCTTTCACTATACACAAACATATAATTTAATATATATGTTGCCGCCAAGACTCGTGGAGCGTTAAACGTCTTCGGATGATAAAAAAAAGAAAAAAACAGCAAACATTTTTGGCCCATCGTACACCATTACTGCACCCTCCAATCGCCCACAAGGCGCGTACAAATGGGGAGGCTATGCTGTGGAGCCGTCGTTCCGTGACTGTTCCCATGCTTCTATTCCAATATTATGCAAATTATTCAGGGATTTTAAAAATCGGGTGCCACCCTTTTAAACGGGTTTTTTTTACGTGTGATAAAACGCAACAGGATGTTTTAACAGGTGTTCGTATCTAACTCCAACTGCTCAATTAAAAATTATAATTCTAGTTTCATATTTTCACAGCAATATAACACTCATTTACATAATTGTTTGAAAATATATCAATATAAATCGTAGAAGAATTTAAGTTTCCTTAAACATTTTTGTTGCTTTATTCAATTAGTCAATTTAAGTATCTGATATTTTATACGTATTGATTTTCGTTATGTTTTACATTAAATGGCTAAAAAGCAATAATAAGAATACATACATATATATACAAATTTAATTTATCTATTAGGAGTTTTAAGTGTTAGGTAAGGCATAAATACAAGTATACAAATTGTGCTATGAACTTTTATGCTTACGCATTTAACTAATTAATGGTAAATATTAAAACGCCTGAACTCACGAAAATAATTAGTTTCAAGATCAAGATTTTAGTTACTTAGTCGTTTTACTCGTTTATTTACGTACGAATTTACGTAAACGTCATTTTACACCAGTTTTAACTATTCGTTTGAGTCTTTATTACTCTAAATTGGACTGGAATTTCACGGAAAGACAGGTTTGATACTGAAACAACAATTTTACTTGTCTGAATAACATGGATATCGTTTTTTTTTATATTCATAAAATATACCTACTGTCGTTTGTGTTATATAAAACTATTAGGTAAACGGGAGTACAAATACACTAAGGTACAGACGGTTTAAAATTTCCTTTCTTGGCTTTATATGTGTGGAAATTCTACAATAAATTCTACATTTTTGGCCATATTCATCGATAACATCAAAACCTGTCAAACATTACACTAAACAATCACATAACTACAATAATAATGTCAACATAACACTATTTTAAAGTGCTAGTTTTTACAATCTTTTTTTCGCTTTTAATAAAATAACATTTCATTTTTAAAAAATAATGTATTCGTAATATTTATAATAATATAATTTTGAAAAAATTCAAATTTATTCAATAGACGAATAAAATTATAATTATTAACTTTTTTTTGAAATATAAAAATAATAGACAGTTATATAAGCTATATTCATATTATTTAGACGATTGCAATATTAAATAACAAGAAACATAATTTCACTGGATAAATTTAACTTAGCCCAAACATTATGTATGAATGCATACATAACTACAGTATATGAGCTATAACTTTATAATTAATTATGGACTAATTACAACAGTCTTGTTAAAGAAAAATCTTGAAGAGCATTCAAAAAATATTATGATCAACTTTTTTTAATGATCAATTTAAATTAAATATCATACCTAACATTAGTAAAAATATTTACAATACGATTTCTACTCATTTTTAAAAGTATAATAAATATAACGAAATAAATAAGATGAATTGAAATTTTAATTAATCGTGATTAATAATTTTACACGTCATAAAAGCATACATTTAATTATGTGATTTAACTTTCAAACAAACAATAATATGGGAATAACAAAATATGAATGTAGAATAATACTAATTAAGCATTTTCCTCCATATGAGTACGATATATTTTTTTTTAATTTCTAAAAGTTAATTAACTTTATCGTTTTATTAATTTTATATATTTTTACATGGAATACATCGCGATAGTTGTTTAAAATATATGAATTACATACAAATTATCAATGCTAAAAAGTAATCATCTAGCCGCCTAGACGAATAAAATAATATATTTCAATGGAATACCATGACTAAATTTAACTATTATTTTTTCCCCCTAATGATAGAATACCATATTTTATTATTTTTCCTTCTTACTTTATCAATAAAGCAGTCGCTAAACTTGTCGTACGTATACAGGTATCTTCAACCGGTTTGTATGCCTTATAGGAGGGGAATAAAATAAAATTCATATCCAAGAGTATTACTTTACATTTCTGTAAACTACGTTTTGAGAATGACGATGTACATACTATAGCGATTCTTTTTTTATTCACGCGCACCGTCATAACGGATCTTGGACCGTAAACAATGCTAATAAAATATAATATAATATAAAACGTTTCGAATTGGAGTTCTCCGCCGACAACTGGAACAAAATCGTTAAACAGCAGTGTGAGTACTTGCCGCTTTTATTAGGGCACTTTGTGCATCGGCCTCATGCAACTATACCTGCACGTCATTACACCGCCAATGTGCGGAGTGTATAGTACGGAGGAGAAAAGGTAATAAAATCGATAATTTGACTAGGAAACCTTATATAGAGCCGGGGCAAATCTACCGGAACCGCCGTCGTGGCGAATGATGATAATGATGATGATAAAAGTATACACTGTAACTGTAGACATCAATATAAATACATAGCACAAAGAATCGAGGTGATAGCTGCCGCTGCATAATTTACAAAAGGAAATAAAATTATTAGCAGCCTCCTTAACGAACGTATACGGGGGGAAAAACTGTGCAAATTTAGACCATCGCAGAACAACTCGTATACAATATATAGTAATAAGTTCTTACTTATAACTTAAGCGAGTTAATCGTTGCCGACTGACGAAGAAGACCCGTTGAAGACGCGTGTCTAATGTCTGAATCATTTTATCTGTCGAATAATAAGCAGTTAGATAAACAGTCAAAATTTGGCTTGAAATACTAAATCAAAAGTGTTTGATAACACGAGCGTAGCACATCAACAAAAAGATTAGTAAAGACATTGTTATTATATTATTGTATTAGTCTACGCCATAAATTAGTTGACTGTAATACTGTAACGACCTGTGAGCTGTCAAAAACGAAAATCACCGAGATTAAATCTGAGGACTCGCTTCATTCGTTTAGAACACATTGTGTACCCAAGGGCGATATGTCCTAGTTTGTCCGTAAGGCAACTGATTTCTACTCTCGGTGGTTCGCCGTTTGCGACATCTTTTATAGTAAAATTATACATGATGTTCGTATTATATTATAACGGGTTTGTGTCGGAGTCTTAGTATGATTTAGAAATTATAGTTCGAACGGTATAATGCAGAACTTACATGTTTTGCAGGAGTATAGTATGGAAGACGGTAGTAATTATATAGTAAAAAGTACCAAAATATTAGAAGTAAATCATATGTTACGATGCACCGCGCTAAACTAAATTACATTATAATTTATTTTCAAACTGAAAGCTGTACGACATTAAAATAAAGTCCATGACTTGTAATTTGGCATCAATACGTCAATACGAGTATAATGGTGCTTTAAAAAAATCTTATCAAATAAAACCTTGAGTCCGAGAGAGCACTTGATTGGTATGAAATTCTATTTTGCCGACAAGTAGATCAATAACAAAACCAGTTTAACGGTGAGCAAGTATGCTACAACCCAACATTGCGAGCGGTTTATACCAGTATTACCGGGTACACGTATAATGCCAGTATACGCGTAAACACTACTTTCGATCATAAGAGAAACCGGTTGATATAAGATATAAATCCCTCACAGAAGCCAGTCGTCCTTTTCTAGAAATATAAATATAATAACATCGTTATCACATAGACATTATTGTACGGGTTGAAAATGAAAGCAACCACGCATGGATGTTCAAATGATATTTGTCCTTTCATAAGAAAACTTAATGAAGAGGGTTGAAAAAAATTTCATATAATGCCTATATGTATGTTAAACTACACATATAAACAATATTTTTAACGACACAAGGAAACTAATTTTATTTCTTAAATAATACTAAATGTATAATTTAATATAATGCAATGTAAATAATATAAATTTACATATACTAATGGTAATGGCCTATACGTCTAGTTGTCGATATATTTAAGATCAATAAAAAATAAAAACAATATATTATGTATGTTTATGCTATATGCAAACATCATGAACTGGCACTTGTAGTTATTTATAAATAATTTATATTAAGCATGATAACTATTGATAAGTAGGTGCCAAGTTTAAATATCGTTTTATAAATTATGCAAATAGCTGACGTAGGTTCTGTAAAGGTTTTTCATAAATATATATATATATTACGTATAGCATCCAGCACAGTTAAAATTTTATGATAAGATTTGGTGATCCATGAAAAACAATCACTTAATCATCGCCTATAGCAAATTCGGAACAGGCTATAAAGACGACAAAAATAAAATAAAATATTATTAAAATTGATTATTTAGATCCGTAACAAAAATTTGCAGAAAACGAATAAAACGAACGTATTTTAAAGCAACACGCCTATAATATCACATAATTTATAAAATTATAACCAATTAAAAATAATAACAAATCAAAAAAAAAAATAATAAAATAAATAAATAACGTATTTTAAAACAACGCCTATAATATTACATAAATTATAAATTTATAACCAATTAAAAATAATAACAAATCCTATTTAAACCTCTCATTTTTAAAATCTCAAGTATCGTAAATGCGGTTGATTTCAAATACGAAGAATACAATAATTAAGTAGTAATCATTATTAGTCGATATATTATAATAAAACTGATGTTTTTAAAAAAGAGTCGTCGCGTAGGTATACTAACCATCTGTTATAAGTTATTAGTTTATAACCGTCTTTTAAACACTTGATTCTAGAGAAATTCGACCGAATTTTAATTCCTATAACACATATCTGTACGTAAAATATGAATTTAATTGCAGTGTCAATAAGTGTGTTAAAATAAAAAAGTGTTTATAGAGTTGAACAAAAATGACGCATATGACAAAAACGTATTAACTGTAATGATAGAAATCTTATTAGTTATTAGTACATATCAAATTGTTGTAGATGTCTACGCAATCAGTGCACTAGAGCAGAGTTCCAAACCAGTGTGAATTTTGAATGACCGATACAACGCGAAATATTAAGAAATAAGAATCATATTATTTGTGATGAAAACGGAACGCTTTAATATCGTTTTTTATGCATTGATGTATGGTATCATCTAATCCCAGTTGCTCGTCTAACTCAGGCTTCAGTAATGAATGACTGAAAACTGTAAACATTCTGTTTTTCTCTAAAAAGCTTTTTTGAAGAGCATGCTGGGAGATATGAAGTATATATTAGTAAAAGCGGGATAATCGAATGCAGAAAGTTAATATCGCTGGAATTATGACCGAACGCAGTTATCTTTATCCCAGTAGAGTTGAATAATAATTAGATTTCTATTTTATGCAATTTAATAGTAACACGTATTGCAACGACTTTTGTAAGAACGTATTCAATTTCATCTTCATTAGGTAGGCAATACTTTATCAGTTTTCAGTCATTAATTCATTCATTCGACTGGTACAAACAAGTTTCGTATACCTACAAGGCGTATAGTAAAAATGTTTAGTCAAAAATACTAAATAAATATATTTATCAACATCGATCAGTAAGTCGTACATCATGGATTCTTGTAAAACTTAACTTTAATTGGATATTGGGTATCACGTATACCTCGAGCAAAAACCGATATACCCACGGTGCATTGTACATGCGATGTACATCTCGGCCATTGAAGATTTCTATCGAGATTATTGGACCAACATTATTATTTTCAATTACATTTTAGAATTCCTGAACATAATATGACATCGGCCTTTCTTACACCAAGTCACAGATATAATACATGCATAATATAATGACTGAGTGCGTGTTATAATTTAATATAATATAATATTAACCACGTGCACTATAATACACATCTATGTACGGCACAACAGGTTACGGACGCGCAGACGTGCGCACGGATGCGATACAAAAAAAAAAAGCGTCTACCACCGGCCTTGGGACCGCGCGTGAGTCTACACTTTAGCAGTTTAGCGTGTAAAAAAACCCTGACATCCCTCCCGTATGACACGGCTGGTGCATGTACCTACGCCACCGCCATGAACACAAAATGTTTATCGGCAGTTTTACGCGTCCTGCGCGACCCTGCATGCAGGTGTGTACGCGGCGTCGGTCCCCGTGTGGTATACAGCGACCCACAGGAAACGCAATTAGCATATCATGCACCGACCGGCGGCGGCCGTGTGTTCCTCACGATGTCGTACCTGTTGCTGCGGAACATCATGCGGGGTTGTTGATCACCCCGTGTACAACACATAACATAATATTATACAATATTATACTATCACTATACGTGACAACTATAGCTGCACCGCTGCGAGCGCGCACCCGTCGGCCGTATCACATGTGCTCGTTCACCCGTAGCGCCGTTGACGAGCGGAGGGGAGGTAGGGGAAGAACGGCCCGTATGGAACGCGTGTAGGCACTATATATTATACATATACGATATGTTCTATGAACTCAAGTCCGTGTACGCGAGTGTCCGCGTGTGTCGCAGTGTAATAATGGGAAAAAATTGAAATCACGTCAATAGTATATAATATATTATAGGAAATCGCGACTGGACTCCTCGAATCGGGCACGTTTCCTGCAGTGGGTCTAGAGCCCTTCCACTCCAACATTTTTCCATACCTGCCCGTGGACGATAATCCTTTACGATTTAAAATGTAAATGAAATATACCTACACTGAACTTGAAAGCTATTTTTTTCTACCTCAAACGTATAAAAATTGTAATAATATTGAATAACGTAAAATGCGTTTCTTATTTCGGGTAGGTAGAAAGAATTACATGATTTTAGAAATTCCCGCCCCCCCTCTCCCCACACACATAAATAAATTCTGTCTACGTGGCTGCCTCGAACACACACACACATACCGTGTAAAGCACGAGTCGACGACGTATACCGCGCACTGCACGCACGCGGTGGGCACTTGAGCTCTGAATAAATATATAATACGTTAACATGCGCATAATAAAGAAGCCAACAGACTATTGTAGTCGACACGTAGACGACGCACGGCAGCGGCCGCGGTGCTATAATGCCTCTGACCTCGTGGCAGGGTTATATAGAAAACGCATATTATATAGATCTTCGCGTCGAAATCGGACACATGTAATATTATGTTCTACACATAACACTATGTATTATTTTATCTGACATCCGTTGATCTAAATGCGTGTACTCGATAAAACAGTCGTCACGTACACAGGTACGCGGACTAGCGATCCATTCGTTTGATGTCCACACACAACTGCTGTGGCGGCGCCAAAAAGCAATATACATAGTACATACGTTATTATGTAGTTACTGGTTTATTACGATATAGTATACTAGTATACATTATCAATGTACCGTATACGCACGAGTTATAATCGTGTTAAAAATAGCTATAAAACGATCGATGTCGTTTTCGTAAAAATAATTAATAATAATTTTACTTTACTATTCTAGTAGCCTACAATAACCGTTCCACATCATTGTTTTACATTCCTATATATAGCACAAACTATTAAAAAAACTCGCCACTTCCTAGGGCTATGGCTCTATGCAATAAACTTTCGACAAGAGTTGATTTTTTCTCCTCTTCGTTAAGTGAGATATTAAATGCTCACATGAACAATGTATATACGTAATGCTGGGTTTGCCTATCAATTTTAATATTATTTTTCTTTTTTAGATTTTTGTAAACTTTATACACCTATAAGACTTATTGAATGTAATATTGTATTCCTCTTGTATTTGCACTTAAACTACCTGTACTATTGGGCTTCGGCCCGTTCTATTCTACTGAATAAACGTATAAATAAATAAACGTATAAATAAACGTGCATATAAAACGACGACGTATGAATTGTGCGTATGTGTGGCGAGAACACGTCGGACGGTTACAATGTTGTCGGTATACATTTATACAGGTACCAATTTCTAAGATCAATACGAGTAAATATATACGGTTACATGACCTATGACGCGTCGAATATTACGTAAACGAAAAATTACAAACTCACTTTTTCGATAGCATCGTGTAGAGGAATGCCGGAAGTTTTGACCATTTTCTCAGTGATACCTATATCCGATGTGACTTGGTCGGACAGCATGTTTTCGTTTTGGTCGACTTCAGTCGGCTTCACTAAGTACTGCTGGATGCCAACGATCTGCAATGGAAACAAACACATACGTGTGAATTACAATAAGTTATTACAAATCGACTTCGCACGTTCACTTTGAAAATGGAATTGACATTTATACATAAATATATATACGAGAATCTGTAGGGCTTGTTTATTTGGTAACTTTCCAAATAAAAAGCATGTTTTTACACATATGAAAAAAACTACAACCATACCGGTAAAACGGGCACTAAAGTAGGTATACCCGACGCGTAAACGTCATTAACCTCCCGCGTGATACTTGTCCTATACGTGTATAGGCAATGAAGACTGAAAAAATAAAATAATAAATACAATATATATATTATGGAGAATTCGAAATGATTTCAACCAAAATATCAACGATACTATTTTTAGTGTATACTGTGCCATACTTGTATATCGTCAACCAGCACACATACTCGTATTATGCAAGGAATACCACGTAAAGTTCACACAGATATTTGTATACACGAACTAAAATGTTGTAATTGATCTGTTCGAGGTACGAGAATGACATAAGACTTAAAAATCGATTGTATATAAATATTGGTTGGCAAATTTTGTACATTTTATTCGATCGATTTAAGATAACAAAAATAAAAAAATTTACAAAAGAATATGGGTATCGTCAATATTGAATTCACTACTTCTCGATGCGATGACTTAAAAATCAACATTGCCATCCACTAGACGTTATTTCCCAAAACCGGTTGTCAACAACTTGGAGACACGTCGTAATTTCGTGTTCAAACGTATGCAGGTACATACTAATGGATTTGTGTGTCATTGATATTTTCATGACATATAGGCTTTTTGGTACCTAATGACATGGGTAATTCACATTAATATTGTTTACGAAAAGACCACAAAAATCTTTAAGTTTATAGAATACATTCATACGACATGCACAGTATTATACAGTAGCTGCCTGCAGTAGGTAAGTATACAGGTATACGGAGAATCCTATTCGATAATTGTAGGTTAGTTTTGTAACTAACAATAAGGCAGAACTTTTAAAACGAGTGTATAATTATAAAACCATTGTTAGTCATCCGAAGGCTTCTTAATAATGATTTATCAAAAGAGTAATCACAGAGAAATTATCGATTGGCCTTACGCGCACAATTCGTTATTGCGAACCGAGTTACATATTCCTAGAATCTAGGACATCAAAAATATATATTCTAATACATCATCATTAAATTAATATACCCATTGTGCAAGCGCACTAAGGATAATTATATGAACAACATTTGTAATTAAAATGTACCTACCTAATATATAATGTAATCATTAAATAGAAAAGGCAAGATTAATTGTACCTGAAACGTAGTACAAATCGTAGGGTAAAAAGTGATTTTATTCACTACGTATGTGGTTTGTACAATCTATACGTTTTACATGCCAACAATCTGACTTATCCATAATTACACATAGTATGCATAGATATTTCATACATAATCGGAGTATTGTGTATTTGTGTCAGTACATACAAAATTAAGGTTTGTGTACGGAATAAAATCCTAAATTTAAAAAACATATATTCATCGTGTGATATAATACATATTATAGTAGGTCAATTACATACATTGGGAACAATTTAATTTACGCTATTTCTTTGAAAAAGAAAAATTGTTGGTAAATTATTTTTAATCAGTTCCGACAATTTCGGCCTATATAAAGAACCGGTAAAAATAATATACAGTTAAGATTGGTGCGTCAAGCAAATTTATCGGAGGGTATTGTGATTATCCACTAGATTACTTAGAGCATGAAAATCGTTAAGAAATTAACTGATTTCATATTACCGAGCAAACGGTTGCGTACACAACGGTACATTGCATTTAGTACACATGACGATTAATAGTACTAGATTTTTCCATCCGAACGATTCAATTAATAGTATTAAATGTTATTTTACAATTCTCCGCCATAAAATTGTATCTACGACAATGCGCGTTGAATCAAAGTAGAATTAATTAGTAATTACTATAATAATTACTAATTACGATCGAGAAAACATGTTTGAAACGTAATATAGTTTAGTTTTTTTTACGTGAAAATGGAAAAATGATCAATTCCAGTAGTTATTATATTATGTTAGCAAAGTTCAACGGCAGCGTTTATGGTTCATGTATAGGAGAAAAGAGACTACATAGCGAGATCTAAAATATGTAAATAGAACACGGTAAACAACTTGGAAAAACTTCAAATACTAGAAACTTCTTAACGGGTTATTATGTAATTGCCCATAGAATTTAGATTAAATATTTAACAAAAATGCAATTAGATTATTATGTGTGTATATGTTTTAAAACGATTAATATTGAATACCTGCAAGTGCGTTATGTTATTTATTAATTAATAGAATATCAATGTGTAAATATAAAATAAGATCAAATTACCAATACACGATGTGAATAAAGCAACCAAATTTTTTTTTATAATATTTATAAACAAAACGACGGGAAGCAAGGGCGACGACGTGTGGCCAATATAATAAACTCGTCTACAACATAATTTATCGTCTATCGATTTATCGTGTTTTTTTTTTTACTTATACACACGGCGATTACCACTGATTAACGTGTAAACACACACATCTTGCCACTAAACACAACAGTGTAATGTTGATATATATTGGCGCAAATTATATGCCTATTGCCTATTTATATAGGGTGTCCCACGGGGTTTACACAGAGCGATGTCTCCCGGGATTATAGAGATAATCAAATTGTTTTTTATGAACATCTCTAGTCAAAGGCAATTTTGTTGACAATACTTTGGTACATGTAAGTTTTTATTTTATAACTTTTATACATTTTGAAACAGCCATTTCATAGGACTTCTTTCTCTGACATTTTGACGGTTCAACATTCAATTTTCATTAACTTTTTGATTTTTAATAATTGTTAGTTTAAACATTTTTTTAAATAATAATAACATTATCAACAAACTTTATTGGAAAAATTACGAGGTGATAATTATTTGCATTGTTTCTATGTAAACTAAAAAAATATTAAAAATTATGAAACCAATGAAAACTGCAAGAGTTGAACATTCAAAATGTTCAGAAACAGAAGTCCTATAAAACAGGGCTCTCTTCGAATTTCACAAAAATTATCAAATAAAAAGTTAACTTCTTTAATAATATAATTATATTTACCAAACTACTGTCAACAAAATTGCCTTTGCCCCGGGATGCTCGTAAAAAAAACCAAATCTGATTATCTCTCTTTGTAAGTCCCGGTGGGACACCCTGTATGCATGGTATAGTGTGTGTACGGTGTATATGTGTATACCGTACACACACTATACTATGCACGTGGATACTATACTATATACGTGGATGCACGAGTATTATATGTATTACGTATGTTCTAACATAATTTGTAATTAATACGTCCACGCATGACACGAACGTTCCCGTCGTTATTTGACACGAAATAAACAAACAAACATTCTCGACTTCGTGGAAAAAAATACGTTTATGCTGTATATAGGTATGCACAATACACTCTGGCACACACATCGCACGGCCTATGGCGGGGGGGAAGACGATATAATTTATTATAACATGGTCTCGTCCAATGTTCGGGCGCGTAGGGTCGTTAAAAGTATTAAGAAGAGAACGAGAGACGAGAAGAACAGCGGCGAGGAACCAGAGCGGAGGAGGAGACGACTCTATATTCGCGTTTTAATAGCCGTTCTCACACGTCGCGTCATCATTGTATTATGTTGTCGGCGCGCGGGGGGCACCCGAAAAACTGCAGGCGGCGGCGACGACGACGACGCGCGACGTATTATAGCTGCGGTGATTTAGCGCGAATCCTTTCTAAACGCGTCAGACCATTAGGTCCGTTCCAAAACGGAACGAAGGACGCGGAGGACGTGGAGCATTGCAACAAACACCAAACACTATATAGACAACAGCAACAGCAGCAACAACAACAACAACAACGACGACAACAATAATGTAATCGTCATGACTTGGAAACACATAGGATAAAAAAAAAACCCGAAAATAAAAGAATAATAAAAAAAAACAAATCTAAAGAAAACGACGGCGGAGTTGCGCACTATATATCGTCGTGTTAAAAACGAACGGCGTTGGTGGGCGGTGGCGCGGCGGGGTCGGGGGCGGTTATCCGTCTCGAAAACGGCAAAACTTTTAGCTCGAGAGAATGTGTGCGCGCGTGTTTGTGTGTGTCTGTATTTGTGTGTGTGTGCGTGTGCACGCGGCAACAGAGTCGGCGAGATCGAAGGCGGAACGGCGGCGGCGGATGTTCCGAATCTCCGAAAGACCGTGTCGCGCTGCAGCAGTTTGTTCCGACCGATGAAAACACGACAACGACGACGACGACAAGACGGGGCGAAAAGAAATAAGCACACGGACGGACGGAAAAAAAAACCGAAGAAAAATAGGAACGCGCATGACGTCCTCTTCCTCCGCCGCCACCTGCATATTATATATATATATATTATTATTGTTACTATTATTATTATTATTGTTATTATTACAGAGCGGCGCGGTAATGTCATCGCTCCCCGAGGCCTCCCGAAACTCTTCAGCGCAGCGCCGCAGAGGTCGTTCGCCCCCGCCGCCGCAGAGTGACCGTCGAGCGAAACGGACATCTCTTCTTCGGATTCGGCGCGACCGAGAGTTTCCCGTGGCGGTCGCCGGTCCTGCGCGCACCGGGCACGGGCATTGGTTGAAGTGGCGCTGGCGCGGGCGGCCCGCGGCGGACACGCCGCAGACTTTTTTAACGCGCTCGAGAATTCCACCGGACCTCCGCGCGGGATCCGAAGGCAACCCGCACCGAGACAGCTACGGTAAACAGTGCGTCTTATAACAGTACACCATACGCACCGCACGAAGTCGACTGCGATGAATTTCGCATTCGTATACGATACTTATGTATAACACAATATGTGCGAGTAAGCTTTGTAGTACTAATTACTGATTAGGTTTCAAGACGTCCTGAATATATTTAATCACCGGTGAGACAAAGATATTTTTTACAGAAAAAAAACCGTCAATAAAAACCATTTAACTTACAGTGCACTGCACATAACAATCAAACCGGTTTGTGATTATGGCCAGTAAACGGTTTACGTTCAATACCAATATTAATGATTGTACATTTGTACAATATAAGAGTGTATGGAGTGACGATTTTATTAAAATTGAATATTCGCAATATTATTTGCGCTAAGCTCGATGTAATTTTATTTAATTCTGTTTATACCTCAACAGGGAAAAAAAGGTTGAAAACCCAATACACGTTTCCTGAAAATTGAATTACCATGCGTAAGATTGTAACGTAAAAATTAATAAGATGACTATTTCGCATAAATCAACTATACTCGTATAGTTACACTGAATGTCCAACAAGGGTTTATTAAGAATTGCGGTACTCCTGGAAACGTTAATTTTAGGTGGCAATTTATGGGGACATATATTCGGTGATTTTGGCGCTTGACCGTTAACAAAAAAAAATAATATTTAATTTTAAATAGTAATATTTATACTTATATCCTTTTGAAAATCAATATATTTAGTGCTTATCCGTATGAATTGTAAAAAAAAATCGAATTTAATTATCGTTATCAACCCAGGAGGTATCCTTATAAATAAATTCTCATATAACAGCCTGTATATAATATAAATAAAAATTTAGAAGTAAAAATTCCCACATTAATTATACCAATATTTTTTTATTATACTTCCCATTGTTATATTAAATATCATTAAAAATGTGTCTATTAAGCATATAACCTAATATAAATTCTAAAATTTAGATTATTCCTTTTTTTTTGATTATCAAATGATATTCGTATAGAATTACTGGAACAAAAAACAACTTTTTTTTAATCGATTGACTCTTGCAAATAATTTCAATTAGAAAGTTATATATTTATACCTATATAATTTGATATTTGAGCTATGTTCCGTATAATGATAAATAATAAAACTGAACGGCGGACAAATAAAAGTTTCACAGTGTTTGTCTAATTGTTTAATAGTCTATGTCGTCAAGTGTAATAATGTTATACGAGTATAAGTTCAGTAGTTAATTCTCATAATAGAATTATGTTTTTTTAATCGAAGTGCCAAAGGAATATTCATTGGAAAATTTATCAATAATCAAAAAATTATCGACGCTGCAACATTAAATATCTTTTATATTACAATTACTTTCAAATAAAATATACATTAAAAAACTAATAAATAGGTAGTAAAACTAAAATTACTAAGATTATACATAGTTTTCGATTCTCAATTGACTTTAGACAGTTTAAATATACAATAATAGTAATACAATAGTTAAGCGTCTATAAATATTAACAAATACATACAATCATGCACAGTTTATTATGCACAGTGGCGTGCGCAAGAGGGGTATTAGGATTTATCCCCTCCCCCATTGACTTTTTTCATGAGAAATTTGAATATAGATCTGATATTAAAAGATTGTTAAGGACTAAAAAAAAAAAAATTTAGATGAATTTATTATTTCCAAAAATAATACAGCAGAAGAATTGTATAGATTAACAATGTATGTACATACCATTCTTAGACAATTTTTTTCGATTTAGTTCTCACTCCACCACCAGACAACACCCCCTCACCACTGATTTTTTTTTTTAATTAACTTTTCACCTTATTTATACATTTACTTGTAAATAGTACTAATCCATGGCCCTGACTGATTTTCATCATGTTATTATTTAAATTAAATAATATTATTTGTACTTAAATATATTAAACATTTCGCCATAATTTCAACACATATGTCATATGAGACTGTTGTGAAACAACAAATTCCAGTATTGATTAAAAAGTTTACTAAAGATATCGATTCTAAGACTACATTATAGAAAATTATCTTCTTACTCGTATATTGTCTACCAGAAAAATGAAAATAAATTGATAAACGATAATGACCATCTGCTGTTTTGTCTAATACCATATAGATAGTAGGTACTATGGTGAGAACCCCTTGGAAACCTGGACCGGTTTCCACTACCCATCCCTGTCTCATAAAATTTCAACAAGGAAGTTGTTTTTCTTTCAACTGATCTTACCCTCAGGGAAGGATATCTTTTTAACAATGAGGTTGTTAAAAAAAAATCTAAATAACTTATACCTACTTATTGAATATTTGTTTCACACGTTTGGAATTGTGTGTCGCATACATTTAAACAATATAGGCATGTTCATGATTATTTTAACGTAAAAAACTTATTTAGAGGTAGGATTAAATTCTAAAACGTAATAGTATAATATAATAATACTAATAAAACAAACAAAAAGTACAGTAAAAATATCGTTAGGATTTATAAAAATTAAAAAAAAATGTAAAATGTGTTCTTAGGTTTTTGTAAATAATAAATTATAATACCTACTCGTACATAACAACACATCAATTATTATAAAAAAAAATTGTTAAATATACCAATAAATTATAATGTATTATAATAATTATTTATATGATTACCTATAACAAAGGAAGAATTGAACAAATACAAGTTAAACCCGGACAACAAATCATACTTTGCATGCAATTTATAAATTTGTTCTCATGCGGTACAACTATATAATAATATAATATATCACACAATAATTAGAATAGTATGGTTGAAAATGGTGCCTGCAGTGGTTAAACAGTGAACAAACAATTATCTTAAAAAAGAAACTTATAAAGCTCTTAGTTCCTTCTAATAAATACATGTTTTATACGAATAACTAATTTAATACCTGCGCTACCACAATCATCTACATAATTCTACTTTAATTTTATCGTTCATCAAATTATTAAATACAGGTTGCGAAAAGGTTAGCAAATAAAATACATTCGCAATTAACGCATGATAGTACACAGTAAAGAGATAAAATATATTGTTCATCAACATTTGACTATAAAATTATATCTCTCAATCTGGCTATGTAAATACAAAGCACTAGTTATCCTTGACTCATTCTTTAAAAATAAATACAACCACTGTAACTGCATACATAGGGATCTTCTCGAGTGGTTTGAAAACACTAATTTTGCATACTGATAATACAACCTTCATCGTTCATCATGGAAAATATGATTTATTTTTTAGAAAGACGAATTTTATGGTTAGAACTAGCAAGCTCACTATCTGGATTCTCATATATCTATACGAAATGATTAATTTTAGGCAAGATGTGGTTATCCACTTGTGGTAAATAGTAAACATATAATAATGAATCCGACGTTAAATGGACTATTCTTTATATCCGTATTTTTCCAAGCTTAAACGAAATATCTATAAACAATTCAAACAGAATCGAACACAATTATTTGCGATTTAAATATAAGGTCGATCAAATAAAACAAAGAACTTTAATTTGTTCATTTTTTATACACATTATTATAAAGTTATAATACTGCATTTATCCCCCTAAAATCAATTATGTTATTAAAAATATCTGTACAACCTCTTCAATATATGTATAAGAATTATCTGCGTCGTAAAAAAATATTAAGCATTATAATAAAATGTTACGACAAATTACAAGCTTCTAAGCCTATACTAATACTATATACTAAACACCTAGTAATAAATACCTAAAACATTTCAAATCTGTATTCATTTTTTATCAAACTAGATGTTAAATTATACAAGAAAACAAGAATGTCGAATAATTAAAAGTTTTCAAAATGTATTATAGCAGTACTATTTTTTTGTGGTTACTGACTATAGTTTTCGAAATAAAAAAAAAATTGGCAATATTTTAAATAATTGAGCTCTTTATAGAAACTTTATTTTAGAAACTCTTTAATTTATCTTTCTATAGTTTTAGGCGTTGACGTCATAATTCCACGTTCACATCAAACTATTTTTGTTATCAGTCATCACATTGTTTAATGACCTAGTAAACAAAAGGACGTACACACTGTTAAATACAGTTAGTGAACTATTTACTAGGAACTGGTGGTACAACTTTGATGCATAGAAATAAATTGAATGTAACCTGTGTTATCAAAAATACAAAATATTGCGCTATATATATTATTATTATACATATACGAGTATGTGCATAAATATGTTACGTTGAATGGAAATTTAAATAAAAAACATATAGGTAAGTAGGGTAAAGTAAACCAAAAAAAACTTTTTCGAATAAGTTTCCTATTTGAAATTAATGATTATTCACAATCATAAACTTAGAATGTAGAAGTTGTTTATGAAATTACAATTTTGATGTCATAAGACCAACATAGTAAAAAATTAATAATACTTAAGTATGTCTGCAAGTAATAAATAAAATTAATATTTGGGTCTTCTGAAATCCTATAGTATCAGAACTACGACTGGTGTAAATAATAATTTAAAAATAACAAGTAGGTACATCAAACCGGATGTTACCCGATGATGATTAGATGATATCCGATGGGGAACATTCAACATGCACCTATCCAATACTATATCATGTAAAATAGGTACTACCGAACTCAAATATGTATACCGAATATTATAACAATATAAAACAATATTAAACAGGTAAAAGTGTGATACACCAAAAGGATTATTGCGTTATATTTATAAGACTACGGTGATGAAAGAGAAGAGGATTGGGTTGGCGGTTAGTTCTTTTCTTCTGCATCTCCGTCGTGCTCACACTTTGTTTCTATATTTTTACTCTATGGGAATTTCCGGAAACACTTTTGTTCCGCCACCGCATCCCATCGTCGTTGTTTGGTTCCCTTGACAACACAAAAGAAGTCGGCAAAGAACGTTTTCGCCGTGCGTATATAAAAAAAATGATGAATAAAAAATGTAGATAATACAAGCGCAGTAGAGGAAAAGTAGAGAAGGGGCCATCATCAAACCGTGAATGCAACAGTGTTCCTTTACCCCTTCTATCAAACCACTACCGGAGGCTCGGTCACGGTTTGTGGTCATTCGATGTGCGAGAACCCCTTGTGTATAAACGTGCACAGCCGACCTTCGATTGATATCCTGATTTATTTTTTATTTCACTTATCCAATTTAATAAAATGACAATCTATATCATATATATCAAATCTTTTGATACAAAAAAAGTTATAAAATTAAAATACAAAAATTACAAAAATTGAATTTAAGATAATTTTTTGTAGTTCATTTTTAAATGATGTTTACAAAAATTATAAAGGTGTTTTATTTTTGTGTTTTAAACAATATTGAGTTGCAATAAAATATGTTCCACTAATTGAAATGAGGCATATTATATTTATATCGAACTGAAACCAGTCTGAAAGGAGACCAAGGATTTGTGTTCAGCATGTTAACTAAACCAGACGGACAAGATATACTAAGTGCCCAACATAAATATTTAATCAATGGTAATAGGTTATAATAAGTGGCAATTATTAGTTACTTAATAATTAATAATACAAAAATTGTGTTTTACTCTTCTTTTAAATCCTTTTTTTTTAATAAACAATAAAAAACCAATAAAAAAATAATTGAAAAATCATTATAAACTTAAAAACAGGAAATTTTAATATTTTTATCTTTTAATTTTTTGATGTTGTTGACGTTAGCACAGTTTTATTTATACTTTATAATAATTCAGTACACGTTTTTACTGAATCCGAAAATATTTAACATTTTAGTAAATATTTCATGTAGTTTACATGTTTTTTATTTTAACTTTTATTTTAAATCAAATAACCTGTAATTGAATTATTACAATAAACAAGTATGCAGATATACATGTTTTTTGACATGAGATACGTGAGTAAAGTAGACATCCAATGGAAAAACATTACATAAGGATTTGTTTAAGTTTTTAAGTAAAACCTAAATTAAATTTAAAACATAACTGATTATTTAAATTATCTCATTGAGTAAGTGCTAATGATTAATAAAAAAAATTACCTTTACATTTAAGATTAGTATTAAAATCACAAGTGTTCTATAAGAAAAAATACTAACATTTTCTTCTGTGTACCAATCACATTTTATTATTATGTATAATAAATAATAATCATTTGACGATTTTCATTAAATGCCCTCATCAAAATACCATTAAAATTATTAAGAAATTTCTTACCTACCCACCCGTTATTATATTATAATGATTATACTATTATTATAGTAATTTTAATTAGTTCCATATAATGTAATTAATAATGGATACGCGAGAGTAGTTAAGAAATAAATTAAATATTAAAATTATTAGTAAAGCTATACGCAGTAAAAATACAATAAAGTTAAGAGATGTAATTATTTTTGGCTGACCATCATTCGATTTATTAAATAATGAATTGCATAATACACCCAACAATAATTTAATATTGCATTGTTCATTTGAGGAACAAATAAAATGATTAAATTAATAATAACAAAATATAGAAATACTGTAAAAATTACTTGACGATAAATTAACTATGGCAAGGCTTAATTTTAACTAGTTAATAATGTAACCTATTTAGATTTCCTAAAATTAATTTAACCATATTTCAAATATTGCGTTTTGACCAAAAATTACATAAATATAAGCCAAAACTGATAAGAAATTACCTACGACTTTATAAGAATATTTAATATAGACACATAAAAGTAAATGAAATTAAACAATAAAATATAACAGAACAATAATAATTAGATATACAACTTTCAACTTAAATATTAATATGGTTGGGAACATGTGCCTATAACTATAATTTTTGGGTTGTAGGCACCTCAAAATAAAATAATGAATATAACTTAATTAATTATAATGATCTAATTATAATTATCCATTATTCAACAGTGGGTGGTTCATATTTTAATAAGATTTCAACGATTTCTTTATTCGAACATTTATAAACGAATGTATAAATGTATAGGTAATAGTTCTGAACCTAATTAAGTAGGTAGCCACTATATAAAATATAAATAATACAAATAATGAAAATACGTGTCGAGACTGCTGCAGGGAATCAATAATAGTTAAGCCGAAGAGAATATATTAGTTTTATTTTACATAACATTAAACTCGCAGTAAGCATATAATATGCTGGTTGATATTATATTTGATACACCGCCAAAATATAACTTTTTCGTGCACGATATTAACACGGAGTTAGGATGAGGTTCTCGTTAAGATGACATATTTTCCGATTTCGTATACCGACGTACAAGAGAAACCTCGTAATGAATATTACCTCTAATGGCGCAAAGCGTATGTATGTATATATATAACGTAGTCATCTCCATTCCGAGATGAAATGTTAGTTTAACGGAGAAGAAATGAGAGGAGGGAGGGTAGTCGACTCGAGACCCGTTATATGTATGGCAGCGGCAAGACAGAATCACAACAGTAAGGATGATGAAGAAAAAAAATGCGTTCCTTATGCACATCGAAGCGGTGTAGACTGTGGAGGATATGCTGTGTAGAAAAAAATAATAATAATAATAATAATAATAAAAGAAGAAAAGGCAGTGTGTGCTCACCGTTCCGAATCCAATTATTACGCTATGCGCACCGTCAGGTATACCACGAATGCGCAATTAAATCCGGACTGGAACATAACGAAAACCACTTGTGCTAAAATGCGGCAAAATACGACGAAAGAGGAAAACTGCTAGAAAATAATGTAGTCTAAAAGAGTAGAACTAATTCTATCCAAACGTTTTATATTCAGAATAGTAAATGGTATATTATATTGGTATTGAATATTTTATACTTCACCATATTCTAGTATAATGATATAAAATGCACTATGTAGACGTGCAGTTTTATGGTATAAAATAAGTTTTGAAAAAAAAAAACAGAATTCTGCCGACGAACTGTGAATAAAACTATTCAGAAATGGGAATTTTTTGTGTAGCAAAACATTGAAGGGCAAAAAAAAGCTAAAAATAAAGAAAAAAATATAAAATAAACGTATTCGCTTTCACATCGAAGTATACAAATTTACCAACTATAAATGATTGTATAAATTATTCACTAAGAATATTTTACAACAATAGAAATATCAAAATTAGAAATAAACAATGAAACTATGATGTTATAATAAGAAAAATCAAATATCCTGGACGTAATTTTCAATTTTTATTCAATAAAATTAAAAGCATATAATTTAATAAGATAAAAACGTGTCACTAATGTCATATTTCAAAGGAAAAATGTAAATGTACTCGATATATTTCACGATATATACAGAAGTTATTTGTGATTTTACCCATATTCTCGCCAATTGCCCATCTCCCCATAGCTCTCGGTTAGAATTACTGACTTTCCTACGCAAAAATAATATCCGGTCATTAGATCCGCATATAATTTTAAACTCCTTCTCTAGATCCATAGTAATTAATATTTTAAATTTTATTCAAAATGCTGGATTCTATATTTGACGTGAATTTACCTAAATCAACTAATGTTTATGTATTATATCAGTTTTTTTTTTTTTTTAATTTATGTATTTGTATTTGTATCCTGTTTTGCTAATGTTTGTCCTAAGGAATTGTAATTGTTGAGCTGTAGTAATTTGTATAATTAGAAGCTAATATAAAAAAAAAAAAAAATATACAGAAGTACAATATTTATATCTTATAATCTATAATACAAATACATCTAAGTGTTAAATAATTATTGAATATGTAACATGTATGTATGGAAGATATATATGTGTTAAAGAAGGCCTTGAACTGCTACCACAATATAACCTTGAACTCTTTGCGCGACATTATACATGTGACTATAATAATATATAATACATATATATTGTATATACTATATATAGGATTTAGGATTTACCTACTCTTCGTTTGAAGTTTCACACATTATAGATAAGATAAATAAAAATAGTTATGAGTTCATAAGAGACGTGTTTCTTTTTTGGAAGGAACCGCCTACGCAATTATCTCAATCCAAATTATCGAGTACAATATAGTACACTGAAAATAAAATAAAAAAACAAGACACACTCATAGAAGCGTTGAATGATGGAGAAAAACAGGAAAATATGCCTACATAGTACTCGTCGATTCACTGATCGGTTAGTAATCGCAATATTTGTTCATCACATATTAATATTATATTATTATTGTTGACGACCAATATTTTTGTACTACAGACAGATTGTTTCTTCGCGAAAAAATATACCGAATCCGCCAGCGCTAATATGAAACAACAATTTGTCTTGACGGAATAGCGTTAAAAGTGTTAAAACGTATCGACGCGTACGCATACTAACAGTGCCCATGAAGGACAATAATAATAATAACCGCAACGATTACAGGTACACACAAGTATACGCGGGCACGGAACACACAGCATTATTTCAACGACCAGCTGTTGCAACCGTTTTTCACGAGTTGAAAACGGCGAGATGTGCACACGTCGGTCGTCGTCTCGCAAAGTGAACGGGAAAACAAGTACGTATACATACATAGTACACACAATATACCTACCTTATATAACAACGCACTGCATCTGTCTATATATTTATATACATTTGTACACACACATACTTGTAAATATAATTATAATTTATAACACAGAATACACGTTTGAACATGTACAGCGTAAGAATATTATTTTGATTCGCGCGTAATATTATTTATATATATTTCGTCGTATAAATGTTTATATACGAGCAAAATAAATTACAAACCATTATTATCGTTATTATGCATTTTCAACCCATTCTCCCGCAGAACGTATCTTTACACTGCTGTGAGCACGCACACATGCAACACTCGCACACGTACGCACGCAAACGCGACGCGAGCGCACACGGCCGTACGCGGCCGTGACTAATTGCCCGACCGTTCCCGAATCCCGCGTGTGTGACGATCATTATATTTATTTTTTTCTGCTTTTTTTACCTCTAAATCTCATTATTTCGACTTGTTCGCGGAAGCCCTAATTTTCTGTACGGTACATCGTACACAATCGCATTAAAAAGCCTATGTTTATAAAAACGACTCGAATTTTGAAGAATATTACACGACGGCGCGGCGTGGCGCAGTCAGGGCCGGGCAGCGGTTTACCAACTATATACTCGTACATCGTATATTAAATATATACACTTATAATAGACTGGAGACGCGGGTCCTTGCATTTTTCGCTACCGGATTTCTATTATTTCAAATTCATTTACATCGGAGTTGATTGTATGGTTTTGTATGGTTCGCTTTTACGTCGAGTGATTTATAAATCGTAGAAAGGTAAAAAAACCAATCAAATAAACCGTATAAAAAATGTGAATGATATTTTTTCTTTTACTACGCACTCGACGTGATGAATGAAATTATTCCGATATCACATTATGTTATATTAACATAAAAACATCGCCATACACCGTGCAGATAGTGGACGGATTACTGTGGATAAGACGGACAATGCACGACGTGTACCATTCATTTTACATACACTTTAATTCGTTCTTTTCGAACGTGTCTACCGCGCGTCCGTTCGATTTCCTTGTGGAACGCCAACGAAATGTTTACGGCGTAGATGTACGAAAAAATATATGTATCGCGATCGGTTGGCATTTTTCCTTGGGCGGCCCCTGCTGTGCTTGTTTCACTCGGGTACAATCCGGGCCGGCGACGCGACGCGGCGGTGTAGCGAAAAATAACGCGGCCGACGTTTTCGTTTCGTCCGCGGGAAAAGTTGGGCGGGATGAATCGGACGCGCGCGCAGGGTACGGGCGGAGGCGTTCGGCCATTTTGATGCGCGTCCCTCGCCCACAAACGCCCGGCGGCGCTCAATCGCCAGCTGGGTTCAACTCCGCAACAACATCTCGTATTTCAACGTTGCAGCATTATTACGCGCGCGCGCGCACGCTTTATCAATGCAGAAGTTTTAATTAATTTTTATTCTCTCTTCTCCCATCCCGCGACACATAATTACCGATGATCGCGTGGTTTTGGCGTATTGTTGATTAGTTTGTGACTGCAATGCGGCGAACGTGTTAAGATACGTATAGGTGTAGTACACCGCGAGTGTATAAAGGTAAAATTAAAAATAGCAAAACTGCGCTAATGTCCGCGGTGCGGTGTGCATCGGCGATGTTTATACGAAAATATAATACGGGACATGCAGACATTCAAATTCAAACAATACCGTAATGACGAACGCACTTTACATTATGCAACATAAAGACGCACGAACCGAATATTAAATACATTTCGTGGAAATGGGTACTTAATATAATTTTAAAATAATATACGACGGCTATTACCCGAGTCTTTCTACAACCGAATAGTCGCGAAAAGAAATCCTATATAATATTTCGTCGTACACAAATCATACGCGTATTATTGAACATAATATTTATATACATACGTTTGTATACGTGAAAATAGCTGTGATCATTTGTATTATATTTCCTGACATATTGTTACGATGATTGCACGCGGCTATCAACTCAAAGAATATCCGCTCCGGTTGAAAATATCGTATACTTACTAATCTTGAAAAATATATATAATAGACGAGCGCTACCTTCGATTGCGACATTATCTCATGTTGTATATCGTGACCCTATAATAAGGGATAGACTGACATGAGAACGTGACGGGTCTTTCATAAGAATAGGGTGGTTTGACTACCTACTACACGTACGTTTGCTATTGTATAAAAAGGGGTTAAACAGTAGATAGGTAAAAGTAATAAAACCTTTTACAACATTATATTCCAGCCATAAAAAAAACGAAACCTTTTAAATAAAGGTATCATCTGTATCACCTGTGTGTTGTATATTATTGTAAATGCATGTTATTTTGTAGCATATATATATATATTTATTATTTTAATATATATATATATATATATATATATTTGTATATTATGTTGATGTATAATGTATGTATATGCAATTAAAAAGTCAAGATAAAATTATAGATTCCTTTTTTTTTTTTTTTTTGTAATGGCGAAAGTGTTATAACTGCGAATTGCGTGCGCACGGATACTACATTGTTAATATAATATTTAATATTTATAACCTTTGTTTGAATGAAAATAGTGAAATGTGTGAGATAACAATAAAGTCGACGTCCCGGGTCGAGCGTATATCATATTATTTTTTTGCAGACCACCCGCCATTTTGCTAAGGTACACCCCTGTGAGCGCGCCGCACGGCCAAAACGAGCACAAAAGTACAATATTATTCTCTCGGTGAACTTATGATGATGTGCTGGCCGATTTTTTTTCCATCAGAACGGAACCGGTTATGAAGCGAAACACAAAATAACATGGCGCGTGTATACTCGCATTATCGTCTTAATGATATTGTGGCATCGCAAACGTAATAAAGGTAATTACCGAGAGACCGTATATAAGAAAATTAAAATCAAAGAGAGAGTTAAAAAGCACGAAAAAAAAAACGTAAATAAATTCACATAAAATGTAATATTTTGGCACTGAAATTGTTCGTATAAACCTTACCTATACCGCGCACGCAACATAAATGAGTGGACGACACAAGGACGTTATAAAAATACACACACGAAACGCGTATTACGCTCTCGACCGAGTGTGATTTGTACTTATTATACTCTCGGTGTATGTAACATTAGTTATTACTGTTACGATTATATTATTGCACAGCACTTACCGTGTTGGTTGTCATGTCAACCACTACGTATATCAGCAAGACAATCTCCTGTTCGTCTGACCCAAGCAGGTTGCCCTGGTGGCCCGCTGTGGCCACGTACAGAGCACACAGGTACGGCGTGGCCACTCGCATGTTGGCCACTTTAATGCTGCTGCAGGCGTTCTGAAGACAACCCTCCTCCACCTCCGGTCGAGTATCACAGTCCGTCGATTTGATATCGGACATTCCCCATCACCTGTGCAAGACATATACAAAAACACAAAAACACGACATTTAATAAAAGCAAAAAAAAATGTCAGCCGATAAATATAGCATACAGGTGAAGAATATAAGCAAATTTCATTTTAAATTCAACTTATTACACACGTAGTAGGTATATTTGGTCGATTATTAAAAATATATACAAACTATTTTAATATCAAATTATAAATTGGAATACTCGTAAAGCTAATTTTAAACGTATGACGATTATCAAGTGTTTAAAAGTAAAAATTTAATAAAACCCAGTCTTTGTTCCTTTTGTATCATAATAGGTACCTACACTCTTTGAACAAGAAGACAAATATGTCACAAAGGATTGAGTATTTTGAAACAATTTACTATTTTACATTTTTACAAATCTTATATTCTATTTTAGTATACGTGTTGAACAGCTATTATATTTTATTTCTACCTAGGGCATAGGCTAGTCTAATTTATTATTTCATTGATTCGATTCGATGTAAGTATATGTATTCAAAAAGCCCAATTTAAGTTATTTTCAACTACAATTTTTTAAGTATTCGTATTGAAGTTAAGAAGCAAATATATTTTTATTTCCTATATAAATTACGCACATTACAATCGCCTCTCTGAAATACAAACTTTACCCCAAACCTGTACGTTTTAGAAATTATAATTAATTTTTACCTATTTAATAATGTTTATAAAACATCATAGAAGATAGAAGAGAACGAACCCCTTGTTTATCATATTATAAACATAGTTATATTCAATGACTATGGATATTATGTAAACACCAATTCTAAATATTACCTGTGGAAGTTAAGTTCAATTTCCTAAAATTCAAAAACATACAAAAAATGTTAAATGCAATAATTTACAACAAACACATAAGCTATCCAATGACTAACAAATAACAATAATAGGTTATCCTTTCACAACTCGTTCCTTCTCCACTCCGCGACGTAGATTAATTTATTAAAAACATAATATAATATTGCGAAGACTGTTACAATATATTGTAGTTATCTATTTTCAATTGTCATACATCCTACATTATTTTTAAGGACAAATGAAATTCGAAAACCTATGATAACGTGATTCGTTAGAATATTTAGCATAGCGTAATTATCTATAATAACGTAAAACATTAAATTATCGTACCAATTTTCATGACCTTGACAATGTTTACTAGTCTCCTGTAATTTAAGGAAATTTATATGTGACGTCATTTTGCGCCCACGGCCATCTTCTTCTGTACGCAGTATATATTATATTTCATATTGTTTTTCAGTTTTAGTCATTTCGACACGTAATTAAACTATAATGTTGACGGACGAGTACTATAAATTTAGGAATAACGAAATTTTTATGGCAGAAAACTGAAAGCTGAAGAAAAATTTGGACAGAAGTTAATTTAGAATTAAATTAATGTTTGTTCCAAACATAACGGAAAAAAAGTTTATAATTCGTACTGATATTGGGTTTATTATTTATAAGTTATAACAAAAGTCAGGTAGAATGGATGTTCATCGTCATACGTCGGAGACTAAACTATATATTAAACAATTCGATATAAGTAAAGGGTATTGATATAAATTATAGATATTCCTTCGTGTACCTATATATTGTATATATTATAATGATGAATATTTCGACCGACAAAATATAATAATGACATATGTTAACCAGTTGGATCTCATTGATAATAATCTATTTGCTGTATGGAAATCAAGGTTTTCTAATAATATTGATATGTATTCAAAATGACTGACTTTTTTAAATTTAAATAATTTAAAATTTGAAATATAATACCATTTTAATAAACGTAAATAAAAATGTAAGATGGAAACGATTTTTTATCTAATAAATAATAACATATGTAAATTACTATAATAACGATCGAATAAAAGAGAAACGAAGTCTTCACATTTACTTAGAAATTTATTATTTTACAGAAACTTACTATATGTATCATACAGTACACCTATAGCCATCATTTATAACTTTTTATCAAAAATCATGAGTGCGTTATATCTAATCTCTAATAATTAATATTATAATAATACCACACAGCTGATATTTTTAAAATATAGAAATGTAACGATCATTTTGTATAACAGAAGTTGAAAGCAAATTAATTGTATAACTAAAAATTAGTAATAGCTAAAATGTTTAAAAAATCACTATAAAAATATACTACAATAAAATTACAGTGAGATCATATGATCGTCATGTTCAAGGATTCATAAATGACAAACATCCCATAATAAAGTATTAAAAAAAACATTCGACACATCAACTTACTCGATAAATCAAATATTTATAATCAAAATACAATTATAGTATGATATGGCTATTAATTAAAAATTATATACTTAAAATAGAGAAAAAGTTTTAAATATTGTTGTTATAGCTCACTCATCACGGTCAGTATTTTTCATTTTTTTATAAAAAAAATGTAACCTATTACACAAGACGATTTTAGTATTGGATTTCAAAACACTGGCCTCAAATGTATCTACTAATTATTTTAACTACTTACGACTTTGTAATAATTATCACTCAAATTCTAATTTCTAAAACCACAAATATGAGCAAATCTCGCAGTGTAGAAAAGAAAAATAACAGTAAAATAAGTTACTTTGAATAGAAAAATAAATGCCAATGCCAAGCAGAGTTTAATACCAAAAACAATATAAGTACCTAAATTAGAAAAATCTATTTAACACGTTAATGATCTATACCATTATATGAAATATAACTAAAAATAATCAAATTTTATACTTTAGAAATTTTATTTCAGAAATGAACAAACACGAAGTAGGGTAAAATGTTCCTTAATTCATTGTTAAAATTATAAAATTTAAGTTTACACATTTTTTAGGTACTATTCTGGTGTTATAATTCAACAGTTATCAAAAGCCAATTTCCTCTGATTTTTAGTGGATTATAAGAGTAAGACAATTTTTTTTAGCAGTTACTCCATTTAATTTTAAGTTAAAAGGATTTTACGTTTTGAGTAATAATTAAAAATAAAACATTTATAACACAGAATAGAAATATAATATTAAACATGTAATATGATAATAATTCATTAGTAAGTAATTAATGTAAACATGACTTTAACACAGCTTCACTGAACTCGACGGACTAAACTTAAAAATGTAAACAAAATAACCAAGTTATCATAATTTATACTCAACTATACGTAAACGTATACGTAAACGTTAGTGTTCAATATTTATCAAAAAGAAAATGAAAATTGAACTATAAATAAACTTTATACTTTAAAAACCAGATAATATGATAATAGAAACACACAAGGAGAATTATACAGCAGCCAGACAAAAGAAAGAAATACAATGCAAAAGAGTAAAATGAAAATTAATGTTTGGTATTTAATATGTTATCTAGTAATATAGCTGTATATTATAATTAGTGGTTTAAGTTTCACTAACTAACACTTAAATTGGCATGGTAGAATATATTATTGTACACCTAAACACCTACACCAAACACCTAATGTATGACAAAGATAATTTATCAATTAATAAGACGTGTATTGGTAAAGTTGGAACATGAAACTGAAATTTAAATAGAAATTATTCACCTAAAACTGTACGATTATATGCGAGGCATTACGTTACAGCGGTAGCTGTTATAGATATATTGTATAAATATAAAAACCAAAAAGTTACTCAATACAGAAGGCTGTTTTTCATTTTTAATGAGATGCGGTTACTTACAGGGGGTCGTGAGTATAACTTTATATATTTTTTGTTACACTGAACGGAAATGTCAAATGGTATCAAGATAATGAGACCGCGTAGGTATGACATAGGCTTTCACTGTCGCAGCGCGGCCACGAATAGTGACAGTACGGTACTACACAGTACACGGTGTGCCCGGGAAAACGGTTCCAAGACCGATGAACCGGTGAAAAACGTGCGGTGAGCAATTTCCCTCAAAATAGATGGCTATAGAAGAAGAACAATACTAAAAAGATTTTATACGCACAGTCATAATAGAGGTAAATTAAAAAAAAATCAGACATGATACGGTTGATAAAGTAACGGTCACATTGAACAGTTTAGGTACCACATGACTTATAGGTTAAACTTATGAAATGGTTAAATAATTACAACCGGAAAATGACAATAGCCAATCATTTGAACAACATATTTAACAATTTGAGATGGCAACCTATAAAATATGTAATAAATTAGTATAACGTTTAGTAAATAATTTAGAAATGTCTGAATATAATTCGATATAATATGTATTTTGAATTATGATTTGAACATAACTATAAGCTTTAATAATTTTATTTTTATAGCATTTATTACCTAATTAGGTACTTAATGAAAGCTACCAAATATTTATCAATAAGAATGTGCAATATGTAAATAACTTGATATTTATTATTCACCTAAATATTAATAAAAACAAAAAAATAGCTTTACCTAAACAATATTTAATATGTATAAAAATTTGCTATGATCCATGTTCAGGAGTTTTGGCCTCGATTCTTTTGATTTTATAAAATTACCCCAAATTGTTGATAAATAATTTAATAGATGTATCCTTCCTAGTTCATATACATGGTTATAGTCCAACAAAAATAACTACACATATTGTACCACATGAAGCACATTTAATAACTTGGCCTATCAGTTTAACAAATCTTTATTTTATTATTACGTAGCACCTCTATTAAAACCACACAATGTCATGTTTTTCCTAACCAGTTACATAACTAAAAAATATAGTTTGTTCTAAACTATGAATATTGTGTAGTTCACTTTTTAAAGATGTATAAATTCAAAATTATAAAGGCATTGCAAACAAAAAAAATACTATAACTATTACATAGTAATACGAGCATATCGAGAGATAAAATATATAAGAACTTAATTTCTCATAAAAGTAAAAACGAAATTAAAAAAACAATGTATAGTAATTAGTAATTTTAAAGTAAAGTTACATTTGAGTGAAAAATGGTCAAGTAAATAAATCTTCAAACAATTTTCATGTTTCTCAAGCTATTGTAGGAGAATCGATACTATTAAAAACAAGTCCAGTTATATGAAAAATCAGAATAAACCAGTTAAACGTGTCAGAAATTCTACTTTTTTTCTTCCTCCGTCGCATACATTGAACTATACGTCGCAAATGCTAACAATAACAAGTACAGACAAATTTAAACTTATCGAATGAGGAATACATTATTGACAAATGTACACGTACTTAAGTATACGACTATTTTTAGATCCTTTACCCATTCATTAGCCATTACACATACGCGATTGCAGCACACTCAAAATACCAACATTTTGGGGAGGTAGTAACGAAACATGATTTGCATAACTATGCGTTTAGTATAGGTACGTTTTTTATGCTCTCGACGAAAAAAGGGATGAAGCCAAACATAGGCGTTACGTAATTTACAACACAATGTGTTTCAAAGGGTTCGGTGGAGTCCTTTTTATATTTTTTCCTACGGAAAATAAATTATTTTTTGAGTTTAAAATAAATAATTTAAGTGAATACCAAATATCGGCCTGAATAAAAGATACCTCTCACTTGTTAGGAGGGCCCTGTCCAAACCAATAAGTTGACAAATTCCTTCACGGTGTTACTGATGGGAATGCCCGCTTCTACTGTCGTAGTTCTCTGGGCACGCATCAGAAACCACGGTTGAACAATAATACACGTGTTACGTAGTCCAGAAAGGTAACACGGATGTGTTGCTATAGAGCTTCAATGGGAAATACTTCGAATACAAAATAAAAGTACTATATCAGGATTAGTGAAAAACACATTGTCATGCGATCAATACAAAATGTATTACTAACTTTTAGAAAGCATGAACTAAATAAATTAAGTAGTTGGATTTAATTTATATAAAAGTAAATAACAATTATATACGTGGAAAATATTGGTTAATATAGATTTTATTGACTCATTGACAAATTACTAATATACTTAATCTAATCTCCATATAGGTGTATAATGTATATTTAACATTAAATAGAAAAGTCGTATAAGTGATATAACACTGTAGTAGAGTTGTAGCTATATGGGTAAATATTAAAAAAAAGTACACGAATTATTATTAAACAATATTCTTCATTAATAATTTAAAAATGTTATCATATTTTATCACACAACTAGTAATTGTCACATGATTTATTGCAATATCGTTAAAAATATAGTAAGTTATAAATATTATTTCAATTGTTATTTTAGAAATGAAATTAGTTCATTAAATTTTAAATAAAAACAAACAAAATAAAATATACAAGAGTATTAAACAGATTAAAATGAAAAATACACATATATAGATATAGTTATGAAGATTCATAAATAGTACGCGAGTTATTTTATTTGATACATTTAAGTGTAGGGGTACATATTAATTAAAATACAAATATTATTGTTCTTAGTGTATACAACTAAAGCATCTCAAATAGTCGAATGTTAGTAAAATCCTGATAAATAAATATTATTTAAATTATTATAATTTAAAATATAATATCTAAAATAAAATTAATCTACATAGATGTTAACTGTTAGTTAAGGCTATATTTTGTCATAAATTCCACAAAAAATTAAATTTCAAAAAAGTCTATAATTATCACTAACCTAATCCTTTCAGTGCATATCCTAGAATAATAACAAAAATACTTATGTTATTTTTAAGCCCCCGATATAGTTTTTAATTTATTCATTAATAAGCAAAAATGAAATATATTTCTTATCAATAAATTATAGTCTTAGATAAAGATTTTAAATAAATTATATATTATACATCTGATTTGTATTAGTGGCCATGTATAATATAGTGTGCACCGTACAGGTAAATTTTACAAATAGATAACTGTAACTAGAAATAAGAAAGTACCAACATGTACGTACAATTTAATGATTTGAAATTGGTTTAGTTCATAAATTAAAATCCTACAGTAAATTTTAAATGCATTAAAAACTTAGTAAAATTAATCGAAAAATTAAATAACTGTAAACGTAGGTACTAACCAGAAAACGCGTATTACGCTGCGCAAGTTCAAGTTCTACGGGAATAAAGATATTTTAACTATTCGGAGGTTTACCGTCTTGTATACCAATATTCTTATCATATGGGATTATAGATTCCAACGAAAACGTATATAATCGCCGTTAACGTTTAATCACCAAGGGCTCTATGATCACGAGAAAATGATACGACATTATGACGTGTATTAACTATACATCATCAACAACATTATTAATGAAACAGTATAAAATGTACTATAAATAGTTCTGTCTACAATTAGAAGCATTCACGACGTTGGTTGTTTTTCCTATCCGCACGAGATTGCTATTCGATTAGACAGATATATTGCTGATAAACGTATACAACTGCATTTTCGTAATATAAAAAGAAGGCCGTCCAAGTGGAAATGAAAAAAACCTCGCTACCGGACGTAGAAGCGTCAATAGCGGGCGCGTGAGCGAGGATACCTGTTGCTGCGCCAACGTTTTGGACACATGTATACACACTGGACGACGTTAAATGTTCGCTCGAGCACTGACATCAATAATTGCATAAAGGAAAACAACACTCACCGTTCAGCCCGTTTCATATCCATAAGTACGAGTGTGCCGGGGTTGATCAAAGGGATGTATCAGGTCGATTATTTTCTATAAAATCGGCACTCGCGCGGTGGCTGGCGGCGACGACGACGAACCAAACGCGAACTTTCGAAATTCCGATTTATCTGGTACCGAGTTCCGGTAACGACGGAAGGGCGCGCGGAGACGACGGTAACCGGCGCAGTACCGGGTCTCGATTATACGTGTATAATATCGTATTATTTCTGTTCGGCAAACTTATTCTCGTGCTATATATATACGTATATATATATGTATCGAAATCGTCGAGAATATTAAAATTTAAAATTCAAAATTTGAAACGCGTGTTACAGTGTGTGTGTGTGTGTGTGAAGACGTGTGAGCGAGTGTACGAGTGTGTGTGTGTGTGTGTGTGCGAGTGTGTGTCGCGTGTACGCCAGTGTGTGATATTTTTTGATCGAACGCGCGCGCACACCGGAGACCGAATGCTGTCGAGTGGCAGCGGCAACGACGGAGGTTCTCTCTGTTGCGTTGTAAACGGCGGCGGCGGCGACGGCGACGGGAGTAGGAAAAAAAAAACACTACAGGTATATAATAATAATATAATACGTGCGGCGACAACAATGCTGGGGTACGGGCGGCGGAGTGGAGACATCGTCCGGGGCGGCGCTGCGGTGGGGGGGCCAGGTGATACGGCCAGGTGAACCAGGTATTTCGGTTGCGCGCGTGTGCGCTCGTGTGAGTGCGTCTGCCTGCCGTATAGTGTACCGCGACGCACACGCACACACGCACGATTATTACGGCCGCCGCGGCGTCACTCCTCCCCACCAGCGAAACCGGCTTCCCCCCTAGATCGCCGCGTCTATCGCACTCGCCCGGCCCCTTCCTCCGTGCCGTCTACCGACAGGATCTTCTTCGCCGCCGCACCGGCAACGGCATCGACAATCGCGTAGACCCCGCGACCGTACGGCGGCGGCCGACGCCGACAATGTATTAGCGGGCGGGCTGCAGCCGTGGTAGGGACTGAAAAAACGACGACCTTCAGATAACGTGTACGGTGTATTATCGTTGTGACGCGACGCGGCGTCGACGTGCATGCAATGCGGTTATTTTTAGATTAAAATCGAAGTATCGTGGACTTTTGAGACGGAGCGAGAGAAAACAAAAATTGGCTGCGCCTCGCGGATGTACCCGTCGCGGGGCGCACCTTGTCGAGGGATCACCGGTCACTACCGCGCCGTTCGACCTAATCTAACGCGTGGATTTCCACATTAGAACACTTGGAACCGCGGGGTTAAAATCTTATCAAATTGGTCAGATGAAGAGGTACCACTTGGTGTACAGCACAATAATAATCGATAGGCGATAACGAGTTTAATTTCGGTGTACACGATATGCATAATGCATGCACGAATAGCCCAGGGGTTCTGTAAGAGTCTACTGTCTTACTGTCTTAGACTGTCTACATATTATAGCACCCCTAACTCGAAAATATTGATATTATATTACTACTATTGTGATATGCTTCGTAATACTTTCCAAATATTTTAAAGATTTATATATATTTTAGTATTAATGTAGTAACATAGACACATAACCATGGTATACAATAGTGACTAAATATTATGTTAAGCTGGTGCTCGCACCACCTCAAAATTGGGTTGAAACCACTCGAAACATCGCTTTTAAAGAGTTCGATTTTTAAACAATAATCCTCTCCCATTAAAAAAATAATTTTAATCTTGGCTAAATAATCAGATTTACGATTTACTAACCAAGAATATACAGTTAAAGCACCATCTATAACTATATAGTATATATATTATATAATAATGTTTTTATAAATTAACTATTTGTATAGCACTTACCACGACTTCATAAATGGCAGTAATTATTGCTTTTATAACATATGTTGGAATAGGCATATTTAAATAGTTAGTCTGGTGGAAGGAGTGTTAAAACTTGAAAGCGATGTTAAAAACATATTTGTAATGAAAAAGATGATAGTTTAAGTATATGTAGCAATATTGCGGAAAAATTGGTAAAAATATGTTTTTACTCTAATGTATTAACTGTATTAACTCTAATTAAACTTTTGAGTATAAAAGATTCGTATAAAGAGCGATATCCCCCGTGTTAATAGAGATGATCAAATCCTGTTTTTTTTATGAGAATTTCTGGGCAAAGGAAATTCTGTTGACAATAGTTTGGTAATTATAAGTGTATTATTAAAGAAGTTAAATAATTACCTTTTTATTTTAAATTTTCAAAGATTAAAGATATTTTAATGATTAAACTTTCTAAATCTTAAATTAAAATTCAAGAAGTTAATAAAAATTACTTCTTGAATTTTAATAACTATTCTAGTTTAGAAGAAAATAGTGTTCTATTTACACAATTTTTAATTATAACATTATTAGCAAACCTTAACGGAAAAATGACGAGGTGATAATAATTTATATTATTTTTTTAAACTAAAAATACTATTAAAAATCATGAATTCAATGAACACTAAAAATTAAACGGTCAACATTTTCAGAAAAAGAAGCACTATAAAATGACCACTAAACTGACAATCTTTAAAAAATTAATATTTATAGCTATTGTAAAAATAAAGGAGTAGGAATTTAAAATCGATAAATAAAAATAATCTGTTAGATTAATCGTGTATTAAGTAAAATGTATATATGGATTAATATTATTGTAATTATAATTATAACTCTATTCGTGTTTAGGTTTAATTATAAATATAGGTATTGACGTATTGTGTATTTTTTAAATAGAATTATGAGTGTACTATAATAACTGAACCAGAATATAAGGTACATATTTTAAAACTTTCTAGTTTCGTTTTTTGTTGTAATCTATTATACATAAGATATTAAGATTTACTTAATTTAGTAAAAATTAGTACCAAAATATTTTCGATAGAAAAAATGAAAAAAAATCAATTTTTTAAATTGTACTCCTAATTCCGTAAGTACAGCGGCAAAAAAATGAACTATTAAAATATTATACAAATTCGCACATCTCAGGATTATACCAAGTTGGTCTAGAAAGCATAAAATTTCAATTACAACAGCGTGATACTCGAATTAAAGCGGTGTATCATACAAACTGTCGTAAAAATTGTTTTTAGGTCAAAACGCCTAGAAACGAGAGAAATGAACCGTGTTTTTTTTCGTATACGCTCATTTCAGAGAACGTATACATTGTCGAATGAGAAGAAAGAAAAACGAAAAAAACGTTAAACGCCATTGTTTTCATTTCTTCATCTAACTTGCGAATGACAAGTGTACGATCATATTTTATAAATAATGTCAATGATGTTTATACGTACCAACTTTTTCTATTGAATTGTGTTTTGTCATTATTTGGCCTCAATTATTCATGTGCATTATTGTATACGCATTATTTCATTTTAATTTGCACTTTTTAAAGTTGTCCACTTCAAACCGGTAACGAAACATAGTCTCGGCATTAATTTTCAATTTAAGAAAACCTGAAAAGAAAATAATAACACATTAGTAAAACGCATTAAATAATAATTCATGTAACAGCTGTATTGATTATTTACAGGTTCGTTCTTAGGGGGATACGTGGGTGGACATATACTTGAGTGCAGCATATCAGAAAAAGGCTGAATATCTAGAAAAAAATCATTTTTTCTCTTTGTTTCTTAAAATATTTTTATTTTTTTTTTGAGCACAAGTTTTCTTTTTAGCTTTTTGAATAAATTATTGCAGCTTGACAGTCAAAATAATTCGATAAATATAAATATAATTACCTAGGAAATTTTACAGTGCTGCACATAAATACTAGCTTTTAATTGTATTATTACTATGATTTATGAATTGATAATTGGTTGCATCCAGTGGCGGACGCAGGGGGGATTTTGGGGGTTCAACCCCCCCCCCCCGAAATGAATAGATGATTAATTTAAAACGTAATAGTTATTTTATCATATGTACCTAAAAACAATTAATTATTCAAAAGACGTTAAAATATGCTAGAAAAAAATGTTTTGGTAAGAAAAGTGAATCTGTAATAATTTGTAATTTTTCAATCTACGTCATCTACGTTATATCAGTCTATACATCGATTTTTGCAAATTGGAGCAACACTTCCCGTTTCAGTTGCTTCGAGTGAAAGATCATTCTCTTGTCTCCGTAGATTAAAAACCTATTTACGAAACAAGACGGTGGAGGACCGATTGAATGGATTAGTATTATTGAACTTATACAGAGACGTAGAGGTATCTTATGAAGATATCTAGAATATTATGGCAAAAACACCGAGGTGGATAAATTTGATTTTATAATTAATTGTTATGACTTCTAAAAATACAATAAATAATTATTTCAAAACAATGGTAATTATTCTTATTTTTTCAAAACCCCCCCCCAACATTTTTTCCTGCGTCCGCCACTGGTTGCATCAAAACTATATATATAAAAATGGAGACAAAAAATTCGAAATTGCATCAGTTGAGAACGGCTGGGCCGATTTGGCTCAATTTTTTTTTAAATGATAGAGAATGTCGGGGAGCGGGTTTATAGCATAAATTATGGACCTAACTCCTGTGAGTTAGAGATTTAGAGACAAAAACTGAGTTACACCGGTGGCGCCCTCTAGCAGATAAAAATAAATATATAAACCTATATATATAAAAATGGAGACAAAAAATTCGAAATTGCATCAGTTGAGAACGGCGGGCTGATTTGGCTCATATATTATAAATGAAAATAGCAAAACTATATCTTTGATTATTTAGAGTAAAATACGTTTATTTTAGAATTTACAAAATTTCACGAATTTGCTACTATGTTAAAATACAATACATTAACAATACTATAAATGTGCAAAACCAGGTCGATTAACAAAAAAAAAATGCATTATAAAAACGAGTTTGTTTTGCCAAGCCAATGTTCCTGCTGAGGATAGCTTTCGTAAACTCGTTGACCTGGTGCAAGCCTTTAATGAAAGTACAAAAATGTACTTAAATGTATCAAACTCTTATTACATTGTTATACATATTACATACTATTCAATTATTGTATACTTATTAAGAAAAATCGGTGAATATAACAAGTAAATTGAACTGGTAAATGTATTTCGAGCATAGGTATTTTATGAATTATAAGTTGCAATTATATATAGCGTGCAGTGCGTTTAGTCAATATCGGTCATAGCACTCATAACTCACAACACTATTGTACCTAGTTAATTTTTAAAACATTACAACAAATGATAGAGTAATACCGTATTACTAATACGACAATATTATCTTATACGTGTTACTTATTGGTACTTAGCAGTAAAACCAAATGTGTCCCGAGTGATTTATCGTCTGATTTTGTATGTTTCGTTTCATAAATTGCTCCTAACTGTATACCCGCGTCCGTGCAGCAGTAACAATCATCATTGTGTCTTACAATGAGTTACTCCAGCGATATTTATTTATTCCTATTATAAAATGTTTTTTATACGCTGAAAGCCCATTGTTGTTCTCTAGCGTCTAGCCGTCGTATAATAGCGAAATATAAATCTATGGTACACGGCGTACAACCGAACGGGCTCGTGTTTCTATTATTTCTATCGTCATCATTATAATGCTGTAGGTACTGCAGGCAGACGATGAGTATAGGTATGCCGCGAAAACAATATTATTTCGATAATTGGTTACCCCTTATCAAGATCGTGGGTCTGCGACAGAATTATTATTATTTTAGAATAATAGAAAGATATTAAGTTCTACGCGTATACCTCGGCTACGATTCCTCGCGCTCGGAACATTTCACAACACGCGTGGTGCAGAGGAACGAACGCAACGTAACCGCGATCACGGCACAAGACGCGTAGTTGCCTAATCACACACATGATTATTACTTATTTGTTATTAGTTATTGGTTATTAGCGTACGTATATGTACACATACGAGTGCTTACACGGACGGGGACGACGATAGCTACAATAACGACTATCGATCAGCACGGGTACGACTGCGGCAGAAGAAAATTTCATTTGGCTGCGTGTGCACGCATCATGATGGTTATTTCGACGACCTCCGTCGGCGCCGTCGTGCTGAAGAGGAGAAACACTATCAGTTGAATATTTTCACGATAGCTAGTACGTTTGTGTAGACAATGGGAATCGGTCTTCGGCCGATGCTTCAGGAATTACCACCCTACATATATACATATACCCTACATATATACATATACCCTACATATACGGCAGTAACGCTTCGCACGTGAATGTAGGTCGTAGTGGTCGCACGAATATTCAAAGTTCGGGAAATCCTACGACTTATTCGTGAGCATATTATGTTTGAATGTTGTATTTTTTAAACTACTTTTTTTCCCATTTTTTTTTTTAGCTTTGAAATAATCACATTTGACTACACTCGACACTTTTTAAATATATCACCCGTATAGCGGTATCTACTACAGTGTTTCAGAGTTAGATTTTAACGGTGAACGTGCGCGATCAAAATTGTGTAGAATTTTGACCTGTGGGCACGAGCAGCGCAGCTAACTGACTAACCACGCCAGGATGAATAAAGACTGATGCCGGTCAATCGAAATCGGAAAAACGGTTACGTGTTCATTGCTGCCTGCCTGCCTGGAAAGGTTTCTAACGAATATTTCATTTTCACGGCAGAAACACCATGGCGAATTATTATTAAAAAATATATATATATATACTCTGTAGTATAAACGTATAGCTATTAAGTTATAATAAACTAGCCTACATTAACCTTATTCTCTATGGACACATCACCTATCAACCTATTACATAATGTGCTCTTGGTTTATAATATATAGAGGTACTATGAACAAATTGGGGGCATGTGATTATATGATAAATTTCACATACCCAATATAGCGTTAATTTTAAATTTAAATACAATTGGATGCATTATCTGTATTATATTAAAAATGCTACATGATAAAAATCAAACTCGTGCCTCTTTCCAAAAACTTTAATATTGCTTTGTTAACAATCATTAATTCAATTATTTTAGAATTATATAATTTTTACCCGTACAAGTGTGTACGAATATCCTGTCAATTTATAGATAAATACCTGTATAATTTCCAACTGTAACTATTGTTAACAGCATACGAGTATATGAAAATAAATTAGGTTTTTTGACTCTCACATCTCGCTTGTCTCCGCAATCTCCAAAACAAACAAGCACTAAGATTTTAACTATTTTAAGCATCACACATCATAAATCTGTATTAATTTATTATAGGTATATGTTAAAATATGTAAAAGTAGATTAATATTAAATCCACAGTGATTCTGTTCCGTAAAAAATAATATAATACATACTGATAATATATAAGAAACTCACAGTATGTAGACAACATGTAAATGCTTTTGAAAACATCGAGTGTTATGAGTGTCAGTGTTGAGTTATGAGTTTACATGACTGTTTGAGCCATGATGTCTACATTACCTTGCCATATTACACAATGGATACGTAATACACTAAAGGGAATCAATAATCATACACTATACATAAAACTGTATTTAAGTGATCATACAAATGTATGAAACTTACATTAGAAGTCTTTTAGGATCCAATTATTATAAAACTATAAATTAAATAAAGTAAGAGTTATTATATATAGATAATAGATGTGGTAAATTATAGTATAGAACCCAGATGTAAAATTGTAAACTAAATATAGTATAGTCTTTAAAACTGTACTCTATATCTATAGGGAATAAATTCCGAGATTCCGTTGCAATAATAATTACAATTAGGTAAAGTTAATTTTCTTTCTACTAAACTATAGAAAATAATTGATAAAATTTAATTTTGAATTATAATTTAGAACCAAATTAATTATATGATATGTACTATAGTAATTATATAAATAGTAAATATATCAAAAAAATACATTTCAAAAGCTGTATTCCAAATATTAAATTTTATAGACAATAGAGTTAGTTATGAAACCCTCTTAATGATTCATAAGCAAGGGCATATTTATTATACATAAACATCATATATATTTTTCAAGGATAACAATTTTTAGTAAATAAAACCTATTTAATATTCATAATTAAAAAATGTACACTGGTTATTGGATATTATTTCAAAACTATAATTACATTTCCCCACGTTAATCTTATTTCAACAATCAAAAAATTTATAAATTAGTTCGTAAACTCATTAATTCACTTTTAATTTATGTGAAACGAGGATGATAATAATACAAAAAAAAACTATAGAAATAAAATTTTATGCATGTATAATTATAATTTGTTATGCTCATTTATACTACAGTCTAAATAACTGGTTAAGGATTTCACATCTAAACATAAAATTGGTAATAAAATGAAAAAATAGATGTTTAGTACTTATACGGCATATTCGTCATTAGAATATTGAAAACAATCTGACAATAGCGTATAAATTTGTCTATTCATAGTTATCGTAGTCGAATTTTAAGATGAAAATATAGAGCTTGAGATTACATACGAAGACGGTATAATTTTTAGATTTTGAACGAAGCGAGAAATGTAAATTGGTTTTACCATGATGGGTGTTTTTTTATGGATGTCCATACGATCTCGATCATCAATTTGTATTTTTTTATTCTGATAGAAAAAGTTGGTTGGAAAAGTTAGGAGGTTGAATTGGTAATTTCTTATCAGTTTTCGAAATAATTGAGAAAAACTAACGAAAAATGATAAATAAATTGGCAATATTGACAGGACACAAAAAAAATAGAAATTATTTTTTAGTCCTAATTAAATCATTGATTTATGAACACTAAGTGGAACAAATATTTATATTTCATTTATATTTAAGTGTAATCAATTTGTATCATACAATTAGGTATAATTGACCCGAAACATAAAATATTTCCCGGAGGAACTGTAGAAGTGACCGGCTGACGTCATATGAAAGTATACCAACAATTATGGAGGAATCACCTTTCAAGGTGGATCTAACTTCTTTATTTTTTAAGTTGTATGTAGTTAACACTTTTTTATGTATCTTTAAAAATGATCAACATTTTAACCAAGAGTGTCAGTAAACTAAAAAATGTGATGAACATGATATATAGAAATTTTCCTTCTGCAGGTAGTAGATTTACATTCGAATCAACCATTAGAAATTATAAATCCCGTGTACAAAAATATTGGCAACCCAATGTTTGAATTTGAATTAATTCACATATCTTATGTTGTACTGAAGTATAAAATCCGCAAGAACATATTAAAAAAAAATTAAAAAACTTCGCAACCACAAAAAAGATTATTTAAGTATATCAGTATATGTTATATTGTTACCTATATTGTTTATTCATATAAGTAAGTATGCAGCTATATTTATTTATCATTAATCTTACTTAAGGAGAACTTTAAACATATGTTTAATTCGAATCTGAATACATACTTAAAGAATACGCTTGTAGATTTTAAGAAAATACTCAAACTCATCTCTTACTTTCTGTCATGTTTCTCGGTTTAAGCTTTTGATTTCAAGCACCGCCCTATGCATTGTCGTGACCATAGAAACACTTACAATACGAGTAGTACGCGTCCTGCGTATACTTCTTTATCCTCCAAAGACTTGCGTGGGCACTTTTGAACTCGTATTACTATCCGATTTCATGAAACCTTTATGAATTTTAAAATGGAAAATTATCGTGAATACGAATAATGTTATAACTTAGGTATAGGTACATATATATATATATATATATATTTAGAATGGAGAAAGTAATAGGCAGTTGCGGATTACATGTATGGTGACCATAAGATCCCATTTAACGGCTAATAAATTATGTTAAACTACAAGTCCATATAAAAATGACGTAGGTCGCTATGGTTATGCAAAAAGATTTTTATAAAAAAAAAATGGTATAGTGTATTCGATATATTTTTAATTTAATTTATTTTTATAAGCATAAACCACGCAAAATAAGTAAAGGTATAAACTATGTATGGTTGTTTTTGTAGGTATCAATATGTGAACATATATATTATTTTATATGTTATATATTTTACTCTATATTGTTAATAAATAATTTATAAATAATAGATAGCTATAGTTAGGCAATAACTGCCTTAGCAGTTTCAGACTTCAGTATGAACAATATAATATTTTATAGTAGCAATAATATTTGCAAAAACGCACATTTCCTGGGCACAATATTAACAATTCTCGAGGGCTTAATTAGGCAAATCTGTTCAAATTTAACAATAATTGAAAATATTCTATAAAAGAAATCCTACTTGAATTTGTATCGTATGTACAATGTACATACAAACATATAAAAGATTTTTTTATCAATTCCCTTATGAGTTTTAATTAAATGGATATAATACATAATAATGTAATTTTATACTTTTTAATCATTATTTGATTTCCGGCTCTTATATTGGTCCCGGCAACTATCAGAGCGGATAATCTATTATTAAACAAAGATAATTCAAGTACAGATTGCATTAAACTGTATACACCATATACATAAAATAATGAGTATGAACTAAAAATACAGCTACATATTATTATTATATTTTGTATACAATATCTTAATTTACCTATATACTACTTATTTAAATACATTAAGTTACGTAAAAACATGGAGAATCTTAATGCAATAATTATACTTATACAAATACAATTATTTTAAATGATCATTGCACATCTTACAAATCATGATATTAGATTGAACAGTTTTCTTATATTATTTTCTACAAAACTTTATATAGTAACAATTATTAAACTGAAAAGATAAAATACTATTACATTTTAAATACATCTTACACTGACCTACACTCGTTACCCAATATACAGTGATCGATTTCCTAATAATATGTTATGAATTTAACTACCTAAGGTAGATACAGAAACATTATTTTTGACCGTATTAATTTAGTCGAAGGTCTTTCATGCATTTTCTTTCAATTTTCTCCGGATATATAATTTTTTACGTAAAACATGAACATGAATGGGTACAAATGTACGTGTGCAGAAAGAGAGGAAAAAAATAAAAATACTACTTTGCACACTCTCGTTCTGTCCTTCGATTATATTGAGCAAATATTCATGGCAGACATATTATTTGTACTTAAAAAACGTACATTTAAACATACCTATATAAATATAATATAATATATTATATATATCAGTCATATACCTACGTTATTCAATTACAAATTTAGGATCTTATCGATTATAAACTGACTAAGATTATACTTTATTGATTGATAATGTACATTAACATTACACAAGCAATTAAACAAGTTTGACGACATATTATATAAATAAATTTTCATCCCTTCATTATTAATTCAAATTACAGAATAATAACAATATGTATTAGGTATCTATTAATTATTTAATTGAAAATTCAGTTTAAAAAAACGAAGTCTTGAAAAAAATTACTATTCGATTAATTAATTGAAAAACTTATTTGTTGGTACTTTCTGTGACATTTATGGAGCATATGGACAATGGACATAATATAAGATTGACAATTTCATCTAGATAAAAATCGTTTAATTATATAGGCATTAGTAAGACGATTTACTTTTTAGTATTTCTACTTCAAATCAAATACCTAGTTGACATAAATATTAAGATTAAACTAATTAATACTCATTTTGTATGAAATTTACTATAGTAAAAATTAATTAATAGGTATGCTAAGCCTTTAATTTCTAAATATTTCCTTTGTTTGAAAAAACACTTACACTATTAATTTTAATGTAATTTGAAAATGTATGTGTTTTAATAATTTTCTCTTTGCAGACATAATTTTGTTTGAGTAAAAATATAAGCTTACCCTATAGAAGTATACAGAGTATACTTAGTATTATACTATGGCATACCATAGTTCACCATTGTGAACGACTTATAAGTTATAAGTTATAACCAAAGAATTTAAAAGTCTTTAAATATAAAAATGGATATTAATATATTTGCGATAAATAGACTCAAAAACCAATTTTTACGAGGTTTTTTTGCAAAATTGTCCGCGTCAATATATCCGGAGTAGGTTTTAATCCTTTCTATAACTCCACTATGGGTAAGGAACATCCTAAAATGGATAAAAAAAATTATTAACTATTATTACAGTTATTTGTTGATTTCCGTCAAGTTTGGTCGGGTTGTAATTTTTTTAGCCAAAAAATGTTATATATTATATGGCCATGCCGCTAATCAGCATCAAAAAAATATATAAATCATCAGTAAAGGCGCCATCTTTTATTTTCCACATTTTCATTATCAAATAATAAATTCTAATTTCTAGATCTTTTACACATTATCCATTTTTATATTTACAGAATTACTAAATGTACACAGGACAATAATATGTAACGAAGTCAACGAAGTAAAAGCAAAACATTGCCATATTTTGCCGGATCAGCAAGTAAAATATACAGTGGAACCTCGATAACTCGAATCGTTTGGGGGCGAAAAAAGAATTCGAGTTATCGAAAATTCGACTTATGGAAAACCTCGATAACTCGAATCTGTAAGAAAAAATTCGAATTATCGAAAATACTTTTTTATTTAAAAACACAAAGACTTCAATTTTATAATTTTATTTATTTATGTATTTACTAATAAATGTATAATGTATGTACTATGTAGGTATGTATATTGTATTAAAATTTTTAAAAAAGTATAATGTAATAAATAAAGTAGACTTAAGTAGAAGAAAAGAACTATTTTTTAAAGAAATCAGATATTTTTGATTGTTTTTTAATGTTTGACCTATCTGTGAAGTTTTCAATAACGTTTAGCACGGAAAAAATCTCGTCTCCAATTTCTTGTTGTTCTTGAATGTACTTACGTACAACCTGTAAACTATCTAATGCCTGGGCAAGAGTAGTTTTAGGCAAAGCCAATTCACCATCGTCATCAATATCCGACTCCTCCCCACTGGACTCGTTAGGTATTTCTTGGAATTTCAAATCATTCAGTATTTCATTATCAGTAGGATTGTATGTTGTTATAACACCAGAGTCCACCTCAACAAAATGTTGGAATTCAACTGTATTAGTCTCAGGAAAAAGCTGCTGATATCGATCCCAGTATCCCACTCAATTGGGTTTTCTTCTTCGACTGGTTTTTGTTTATAATAATATACATTCTTGGTTATTTGACCTTCCAGTTATCGAGGTGTGTACATTGTACATATTTTATAGTATAAATTCGAGTTACAAGCTAAAATTCAACTAAAATTACTTCGACTTATCGAGAAACTTTATCACACATATCATATATTGGGAGCCAGGGGCCGAGGAATTCCTTCGAGTTATGGAGAATTCGACTTATAGAGGTTCGAGTTATCGAGGTTTTACTGTATAAGGTTTAATCCATACAGTTATCATTTAAAAATATAACTGATAATTTATGTTTTATTATTTTAAGCCGTAGTAACAATGTTATTATTACGTCAACTATTATTTATTAATTATTAATTTATGATTAACATAAGATACTTGATGATTATTTTTCTTTCCGTTATTAATGTTATTTATTTTATTTATATTAATGCATTTTAAGATTAATTGTATTATAATTCAACATAATGGCGTTTCTACTGAGCAAAACGAAGTACAATTTATTTATGTATACATAATGTATATTTATCAATAAATAATTAAATTTGTATATTACAATTATTGATAATTGAAAAGGAAATAATATTTACTGTGATTGATCAAGATTCGTGGTTGAGTACCTACTTATCCATTTTTCATTAGATTTTTTTGTGTTGTATCATCTTTAAAATACACAAATGTGAAATATCGTTATAACGATAAAAGTATACTTTTGTAGCTATATTATAAGTAATTTCTGAGAGAAAATCATTACACCTTAGATATAACCCTTGATTATAAATACTAGTATTTATTATCAATTATATAACTCATAAGTTACTTATATTTATTAATTTTTAGTAAACATTTAAATAATTAAGTATGATATGTCTTTTTCCTGTCAACTGTCATTAGGTTTTTAGTATGTAAATTATAATAACTTACAGCCCATTGCCCTGCATTGCCTTAATACGTCTAACTTTTAACTTCTTTGTTATTTATGTTAAATCTGCTATTCAGACGTGTAATATAGACATAAAAATATATTACACATGTAATATTCATATGGATTCAGACGTAGTAAATAGGTAGCAAGTACTATAGGTATATACTATATATGAATAAGCTGGTACATTGAAATTTTGAATAAATTGAGTTCGACATTTTGATCCTAGGTTATGTTAAAGTAAATCAAATTCATACTAAAGGTTAACATTTGCATATTCATTAAGTCAACATTTCAACCTTATTTCCTCCTTAAGTAGTCTATATAGTATAGCTGTTGTATGTTTGTATAACTGACATGTAATCATAATAAATTTGTAAGCTTGAAAACATTTTTTTTTTAAAACGTTATTCTTATACGTGTTATACATCAATATGTTACAGAGCGGAATGTATGTAACGTTCATGGAGATCTTTAAAATAAAAATTAATTAATTAATTTGTTATCAGTTGCTACGCGGCTGTATTGTATTGATATAAGCTTACAATTCAATAGTTACCACTAACCATAAGTCCATCACCATTCACCAACCTATCGTGTAAGATTAAAGTATATGTCACTTAATGTATATATGTAAATATGTATCATATATACCTATGTTGTATACACGTATGTATTTATTGATTGTAAATAAAATTGTGTTTTAACTTTTGAACTTTTTAATATTCATTTAAGTAGTTTTAGTTGACATAGTAATTTATAATGCCAAATTCAAATGAAAACGCATTAACTATAATTTCTTAGGTAGGTTGTAGGTAGGTATAGGTATACCACCTTAGTAGTTAGTACCTATACCTACTTTTATCGTTAATTCTGATTATAAGCTGAGTTATAAGCTTATAAATATTACAACCGGCTTCAAACTATTAAATTATTTAAATAAAACAAATCTTAGGATTAGGAATCACGTATTTACTTTTAAACTGTGAAGTGTGTACTATAAATATTTGTAGAAAGTAGCGTATATCAAATGAATTATAATGTAAAATATACCTGTGTACATATAAAACAGTTTAACATATTATATATGGGCCATTCAAGTTTTGTAGCCCTAATAAGTAAAAACCTTTGTTTTCTCACTAGTCACGCGTACAATTTTTCAGTTTTTTTAATTTAGAGGCGGAACTAGAACTTATTACGCCCAGGAAAAATGTTAAAATTACTCCCCATAATGGTCCAAGAATGGATTACCCTTTTCAACAATTTTTTTCTAATGGTTAGCATACAAGTATACAGAATGAGTTTTAAACAAAATATCAGTATCAAAGTTAAAAATATCAAATTAGTACTTACTCAACTAATCGTATTATCTAGTTAACATATATTTATATGAAAACGAATGTTTGTCTGTACGAACTGTATGTGTTTATGGACTCCTCAACCATCTCAAACGCCGAACCTATCTTGACATTAACTTACAGGTTATACTTAGTAATCATTGAACTAAGGCGAGTAACATATGACATAGATTTAAAATTGTTAGGAAACCCTTTCGACCATATAAACGAGTTTTGTTAAGTAAAACCCGAACTCGGACACGGATAGAACAGAACGCCAACATACATAGAACATTATTCATTTTTACATATCAGTTAATCTATGTGTTACCGCGCGACCATATCTAGTAAAGTAACTGGTAAAAACATAACCATGATTCTTAGTTTTTTCATTTTCATTTACGCGTTGGTTAATCTGTGCTATTGTAAGTAAGCGGCAGTCATTTATTTTATTTTCACATGAAAAGATCATGTATATTATATACTCGCCTTTGCATTAAATTTAAAATTATACCTAGAATACGTTCGTCACTATTGCGAAGTCAACTGAAAACGCACGGAGGTTAAAGCAGTTGCAAACTTCACAAACAAGCGGTAAACGACAAACAAAAAACAAAGAAGATCGTTTACGAATTACGAGGTGCTCAATCACGGGAATAGGAATCGCAAGAGCAACACGCAACAAGAGTCCATGCAGTTATGTCATTGACAAGTCATTCGATTTCAAACGTCTGCTGCAGTTTCCCATTCGTCTTGCTTTCTCAATGACCATCAACAAGGCATAAGACGAATCACTTCAAGTGCGCTGTTTAAATCTAGATAATCCATGCTTTTCACAATGTGGCCAGTAATATGTTACATGTTTATGATTGGAACAGCCGAGAAATTTATTTGTTTATGCGAATGACGGAAAAACCAATAATTTTGTACACCTTAACAGTGGCGTATCCAGAAATTTTTTTCGGGGGGGGGGGGGGGGTTATGAAAAAGAATTTCTTAAGTTTGTTTTCAAACAACGGAGTGTCGAAAATGTTCGTTCTCCGGTGGCAGTAGACACTGGAAGTGTTATGAAAATTTTAAGAAGTGTGGATATTATTGGATAAACGTCTGGGCTTGTTTCGAAGTATACTTCAATACCATTTTTGTTCATATATATGGATAACTATAATATAATATTCAGCTATAAACACTTGTTATTCATTACAATTTTTTTAATTATTGTGTTTTATTTTTACATGGTATATGATATTATATTATTATAGTATTTGAATATTTAGCAATTTTTTTAAACTTCACAATTTTCGGGGGGGGGGTTATAACCCCCTCCCCCCTGGATACGCCACTGCACCTTAAAGCACTCGAATAAAATATATGTACTAACGATATCGTTGATAACAGTTTAAAATAAGAAGTAGTAAACATGGCTAGGTTTTCAATAATGTAATCCGTTAAAAACCATGCCCTGGCCCACGCATTGTTTCATATCTGACAAAAAAATTACGCCCCATAAAATGTTACATCCTAGTGATCAACCCCAAGTTCTTCTAGTTTAAAATTGGGTCTCACACCCAAAATTATTGAATATTGAACTATATATTATGTAAATGTGTAATGTGTATGATGTTCTTCAAAAGATTTTTGACTCGAATATTCTTGCGTATTTCGTCATCACCTTTTGTAGTAGCCAATATTGTATAGGAATGCATAAGTCAAAAGTTGAAAATTGGTCTTATATATTTAATTCTTATATGAAGTTGTTTTTTTATTCCATTTAATATTAATAAACATTAAAAAGTTGAACAGAGCAAAGTAGCATTGATTATCAGAAGTTCATCTTATATATTAATTTTTCATTCGTTTCAGTGCTTACTGCGTACCTACCTAATGTTTTTCTAGTAAACTCTCATACATTGATTTAATCGTTAAAAATTTACATTAAGAAGGGAAAAAAGCAATATCGGTTTTCATAGACAGTTAAAAACTTATTAATAGCATATAAATGTTATTACATTTTAATTTGTATAATGTAATTAAATACCTAAATATATCTATTATTAAAATGGCAAATGTGTGCCTTATATTATAATATCTATGCAAATTATTTACAACTTGTCTAATTTATTAGACATATAATAAAATATTTACAGCTAGCAATTAGAATTGTTATAAATATAATAATTAAAATACAAATCTTATGAATTGCTTTGTCATGACTCGCAATTGTCAAAAAATATTTTCTAGGGCATTGAAGATTAATAGGTATGATATAATTAAAATATCTAATATGATCAATTTAACGAATATATTTAATAATCTATTATTAATATTGAAATAAAATGCTTCATATTTTATAAAAATTTATATTCACAAATATCACTTTTACATTAAAATTTTTTTTATTTTATTCCAGTTTTTCTTTTACTTATAACAGATGAATATTACTTACAAGTTATTACTATTGATAAATATAATCTAACTATTAGAAATATACATTTCTTTCCTAATTTCTGATCGTTCAGATGCTGTTTGAAAGTTTAACCTTACCACAAAAAAGGTAAAATATATTAATATTTTAATATAATAATATGGTTTTCTTTAATTTAATATTTAGTTAGGTATATCATAGTGTTCAGTTTACATTCTTAAATACTTAATAGCTTAACACTTATTCGTGTACAAGAATTCACGAGGTTAACGAAATCCGATAAAATTAAAATAAAAAACCATTATGAGTTAACTTTATTTCATATTCTCAATGAATTGGTAATACGTGCGTTGATCACTATACGAACAACATTTATCAAACCTGCTGGGATATGTTTACATTTTCAGATAATTAACAGTATTAATTGTATCGCACTACAGAAAATTATTCACGAATATGAATTTTTTAAACATCAATATTCAGCATTTACATATTTGTTAGAAATAATTTTGTGGTTGGTGACTGCAGGTGCACGAGAGAGGGTACTTATTGGTGTTTAATTTTTTTCAACCGCAGATATGTTGACCTAGTTACGCCACTGCAGTCCGCGACGTTTATTATGTTGTCCACGAAGTATACACACAGTGTAACGTACAACCCGTCTCTCGTTGAAGCACGTATCATTTCTCGATAAATACAGCAAATCCGTAGTGTTCAACGGTATATTAATGTTTTGTTCGACCATATTATATCTTAACCGTTTCAAAGTCAAAACAATGCATCGATATTTATTTCGATATATTTTACTGTTGTAGTGTTTTGTGTACAAGGGCGGTTACAGTGGTCCTAAACGTAGGGGGGGGGGCAACATATGTAGATTGATAAAATAGATTATAATAGGAATAGGCATAGGAATTTTCTTATTATTAATCGACATAAAAATTAGTTGTGTACAGAAATCTGTCGTACTGTCGACAGAAATACTGGTGATGGATCTTACTGTTTGAGAATGCATTAATTTTTAATTTTGAATGTAAGACTTAATTAAAATTGAAATCAATATTTACCACACCATATTTAAAAAATGCATTTTGATCAAATTTGAAATCACTTTTCTTTTGAACGGGGGGAACAATTGTCCCCCCCCCCCCCCCCCTTGAATCCGCCTTTGATTGTGTACACTATTCACCCGAATACCCGAAACGGTTACGGTTTTGAAAATACGTATAGACTTACAAGGGCCGTGATGATTCGCTAAAAATAAGATGGTGCAAGTTCATTACGAAAAATGGCGCTAATTTAGGAATATTGAATAACCTCAAAAAAAAAATTAATGTACGCGTAGCTCGGCTGTAGATAGTATAATCATGGAATAGATTAAAAATGTACAAGTACAATAAATTGGCGCCAAAATATGGACATATTTTTGTTTTTTGTTTACATCGCGTGGTGCGTACCACTACGGTCCGTAACAAGTAACGGCTGACAGGTACACGGACAAAGCATTGTCGCTTCACGTTTGTCTTTTTGTCGTTGTCCACGTGAGAAACTTCAGCCCGACCGCGCTTTTCAGCGATTCGATATCTCCACTCGAGAAGAATACGGTTCGCTAGCAGTTTGAAAATACCAATTTCGCCATGGGCATTACAGGATTAGCCAAACTCATCGCGGACATAGCGCCCAACGCTATCAAGGAAAATGAAATAAAAAATCATTTCGGTGAGCAGTAAACTATTTGTTATTGAACCGAGTGTGCGAACGAACCGTAATGTATACGGGTGCTTGTCGGTTGGTTTCACATCTTTTTCAATATCGTATCGATTTGCAGGCCGGAGAATTGCTATTGACGCTTCCATGAGTCTTTACCAGTTTTTAATCGCGGTCCGCAGCGAAGGAGCACAGCTGACTAGCGCCGACGGTGAAACGACCAGGTACCCACTTTAATTTTATTAAACATATTGTTACTGACAAAAATCAATCAAATGCGTATTACTATTTTTACAGTCATATCATGGGTACTTTTTATCGTACTATAAGACTCTTAGATAACGGTATAAAGCCAGTGTATGTATTTGACGGTAAACCGCCGAAAATGAAATCATCAGAATTGGAAAAACGAGCGGACAGAAGACAAGAAGCACAAAAGGCATTAGAAAAAGCAGAAGAAGCTGGTAGAAATTTATAATATTATTTGATTCATTACCAATTCTTCATACCTGTAATTATGCTTTATTGATTTATAGGTGATACTACTGAAATTGATAAATTCAGTAAAAGACTGGTAAAGGTGACATCTACTCACACTACTGAATGCAAAGAATTATTAAAATTGATGGGAGTTCCTTATGTTGAAGTATGTATTTTGATTATTTTTAATAGTTAAACAAATCTTATGTATTTATTTCATTCACTATAATTTTTGAATCAAATATTCTAATAATAATATTAATACAAATTAACCTTATACTGTATTAGACAGAACGTCATAATATTTACAATCTGAAATTAAAAACAATTAAGTATTCTAAGTTATATATTTATAATTTACTTTACTTGTTATTGTAAGAGTAGATGTCCAGTGATACTATTTTCAATCAATTTAGATAAAATCAAATAACATTGGTTTTCAAATTAATTATTTGTTTTATAAATCAAGTGAAAAGTTTTTTGGATCATACACGATGTAGGTATAACATTTTTTGTGTTGTTGTAGAGCATATATTGAAGGTTTATGTCATTGTGTATAATACAATTTTTGATATACCATATGCATTTTTGAAGAAGCCTTGGTCAATTATTTAGAAATATTGAATAAATTTAGATCTAATGTTATAGTTGATTCTCAGATTATGAGTTATATTTAAGACAAATTTATTGTATGTTAAGGAAATTTTTATATTCTAACTATAGATCAGAACTCTTGGTTTGGGCATGTATTTATGTACAAAACACTTTGTTATTAGAATATTATAGAGATTGTTGTACATCTGTAATGATACTGCTAATATATGTTCTTGGTTTCTTGCATTTAGTTAAAAATAAAACCATGCTTATTGTGTAACCCATGATGTTATAAATTTACGTGAATGTGCCATTATGATCTGGTAGAACTATTAATTGTATTGTGTTTATTATTCAGACACAAAAATCATAAAATGTTCCATATTTTTAGTATAAGGTTAATGTTAAAAATAAGGTTATTATCATATGAATTATTAGGCTCCATGTGAAGCTGAAGCTCAGTGTGCTGCTATGGTAAAAGCTGGTAAAGTATATGCTACTGCTACTGAGGATATGGATGCTTTGACATTTGGTTCACCAGTTTTATTACGTCACATGACATTCAGTGAAGCCAGAAAAATGCCAATTCAAGAGTTTCAACTAGACACTGTATTGGACACAATGCAAATGACCAAGAATGAAGTAATTTAAATTAAAAACATTTGTTTTAATAATATTATCTAAACTATTAACATTTTAGTTTATAGATCTTTGTATACTATTAGGATGCGACTACTGTAATAGTATTAAAGGTGTTGGACCCAAAAGAGCTATTGAATTAATGCGACAATATAAATCATTAGAAAGTATACTGGAGAATTTAGATACCAAAAAATATCAAGTTCCAGAAAATTGGCCATTTAAGGAAGCTAGGCGATTATTTATAGAACCAGAAATCACGGATCCTGAAACTTTAGAAGTAAAACTTTTTTTTAGTATTTGTGTAAATTGTATTTTTAAATTGCTAGTCTTGCTAACTTAAATGATGAACTACGTTATGACCGAATTTAGATAGAATTTAAAAATTACATTAAATGCTTAGATTATAAATTAAATTCTGATTTGAATAGAGTATAAACAATAAATAACTGATGAGCAACACTTTTTACTCAAAAATAATTAATAATAATATTTTAAGTATAAAATAAAATAATATTATAATATTTAAAGTAAATTGAGTATCGATCACATTTTTAGAAACTCATTGACCTAACGACACAAACCAAGTCATTTTTTGAAATTTTTATAAGTCTATGGGTATTACTTATTAACACAGATTTTTTTATGTTATAAGTTAGGTTATTATTAAGATATCTTGTTTGTAGAATTATGAATTTTAATATTTTTAATCTTAAGTATACTAATATTAAAATGTATGTTATAGTTGAAATGGGTAGATCCAGATGAAGAAGGGCTTGTAAAATTTTTGTGTGGTAATAGAGGGTTCAGCGAAGAAAGAGTTAGGAATGGAGCTAAAAAACTGTTAAAATCACGATCTGGAACAACTCAAGGCAGATTGGATTCATTTTTCTCTGTTTCTTCCACGCCAAACAAACGCAAAGTAAGTTGAACATTTTATTATTAATATTAAACAAATACTTCTGTAGAGGAAGAAATTCTGGAAGAATAACCTAATAATTGAATATTGAATTGCTAAACTACAGTTAAGAATCGACTATAAGTACATTTTTGTTCACTTGCTGCTAGTTGACACCTGTTGATATATTTTGTGCTATTTAGTGTTCCTCCTGAAACAACAAATTCTATGATTGGTTTTCAAATTATATTTTAAATTACCCTCTTACTTTAAAGTTTTGTCATGTTTGGGACATAACAATAATAATAATTATTATATAAATGTATTGTAAACCAAGACTAAAATACATGCAACAGGATATGCAATAATAAGTTAACTCCTGAATAATAAGGAATTTGTACATTTTTTTACTTTATAATTATTATTTTTATTTACTTTATAATTATTTGAACTAATAACTTGAAGATCTGTCTTGGATAATCATTTAAAGTATATTTAATTGAGGTGTAAAAAATTATTTAACAGTTTTTCAAATTCATAAAAATCGATTGTAATATAATAATTTTTTATCTAGATGGAAGAAGCAAAAGCAGCAGCGAATGCCAACAAAAAATCAAAGAAGGGAAATACTTCTAAACGTGGTCGACCCAAATAAACTACTTCAATATTTTTTAATTTAACCATTTTTTTGTAATACGTACTAAGTACTATTGCTTTCCTATAAGATGATAAGATTTTATCTTATCTGTTCATTTTAGTTTATAAAATTCATTACTTTTTATTTGTAAAATAATTTTTTGGCAACAACAAATTTTTTTTGTAATTTTATGCTATGTACTATTGAAGTTTTGCCATTTGGCATTAATATATTTTATACTTATAGCATGTGTCCATACATTTTTTATTACACATTATAATGTACATATAATATAATAAAAATGTATTTAAAAAATTCTTCTTAATATTAATAATAGTAACATTAAAAATATTGAAATTTCCTATTTTGGTCATTATTCAAAATTTTCTACAAATATTTTGTATATTTAAGTGCAAGTCTTCACGATAGAAAAGGCTAATGAAATGAGTCTTTATATTTTTTTTTTTATAATTAGTAAAATGTACTAAACGTATCTCTGGAGCACAAGTTAATGTAATATTATAGTATTGCACGATATATTAAAAACAAGACGGTTAACTATAAATTATTTAATGTCGTTAATGGTTTATAGAAGTCCACTCTTAAGTGCAATAGTTACGGTTTTTCATGATGAGCTAAGACTAAAACGCGGTCATAACTCATAACGAACGATTCGTATGTTAATATTAGAATAATTTCAACGCAATGATAAAATTATTTATCGGCTGTACTACAGACATTGAACTGGCGCTGTCTACGGACATCGTAATTGAACGGCTCGGGGCATGAAGCCATGAACCGTAATCGGCGTATCCAGTGTCAAATTACATGTAGAAAAATACCTTAACCTAAAAAAAAAAAATGTGATAAACTGATAATCTTATCAGTTGGACAAAAGTTCTGATTCAAGCGTATTTGACAACAACGGTTTACACTTTACTGCTCGTCCGTTCAGCGCTCGAACGCGATGGGGAGAAAAAAAATTGTTGAACAAACCTAATTATTATTTTTAGTTATTACCATATTTTTTTTTTACTAGTCCAACGTGCATCATCATCCGGCGTGTCAAGTGTTCCGTTTCGATCGTCGCCGCTCAAACGCATCGAAATCTATCTCGACGGGGCATCCTTGGTGTGGTGTCGTAATTATTGAATCTCTGCTTTTCATTTCGCCCCTGCGCGACATATGACGTTCTGCTAAACGCCGGTAGCCCCTTAACACGTTTCCAACGGTACGTACCATACGTGATTTGTTGCGTTTCCACGATTCGATCGCGGCTTATTGTTTGATTTCAACCGATGGGTACACTTTTTAATCACAGCCGTACGTGCAGCTCGCTGTCCTTGGCTAACTTTTTGTGTGCGTGCGTGTCCGTGTATGCGTTACACTATGCTTGTGTTATAATCGTCTTAGTTGCACGCTGGAGGGGATCTGTACTGACCCTCAACTGGTAATGTTTTGAATACATAACGTTCTATTCTAGTCAATGATTCATGTTTGGATGTTCAGCATGTAAGTACTCATAGAGGCAATATTATGTAGTCGATACTGTTTTGTTTTCTTCCTTCTCTTTTTCGCGGCATTTATCGAAGGTTTGTCCTGTCAGACATTCATTTTTGCTCGTACAACACACACTACAGGGCATAGGCGATAAATCTGTTTGGGTATTATAAAACTAATAATCAACTAATACATTTGTTCCATGCTTTTTGATGAATAATCTCTTTATAAAAAAAGGACTAAAGCGCATTTATTTTTCTGAATTATTATTAACACTGAGGAGTTTGTACCATATGCTAGCAATTGTGACCAGTTTTAATTTAAAACTATTTCTCATAAGTTCTCACCATTTTGGTTGATTACAAATTAAAATAAAAAAACATTTTCTTATTATTATTTACCGTACCTTATTTAAATTTTTATGAATTTCATTAAGTATGATTTATGATTATTATTGAGGTTGAAAAATCTAATATTTTTTGCCTGTCTGATACATTTCTGTCAGTACAGTGATTAGAAACATATTTATTATTATACAATATTTGTAAGACAATTATGAATAAGTCCAATTTGATATAGTATTTATAATTTTTTTCAAAGAAATCAATACAATATTCTAAAAGCTTCAAATATTTTTTGGAATTTCTTTGACTAATTCCATATAAGATTAATACTTGTGAAAAAAAATATTTTGTATGACAAGTGGTTGCCTTTTTTAAGTATTCATTTTTCTGACTCATTAGAAATCAATACCTAATAAAGACAATAGCTATCCATCCAGGTTCTTATTTAATTTTTCTAAGATGTTTATTCAAAATAATTTTAAGTTCCAAGTACAATTAATTACAATTAGTTTTGTTATAAATAATATTGGTCTTCAATTTGTTTGAAATGTGCTTGAAAATTACAAAAAATATTTGTTGTTCAGTTAGTATATGTAGAGTAACCATGTTAAGTCCATTTACAATTAATGAACTTAATTTTTTGGAACAATTTAATCAAAATTAAAATATTATTATAAAACTAACAAAGTATTTACTGCATATTAAATATTTATAAATAAAATAAATCTATAAAGTCATTTAAATCTTATTTTTTATTGTTCCTATCGGTGGTATATCCAGGAATCTTTTTTTGGGGGGTGTCTGATCAGTTACATATCACATTAATATAATCCATAGTAAAATTTGAATTAAAAAAAACTTTATTTTAAAATTTTAAGACTATAAACTATATAACTAAATCAGATGTAGTATTTAATTTTATATTATTTGAGATTATTTAGATAGTTATTTAAGATTTCCTGAAAGTTTTGAAGACCTTCAGCCCCCTGGATACACCACTGGTTCTCATGTTCTTATATTATTATTGAATTAAGAATTTTGGTTAGGCATATCAGATCTGTCAGGGGAATCAAATTATATGTCTGTACATATATAAATTATGCTTACTATGCAAATAATATATACCAAGTATTATTGTGGTGTCTTTTTATCAGTTAATATTTTCTACGAATCACTAGGTTTATGTGTACTTATTTAAAGTATTTACCTTTGTATGGACCATAAAATAATATTTGTTGTACTAGCTATGTAATGAATGTTGCTTAAATGTTTTTATAAATGACTAACTAAATAAACAGCTTGAACATAAATATAAAACAATTATGTAATTTTTTGGTTGTCTGTTGTCTAGTTGCATAAGTAATATGAACTTAAAGTTAGTATATCTGCTAATTTTTCTAATTCATAAAATAAGTATATAAAATGCACACTTTAGGTACAATTTTTTTTATTTCAAGTGTTATATTTGTTATTACTTATTAGTATAATGATGCATTATTAAAATTATTTATCATGTTTAGTTATATATATTTTATATTTATGTAGAGCATAATATACATATTTTATTTGTAGATAGTGTAGTAGTAAATCAATCCTTGATTACAAACTAAATTATTAGTTACCTTTATGGGAGTGATATATTATAATTTATAATATATGAGTACTTACACCATTTTTACTTATCAAATATTAACTCTAAATATAATATACATCTATTATACTACTGTTTTAATTTATTATTCATTTATTAATAATATTATTCTAAATTTAATTTTTCTCCATGGGTTGTAATAAACATCGTAATTTAAAAAATAAAGTAACAAGCCATATTTTCTATTTTTTATTTTTTTTGTAATTACATTCTGTTGATTTGAAAAAAATAATTTAATAATGTTTGAATAAACCTTTAATAATCTAGTATAAAATAATCTAGTGACTTTTTAAATTGTTGACTAAACACATTGATTTAGAGCTTAATTGGCTCAAGCGACTAGTTAAGCTTAGTTTAAACAGACTTTCTTGTATTTAATATTGAATCAAAACTTATTTATTAATTCAATATTTTTATTTAAAATAAAAATAGGTTATCCAAATATTGGAATATGTATTGAAATATCTGAAATAACTTCAACATAACTTTCATTTGGAAATTAATTAATCATTTAATCCATAATTAATTGTTACATTCAATTTTTTTGTAGTTAAATGTTAATATAGAACATAGATTACTCATGTACTAATAATAGTGGTAAAAATTTAACTTTTTAATCTGGCTATAGATGAGTGATTCAGAGGACGAAACTGCCTCGATGGAAACCACCAGGATGTATAAAGATGACCTAGAGTTATCTCGTTTGTCTTTATATCTTAGTTCCCAAGATCTGATAAATAATATTCCAGAAACTGCTAGACACATCAGGGTATTAATATTGAGTACAAATAATATTATAGAATAATATTAAATATTAATTCTATATATTAACTTCTTATTTTCAGCCTGAAAGCATCACATTTGATTCGACTCCAGGTGATATATCTGTAGATTTTGTACTTGTTTCATCGTCCAAAGCTAGAGCACCAGTAGATATCGATGGTTGGAATCGCAGATCTGCTTTTGAAGAAAGAATAAAAGAACAAGGTTTACTTCTCGAAGAAGATGTTGTTGGTGGGTTGACATTTGTCAAAGTGCATGCACCTGTACCAGTGTTACGTAGATATTGTGAAATATTGAAACTGCGAATGCCTATGAAAGAGGTAATATGTTTTGAGAAATTGTAATTATAGGCATGTTATTTATATTCTCTTTCATAGTAAAATTATTGAATCTTAAGGAAGCACAGAAACATGTAGTATCATCTTTTGGCTTATAGTTTTGATTTAATTGTGAAATTTAAGACTAGAAGTGTTATAATAAATGAGTAGTTAGATACATTAATTATAGTATATAGTATTGTGTTATGAATTTATTTGCTACTTATAGTTTATTGTTTATTTAATTAAAAATGTTAGTTATCACTATTTTATATTTTAGTATCCAATGGCTGACCATATACCTGAAAAAGGTTTTGAAGTATTGGAAAAAATAAAACAAATAACTGGTCGTGCTATAAGAGTTTTTATCACTATTGATCCTGGACCATTAACTCCATCCAAATACATTTTAACAGCTGAATATTCAAGAGAAAAAAGTTATTTGTAAGATTTCAAAAATAATTTTTAAATTAATTATATTTAACTATGTGAATGTGTTATAATTTTTATAATAGATTCAATGAAGATGATCCGGAATTCTTTTCTGCTGAGGTCCGAACATTAGTTATAGATTTTATTTTAAACAGAGTTAGCTGGGGAAAAGATCAAGGAGATGTTAACTGTGTTGGAATTCAATGTCTTTTAGATGCAGGTGTCTATAGAGCTGCTTATCCTTTACATGATGTAAGTAGCCATAATGTTCAAAATATTTTTTTAATTTAAAAAAGGAAACAAAAACATGAATATGTTATAATTAATTTAAATGTTCAACTATTATAATTAAATTATATTTAACAACAATTAAAAAATATTATAAAATTTCAATTACTGTTAAGGACCATAAAAAATTCAGGATTTCATTATTTTTAAGCTAAAAAAAACTTAGTATTCACTACTTGAATCAGTGATCAGTGGTCCCCTAGGTATTTTAATTTAACTATATATTGTGTCATGTATCTCTAATATAAACTTAATTTTATAGACCAGTGCTTGTTAAACATTTTGGGACCCTTTCAATTGAATGTAGAACTTTCAAGCCTTCCCCCATTAATACTTTTTGCATAGATAAATTATTAAAATTTATTGTGAATAAATGTTTTTAAATATACTTTTGATAAAATGTCATAATAGTCTTATTATATAGTTTTAAACTATAAACATATATTAATAAAAATAAATTGGTCATAATTAATAACTATAGAACTATAAAAAAAATTCAGTAAAATTTTCAAAATTAATGGGCGAACTTGTATATTTTCGCATAATACATTAATGTCCGGTGTGATTCTTGAAACAGCGATTCTCAAGTTTACTTCTAAAGTTGGTTGTGAAATGCATGATTTTTTTCATAAATGCTTAACCTTCAGTAGGTCGCACGGTTTCAGACTACCTATTCCGTCGCGCGGGGTAGAAATTTTCCATGATTAGATATTATATGTTTTCTTTTACAATTATTTATTTTTAATTCAAATTTACTTGTACATTTAAAGTTAGATAACAAAATTAAAAAGTCCTTTTTAATTTTAACACAAACAAAATGATATACCTATCCCAATCAATGCTTTCATTTCTACATAGTTGGTATCCGATGCGTCGCGTTCTCGAGTATAACTTTCACGTGCCTTTGAAATATATATATTCGTGCAATTTACAATTGAATCTATCATAGGTTTAGTAAAAAACACATGCCAACATTCAAGAATATTTTTTATGTTTCTGATAGTTGGGAAAATACCGGATTTTTCTGTAACTATATTTTTTCTAGGCGTTCGAACTCTTTGGTTTGGTACTCGTTTATCCCACTTTGTTCCATCTTTTCCGACGTAGTATGGCAATAGTCTCATGCTAAGTGGTAAATCGTCATCTGACTCGTGGTAATCATCACCATATGAAATCACATTATCCATATACTGATTTTCCGAGTGTTCTTCATCAGAAATATCGGATTGTTCAGTATCCGTGTCATAATCACTTTGAACAATCTCAACGTCATCCTTTTCCTCGTCACTTGAGTTCCCCCCCCCCCCCCAAATATCTTCACTATTATCGAAATCGTCACTGTATGCTTCAATTCGCCGATGTTCTATTCATCCATTTTCAAAATTATAAGGTGAAAGAAAAACAAAAACACAATTTTGTCGCGCGGGGTTAAAATTTGCCGAACACGAGATGCGCACTTCAAACGCTGATGTTGAACATACTAATAACATATACGTATAATCAATTGTGTATTATCTTATAATAACTTATAAAAAGAAGGTAGATAATATTTCAGCTATCTAAAACCATCCAAAAATACATTAAAACATAATTCAAAATTAGTGGGGTAAAAATTTACCCCGCGCGACCTACTGAAGGTTAAGGCCTTAAGATAATAGTAAAAATAAAATAAGTATATCCTAATATTTTACGACCCCCAGTTTGAGAAGCACTGGTATAGACAACAGATGTATTATAGTAGTATAATGGTACCCACATACCATTTTAATGATAGTTTATAAGCCTTGATTTTTAAGGTCAGGCAAACTTTATTAATTCCTAAACCAAATTCTTATATTGTTCCTATTTTGTTAATTTTGGATAACTTAAATAAAATTAATATAATAAACTGTACATTCATATTGATTTTACAAAATATTTATTAAAAAAATATGTATATACGAATACATTAATTGTAAACCAAACTATATATTATGTAGTGTATTTTGAAAATAACCTTTTTACCCATCATTATAATTTGCAATTTATGTATTAATAAAATTAAATGCATATTTATGTTGTTTAAATACTTTATATTTTTCTCAGCTATGCATAAAAAATTTAAAGAATGTGTAAACATATTATAAAACTTTTTTATTTCTTAACTCACAGTACATTAATTTTATTATATGATTAATTTATTAGTATTATACTACTATATTTGATGTATAAATGTATCATTATAGGTAGAAACTATAATCTTGTCTTATGTATATTTTTTAACAACTTTAATTAAGTTTGTCCTTATATTAATTGTCGTCTTCTACCTTATTAATTTTTTATTAACTACTTTTTTCAAATTATACTTTTTATAAGCTATAGCAAAGTAAATTAAATTGTATATACCTTTAAAATATTGAAATAGATAATATATTTAATTTGAGTATAGTTTAAAGTTTATTTAAATATCTTCAAAATAAATATAAATCAGAAATTATGTTATTGACTTTTGTTTTCTCATTGAAGATAAATTCTAAGTAAGATAATATATTATTTGTAGGTGTGCTATTTTTTAAATCTGTTTTAATTGTTTTGATTTATGGATTTTATAAACATTAATTTTAGATTCTTTGACCTTAAAATCTTCCACAGTATAAATACAAATTGTATTCATATTTATGCAATGGAATCAAGTTTTAATACATTGAACATAACAATCTTAAAATTTGAAAGCAATGAATCATCAAATTAAAAAAATATGATTTAAATCGAAGGTCAATATGAATAATATATTATATAACCATGGCATATTTGATGTATATTGTTTATCTAACTTACTATCTATTATCTATCCTGTAAATATGTATATGTTTCATTTAAAATAACTTAGACATAAAAATAAAATTGCTCATCGTTTCTCCTTAAACTTACAAAACTAATGAGGAAATTTTAAATGTCTTTTTATTAAAGTATCTTTTAATTTTCCGATTCCAATTTATTTTATGTTATAATTTTCATAAATTGTAATGCAGATTTATCACCTGAAAGTTATTATAGGAAAATAAAATTATTACCTAATTATAATTGTTATTAGTACGGATAATAAAGCATACATAGTAAATACTGTTATAGTATTACTATACTACTCGTATTTTTAATTTAACATTTTTCAAAAATAAAAAAATAAATTAAAAAGCTCTTTTACGGATATTTTTACAAAAAAAGTTTAATATTATTTTTTAACAACATACTCAGTTTTTGTTTAACATGGATTATTTTGTGTAAAATCTATTTAAAATAAAATACATTTTAAAAGTTTAAATTTTTGAGTTGTGATAGTAATATCACTCTTATAGGCTTTTTTTAAAAATATTATCAGTTTACTTTAGAATTACCTCAGACAACTATTAACGGTTTATTATTTTTTTTAATAGCGATTTACTGTAAGTTAAACATTTCAATTACTTATTAGCAGGGTACGGGACTTATAGCACTTATTATCATCAAAATAAGTGTTTAAATCCTAAATTATAAGCACTTTAATATGCCCTTAAGAATATTAAAGTAAACAAAAAAAACAGCATAAACTCAAAAATCAATTTTTTTTGTAATACTATTTAATTTTTTATAAGTAATTAAATTACTTAGAAATTTGTTTAAAAAAAAGCATTGAAATAAGCTAAGAAGAACATTTTCAAATTTCATATTTCAAATCATTATAACATGACATGAGTATCTGCAGGATTTCATGTTACGCCAAAAAAATATGCAAAAGCTTGAAATCCCGAATCCTGCTTATTAGTATACATTAAACTATAAAAAAATATTACTTTTTAGGGGACACATAGTACAGAAAATTCACTTCGCAATCAGCTTTATGTTGAATGGGCTATGATGAGTAAATGGATTAGAAGACAACCTATTGATCAGATTAAGGAATATCTGGGTGTGAAGTACGCATTTTATTTCACATGGTTAGGATTCTATACACACATGTTGATTCCAGCTGCTTTTTTGGGTCTTATTGTATTTTTTTATGGACTTTTCACTTTTCCTAATAATAGATTTAGGTAATTGGATTTTATCTACCATAAAAGTATATGTTAAACTCAATCTAATATATGTATATATATATATATTTTTTTTTCAGTTCTGATATTTGTAACGCCACTGATGTAATAATGTGCCCATTGTGTGATCGAACATGTGATTACTGGGAACTTTCAAACACTTGTTTTTATGCAAGATTAACATATTTATTTGACAACGACCTAACTGTGATATTTGCCTTTTTAATGTCTATATGGGGTTGGTTAATGATTTCTAACCATATGAATGAATATTTACTAACTAGCAGAATCATAATTTTTAGCTACTTTATTCCTTGAAATGTGGAAGCGATATTCAGCTACCATTACACATCGTTGGGGATTGACAGGATTCACTTTAGACGCTGAACATCCAAGACCTCAATACTTAGCTCGTTTATTTGGTACTAATCATACCAAAGTGAATCTAGTTACTGGAAATGTTGAACCAACAGTGCCTCTATGGAAGAAAATTCCTGCAACATTATTCAGCATTTCCATTCTGTTGCTATTAGTAAGATTTAGTAGTAAGATGTATGTAATTTAAAAATGTACTTAAAATTATCTGTGTTTTAGATTATGATTGCCATTGCTGCTGTTTTTGGTGTTGTGCTTTATCGCATGTCAGTCTTAGCATCACTTAGTCTTACCAATCAATCTGATTGGATGAGCACTTATAGCAACATATTTATACCAACTACAGCTGCAATTATTAATTTGGTCTGCATTCAACTATTAAATTTTGTAAGTGTATTTATTTTTTAATTTCTATGTATAATAAATTATTTATCAAATATCTAGTAAAACAATAAAAATAAAAAATGGTAAATTAAATTTTTAGAAAATTTTTAAATTATTATTATTTATTAACTAATAATAAATAATTTTTTACATAAAATTCAATGGTGACTTGTATCTGTTTTATTGTTTTTAATTATTTGTTTATGTCTTTTATACATTTTTTTTCTTTAACTTCTTTATTATTTTTTTGTACATTTGACTGATACATTTTTTTTGTATGTATATACTATTTAGGTTTATGACAAAGTTGCTATTTATTTGACTGAAATGGAATTACTCCGCACACAAACAGAATTTGATGAATCCTTAACAATTAAAATCTATCTTTTCCAATTTGTCAATTATTATACATCAATAATTTACATAGCTTTTTTAAAAGGCAAAAATGTTGGTTACCCAGCTAAATATTTACGTATTTTTGGGCTTCGACAAGAAGAAGTAAGATATACAGCATGTTATAGACTAATATTATAATTTTAATACCTTTAAATTGATTTAATTTAATTGTTAATATATACTGATTAATTAATGTTGTGATTTTAGTGCAGTCCAGGTGGATGTCTAATGGAACTTAGCATACAGTTGTTCATTATAATGGTTGGACAACAAGCATTGAACACTGTTGTTGAAATGATAATTCCGTAAGAAATTTAATATTAATGTAGCATTTATAATTAAGCAAAATCAATTATCTTCAAACAAACTATTTGTTTTTAGTGTGGGTTTAAATTGGTTCAATTCGTTATCTGAAAATACTGGCCGTTTAGATAATCTGAAATCATCATCTGAAGAAGAAGATTTAGCAGCAGCTGTAAAGAAACCTTGGATTGAAGATTATAAACTTTTAGATTGGGGTCCAAGAGGATTATTCCCGGAATATCTGGAAATGGGTAAATTATTTTGATAAAAGCAATTAATAATGACTTATACTAATTTGAGTGTTGTTTTTCTTCATTTTAGTAATGCAATATGGATTTGTTACACTCTTTGTTACTGCATTTCCACTGGGTCCATTTTTTGCTCTATTAAATAATGTGTTTGAAATGAGATTGGATGCTCAAAAATTTTTGAAATACTTCCGACGACCAATTCCCCATAGAGTGCCTAATATTGGAGTGTGGTATCGGGTATTAGATATTTTAGGAAAATTAGCAGTTATTACTAATGTAAGTATAATACATTTCAATTTAATTTTGTTGACTAAAAGTCAAATATTATTTATAGGGATTCATAATAGCATTTTCTTCTAACTACATACCCCGTATGGTGTACATAAGTTTGGCAAGTGAAGATCACACAGACAAGGGTTTCTTAAACAATACCTTGGCTTATTTTGATACTAAGGACTTTGAAGCTGGTGTTGCTCCACATACTTCAGAATTTAATGTTACTTATTGCCGGTAAATATTTCTAATTTTTGAATTCAAGTGTACGCACTGAATGTAGTATAACCATGGTACAAATTATATTATTTTTGTAGTTATAAAGACTATAGAAATCCACCGTGGTCATCACAGAAGTATGAAAGACCCACGTTCTATTATGAAGTACTTGTTGCACGCCTTACTTTCATAGTCATATTTCAAGTAAAAAGTAGTCGTTACGGTTTCATTATGAATCTGTTTCATAATTTTTCCTTTTTCAGAATATTGTATCATTAGTGAAAGTTGCTGTTCAGTGGTTGATACCAGATGTACCAAATGTGCTTAGTGACAGAATTAAACGAGAGTCATACCTTACTACTCAGATGATCATTAAGAATGAAGCAAAAAAAGCAGCAGGCATAAAAGAAAAAATTTCATAACAACGAAGGGACACAAAGCACATATCAAATACATTTGTTTATTTTATATATTATTTACTAATATAGTTTAATTTTTTTGTTAATTTATACTAAAGTGTTTGTGAATTTTATTTATTTTTATTATGTTATTATTTAATATTTATTATTATTTATTATTATTTATTATTATTATTATTATTATCATTATTATTTAAACAATATAACATTTGAACACTGTTATGTTGGGGTTTTTTTTGTATACGATTGTGTTGTGTGTTCCCTTCAAAATAAAAAAAATTCCAAGATCACAGGAAATTTAATAAAATTTTTATTTATCTTTTAGAAGTTGAACATATGGATGGTATGTTGCATGGAGTCAATTCACCACAAAGCTTATAAGACCAATTTCAAGAGCTTGTGAGGGTTTTTACTTTTCAAAGACATGTAATTGTCATAATATGTTTTATTTTGTATAAACGCACAAGTGCTTTTAAGCATTTAATTGCATTTTGTTATAATTATAACTAAGTCATTATTGTGTTCATTACTAACTGGTTTTAATATGTGCCTTTTCTCTTGCCTTATTGGTAATCATTAAAATCATTAAACAATATGTCACGCACAACACGCTTGTTATTGTATATTTTTTTTTTTTGTAATTTTTACATTGACATAATGTACACTAATTTAAAATTAAAACTTTTAAAGATCTTCGCTATAAAATATATATTTGTATTATTGTTAATTCTTTTGTACGGGATTTTCAGGGATTATTGTTTTTTACTTATGATTATTGCAAGTCATATTCTTAACAACTACTCTATTACCTCAGTAATATTGATAATTTTTTGTTAGTGTTAGACAAATGTACTTTATTACAATTATTTATTGTATGTAATTATTTTTAGGTAATATTTATAACGAATTATTGTTGCCTTCCGTATTTTTTCATAGTTGTTATATCATAATGAAATTGTTAATTTGTTAATTGTATAGTTTATTATATTTTTCTGTAATTTTTTATTATGGTTGCTAATTTCTTGTGATACTATTTCAAATAGCTAGTTAAAATCTTACACAATTATACTCAGTAAGTTGGGGCTCCCTAAGTAATTTATTTAATTTAAAATGGTGCTTATTTGATTTCACTTGTGCAATAACTTTTTTTTTGTTAAATCATGACATCTTACTTGTAGCATACCTACAGTGACACACCTATGTGATTTATTGTTATTAAAATATATTCTAAACGTTTAGAACTTGAACGTGACAATATATAATGTTTTGTACTCATTATTACAAATATATTATGTAGTATGTGCTGTATACAGAACACCTCAAATCACATATTCATAACCTGGCTTTCATACGCACTATGCATGTACAATTTTCTCAGTTTTAATTTTTATTGAATTGTAGAAGGTGATCCTATTGAAGTATCAGATTTACTGAAGGTTCAAGGCATGTTTTGGAGCTTAAAAATTCTCTAAAGGCTATACATTTTATCTTAAAAATACATTAAGCATAACAAATGTATATATAGGGAATTAAATAGGTTTTTTTACAAATTACTTCTTATTTAATGTTAAACTTGCATTAAACATTTCATTGTCTATTAATTAAATGTCATGTTTAAATTTTTTTGCCAGGTTACATGGTTAAGCATTCACTTATTGATTATTGGTGACATTTGAAATTATCAAATTAATTTAAATTACTAACTGGGGAGGGAATTTCAAGGGTAGGGGATGAGATGGGTAAATTATTTTTTAGGGAATATAGTGGTTTTGAAGTCTCTAGTAAAAGTAGAACCGCTTATAATACATTGCAGCTTCGTATTAGATTATTCTTATGCGTAGATCGTTGTAGTGTGCAATTGGAAATTTTTTAGATGGGTTGAGCTAGTCTTTTTGCAGAATAATGTTTTGGAAAATTGTTTGGCATTTCGTCAAAATTAGGCATTTTAAAAGCGATTTTTCGAAAAACGAGAAAAATAAGGTCCATGCAAAGTGTATGGTTGATCAAAAATGTATACATCCACCTTGGTTTTTCTTATTACTTATGAGTTATGACTATAATATAAACATAATTTTAAATACCAAAGAGGAATGGTCTGATAGACCAAGCGGTCGCCAACCTTCACGACGCCAACGGCCATAGTTCTAAGTTCTACGGACCGCAAACTTTAAACATTTTATAGTTTTTTCCATAAGCAAAAAGTGAACCCGCACGCAACGACATGATACGTTAATTATAGCACAGCATCGGGCTCACGCCCGCCGGATGATTTATCAAATGGAATCGCGTATAAAGTTTACATTTTTCTACAGACCACCAAAATGTATTTATTTTATTTGCCCGCAATAGTAATCGGTATTTTATCAGTTTTCCCGTGAAACATCAGTTCGGGCCGGGCCACCTGTTCAAACAGCGACGAAAATACGAAACGCGCACTGCCTACGCGTAATTGTCGCTCGTGCATTCAACAATTCGATATCGGCGTGTGGTTGTATAGCTACAGTTGCAATGGTTACACGAGTTTACGACGTCGCCTGAATTAAACGGAAATCCCGTGTCATTCAAGACGTTTTTTTCTTACCTAAATTAGAATTTTGTATACGTTGCGATGTGCCCACGTGGAATAGCAATCGTCTCGGGTAGTCGACGACGACGGGCGAAATGTTATGTCGAAAGTTGTGAACTTATGAATAATGTTTTCGTTATCTGTTTTTCTGCGCTATACATACATTATTGTACCTATAATTATTTATAAATAGCGAAAACCGATTACGCCGTACGCGTGTACCTGTGCACGAATCACGTTCGATCTGCCAACGTATACGTTCGCCGGATTACGGCTTGTCACGTAGCCCGGTTGAATTAGCCATCCGAGCGGGTTTTGAAATTATTTCTGTTCTTTTTTTTTTTTTTCGCTGTCAAAATTTGTCATTTCCACCTGGGTTTCGTCATAGACCGGCGCGCGTAGACGTAGGTAACCGGTAACCACCAATGAACGAACGGCATCCGTGTAAGTAAACATCGAAGTCACGTAAATATGTATGATATTTAATATTATTGTGCTGTTCGCTGTGTTATTGAATTGAACGAAAATACGTTTTTTTTTTTTTTCTCCCCCGCGGTTTGTTAAATATTAATCGTAGCGCGGACGATAGTCTATTGTAATTTATTATTTTCATCTTCGGACGTGCTTTTTTTTGACCTATCCAAAGATCAGTAGATAGTCGTCGTCGGCAAGCACCACACCATGAATTCGTGGAAACGGCCACCCGAACCGAGTGAACACAATTCTGCTTCCTGGAATCAGAAATTCGGCGTTGAACACAACTCCTCTAACGTAATGTATCAAAGGTACGACGATCACAGTTTAGTATTATCTAAAAAACAATATGCAGGGGAGATCTATGGGGAAAATCTTGGGCATTTTTATTTTTTTTTTAGTTTTTTCACCACCGAAACGGTAATCACATGATAATATCATCATATTTTATCGTGTCTTAAATTGTTTAATTTTAATTTGTTTTAATTTTTAAATTATACACCTGCAAACTGCATTGGCGAGTTTGTGGGTGGTTCACCCTTCTTTGGACTACCTTCCATATGAAAAATTAATTTATCCGTCAACAAAAGTTTATTTTCATAATAATATTCATAGACTGTGGAGGCAAGGCCGTAACTGGAAATTAATTTCGGGGGGGGGGGGGTTGTAAGCCAAAAATGTGTGTTCTAATTTTATTATAATATTGTGTAGGTAATTAAAGTTTATAACGTAGACCATAGCTGTCATTCGTATATGCACGTATATAATATATCAATGGTTTATCGATTATTCTAGACTGAAATAGTTATTTTACTACGACATAAAATAACGCAAGAAATTTCGGGGGGGGGGTTGAACCCCCAAACCCCCCTCCCCAGGTACGGCAGTGTGTGGAGGTATTCTTCAAAATGTATGTCATCATATTTTACAGTGAATGTATCCAATGCTGTTATAGGTACAAATTAAATTTTAATAATTATAATAATAACTTAATATAATTGAAAGGAAGGCGCCAAACATTACAAGTCTAGGGAAGGGAAATATTTAAATCCACCCTTCGTGTATGTGGAGTATCTGTTTTCTATTTATGTATGTATATGAAATATAAGAGTATACTTAGGTTTTAATTGTTTTTTTTCTTACAAACCCTTAATGCTGAATAAGTATTATATACAGTAGTGTATTGTCAAAGTGTGCTCTTTCATGTTTAAAATATTATCTTTGATTGGTTCCTAATATTTTACCATTTATCTAAAGGACAAAATCTGATACTAATAAAAACTGATTTCCTTGGTCCTAAGTCAAATAAATTATTAATTCATAAATAAACTCTCCTATAATTGTAATTTTAGATTATTATGTGTGTAAATATTATATAAAGTCATTTAATTTAAGTATAACATCTAATAATAATTGAATTTTGAAAAATAATTAAATAATCGTGTATACAGTGTGAAACAGATGGACCTTGGTCCAAATATTGTACAATAGGCAACCAAACATTCATCATAACAAAAACATTATCTATTTATTTTAACTTTGGTATTTGGTTGCTCAATGCCCATTATACAATATTTGCTTAGTCTATCTGTATCTGTATAGAATTATTTAAATTAGTAATATAAAATTAAAAAATTAATTTTTGTTTATTTAAGATTGTTAGTGAAACGAGGAATGTATTGCAATAATAATTAATATAATAATGAGAAAAAAAATGTTTATGATTTATTTTAATTTTACACAAATACCTTTCTCTAATAATACAAAATATAAACACAGATTATCTCAAAATGTACAGTAGAAATATATTTATTTGATTTAATACTTGTAACATTTAAAATCAAGTTTCAATAAGATAATCCCAAAATACCTGGAATTTCAAACGACTACAAATTAAATAATTTCACTAAAATTAAATTAAATTTTTTTTCATTTCTACACAGTACACAACCAGAGACTGAGAGACCCCCTAACATCAACACTAGGACCCCCGGGGGTCCACAGACCGCCAATTGGGAACTACTGATCTTCTCATTGATCCAATTACCTACATTATTATATAATGTCATAATGATAATTGTTCTGAGCGAGAGCCATCAAGTGTCTCATCAATCTATCTCAAATAACATTTGAAATTGTTAATTTTTTCAACTATTTGTTTCTATATTATTTTTCCTCAAATTTTAATAAAATTATTCTGAATAAGAGGATCTGTTATTTTCCGAATGGTCAATCAAAAATATATCTCCACGTTATACGCATTCGTTACAATTTGCCATCTCGTGTGTTTTATAATGTAAGTAATAATTTGGATTTTCTGTGACCGACGTTCGTATCTATTATCTGTTTATCTAAGGCATCTTTAGGCAAACACCTATTACTCTATGTTTTTATAATTTTAATCTTTATTACAATGTTGTCATTAAATAAAACGAACATTTTATCTTATTTCAAATAACTGGTTTAATGAAAATATGAAATCATTCTTTGTACAATGAAGAATTATCAGTATTCACTGTTAAAATTGTTCGGCTTATAAAATAATTTGAGGGGGGTCTGGACCCCTAAACCCCCCTCAGTTACAGCCTTGATCTATTGGGTTAATCATGATGTGTACTACATTCTTTTTCTGTGTGTGCAATTTCGATCAGATGGAGTGCTCCAATCATCACAATCTTCAATGGTTATTGATAGGAAATGGTGTTTAGTTGTACTTTGAAGGGGGTTGAATTGAATTTTTCACCGGTTGAAATAATTGAGCATAAAAAAAAAAAAATCAAACCCTGCACCATCTAGTATAATTTGTCATACACCATCCACTTTTTTATGTTTCATAGATTCAAGATTTTTCATAAAATTTTCTTTGTAGTCCATAATTTCTGGCAAGTCACTAACAAATTGTGTGTGCGTTAAAAAATGAAATGTTAACCAAATTTTGGTATTCAAGTTTCAACAAATTTTGGTTATACAATATTAGTTTTCAATTAACTTATTTGGTGGTTATTATATAAATATTAATCGTAGTGACTCGAAAATTTGTGGAATGCACCCAACCTAGGAGTTTTGTCCGTTTATTTTTATTGTATTAATTGGTTACATTACATTTGTGCTTTCAAGGTTTGATAATCCATCATCAGAATCATCATCTACAGTCACCAATGTAGGACAAGATGAATTTAAAGAGTCGTCCCTTAAGGCATCTAAATCGTCATACGACAAGTTAGTATGATAATTTGATTCAATACATATTTAATTAGAATGTCCACTCATTTTCTTATAGGGTCCCAGCAGAAACATTCTTGCATGGAAAGAAAAAATCTGGCCGAGAATATACTGTTTCAATTATACTCATATGCATTTGGCTCTTTTGTACTGTAAGTTATTAATAAAGTGACTTCCTCCCTCACATTTACATGTAATTTATTTTATAATTTGTATCTTTTAAATTCTCTAATTTACTTATTGTGCTTATACAAGTATAGTTTGTAAATATCTTATATATATATATACCGTGTGTTCAATTTTAAAGGTAACAGGAAATATTTCGATCCTGTGACCTTGAATTTGATTTGGGGTTTTTATACTGCATATAGGACTTATAAATACATATTTTTTTAATAAATTCAAATTTAAAATTTTTTTTTATCAGCGCATGCGCAGTAAAATAAAAATTTCTTAAATATCAACCACTATTTTGGAGACCGGATTTCGATTTCTTTATTTTTTCTGAACAACTTTGATCTTTACAGTTTGTTGATATCTTCAAAATTGCCATTTTTATGACGGTCGAAAGTTTTAAAATAGTTAATTCGTAAATATCGCATTTTTCAACGCTCTATCTTAATTTATAGGTATTTATAGGTATTATTATAACAATTTATTAAATTAAAAAATTTAAAATTTAAATTTAATAAATTGTTATAATAATACCTATAAATACCTATAAATTAAGATAGAGCGTTGAAAAATGCGATATTTACGAATTAACTATTTTAAAACTTTCAACCGTCATAAAAATGTCAATTTTGAAGATATCAACAAACTGTAAAGGTCAAAGTTGTTCAGAAAAAATAAAGAAATCGAAATCCGGTCTCCAAAATAGTGGTTGCTATTTAAGAAATTTTTATTTTACTGCGCATGCGCTGATAAAAAAGAATTAAAAATTTGAATTTATTAAAAAAATATGTATTTATAAGTCCTATATGCAGTATAAAAACCCCGAATCAAATTCAAGGTCACACGATCAAAATATTTCCTGTTACCTTTAAAATTGAACACACGGTATAATATATAAAAAAGTTATTCATTTAAATGTTAACTTACATTTTATTTTTATAAATATTTTCTGATCTTAAGGTGGTTCTTATGGCGAAACAAGAAAGACAAGTAGATGATGTACATCAAATTACACTGGTTCCAAATGAAACTAAAAGTATCTTAAAGTATAATTTTATGATTATTATAAGTATTATATTGTATTAGTATATCTATACCAATGTGGCATTTTTATATTTATATTTCAGCACAAATAATATATAAAAACCATATGCCTAACACAAATAAAATACAACTAGTGCTAGCTGGAGCTTTTATGCCTGATTATTACAGTTCTTTGGCAACACATTTTTTCAATATTTGGGTGGAGTTTGAACCATCTGACAGGTATAATACGTCCACAAAAAAAGGACAAATCCATAATAATGAGAAACATCCCAAGGTATGTTTGATATTAATTAACTTCCATTGCATTAATATAAGAATATGTTAATCATAAAAAACACATTCATTTTCTCCCTTAAATCAGTAAATCTTAAATGTAATCATCAATTTTTCTAATTGATTACACATTAATATTAATTTAATAAAAAATGATTTAAATTAATTTAACAATAGTTTGTATATATTATATAACATAATAATATCTTTTATAATCTATAATTAATAATTGTTTAAAGAATATTACTGAAGTATGGTCTATACCTATTGTAAGTGAATCACTAGTTGAAGTTGTTCCTGAAATGCATCATAATCAAATATTCAAGTTAAATCACTTATCTACCAAGTGAGATTAATTAAATACTTTTAACTAAGGTCCAAGTATTTGTCATTAATATTTTTTTTAGCTATACTCTCCATGGTGAAACTAGACTTTGTATGAACACCACATTAAGCACTAACTTTCCTCTTGCATTAACATATGATTTGTTTCCCATCAACACAGAATATGGTATTATTTATGCTGCTCTTGTATTGATTGGCCTGTATGTACTTATTATAACTGAAGTAAGTACATGTTTTAATATACTGTATTACATTTCTTATTGTGATTATTTATTTATTTATGTATAGGGGGTATACTCAATTCAAAAAATTCTTATATTAAACATACAACTAATATTAAACAGTTTTAAATTCGTAAAAAAATAATTATAAAATTTAAATCAATAACAAAGTGAGAATAATATTAATATAATATGTAAAATAATAATAAATATAAACAAATAAAATGAGAAAAAATGGGTCCTTATTGGCCAGCTTCATCATCCTGAACAAAGGATTTTTTTTTTGAAGTAACACGTCGAACAAATGGGGGTAGAAAACGAATGGAAGTGGCGAGGTTTTGAGGAGGTACAAGAAAATTAATATTACTAAGTATTACTAGAGAATAAATATCGGAATTAATAATTTTTGACAAAATAATAAGGTTATTGCCAACCCTCCTATCAACCAATGATTTTAAGTCTAGGACATGGAGAGCAGGAGAGTAATTATGTGGTGGGCATTTAATTCTCATAATACAATTTGAGGTTTATTAAAAACATTTGTTGTAATAATATATTATATCCTATTTAAGTCTTATTTTTTTTTATTACTTCTGTAAAATGGTGCAAGTATTAATTAATAATGAATTTCAGGTTATACACAAATCAATTGCAGCAATATTAGCAGCAACCACATCAATTTCCATACTAGCTCTTTTAGATGAAGTAAATATATAAGTTATAATTTATAATAAATTTAAAATGATTTAATTTTATGTATTATTCATTATTAGAGACCAACAAAAGACGAACTATCCTCTTGGATAGATATTGAAACATTGCTTCTCCTTTTTTGTATGATGGTCATTGTTGGTATTTTGTCTGAAACTGGAATTTTTGACTATTTGGCAATCTTAGCCTATAAAGTATGGATAAGCAGTTGGTTTATACTTGAATAGTGATTATTGTGATTAATTTATATTTTTATTTTAGAAAACTAAGGGTAAAGTTTGGCCATTAATCAATACATTGTGTTTCTTTACTGCTATTATATCTTCCATCTTAGATAATGTTACCACAGTACTCTTAATGACACCTATAACAATAAGGTATTTTTTGTTATAAATTTAGTTAAATTGAATTATACATTTGTACCTTGTACACTTCTTGTGATAGTTTGTTAAAATAACAATTAATTAATAGATAAATAAAAAACTGTTGTTTAAGGTTATGTGAAGTTATGCAAATGAATCCAGTACCAACACTTATGTGTATAATATTTTATGCAAATTTGGGAGGTGCATTAACATTAATTGGTGATCCACCAAATGTAATAATTGGAACTAACAAAGATGTTATTGCAAGTGTAAGTTATCTAATTTTTGGTTACTGTTGATAAAATTGAATTATGACTTGATTATTGTATAGGGAATTACTTTTACAAAATTTTCAATGCATATGGGTATTGGTTTGGCAATCATATTTATTACAGTCAATTTACATCTAAGGTATATTTTCCGTAATATGCAAGATTTAAAATTTACCGAACCTTCAAATGTTACAGGTATGATTTTTTTTCTCCAAGTCTAATGAGAACTTAATTATCTTTACAATTAAGGTATAATAATAATACACAAACAGATGACTGGGGGTATTACTATTGATTTTAAAAATATTATAAGATCAATGGTTTTACATTCAATTTATCTCTTAATGTTACTAATATCAATATTTTTTATATCAAGAATTAAGACAGGAGTTGGCAATTTGGCAAAAAGCAGCATCTTCATTATCTTCATACTCAAAAGAAGAAGGAGTTGTTCGAGATAAACTTCTAAGAAAGTGCAAAACATTATTTTCAAAACTCAAAGATACTCTTAAAGGTTTCAAAATTGATACCAGACCAGCTGAAAGGTATTAATTTTCTTTAAACTTAAAACATTAAACAAAATTTAATATAACTTAAAAATATTAGTTTTCATGGCATACTGATTGCACCATCATCTTCAAGGTGTGTGTACCCTGTACATTTTTTTTTATCAGAAGTAACCGGTTGTGTTTCGGTTCCTGAATCAAATTCATCGTTAATGAGTTAATAAAATCAATTATAAAGTTTAGCTTATTATAAATTTTTTCAAAAAAACTATTACAGAACTTTTAATTACATTACAGTATGAATTTACCTAAGAATTGGCCTACTTTACTTATATAAAGCTTAAAACCAAAAGGCTTATCAAAAATAATGATAAATTATGTTTAAGATCTTTGATAAAATTTTATTATGTGTTTATTCATAAGTTCTGGGAGCATTTTAATTGTTAATAAACCTTAACCTTTGTAAATGTATTCCAGGCTACAATCCTATGATGACTCTATTAAGGATTTCTTAAATAAGGTAAAAAGATTAAATTATTAGAAATATTATCTTTTGAATTAATATTTATTGTACTTTTTTCAGGGTAGTAATTTAGATAAAAACCTTTTATGGAAATGTGCTATTACATTAGGGTTTGTTATCACCCTGTTCTGCCTCCATTCAATTCCTCAACTGAATCTTAGTCTTGGATGGATCGCTTTACTTGGAACATTGCTGTTACTTATACTTGCTGATCATGTTGATATTGAATGTGTACTTGGTAGAATTGAATGGGCTACATTGTCATTCTTTGCTGCCCTGTTCATTTTGATTGGAGTATGTTTTGTAAACAAAATATAATATAAAATTAGTAATTGATTTGTATTGATATTTAGGCTTTGTCTGAGCTGGGTTTGATCGAATGGGTTGGTAAACAAACAGAAATGGTTATTATGAGTGTAGACAAGGAATACCGCTTGGCTGTTGCAATTATTTTAATTCTTTGGGTTTCGACTATTGTTTCTTCATTTGTTGATAATATTCCATTAACTACTATGATGATAAAAGTAATAACTTCATTATCCAAAAACCGTGAACTAGAATTATCATTACAACCTTTGGTCTATGCTTTAGCATTTGGAGGCTGTCTTGGTGGTAAGATTTAAAAAAAATATATTTATTCCATTATATAAAATTAATTATATTGATTAATTTTTGTAGGAAATGGAACTCTTATTGCTGCTTCATGTAATATGGTATGTGCAGGAGTAGCTGAACAACACGGATACCGAATGTCTTTCATACAGTTTTTCAAGTAATAATTAATTATATTCAATAATTACTTTTTCAATTGTTTTTAAAAATTAAGCTTATTACATTGTTATATTCAGAAGTATATTTCAGTTATTTTTAGAATTTTTGTGATAAACAATGTCTAGGATTATTTTTAACTGATCAAACATCATGTATCTTAAATTCTCAAAACAATCATGTTTTTTATATTTTTTTTTGTATTGCGATAAGTATATTACATATATCATTAATAATGATTGATGATATTTGTAAATGATGTATCATAACTTAATTCCTCTATATTTTGAAATCAAATGTCTTTCTCTTGTCTTTATGTATTATATCATTTTAGTTGTGAAAATAGGGGAAAATATAAAACATATTATCTGAAACAGTAAAACATATTTATTGTAAATAATTTGTACAAACTCGTATTTTATCTATAGATCAAATGACTGATTATGGACTACTTTCTATCAATGTTTTGAATTATGATATGTAACTCTATACTTATATATTATTATTATATTATTTTTTTTTTCTATGATTGATAGAGTTGGATATCCTGTGATGTTGGGAAGCGTCACTATTGCAACTGTATATTTACTCATTACACATGTTATGTTTGAATGGAATATATAATATTATTTGTTTCTATCATCAGAAAGTTAAGTTCCTGTGAAAGAAAATGAGAAGTCTTGATATTTAAATCGGAATTAAAAATGTATTTTTAATTTTAACAATACATTTATATAATCTTGTCTTAAAGAAAAAAAATATTCTTATAAATACGTTATTATACTCGTACACATAAAACAATTGTTATTTTGTATATATATTTTTAAATCAAAATATATGTTCGAAAATGAATCAATACTATAACAACAATCTAGGTCTGTTTTAAAATGTATTTCAAATTATTAAGTAAGTTTCTGTTATTAAATATATAGCGATATTTTTTTTGTTTTAAAAAGTACTGTAATAAAATTTAATATGGTATTTGTACATATTTAAATCTTTTTTCATGTCATTTAGTTTTTTATTGAAGGATGCTTATATTGCTTATGTACATAGATCATATGTATACAATGCTTATAAGATAATATTAACTGTAGTTATAATTGTTTTTTATTATTATTTTTATAGTTTTATACATGTTTCAATTGAGTAAATTGCTGGATAGGAATTATTATATTTGTCGATGTTGATTTTTCTTATACAACCAATGATTAATATATTGTATGACTAGTATAAATTGTTCATTTTCCTATAGAAAAATTGATAAGATGTCCTTGATGAATTCTTTTACTTCATAACATACTATTTTAATTTTTTCGGAAACATGAACATACTTCAAATGTATAAATTATGAATGTTATTGTTCATTTTGGAATATTTTTTCTAATTATTCTAGTAAAGAGTTAAAGAATAAAAAAATTGTTCTCGGGTAAAGTATTACATTTTAAAACTTCAGTTTTCTTATATTTTATTGATGTGTTTGAACCGTTTTGATTGCATGTTGCAGTTTTTCAAAATTATTTCATAATCACCATCTAACAGTGGATTACATTTGTCTTAAATTTATAATAAGGAAATAATACCCGTTTCTGTTAATCATGATAATTTGATTAAGTTGCCTATATGGTGCCCATTATATTGCGAATGCACTAATTTCTTTTTTATCATATTTTTCATAACACATCCGATTTACAGATATTGAGTTTTTGAGATGGCAAAAGTATAATATAAAAGTACGTGTTTACTTTCTCGAGCTTAATGTGAGGAATAGGTGTAGCTTGGAGTGGGAATGCCCCTTTCGAGACCCATTAACACCCGTCAAGCCACTATTGCAAAGTTCTGTGAAATATATTATCGTATTTGTGGCAAAACATAATTTTAAAAATCTTTCTGCCAATACAAGATTATTTTCTCTATATTTTAACCGCATTCATTTCTTTCCATTGTAGGACGTATGTATGATTTGAAAAAAACTCGCGTCGCATTGCATTAATCGAAATTCGAATCGAGAAACGCTTACAGTCTTAAATATTTATAATCAACAGCGATGCGATTTCAACACTCGACGAATAAAATGCGCCGGTACAACTATTGTCTCGTTTATAAATTAAAACAATTTTATCGAATCCCGCGAATTGCATTACATCGTGGAGGGTCCGCGCCGCGACGGATAACAGTACGCCCACGACTCGTACTAAAACTAACGCTAATTGTCTATAACAATTTATATTAGAGTACACGGTTTGTATTTTTCAAAACGGTGGGTAACGTATTACACATATTATTACTGTTTCAATATACGTAATGTACTGTCGTCGTGTGTATGTTAAAGTTGCGCGAACGAGGTCATTCGGTTTAAACGCTGATCAGGAAAAAAAAATTTAAAAAACCCAGCGTAATTTTTTTGTTTTAATTTTAAATTGTATTGTTGTGCACGGGAAGAAGCGTTCTGTCGACGAAAACAAACAATTTCGCGCGAACAAGGATTTCCATCGTCCGATCTCATTTGTATTAATGGGTATAAATCGTGTACTTCGTAATAGACTAGGTACACATAATACCTAAGCGAGGATTTGCTACACGACGGGAAATCCCGGAATACTCGCCCAAACGATCAATGTTTCGCAATTTATACTATTTCATTACGAATCGGGTACACATATTGTACACGAAACAGGCGCGAATAGACTATGTGCTCACTTGGCAAGAAGTACAGCTGCAGCAGCGGGTCAGTATGACGGTATATGTAGGTGCAGATGCATCGGGGCCGCCAATGGATCGACACCTACATTGCGTTCGGCCGACACCAGAAAAGCCAATTTTAAATTGACTGACCCGATTTCGACGATATAAATCTCGCCTTTAAATACCACGCACACAATGATTGTATAATATACACATAATAGCTTTTAAGTTAAGATTATAAATTTATTAAACAAGAATAGGGATTACGAAATAACTAAGATAAATTTCAAGTATTAAACGAAGGAAATATGTCAAGAAAAATTATACATATAAAATAAAAATTTAAAAATCGAATAAATATGGCACCCTAGGTCAAAGCTGCTTCTCTTTCCCCAGTGGTATCAGTTTTAATATGTTTTACTTAGTCTTACCTTGTGGTCTTCAAAATCGTTGCTCGTCCGGAAATCTTACATTGGAATTTTCGCTTTTTACGTTCCGTGATTTTGTCTACTTGACATGTCCGCTGCAGCGTTTTGAATCTTCATATGAAATTTTTGTTTTCATTTACTCCGTCGAGCCAGTTGGTCCTTCATGAACGGTCGCCAACAGCTAAATGAAACGCGGTATCTTCGAATTTCCAAAATATTCGTATCTGCTTATAATATACATGCACAATACCGTAACCGTGGTAATGATTCGTGTATAGGCCTGTATATTATTAAAATTCGCTTTTTTCATTCCATGATGGTGTTGTTCACTGTACGACTTGATTCATTAAAGACGTCGATTTTCATCAGATCCTCGTCGATTCGGATTTTCATAGCTTTGACGAATGTTGTCCTAATACGAAAATAATAGACTATAAGAAAAACATGATTTAAACATCGCCTCTATCTCCCTCTTCCTCACCAACTCACTACTTCCCCTCCCCCTTCCACCCTCTCGCTCACTCTCTCTCACTCTCACTCTCTCACTCTCACACACGACAAAAATGCTACCGTACGGCTCCAAATGAGCAACAGAATGCTCATTGTTAGGTGGTTACCGACGAATGTAGCCCTCTCACATGCCTAGTTTCTAGCAACCACACGGGACGTGGCAGGTCAAATAGCACGTTCTTTAGTCACGTCTGCAATGCCGTGTGTAAGTAGCTCCCGTGCGGCTCCATAATCAGACGAAAATCTCGTCTCTCGCAGTGGTTACCGACGATCGTGGCTCCTACGTGCTGACTCCCCAGCACTCACACAGGACGTGAAATATCCAGGTTCAGGTTAAATCATCACGACTACAACGCCGTGTGTTGCTCTAACCCCCTCCCACACCCCCCGAAAAGAACCTCGCACTACCAAACTCTTTCCCTTCACACTCAAAAACCTCACACTTCCAGATAAGACAACTTTTCGCCAGGTATCCATATTTACTCCGTAAGGGCTATATTTTGGAACTTTCCACTCGGGAGCAAATGCAATGAACACGAAAAAAAAAAAATTAATATACAGTTTTTTACGAATTTTTTAAGTTATGATTATTAATTAACCAAGAATAGGGATTACGAAATAACTAAGATAAATTTCAAGTATTAAACGAAGGTAATGTGTTAAGAAAAATTATACGTATAAAATAAAAATTTAAAAATCAAATAAATATGGCACCCTAGGTCAAAGCTGCTTCTCTTTCCCCAGTGGTATCAGTATTAATATGTTTTAATTAGTCTTACCTTGTGGTCTTCAAAGTCATTGCCCGACCGGGAAATCCCACATTGGAGTTTTCGCTTTTTACGTTCCGTGATTTTGTCTACTTGACATGTCCGCTGCAGCGTTTTGAATCTTCATATGAAATTTTTGTTTTCATTTACTCCGTTGAGCCGGTTGGTCCTTCATGAACGGTCGCCAACAGCTAAATGAAACGCGGTATCTTCGAATTTCCCAAATAGTCGTATCTGTTTATAATATACATGCACAATACCGTAACCGTGGTAATGATTCGTCTATAGGCCTGTATATTATTATAATTCGCTTTTTTCGTTCCAAGATGGTGTTGTTCACTGTACGACTTGCTTCATTAAAGACGTCGATTTTCATCAGATCCTCGTCGATTCGGATTTTCATAGCTTTGAAGATTGTTGTCCTAAAACGAAAATAATAGACTATAAGAAAAACATGATTGAAACATCGCCTCTATCTCCCTCTTCCTCACCACCTCCCTCTTTCCATCCCCCGTCCACCCTCTCTCAAACACACTCTCTCTCTCTCTCTCTCTCATTCTCTCTCTCTCATTCTCTCTCTCTCTCTCTCTCATTCTCTCTCTCTCTCTCTCTCTCTCATTCTCTCTCTCTCTCTCCCTCTCTCTCTCACTCACGACAAAAATGCTACCGTAGGGCTCCAAATGAGCAACAGAATGCTCATTGTTAGGTGGTTACCGACAAATTTAGCCCTCTCACATGCCTAGTTTCTAGCAACCACACGGGACGTGGCAGGTCAAATAGCACGTTCTTTAGTCACGTCTGCAATGCCGTGTGTAAGTAGCTCCCGTGCGGCTCCATAATCAGACGAAAATCTCGTCTCTCGCAGTGGTTACCGACGATCGTGGCTCCTACGTGCTGACTCCCCAGCACTCACACAGGACGTGAAATATCCAGGTTCAGGTTAAATCATCACGACTACAACGCCGTGTGTTGCTCTAACCCCCTCCCACACCCCCCGAAAAGAACCTCGCACTACCAAACTCTTTCCCTTCACACTCAAAAACCTCACACTTCCAGATAAGACAACTTTTCGCCAGGTATCCATATTTACTCCGTAAGGGCTATATTTTGGAACTTTCCACTCGGGAGCAAATGCAATGAACACGAAAAAAAAAAAATTAATATACAGTTTTTTACGAATTTTTTAAGTTATGATTATTAATTAACCAAGAATAGGGATTACGAAATAACTAAGATAAATTTCAAGTATTAAACGAAGGTAATGTGTTAAGAAAAATTATACGTATAAAATAAAAATTTAAAAATCAAATAAATATGGCACCCTAGGTCAAAGCTGCTTCTCTTTCCCCAGTGGTATCAGTATTAATATGTTTTAATTAGTCTTACCTTGTGGTCTTCAAAGTCATTGCCCGACCGGGAAATCCCACATTGGAGTTTTCGCTTTTTACGTTCCGTGATTTTGTCTACTTGACATGTCCGCTGCAGCGTTTTGAATCTTCATATGAAATTTTTGTTTTCATTTACTCCGTTGAGCCGGTTGGTCCTTCATGAACGGTCGCCAACAGCTAAATGAAACGCGGTATCTTCGAATTTCCCAAATAGTCGTATCTGTTTATAATATACATGCACAATACCGTAACCGTGGTAATGATTCGTGTATAGGCCTGTATATTATTATAATTCGCTTTTTTCGTTCCAAGATGGTGTTGTTCACTGTACGACTTGCTTCATTAAAGACGTCGATTTTCATCAGATCCTCGTCGATTCGGATTTTCATAGCTTTGAAGATTGTTGTCCTAAAACGAAAATAATAGACTATAAGAAAAACATGATTTAAACATCGCCTCTATCTTCCTCTTCCTCACCACCTCCCTCTTTCCAACCACTTCCACCCTCTTTCAAACACTCTCTCTCACTCTCTCTCTCTCTCTCTCTCTCTCTCTCATTCTCTCTCTCTCTCTCTCATTCTCTTTCTCTTTCTCTCATTCTCTCTCTCTCTCTCTCTCTCTCATTCTCTCTCTCTCTCTCTCTCTCTCTCTCTCACTCTCTCTCTCTATCTCTCACTCTCTCACTCTCACACACGACAAAAATGCAACCGTACGGCTCCAAATGAGCAACAGAATGCTCATTGTTAGGTGGTTACCGACGAATGTAGCCCTCTCACATGCCTAGTTTCTAGCAACCACACGGGACGTGGCAGGTCAAATAGCACGTTCTTTAGTCACGTCTGCAATGCCGTGTGTAAGTAGCTCCCGTGCGGCTCCATAATCAGACGAAAATCTCGTCTCTCGCAGTGGTTACCGACGATCGTGGCTCCTACGTGCTGACTCCCCAGCACTCACACAGGACGTGAAATATCCAGGTTCAGGTTAAATCATCACGACTACAACGCCGTGTGTTGCTCTAACCCCCTCCCACACCCCCCGAAAAGAACCTCGCACTACCAAACTCTTTCCCTTCACACTCAAAAACCTCACACTTCCAGATAAGACAACCTTTCGCCAGGTATCCATATTTACTCCGTAAGGGCTATATTTTGGAACTTTCCACTCGGGAGCAAATGCAATGAACACGAAAAAAAAAAAATTAATATACAGTTTTTTACGAATTTTTTAAGTTATGATTATTAATTAACCAAGAATAGGGATTACGAAATAACTAAGATAAATTTCAAGTATTAAACGAAGGTAATGTGTTAAGAAAAATTATACGTATAAAATAAAAATTTAAAAATCAAATAAATATGGCACCCTAGGTCAAAGCTGCTTCTCTTTCCCCAGTGGTATCAGTATTAATATGTTTTAATTAGTCTTACCTTGTGGTCTTCAAAGTCATTGCCCGACCGGGAAATCCCACATTGGAGTTTTCGCTTTTTACGTTCCGTGATTTTGTCTACTTGACATGTCCGCTGCAGCGTTTTGAATCTTCATATGAAATTTTTGTTTTCATTTACTCCGTTGAGCCGGTTGGTCCTTCATGAACGGTCGCCAACAGCTAAATGAAACGCGGTATCTTCGAATTTCCCAAATAGTCGTATCTGTTTATAATATACATGCACAATACCGTAACCGTGGTAATGATTCGTGTATAGGCCTGTATATTATTGTAATTCGCTTTTTTCGTTCCATGATGGTGTTGTTCACTGTACGACTTGATTCATTAAAGACGTCGATTTTCATCAGATCCTCGTCGATTCGAATTTTCGTAGCTTTGACGAATGTTGTCCTAAAATGAAAATAATAGACTATAAGAAAAACATGATTGAAACATCGCCTCTATCTCCCTCTTCCTCACCACCTCCCTCTTTCCATCCCCCGTCCACCCTCTCTCAAACACACTCTCTCTCTCTCTCTCTCTCTCTCTCATTCTCTCTCTCTCATTCTCTCTCTCTCTCTCTCTCTCTCTCATCTCTCTCTCTCTCTCTCTCTCATTCTCTCTCTCTCTCTCCCTCTCTCTCTCACTCACGACAAAAATGCTACCGTAGGGCTCCAAATGAGCAACAGAATGCTCATTGTTAGGTGGTTACCGACAAATTTAGCCCTCTCACATGCCTAGTTTCTAGCAACCACACGGGACGTGGCAGGTCAAATAGCACGTTCTTTAGTCACGTCTGCAATGCCGTGTGTAAGTAGCTCCCGTGCGGCTCCATAATCAGACGAAAATCTCGTCTCTCGCAGTGGTTACCGACGATCGTGGCTCCTACGTGCTGACTCCCCAGCACTCACACAGGACGTGAAATATCCAGGTTCAGGTTAAATCATCACGTACTACAACGCCGTGTGTTGCTCTAACCCCCTCCCACACCCCCCGAAAAGAACCTCGCACTACCAAACTCTTTCCCTTCACACTCAAAAACCTCACACTTCCAGATAAGACAACTTTTCGCCAGGTATCCATATTTACTCCGTAAGGGCTATATTTTGGAACTTTCCACTCGGGAGCAAATGCAATGAACACGAAAAAAAAAAAATTAATATACAGTTTTTTACGAATTTTTTAAGTTATGATTATTAATTAACCAAGAATAGGGATTACGAAATAACTAAGATAAATTTCAAGTATTAAACGAAGGTA